>CM021102.1:346772715-347464370 GCA_007115665.2 Sequoiadendron giganteum | reverse complement strand
AAGGTCAACACTTTGACTAAGTTTGAAACAAAAATTTATCTTTACACTTATTGTTTATTATTGTTAAAATAGTACTATGAGGTTACTCTCACCTTAATGATGAAAGGTTTAACCCTATTTGAACTCTTAGCATTCTTTCATGGCATGCATTTCTTGAAATTACCAAATCTGTTACATTAAACATAACTTATTGTACTCATGATGATGATACCTCTAGAATTAGGATTTCATATGTAAATAACTTACTAGTTGTTTATTTTCAACTTTGTATGAAAGGGATATTTAATTTGAAAAGGTACATGTAGTTATAATATTACCAACCCATGGAATTATAATGTGAATTATGGTTATTAGATTGATTTAAAATAATTGAACTTTGAACCCTAGTGTAACACTTATTGAATCATTTTTGAAAATTAATTTCTAAATGTTATGGGAGGGTATAAATTAAATGTTTGAGTGACTTTCAAATGTGATTATTAGGTTATCTAGATATGATGAAATTAAATGACTATATTTTCTTTATTTTAAGAGCCATAATTTTCAAAATTCCTAATGTGGAGTGGTAAGATTTATGTATTCTAAACTTCAAAATTTTACTTTGGTCATCAACATGTAGCCCGCAAAAGCAATATTGAGGCATGCAAATTTAATTATTATAAATTGATAAAGTGACTATATTTTATGTTGATTATTTTTATCATGGAGAAATGATAGTTCAAATAGTTAAGAAGATATGTACAAGAGTTAATCAAAGGATGAGAGAACCCAAAATACCCTAGTCAATCTACTTCACATTGTGAAGTAATATTTGTGGTTGTTATTAAGGTTGAACATTATATTTTTTGAGAGGTAAAAAAATTGAGTGTTTAAGTCCCATTTGTGTTCTATCCATAGGTGAATATGTTTAAGGGGGGCATAGAGGTGTAACTTGTATACAAATTTCTATGTCAATTTTCTTAGATGAGAAATATAAGAAAATATGTTATTTGGTCAACTTTGAGGCCCCAACATAATTACCTATGGTTAGGGAACTTGAGGAGTGGGTTAGAAAGTGGGGAGAGGAGGAAAGTTTTTATAGAATAGTTTTAGGGGAAGAATAACTTGTCTTATTTACCACTCTAAGGGCTCTTGTGTTCCTTGTGAAAAGAAGAATATGGGGGTGTTTTCTTTCGCTTCTACTCTTTTGGACCTAAAAGGAGAGAGACAATTTTCTTACTATTCACTCAAGAAAAAAACCCTTGAGATTTCAATGCAAAGGAGATTGAAATATGGCAAAGGGACTGTTCTAGGGATTCAATGATATCTAATGAGGGGTTTACCACCAAGTGTAAACTTGGAAAAGATAATGAATTGCAAAACATAGTGTGATATGCAAAATGACCTAGAAAGATGAAAAAAATGTAATACAAAGCTATGAGACTGGAAGTGTGCACATGGAAGATTGAAGAAGGAAGAATGAAGGTTTGAATGACTAAAAAAATTACTATTGCAATTGACCAGGACTCATTTGCCAATCTGGGCGAATCAATCCAGTTTTTAGGAAAATGTGCAAAAATAGGTTTAGCCAAAAGAGTATTCGAATCTGTAAAAACCTTGCTCAGGCCTGTATAGTGGGACTCATTCACCAATAGTGGTGAATCATTCCACTTCTACTTTTTTAGAAATTCTAAACTGGATTTTTTGCCTCTCAGTTCGCTCTTCTCTTTTGACTAGTTTTAGATCCAAGACTACAAATTACCAGATGTAGACCTTCTCCAAGCTTCTCCAAGGTTTGATGACAACTTTAGCAATTTTGGCCTCTTGAAAAAATTTCTCCAACTTTTCTTCTTGACAAATCAATGCAAATCACACACAAGAAGAGGGAGAAATGTTGTGGGGTTAGTGAATAGGGGTTTTCCATGGTCAAACACCTTGTTGGTAATTAAACCTTGGAATGAAAGAAAATATGGAAAGAGAATGATGAATGAACAAAAGATAATGTTGCAACTCGCCAAACCCTTGTAATTCAGTGCTACAATTATGCTTGAGGTGGGTGCAATGGATGTGGTTTTTGATTCTTGCTTGAAGGAGATAGATCTCTAATGTAATTCTTGCTTGGATCATGACTCTACATCACAAATGTTAGCACAATAGAAAAAATAAAGAATGTAATCTTTGACATGATGATTGATGCTTGAATAGTGCTCTTGAATGCTTGATAATTTTCCCTTCAAATCCCTTGAATGATCTTGTGAATGCTAGGTTATGAATACTTGAATGCTTGGGATCACTTTATTGTTTATTAGGTCAAAATAAGTGAAAGAACCTTGTATTTATACTTAATTATGTAAGAATTCTTGAAATTAGAACACTACAAGCCGACATCAAATCTAGGTGAATAAAATCTCATCAGAAATTTGAATTTTGGTCACATAAGACTCATTCACCCAAAATGGTGAATGAGACCCAGTACAAATAATGTATAGGACCAAAAATGAAAAGTGTCTAGAAATGTGTGAAACTAGAATAGAGGCCAACAAGACCTAGGTGGGATTGACTTTCTCAAGGTGGTGAATGAGTCCCAAACACTAAATTTAGGCCACACAAGCTAGGAACACCTTAATTATGATTGGTTATTGATTGGTGTCAGGATTATCCTCAAAAAGATGTAATAAATGAGGCTTGTGGATGCAAAATAGGGCCAATTAAAGCATAAGAAAGCCTAATTATTAATGACAAGCCTAGAGGAATGTGAAAGTGTGTTACAAAACTTTACAACACTCCAAATAAGGCAAGATTAAGATTAATTATGATTAAAATTATTTTTATTACACTTAGTTAATTGATAAAACCCTATAAAAATGTGAAAATGTGTTCCAACACTTCACAACACTTTTGCAAGGCACCATCAAATTTCATTAGTTCACAAGGACCCAATACGTAATGTGAATGTGTTATCCACATTACAATAGTAAATCAAGGCAACATTAAGCCAAAATCTAGAAGGAGGACCTAAACAAGTGTAAAAATGTCAAAGGACCCATTTTTTGATACTATATTTAGCCCCCACTTTAGTGAGAGGATGAACCTACTTCAAACTCACACTAAAGTAGATAATCATGCATCAAGAGAGGTTCCAATATGTTGATGCTAGCAAGATGAGATGAAAACAATCAAGAGGGGTGATCAACCCCCTAGGATCAAGATCCCATGGCAATCCAACATATGCACAAAGGAAGACACATGAAAATGATGTAAAGAACAACAAAAAGGCCAATCATACACTGCCAAAGATGAAATAAAATAAAATAAAATAAAATAATCAGATCAAGCTTTGACCGTTTGTCCATCCCAATGCGGATTAGATCTAGGTTGTTTGTTCAAAAAATGTATACTCACTATGAGGTGATGAAACTCCTGGCTATCTACCGGGTGAGAAGTCCTAAAAGGTGAGAAACATACACTCATGGTTGGTATGTACTCACACACACGCAAGTGGCTATGGGGAAATTCATGCCTCAGATTGGGCTTCTTGCTCAAACAATACCAAAGCTATAGCTCCTAATAAGTGTAATAATTTTTCCTCTTTTAGTAATTTTTTGATAGTTCAGGTTAACCTATTTACTATTTCAATAAGGTTCAACAATTCCAAATTATTTAGCAACATAGAAAACAAATAAATTTTTTACAATACTCAAGGAATGGAGAAAATATACATATTGTTAGATTCTTGTGTTTTCTAAAAATTGGAGTAAGTGGCTTCATATTCAAATAAACATATGCACTAGTCTAGTTTCACTATTGTTCGAAGGCTTACGTCGTTACTCCGATGTAACAAAAAGAGAAACATGTTGGAAAGTATATTATTTAGTCGATAAGCTATATTTTGGGTGAGATTCCAGTTGGGAAGTTTTCTCACACCGCGTAATATGTCTGATGCCAAAAAAGATTGCCAGAAAACGGAGGACAACGGGGAAAAAAATGTATTTTAGCACTAATTTTTACCCTGTTGTCAACTATTTGTAAATCCACCTCATTCTCGCTTGAACCTCTACGAAGTTTCTTGATCTCCACCAAAAATTTTTGCCAACCTTCTATGGATTTTCTTCATCACAATGAATATTGGTTATAAATCTGCTCCAGATGGTGAAAGCAAATGTGGAAAACCTACTTTTCATTTTCTGTGAATAGATTATAGTAGCAGCTGTAGTGAGTTTGGTTTTGGTTCATCTCATTTAAAAATATTCTTGCATTAGTAGGGTTTTATAATAGTTGTTATGTAAACTCTGCTTGTTCCTGCTCGAGCTAAGGTTTTGGGAACTGTTAGCCGGTCAAATCATTTTTTTTTGTGTTTGATTTCATTCCAAAACAATTTTGTTGTTATTTTGACATTCTATTTTCAATGAGGCAAGGTCTATGTGCAATGTCCAAGAGGTCAATGTATGAGGACATCTCTTCCCGTTAGGTCTCGAGGTAAGGTTTTGGGAACCTGTTAGCCGATCAAATCTCTTTTTCTGTGTTTGATTTCATTCTAAAACAATTATGTTGTTATTTTGACATTCTATTTTCAATGAGGCAGGGTGTATATGAGATGTCCAAGAGGGTAATGTTATGAGGACATCTCTTCTTGAGTGTATATAATATTTATGTGGTTTATTTGTGGTTATGAATTCAAATTCTATGATTTATTTTGTTGTTGGATGTTTTGAATGTGATACAATATTATGTTATTGTTAACTAAATGCAACTGGTTTCATGTCTCTACTTGAATCTGGTACCATTTATCACTTGTTGCCTATTTTAGTTATAATAGCTGGGATATTCATTAAAAATTGATCTTGGAGTTGTGGTCTATCCATATCATTCTCTAGTAGTTAATCCTTGAAAAGGGTGATTTCCTTCTTTCCTATTGTCTCATTATTCAAGACCTTAAATCTAGACCTGTTGCTTTCTTATTTTTTTCAATTTTTTTTTGTTGTCTTTCCCCTTTATTACTTTACTTTTCACTTTTGCTTCTTTAAATTTTTTGTTGTCCTATTTTTTTTTTTATGAGGAGATTTCCAAAAGTTTTTTTTGGGACATGTCCTCATGTGGAGCACAAGATCATTGTGAAGGGTGTTTCAGAGTCTTGTAAGCTCAAAATTGAATTGTCACAGATCATAAATTAATTTTGATGCAAAATTTGAAACCATTATGGGAGATTTTTGGGCTTAGGGAAAATTGAAAAATACTTATATGCATTGGTTCTGAATGTAATGATTAGACTGGTTGAATCAAATTTCCTTTTGTTCCACATCCAAGTGAGCCATGTCTGATGGAATGTCTTAAGTCCATCATTAATTAAGGCTTTCTAGAAAATCTCTGAAGAGTTTCTGCTAGGTTCATAGAGGTGGTAAAGTATTCTTTGAGCAACCATTTGATATTGTTGTGTTGTTCTTTAAATCTTTGCAAATCCTTCCAGCAGTCCTCCATCTGTCTAGGATTTATAGCTCTAGCCTCTACCTATATTGGAGAGAACAAACATCTGGGTAAGTGCAAGAAGTTGGGTCCACGAAGAGGGGAAGTTTCGAAAAAAAAAACATCTCGCAGAAAACGCGTATGCGTTATGCATCGGGTACCCGAGCTTAAAAAACTGCGTACGCACTAAAAAACATGTACGCATTATATAACATGTACAAGTCATTTATTTAGAAAATAATTCGTACTCATTTCTAAAAAGCATTATTTTTTAAAAATAATCAAATAAATAAAGAACGCATATGTGTTTTGTAACACATATGCGTTGTTAAAAACGCATACGCGTTATTAAAATTTTGAATCTCCAACCCACATGTATCCTTGGTTTTAGGCTCGGGAAAGGCTTGGCAATCTGAGCCTTAGCCTTTGACCTACATCTAAAAAACTAAGGCAGATTAAAGAAGAATGTTCAACTTTGTCAATATGGCTGATGAATTTTTTTTCTGAATCAATCTATAAAATTAAAACCCATTATAGAACATGATGTCTAGTTTTCAAATATATAATTTTTATTAAGATTGGATTATATTTTCTATTTTCTAATTAATTTCAAAACAAGCTAGTCCTTAAACTTGAAATATCAGACTTTTTATGTTTTTTAATAACTTTTTTTTGGTTAAGTTTTTTGTAAAAAAAATTATATGACATCAATCTTCAAACAATTCTCTACACAATGAAATTTTCTCAAAAAATGTTTAGTTTAGGTCAAATTATGCTGTCCGTACACGTTGATTTTTAAAAACAACAATTAAGGCCAATAAAAATATAATAAAAAAAAAAATTCAACAAAAAATTACAAAAAAAATTCCTCATCAATCTTCATGTTGTTAGCTCTCTATCCCCAAAAGGAATTATCAAAATACTTTTATTTGAGTCAAAAAGTATTGTCCATACACGTGCATGGTATGGTAAAAAAAATAGGGACTTTTAAAAAGTTGTTTTTATAGATCCTTATCAAAATTTAATTTCTACAATCTGGGTATTCAAATAAATTACATATTTGGAAACTAGATTCAAAATTCAAAATTTCATATTACTGACTTTTTTTAAGATTCATTGTGTAAGTGCCTCAAATTTTCACTCCAAGTGTGACAATTTCCGAAAATCAGCAAAAACACTTCCACTTTTTGAGCTTTTTGTGGACCCAACTTCTTGCATCAGCCCATTTGTTGCACACTAAATTTTGCAGAACAATTAAATTATATTTTTTATGATAGAATTAACTTGATTCTCAATGATGGGCTGAAAAAACATCTTTAAAATTTATTAATAGTCATGTCCAATAGCTGTACTAATCTACCAATGACCATGAAAAATCAAATGAAAATAAAATAGCAGCTCTTAATCAACACAATAATTGCAAAAATCCAAGACAATAAATTTATTAACCTATCATTGAGGATAGACATATAAATTTCAAGGGGAGGAGTTAAGTTTGCAAGAATGGAAAATAGGTTGACGGTCAAATAAAACATAGTTGTGGAGAACCTAATTCTTGTAAGCTGAAAAGATGAAAGTTAATACACCCAAAATTTGATTCTCGCAAATCCTCTAAAACAAGTGCTCTTCCACTTTCAATTATGGAAACGGTTCAAAAGTGTAGTTTTAAAACCAAAGTCTCAACTCAGCCAAAGAATAGTGCACATACAATGAACAAAAAATAAGTGAATGTTAATTCACCTACTTTTAAATTTTGACATATTTGATATTTCCCATTAGAAATTCCATGGATGCAATGGAGAATGAGAGTTTTCCTACCTTAGGCTACATGCCAGATTACAACAACTTAACATGTCCACAATCACCAGGATGTTGGATATGACCACAGTCACCAAGATGTCAGTATAGACACAACTATTGCTATCAAAATAATTTTTTATCTCAAACCTCCATGTGTGGTACAAAGTAGATTCTAAATATTTGTGTGTATATTTAGAAAACAACAAATAAAATGAACATCGATGTTAAATATTAGTGTCTTCATAGATGCTGTGAGTAAATATTGTGGATGCTAAATCTGCAAAAGCTTAAACTATCTCAAACATTAGCATGGTTAGTCTTTCAAAACAAAACAAACATAACATCCCTATGAAATACTCCAACATGCTTAATAATGCAAACAAAGCAAGATCAAGTAAACTAATTGAAAGCATACAAAAACATGTTCATACGTATCTCATAGTGGAAGTGGTGCACCTTTGATGTGAAAATGATGCCCTTTCCCACCTCCTTGACAAGCTTAGATGATGATGATGCAAAATGCAAGATGATGATAGATGAAAATGAACTCCAAATGCCTATAGTGCAAATACTCAAATTGTGGATGATTTTGAAGGAAGAATGCCTTGTATGTATAGGTTGAAGGTTGGAAGATCGAAGGATTTGGATGAATGTGGGGAAAAAGACCAACCAATGAGAGAAGGCCACTTATCCACATGTAATTAGAGGAGGAATGAGCACATTCTGGAGAATGTGCAAGTAAATACAATTAGGTGGGTTTGAAATTTGAAAAAAGGCTTTAAATGCATATGGTTGAGAGATTTTGGGGGGAAATTTGTTTGGGAAAGAAAGTCAAACAAATTTAGTTAATGAGGGAATATTGGACTTGGGAATATGCCTTGTGAGGGAAAATAGAGATAATTAGATAATTAATTAAAATAAATTTCATGTGCAAGTTGCAAAAGCTACAGAAAAGAGGAATAGTGTTAGGATTTTATCAAGATTTGATTAACTTAGATGGAGGTTAGTTGATATGACTCTTTCTTTAGATTTTTGGGGTTTATCTAAATCAAAATGAGAGGAATGTGAAAATGAGTAATTTAATTAAATAAAGTTTGATTTATTTAATTAAATGAAGAACATTAAGAATTTCATTAAATAAATTTGATTTATTTAATTAAATGAGGAACATTAGAAATTTAATAAAATAAATTTGATTTATTTAATTAAATGAAGAACATTAGAACTTTAATTAAATAAATTTGATTTATTTAATTAAATGAAGAACATTAGATGCATGATGTCGATTTGCATGTCTACATTTTCCCCCTCTTTGAAGCAATGTACTTGCTACATTGGTTCAAAGAATTATGCCACCGAAATCAAAATTCAACTTTTTTTTTATTTTTTCAGATGCCTCAGTGGAAAGAAGTACATTAGCACATTGCCCCCTCAAGAGATTGAGTGAAAAGTTCAATTTGAGGGTCAATCTCGTGACAAAGAAGTTCAAGATGGATGTATGGATGGTTAGACTAACAGATCTATATGATAATGATGATGCAAATGAGAAGTTTATAAGATGCTTAGAATAACAAATCTATATTATCCTAAATAGCTTAAATGATGATGCAATGCATGTGAGATGGATGACGTTACTTATTATGATGATATGTATGAATACGCAAGATGAGAGTGCGAATGTTTTATGAATGAAAGATAGATGCATGTTATGATAGCATGTTAGCATGAAAAAGGATAGAAGAATGAGAGGGATCAACCCTTGAATCTGAGATGATGCAGAAGTCCAACAAGTCTGAGTCATTGAGACTTTATTAGATATGAGGATGAATGATGATGATGTATTGCTTATCTAGGAATGGGGGAAATAAAGAGGATAAGTTTCCTTATGTTTGATAATACACATAGGTACGATGCATCGAGGTCTAAAGAACCAGGATGGTGTTGCTCCTAGTGTGATGTAATTTTACTTAACAATCAGATAAGAGTACTTTTGTTCACACTTGACATATGAGACCTTATTCAGAATGCAGTTTAGATATTCTAAAAATCTCAGACCAAAACATAGAAAAGCAAGCCTTCGTATGTGGTCAACAAGACATCTAAAACACCTTCCCTACAAAACAAACAAAGCACACATAACCAAGTTATATTACAAGAACATCCAAAAAGCACAGTAGATAAAAATATAATGATTGTTGCCCCATTCCTTTTTCTCTAAACCATTTTGATTAGGCATCATCGATAAGTTATTGGAATGAGCACAAAATAAGATAAGTCAAAAAGACAAAGATAGAGTAAACAAACAAGCTAATGTTCTTCATACTGCTAGCCAAGACTAAACTATGGTGATGCTTGATGTTGATGTCCATTGTAAGAAGGATGCATCCTAGGAAATGTTGTGATCAGGTGCTTTGGGATTTATTGGATGATAAGCTATTGATATTCTGAGTTGAATAACTTGCTGACTTATTGACCTAGACTCGAGACTTTGACGATTGAGCTTTTACTTTTAAACCTACCAGACTTGCTTCTGACTGAATTACCAAAGGGTGGAAATGATGATTGATTTATTATGAATGAGATTATTACGGGTGAAAGAGAGATGAGATGGATGCACCATTTTGGGTTTTTCAAATATTTGGATGTTTTTTATGTTTTGAAATGTGTTGAGGCTATTTTTGGGTTTTTTTGAGATTTTACAAATGTTTTGATTTTCAAAATTTCCAATGTTTTAGGTTTTATGAGATTTCAACCAAGAACCTAACCTGAAGACTTATCCTAGGGGTCTCAGGAGTTGATCAATAGATTAGCCTTGCCTACATTATACACACAAAGACCATGAATTTCGACTAACACAAACTCGATTTATTGATTAGATACGATCAAGATGGATTGCCAGATTATTGTGACAGACTCTTCAAGGACTAACCTAGGGTGTCTCATGGGATGATCAAAGATCAACCTTACCTACGTTCAATCTTAGAGATGACATAGTTTGACGTAGACTCTATTTTTGGACTTTTTGGATTTTGACCTGTTTTTGGATTTTGACATGTTTTGAATGTTTTTGGACTTTCTGATTTTATAAATGTTTTTGGATTTTTGATTTTCAGGAAGATCACAAGAATATACATGAATATGATCCAATGCAGGTATAGGAAAATTCCCCTAGTGTGATGCGATAGACTACTTCGATATAGGCAGGACAAACTGACCTTAGGAATGTTCCAAGTAGTACAAGGGTGGAACATGATATGAACACAAGATCAAGCTATGATAAAAACGTGGATGGATGGTAGAATGATTAATGGAATGCAATGGATGAATGGTAAGTGTGCAAAATAATCCATGAAGGTCCTAGTGGATGGAGAGTGACTTATTTACACAAGGTGCTTATTTTCTAGGTTTTCACCAAGGTACTTTCCCAAAGCACAACCAAAGTGGTTTTCACTAGAGGATGATTTTTTTCTTTACTATTTTCAATCCTTTTTTTTTTTTTTTTGTTTTTTTGATTTTTTTGTATTTTTGTTTTTACACTTAGAAGATCAGGCGTAAAACTTTTTGAGATGAGAGTTGTTCATTGACTCCTGTAGAGGTTCTCCTTCGGGTGTTGATAGCTAATATTCCCCTGACTTGTAGTTTGTGGTGATGATGAATGGTCCCAGCCAGTTGGGCTCAAACTTTCCCTTGCTATTTGGATTTGGCACGTTCTTCTGATTTTCCTTCAGTACTAACTCGCCAACTTGGAAGGTCCACCTCCTGATTTTCTTCTTGTAGCTTCGCTTGAGGAAAAAATTTGATAGATTTTCAAGTGGTTTAGGGAATCCGTGCACCACTCATCCAATAGTTCCAACTCATTTAATTGTGAGACCTAGTATTATTCATCTATAATGAGAATCTACAGTGATATTCTCAAAGATGAGAGCTCGATCTCAAAGGGGAGGATGACCTCTGATCCGTAGACTAGGGAGAAGGGGGTGGCACCTGTTGGTGTGTGAATGCTTGTGTGGTAAGACCATAAGGTAGGATTTACTTGCAGATGCCAGTCTTGACCAGCGTCATTGACTATTTTCTTGAGGATCTTCAAGATGGTCTTATTGGTAGCTTTTGCTTGGCCATTGCCTTGGGGATAATATGGAGTGGAAAAGCGATGTTGGATATTGAATTTTTGGCATAAGTCACAGACATCCTAATTTTTGAAAGGTGTCCCATTATCTGAGATAATGGCTTGAGGGACACTGTATCGACATATAAGATAATTTAGGAGAAAGTTGGATATCTACTTTCCTATGATGTAGGTCATGGGACTGGCTTCCACCCACTTCATGAAGTACTCCATGACGGTGATGATAAATTTATGGCCATTGTATGAGGTGGGGGTGATTTTACCAATGAGATCGAGCCCCCACTACGAGAAGGGCCAAGATGTGATAATCAGATGGAGCTCCTGAGTTGGTGCATGGATGAGGTCCCCATGCTGCTAACACTGCAAACACCTTTTGACATAGTCATGTGCATCTCTTTCCATTATGGGAAAATTATATCATGTCCTTAGGAGTTTCTTGGCCAAAGTCATACCGCTCGAGTGTGAACCAAATTTTTTTTTTGAACAACCAAAAATATACGCAAATAGGGAAAGAGGATTCCCCCTTACTAGGCCCTTAGGGTTTTTCACCCTAGAAGCACTTGGTGGAGAAATGAAACTCTTTCACACTAATGGTATGCTCTTAGGTAGGTTCATTCAAAGATTAAGGTGTTTGTGATATGTGTGTGTGGAGTTCCCTAAATGTAATCAACAAAAAATAGAAGCTAATCTAAATGCAACTATGAAATGTAACTATGATGGAAAACACATTGAGATATGCAGAAATATACAAATGATCTAAGAAATATGTACAAACTGTTACAAAAATGGATGGGATTGAAGAGGTTTACACCTGGAACCTTGTAGAGGCTGGAAATATTGTTCGATTTGATGTTGATTCTGAAAGGGACACTTGTGCCAAGTGGGGCGACCTAGTCCTTCTCTGAGAAAATTTTAGAAAATTGCTCCGGAGCCCGTTTCAGCCAAAAGGGTATCTAGATCAACCAAGAATTTTTGAAAATAGCTTCAGTGGGAATAGGTCACCCAAAGTGGTGACCTAGTCCTCTTCTGAATTTATGTGAACCAGAAGATGGGATCTGAGGCCTTTGGTCTGTGTTTCTTGCTCCTTTAGGTATCTAGTCCCGAAAGTGAAGAATTTGGTCTGTAGAAGTCTCCCAAGTTTCAACTATGGTTTCTTCAACCTTAGTGAGCTTGGTCAACTTGTTGAGGACTCTTCCACCTTGGTTCTTTGTCTAATCTTCCTGCAAGACCTGCAAATCACACAAAGAGAAGAAGAAATGTTGATTGTTAGAGTATGGGGGCTTGCCTTGGTCAAGCGCCTTTGTAGATAATTAAATCAAATGAAGAGACAATGAAGTAAAGCATGAAATATTGAATAAGAGATAGATTTTACCTTGTCATGATGTTAGATCTTGAGTTGTAGCGATGGAGGTTTTAGCCCTTGAGTGCTTCAGCAAGATGTCTTGTTGACCTAGAATCTAAAACCCTAGCTTGCTTGTGAAGAAGAAGAGATGAGAGAGAGGTGAGAAGAGTGTGTCTTGAGAAGAATGAGGGTACCTAATGAGAAATTAGGGTTTTTAAGATTATTTATACAAGTTATGCCCTAATTTTTCTGAAATAACACCATACAGGCCGACCTTAGGGTTTTAGAGACAAAATCTCGAAAGAAACTCAAGTTAAAATTAAAATTTATGCCACATGGGACTAGGTCACCCAAGGTGGTGACCTAACTCACCTGGGCATTTTTAATTGAATGTCGGTAAATAAAATGTGATTATTTAAGTTTTTCAAGATTGTCTTCATAAAACACTCTAAGATAAGTCTTTTATGAGGATTAAGGGGTCATTTTGACATAATAAGGTGTTAATTTAGTGATGACAAGCCTAGGAGAGTGTGAAAATGTTTTACAACACCTTACAAAACTTTGTCACAATGCTTGGAAAGGTGTAAAAATGGGTTGAAAATGGTCCAAAATCCATGGGAAAAGGTCCAAATGAGCAAAAAGTGTCAAAGTTCTCACTTTTTGGTGACACATTTAGCCCCCACTTTAGTGAGAGTATGAACTTGCTTTAGACTCACACTAAACTAGCCCAATGAAGATGGCGAGGAATTACAAAGAAGAAGAATGGGAAAGATGAAGGAGGTGGTCAAGCCCCTAAGGATTTGAGATTGTAAGTCAATTAGACATCAAGGTAAAAGACATTCAAGAGTGAATGCATTACAACAAGATGAGATACATGATCATGTGATGACAAGATTTGAAGTGAAGAGAATGGAAAGGGTGAAAAAGATGTGCTCACTTTGGGGCCACAAAACATTGGTTGTCTGTGGGGTGAGTTATCCCAAAGAAGGTGAAAAACATACACATGGTTGGTATGTACTCACAAAGGTGGCTATGGGGAAAGTCGAGCCACTTTTTGGGTTTCTCGCTCAAACCATACCAAAGTTATACCTCGTGATAACTTTGATAAGGCACCACAAAAGAAAGTGATGTTTGAAAATGATGGTGTTTCAAAGGGATTTTTCTTTTGATTGTGCGATGTCTCATCTTAAGGAAAATTATGCACAATGTTGTCAAGAGAGGCAAAGTGCAAGTGTACTCATCTTGTATACAAGAGAGGCAAGGACTCATCTTGTATGCAAAAGAGGAAAAATGCAGATGTCTCAATCTTGAACAACATTGTGTGTAATGTTTTCAAGAGAAGGAATCGCAAGAAAAAGAAGATTGCAAAATGAAATTTTAGTGGTGATGTATGCCCCCACTTTAAAGGAATTGCAAAACACTATACTATGAGCAATTTCTTTAAAGTAGAGAAGAGGAAGAAATGTGAGCTTGTTCTGAAAGCCCTATGCTGAATCATATGGTTTCGATAAGCTGCGTCATGATAAGGAGTGTATGTCACATGCGAGTCACTCTTAAGACATGCCATCCATATCCCAAGCTTTATCTTATATATTCATGAAAGGTTAAGGACAAGTCGCAAGAGACAACGACAAATGACATACGAGGGGAAAAGGCTAACTAACCTCTTGCCCCCACTTAGTGCAGGACAAGAGTAAGCTGAAAGGGGTTGAGGGAAGGTAAGTTTGAGTGAAAATTAGTATCAATTAGATGAATTAGGTGTCCCCTTAGATGGAAGAACACCAAGCTCCCTAAGATGTTGAAGTTTACTATTCAAGGCCTTACACTCATTGGTGTGATGACCTTGAACTTAGTGGTAGGGACAAAAGGTATGTTTATTGAAACATTTCTTTCAAGTGTGAGGAGAAAGGGAGATCAAGTGATCTTGGAGGAGTCTCAACAAGACACGCTATTGATCAAGGGGAGAAGGTGATCCATTAGTTTGAGACAAGGAAGGGTCTTGCTTAGTAGAGGATGTCATACCTACACAAGGCTCTATGGATTGTGAGTGATGAGCCTAGAATTTAGCCTAGTTAGAAGGATACAATATCTTGCTATTTCCTGGATTACCAGACTTTGATATTATATGCTGAAATTTTCATATAGTTCTCTTAGACATATGACATTTGGACTAATTTCACTTCTACCAGTTTTAATGATATATATACCCATTATGTGGACCATCTATATTTATCTTGCATGTGATTGATGAATGTTCTTAAGATGATTATGATTATGCGATTATTATGTGTACTGACATTATTTTGCAGACATGATTGATATGCTAGGTTGAGAAATGCAGCCGCCAGCCAGACAGGTTGAGGAGACACGCGAAGGTAAAACTTAGGACACTAGCAGAAGATTTTTCGTTAGCCGCATGTAACCGCTCTACACCAATCTTCAATGACATCGAGCACTACAGGTGTTACTGCAGTGGTTGAGTCCACATTTGGGCTTGCATGTCCAACGGATTCCCCTGCATGTGTAACCACTGCTTCCTCTTTCTCTTGCTTTCCCTAAATGGTATCCTCTCAATTAGTGGGAGTTGATGACCCTGTTTAGTTGATAAATAAGGCTTGATCCTCCTTTCTGTGGAGCTAGAAAATTATGATTTGATCACCATATTCTTATACAAGATGATTACCAGCCATATTTCTGTAATTGCATTTTTTGATAAATAACATGAGATTCTAAGTTGAGTATCCAAGCTTTATAGTAGTTTAGAGGATACTCATCCAAGGGATCCCACTTGGTGAGTAATCCATGTTTTAGTTTAGATAGATTAGTGTTAGTCTCTGTTTGAGTACTTAGTTAAAATCTTGGCATTGACTGTTCTTCCAGCCACTAGAACTCTGTTTTGTGACTGTTCCTATAGCCAAGGATGGCAGAGTAGTTTTCTGTTGAATGTTTAGTTTCTCCTTCCCAGTATGCATAATCAATTTAGATTTTCTTGAGTAATGTTCAACACTTAATTTGTTTCCTTTCTTACAATTTCATTTCTTTGTTAAGTCTCTCTTAGATATAGAATGAAGATGACCACTCTGGAATTCCTAGTGCACATACTATGCTGACCCATTTCAAGTTCACGTCCCTAGGTTGATATTTTAAATGTACCTTCATGGTGATTAAGATGGCTATTCATGTCAGATGTCCAATATTTGAATCATGGCACAAAGAGATGAGTTATTGAGATCATTATAGGAGGTCGACATTTTTGGCACCATTTTTGGGGATGGTGTCAAACTAGGAAATCTTTTGGAGTCATTGATAATTTTCCTGCTTTAGTATTTCAGAATTTTGCTCTTAGTATTAGAAGTATGATCTACTATTTTTCCCCACCCATTCTTTGTGTGAGTTGGTTAATACTGAGTTGATACCACATGCATAAAAGGAGAGATTCTTTCGGGATATTTCTTCCTAATAATCATATTGATTCGTTTTAGCTAGTAGAACTTCCAAATCTGCCCAAAGATGATGAAGAAGAACCACAACTCTTTGTTGATGTATTACCTGATTCGACCAACTCTGAAGTTTCCCTTGAAGATCAAAATCCTGTTGAAGAACTCTTTGTTTTAGAATTTCATCAAGACATGACTAATGCAAATGGAGATAGGCCCAATAGGAAAAACCAACCAACTTTCCCCTTTCCCATTGTTGAATAGAATGAAGCTGACAACCTCAAAAATATCCTTGCCTCAGTCCTTCCTAGATTCTATGGGCTTGTCATAGAAGATCCTAATAATTTCCTATTTTAATTTGATATACTCTGCATAAGCTATGACTATACCACTGATGCCCACAGGCCCAATCTATTTCCTACTACTTTGAAAGAAGCTGCATTGAGATGGTTTATGAGCCTTGGCAGAAATATTGTAAAAACTTAGGAAGATATAAAGACAAATTTTCTTGAGAAATACAAAGAATATTGTAGGAGTAGTGACCTGAGAGGAGGAGACATTTTTCAGAATGCAACAAAAAGAAGATGAGAGCTTGTAAGACTTCATTTTGAGGTTCCTATTTTTTCTACAGAAATCTCCACATCATACATTTAATGAAGAATCACACAAATTACTTTTTCTGAGAGAATTAATGAAAGGTGCACTGATGCCTTGGACTTAATGGCAGGAGGATATATCACTCAAGTCTGTTGGGATGATATCAAGAAGATATGTCAAAACTATTCTATGGAAACTTCAAAGAAAGGAAGAGCCTATCAATCCTATATGGGTAAATCATCCAGTAGTGGAGTCTCAAGGATGGAGATTACTAATTTATTGGCAGATTTTAAGCAAGATATAATTAAAAATCTAGCTACTCAGTTAGATACGCTTCAAGCTAAAAAGAAACATGAGGAGGCAGAGGCAATACTGACAAAATATTTCCTCCAGTGTAGACAGAAGAAGAGAGACTGCAGATACAAGGTGATAGGCAACATTTACAGTAAGTAGATCCCACTTGAGTTCAAACCAATCCAAAGCGAGGAAGACCAAGTCTACTTTGTTGCAAAAAAGAGTTTGTGGGCTTCAAGACAAGGTATACCACCAGACCCACTATATTTTGTTGGACCATATTTTAACTCGTATTCATCTGGTATCTAGTGGCAACCACCCTATCCATCCAACTATGGAGGATAGCCACCCTAGTCTTGGAATAGCCCACCCAGTACTTGGTCCAACTATCAAAATACCTCACCTCAGTGGCAACAACCTCAGGGGAATTGACTGCAGTTTCAGGGACCTTGGCAACCACCCCTAGGAAACTGGCAACAAACATCTCAATGGAGAGGTGGAAAACAATGGCCAAACCAATCCACCAGCGATATGTAGCGATCTTCTCAAACCCAACAACCTTCTATAATGCCCCCTCCTCCTAATCCTAGTGCAAATATATCTAAACCTACCCAGTTACCAGCCCAACCCACACCCAACCCAAATAATAAACCACAACATCAGCCTGTATATTTTGCTAATCCAAATCAATTTCCTACATAAGTTGTGAATTTAAGTGACATATGTTTGCTTTCAAGAATAACCTTGCAAGATCCTTCCACCCCCATCATCACTGAGCTACCTATGGAAGAGAAAGAAGAATCCGCAACTGATCCCATTCAGCCTGGTGCACTTACATCTCCTGAGCCAACTCCAACAAACCAAACAGCACAAGAACCACTATTTCCTCAGAGATTAGAAGTTACCAAACAAAAATAAGATAAGGAGGCAACTAGCTTTGATATCCTAGATCAGACAAAGCATATATGTGTCCAGATACCTCTGTTTAAAGCTATAAAGGATGTCCCTATCTATGGCAAGGCAATCAAGGAAGCATGCTTCAAGAAACTGGGTAGGAAAGAGAAGGACCCCACTATAGTCCATGTAGTAGGGCATCTTGCTGACATCATTCTTGGAAAAGTAATTATTCCCAAGTACAGTGATTGAGGTAGTCCTATAGTTGATGTTTTTATAAATGGAATGAACATAAAGAATTCCTTGATTGACTTAAGTGTAACAATCAATGTGATGACTAAGGACTTCCTGTAGCAATCAAATATTGGAAATATGAGATCCACTCCTACAGTCCTACAGCTTGCGGATAGCTCCACTTTGATGTCAGATGGCATAGTAGAAGACTTGGTGGTGATCCTAGATTCCTAGGAGTATCTAGTTGACTTCATGGTTCTCTCACCTGAAGCCACACTAGGAGGATATCCACTTATCCTTGGTTAGCCATGGTTAGCAACTGCAAACACTTATATTGGATTTCGCTTAGGTGATATGACCATTTCAGATGGAACAAACACTAAAAATATTGTTCTATATCCTCCAGCTTAGCCATCTCAAAATGCAAAAATATCAGTATGGCCACATATTGGTGAAGAAGCTGAAGAAGTCAACTCTGTGGTGTAGCTTATGATGCTTGGAAGAAGTCCTTTCCTGCAGCTTCAAGATGAAGATGAGGTGTTATCTAGTATCATTCAGAACCAATGCTAGATAGAGGAAACATCAGCTGGTTCCACAGACATCGAGAAAAAACTTATGTCCACTCTGCATGATCTTCCTGCAGATAGAATTCCTCCAACCACTCTTCCTGCAATAATTGTCTTTGCAAAATTTTTTTTTACAGAAACTATTCCCACAGAAAAAATTCCTGTAGCCATAGGTATGTTTGACACAATGCTTCCACTTGAACTTAAGCTACCTTGTATTAATGAAGCAACTATGATAGCGCTAGTCACACAAGTTAAAGTGTTTGAGGGACAATCTCTAAATATCAATGGTAAATTAAATGAAGGACAACAATTGATATTAGCAAATTTGCTGAAATCACATCAAAAAGAATTTTCCTACGATTATCATGACATCAAATGATTAGATCCAAAAATCTGCACTCACATAATCTATATCAAAGATAAATGTACCCCTGTAAGACAACCCCAACGGAGAATCAACCCTGTCTTGAGAGAAATTGTCAAAAATAAATTGCAAAAGCTATTAGACGTAGGATTTATCTATCCTATTTCAGATAGCCAGTGGGTGTCCCCATTGGTAATTGTTCCCAAAAAGGGAGGGAAATGGAGAGTTTGTGTTGACTATAGGGAGCTCAATGCTGCCACTAAGAAGGATCACTTTCCCCTACCTTTTGTAGATCAATTCCCAGACTCTCTTGCAAGAAAACAACACTTCTCCTTTCTTGATGGATTCAATGCATACAATCAAATTCAAATTGCATTAGAAGACCATGAAATTACTATATTTACATGTCCTTAGGGGACATATGCATATTTTGTGCTTCCATGTGGGCTATGCAACACCCCTGCCACTTTCCAGAGAGCTGTCATCAGTATATTCTCATACATCTCCCTTGATTGCATGAAGATCTATATGGACGATTTTACTACGTATGGTGCCACCTTTTATGAAGCACTGCAAAACCTAAAGAAAGTACTCCAGAGATGTGAGGATCAAAATCTGTCCTTAAATAGTGAAAAGTGCTTCATGATGATGCAAGAAGGTATATGTTGACATAGCTAATTACCTTATGACAGGGAGAGTTCCTCCTCACTTCTCCCCAAAGGAGAGAAGAGTGTTGATTGAAAAGTCATTTCCTTTTTCTTGGATAGTTGGATGCCTATTCTATACTGGACCAGATCACGTTATGAGAAGATGTTTAAGGGAAGATAAAACCTATGACATTTTGTATGCATGCCATGATGAAACCTATGGAGGACACTTTGCAGCAAAAAAGGATAGCAATGAAAATCTTGAACACGGGATACTATTGGCCTACACTACATAAAGATGCAGGAAGATATACAAAGAAATGTGATAGATGCCAAAGGATAGGTAGGCCAACAAAGTTAGATGAAATGCCACTCTGTCCACAAGTGGTAGTCACACCATTTGACAAATGGGGTTTGGATTTTGTTGGACCCATTGATCCTCCATTGAATGGTAAGTCCTACATACTAGTGTGCATTGATTATGTAACAAAATGGGTTGAAGTCAAAGCTATGAAACATGCAAGAGACAATAAGGTTTCACAATTCCTTTATGAAGAAATTTTCACAAGATATGGGGTACCAAGAGAACTAGTAACTGATTAAGGCACTCAGTTTACATCAGCCATTATTACAACATTGATCAATGAATATAACATCCACCATAGGAAATCCACCCCTTATCACCCTCAAGAAAATAGACAAGTCGAGGTGAAAAATAGGGAGATTGAAGCCATCCTCACCAAAACAATGCAGATTCATAGAAAATATTGGACAAATAGATTATCAGAAGCAGTTTGGGCTTACAGGACCACCTAGAAGACAACTACAAGCTTCACCCCATTCAAACTACTATATGGGAAAACAACCATGATGCCTATAAAATTTGAGCACAAGACTCTCAGAACTTCTTTAGAATTGGGGATGGATATTTATAAGGAACATAAGGAACAAATCATGCAACTAAATGAATTTGGATGAGATGAGGAAAACAACATTACATCATACAAAATTTGTGCAAAATTAGAGAGTCAAATGACACGATAGATTTATCAAAGAAAAGAAATTTCAGCCAGGTGACTAGGCATTGCTTTATGATTCTAGGTACAAAGATAATGTAGGAAAATTGTAGATGAGGTGGCTAGGGCCATATGAAGTTGCAGAAGTCTTTCCCAATGGAGCTGTACAGCTCACAACTATCGATCTTGTGAAATTCAAACTAATGGTGAATGGGCACCGTCTCAAATTATATCATAGGCTAGCTTCAAAAAAAGAGTTCTTGCAGTAGTTTTTCCAACACATAGAGCCCGAGCACGGTTCCTATAGCAATGAATTTCCTGTAGCCAAAGGCAACGAACCTAGTGTCCCTCCTCTCGGTTAACTAAGGTACGTATTTATCATAATAAAGATTTCTACTTTTGTAGAAATCCATTTCTTCGCCCATCCACCCATCCGCCCATCCATACCACCTTTCTCTCTCTTCAATCATTTCATTTCACCTTGTCCCGTTCCACCACCATTAATTGCTCAATTATTGCTCAACAATGCAAGCGGTATTTTCTCCCTGATCAATGAAATAATTTCTGCACCATCATATTTGTATAATCTCAGGTATGTGCACATTAATTGAAACCCTAATTATCCTTTAGAGGATTTTATTTAATCACTGTACGATAAGATGGGAGTTCACATAATTATCTTTAAATCCCCCATCAAATTAATCTTTCCATTTCGCATGTGTGGACACATGTCTAAATTTAGGTTGGGGGGAGGGGTAAGCAAGATATAGAAATTTTGCTGCATGCCGATATATGATTGTTTGCGTCAGCAAATCTTGCTGAGATGATTCAAAATTTAAAATGAAAGATGGCTCACATGTGTGATGTGACACTAAAATTCCGCCACCATTCCCTCTCATTATGATCCCTTTTATTACCATTTATGCTATTCTTAACTCTTCCACGATTCTGTAATGCAAGTGCTAAGCTGCTAAAAACAAGGCAAAAAAGAAATTCAGTCGACGAATTCACCCAACAAAGAAGACAAGAAAAAATTGAAAAAATACAGAGGTAATTTTGTAGGGTGACGAGTTCAGTAGAAACAATGGGAGGCAGACTCATTCAGAATGAGCCCTCAGCTCATGAATCCTTGTTACAGGATGCAGTGTGCTTGGTTGAATTTCAAAATTGCGGGTGGCTAGACTATTTTCTGAAGTTGGATTGTTTCAATGAGGGCATTGCATTGGAGTTCACTTAGACATTCCCCCATTGAAGAAAAGGCCATAAATGTTAGTTCCTTTGACCATGAGAGTGAAAAAGAAAATTCATCATCAGGTTCTGATGATGATGATGTCCCAATAAAAATTATGATAAAAACAAGATGACAAAAGAGAGATGAAAAAGAAAGGAGAAGAAAAATGCAATCTGCATAGGAAAAGATGCCAAGCCCTAAGAAAAGGAAGGCTAGCACTATTCATCCTACAGCCAAAGAGAAATGAAAAATCCCTCTCAAGAAATCGAAGCCAATTGACCCTGAGCTTGGCGGGACATCAGGTGCAAATATAGATGCTCTAATGGAGCAGGAGAAGGGACAAGAAAGAGACGTGTTAGAAGAGGAAGCAAAAATGACCCTAGCGGATCTTGCTACCATCGTTGAAGAAGTTGAAAATCAAGAAAATGAAGAAAATGAAGAAAATGAGGACTTGCTGTAGCATGACCAACAGTGGGACTTCCTGCAACAAAGTCAAGAAATAGATCAAGAGCCCTTGTAGCCACCGCTAGAAGAAGAACAAGAGGTCTTGCGACAAAGCGAGGAAAGAGGAATCATCCCTCAACAGCCTGAATTGGTGAGACCTCCTGAATCTATGCAGAAAGTCCTCTATGGGAAGCAGTCATCTATAAAAATTCTGGTGGGAATCCACAATCCTCATAATTTTTTAGTACATACAACTATTTTAAATCTATGGAAAGAAATACAAAGAAAAGAGGAGGAGTGGAAGGAAGAAGAGAAAATATTGAAAAAGGAAATTCAGATGAGGGATGAGATGATCGAAGAAATGAACGAGGAAATTGTTTTTCTGAAGGAAACAATAAGTGGCATTTCAACTGTGGTGTCACACATTTTGGAGTGTAAGACCCCTCTAATGGTTTATGCTTTGGACTTAAAGGAAAAATACATTTCCTCTAGAATGTCAAAAATCATCTCAGGCCTAAACCCCTCCATTGAAACCCCTGCTGAATTTTTTAATGCCTACAGAATTGCTTCCCCTCAAGTGAAAAATTTGTTGTGTGAATTATATTTACAAAATTTAGCTGTCCCAAAAGATAAAGATTGGAGCCCACTGCCTTCTGTTGGAGACATACAACTAAGAGCATTTATGTCCTGGGTGCAGAATGAGATTAGTTGGGGTGAGAAATACAATTCTCACAAGAAGAAAGAATCCAGTATTCCCCTAGCCATCAGGGCTGAATCTAAGAGCCTGAAAGACATTTATACATATTGGAATAGGTTGCTCTTTAGGCCAAGCTATGGTGACCAAATTATTCCTTGGATTGAGGCTGTTTACAATGAGTATGAAGTGAAAGTTGCTGCAAAAGAGGATTCTATGAGGGGATATCTATCCCAGTGTTGGAACTTGCTGATCGATGAGCTAAAGCAGGCCGAGCCACACTCTGTTCACAATTATGTTTCTACACTAAAAATAATTGACAAATATATCCAGCTTGGAAGAACCAAAGGACGTGAATGGCTTCCCCTGACTTTCCAACTGCCCATCCTCCTATGGCCCATGCCTAACTTTAGATTTTACAAATATGACATTGCAGAAGAGCAATAAAGATGGATAAGGCTTGATAAGTCGAGCAGGATTTATTGGAATTCTGATTCACCTACTGCAAACACCGACATTGGATAGCTATCAGTTGCAGACTTCAGGACCTTAACAAAGTAGAAGCATAAATCTTCCCTTGTTGGAGGACCAAAAAAGTGTTAGGTTGGGGGGAGTGATGAGCCTAGAATTTATCTTAGTTAGAAGGATAAAATCTCTTGCTATTTCCTGGATTACCATAAGACTTTGATATTATATGCTAAATTTTTTATATAGTTCTCTTAGACATATGCCATTTGGACTAATTTCACTTCTGTCGGTTTTAATGATATATATATCCATTATGTGGACCATCTATATTTATCTTACATGTGATTGATGAATGTTCTTTAGATTACAATTATGTGATTATTATGTGTATTGACATTATTCTACACACATGATTGATACGCTAGGTTGAGAAGTGTAGCCGCTAGTCGATCAGGTTGAGGAGACACACGAAGGTCAAACTTAGGATGCCATCAAAATATTCTGCGTTAGTCACATGTAACCGCTCTGCACCAATCTCCAATGACATTGAGCACCGCAAGCGTTACTACAGTGGTTGAGTCCATGTTTGGGCTTGCATGTCCAATGGATTCCACTGCATGTGTAACCATCACTTCCTCTTTCTCTTGCTTTCCCTAAATGGCATCCTCTCAGTTAGTGGGAGTTGATGGCCCTATTTAGTTGATAAATAAGGCTCGATTCTCCTTTCTATGGAGCTAGTTAATTATGAGTTGATTGCTATATTCTTGTACAAGATGATTATCAACCATATTTCTGTAATTTCATTTTCTTATAAATAACATGAGATTCTGAGTAGAGTATTGAAGCTTTATAGTAGTTTAGAGGATACTCATCCAAGGGAGCCCACTTGGTGAGTAATCCATTTTTTAGTTTAGATAGATTAGTGTTAGTCTCTATTTGAGTACTTAGTTAAAATCTCAGCATTGACTATTCCTGTAGCCAAGGCTGACATATTAGTTTTCTATTGAATTCTTAGTCTTTCCTTCCTGTTATGCATAATCATTTTAGATTTTCCTGAGTAATGTTCAACACTTACTTTGCTTCCTTTCTTGCAATTTACTTTTAGTTTTAAGTCTCCCTTAGATATGAAATGAAGATGACCACTCTAGAATTCCAAATGCACATACTGTGCTGATCCATTTCAAGTTCACGTCCTTGTGTTGATAATTTAAATGTACCTTCATGGTGATTAAGATGGTTATTCAGGTCAGATGTCTAATCTCTGAATCATGGTAGTAAGAGCTAAGTTATTGAAATCATTATAGGAGGCCGACAATGAGATTTTGTATACTCCTTTGGGGGAGTGTATAAAATCTAAATCAAGAGGAGGTTGTGAGATGCTGGTGCTAAGTAAAGACTCCTTAGTTGGTTTCAAAGGATTAGTTAGGCAGACTAAGTTGGAAAGGTGAGGAAGGATAGTGTTTATGTTGGAGGAAGGCTTGATGATTTCAATGAAAGGATAGAATCCAAGACCATGATGTGTTGATTGCATGTTAGGCTCTATAGGTTGTGGATTACTTGTTCATTAGAACCATAACCTTGGCCACTATATCCAAGTTGCTTCATGATCTCATAACCTTTTCCATAGATCTTTTTCAACTTATTTTGATCATGTGAGGGATCATTGTTTGCATTGGTGACTAAAGTAGTTGAGGGGGATGCTTTCGAAGAACCAACCGAGTCTTGTGTTAACAAGATGGAATATCCCTTTGCAGAGTCTCTGGTGGTGGTCTTAGTGTCACCTAGTGAAGGTGGGGTGAAGTTCAAGGAACCCCAACCATCGTCAAAGGACTTTGGTTTTACGGGTTCCATTGGTTTGGTTGGTGTAGTGGTGAAGGGTTTGGATTTATTTTGTTCAAGATGTAAGGCATTGTAAGGTTCAGGATCAATGTCAAGTGTGTACACTTTGTTGTTGTAGATGCACCTCATATTTCAATGAAATGTGGAAGGCACACCATTCATTGCATGAATCCATGGCCTACCCAAAATGAGGTTAGATGAAACATCATTTGGAATAACATGGATCGATGTGTTTAATGTGGCCACTCCAATGGTGAGAGGCAAAGTGATCACACCAAGCGGCTTTTGTTTGATACTGTCAAATCCAGTGAGAGGTAAGGAGGAAGGTTAGATGGTTGATCTATCAATATGGAGCCTATCTAAGAGATTGACACTACACACATTAACTGAGGAGCCATTATCAACAAGGGTTTTCTTGATCCCTATTCTTTTTTATTGAGATATGATCATGAAGGATTCAAATTTTTTTTGCACTTCCAAAGGAGGGAGCTTAGTTTGGTGGAAAATAATAGTGTTTAAGCCTTGAATCATAGCTGCAATGTCATTTGCTTGTGTAGTTGAAGGGACTGGAATTTGTTGTAAGGAATCTTGCATCAAGTGGTGATAGTGAGGGGAGACTTGGATAAGGTCCCATAAATATATCTTAGCAGGATTATTCCTTAGTTGGTCAACAAGTTTGTACTCCCTAAGGAAGGAATTGAAGCGAGCAGTAGTAGGAAGAATAGGAAGGGATGAAGGTAAGGGGGTAGAGGTTGATGGTTAGGAACACAGGTGAGTGCGGGTGTAATGTGTATGAGAAATGGTATTATGACTCAAATTCTCTAACACATTAGGCTTAGGTGGGGAGAGAATGAATATAGGTTTAGAAGGTGGAGAAAGGATGAGTTGAGGTTTAATAATATTAACATCCCCTTGGGGAGGAGAGTCAATGTTATCCTTTTTTTGCATCATGATATCCACCCTAGGGGTAGAGATTGTAGAAGAACTACAAGCTTCGTGTTCTTGATAGTAAATGAGTGGTTCATCTAAAATAAATTCATTACTAGGAGGGGGAGGATCAATGTTGGGAGAGGGAGAAGTGGGATGGGTAAGAGGGATTCTATTTGATTGTCAAAGGTCTCATCCTCTTGTGCCATACCATCTACCCTAGTAGGAGAGCATGGAAGAGGTACATCACATGCTTCATCACAAGGAAGGGAGGCATCAAGAGAAGTTCCACTATGATTATCAAATAGATTGTCCCAAAGGCTAGGAGCATTAGGGAAGGGACGGTCAATAGTCTCCTGACTCGTACTAGGGGTATCTTCTAGCACCAAACTATCCTCTTTGCATTGAGGAGGGATGTTAGGAGATGAGGAAGTTTGAGGGTCAAGTGTAGGGAGACTAGGTAAGGTGATTTTTAGGAACGTGTTTATGATGTCATCATGTTGTTGTTGAATGGTTGGCTAAGTGGGATGAGGATAGGGACAATCAAGACCTTAAACGCTTGTGTCTTCTATCACCAAAATACCTTTGTCACTAATAGGAGAGGTATAGGGAGAAGTACAAGTATGATTTTTTTGATTGTCAACACAAGGATCCTCCTCGAGGGATAATGTAAAATTAAGAATTGTGTAAATTTTTTGGTTATTAACATGTGCTTTAATGAATTCATTATTAGCATCTACATTGAACTCATTGAATTTTCGCAATACATTTGAAACCAAATCAAAGCCCCAAATATTGTAAGAGTAGAGAAAGGGGATAGAATGCAATGCAATGATTTAAACTAAAATATTGAAATACAATGTTCAGATATAAAACAAGGTAATTTTTTGATTATGCTATGTAACAATTTGAAAAAAAAATGTAGTATATACAAAATTAAAACTGAGCAATGCATGAAATGAGCTAATGTTAGAGAATTTTAATGAAATGCATGCTACATAAACCAAACCAATTGATATAGATAGGTAATTGTACAAAAAAGAAGCCTAAAACTGGGTTTTCAACTCTGTAAAGGGCAGTTTCAGAAGCTTGAAGGGACTAGGTCAACCAGGATGGCGACCTAGTCCTTCTGGTGATTATTTTGATTTTTGACAGAAAATTTTGATGGGTACTGATGGTTTTTGTGTTGCACAATGCAGATCGAAGAAGGAAATGCGGACTTTAAGACAATTTGTAATTCTTTTAGTGCAAAAATGCAACCTATATGCAATTTTCACTAATGCAAATTTGAAAACCCTAGAATGTAACTTCACTAATGCAACATGCAATGCAAGTTAATCCTAATATAATGATGGACTCTAAAACAAAAAGGAAGGGTGTTGTAGTGTCGGGTTCACAAAAATAAACCATGAAAAAGATACACAAATAGGGAAAGAGGATTCCCCCTTACTAGGCCCTTAGCATTTTTCACCCTAGAAGCACTTGGTGGAGAAATGACACTCTTTCACACTAATGGTATGCTCTTGGGTAGGTTCATTCAAAGATTAAGGGGTTTTTTATATGTGTGTGTGGAGTGCCCAAAATGCAATGAACATAAAATATAAGCTAATCTAAATGCAACTATGAATGTAATAAACTATGAAATGTAACTATGTTGGAAAACACATTGAGATATGCATATATATAAATGACCTAAGAAATATGTACAAATTGTTACATAAATGGATGGGATTGAAGAGGTTTGCACCTGGAACCTTTTTGAGGCTGGAAATTTTTTTAGATTTGATGTTGATGCCAAAAGGGACACTTATGCCAAGTGGGTCAACCTAGTCCTTCTTCGGGAAAATTCTAGAAAATTGCTCTAGAGCCTGTTTCAGCCAAAAGGGTATGCAGATCTACCAATACTTCTAGAAAATAGCTTCAATGGGACTAGGTTGACCAATGTAGTGACCTAGTTGTCTTTTGAATTTCTATGAACTAAAAGATGGGATCTAAGGCCTTTGTTCTATGTTTCTTGCTCCATATTATAGAAACACTTTCCAATAGTTGGAAAAGAGTAATGGAAGAAATATTTCAAATGATTTAATTATAGACTGATGAAAGAAAAATATCAATTGATTCAATTAGATATAAAAACGAGAGGAATTTGATTGAAAATAAATAAAAAATGGTAATGATAAATGTAATATGAACAATGTTTTAAAAGATATTATTTTACTTATTTTTAATAAAAAAAATTTAACATATACTTATTAAACCATCTGATGTTTAAAATAGTTGATTTCTAATTTTTTTATAGAAATGTATGCTTAATGAGCAATAAATATTTTACCTAAAAGCACATTCTTGTTAGAACACATTGAAATACTAAGAGGGGGGCGAGGGGAATCAATATTTCCCACAAATCGATCCAATCTTACTTTATCAACGAAATATTTCTACTATCATAAATAGATAAAGAATCAAAATATGCAATTCAAAGCACAAGTACATAACCAAAACACAAAATTTACTTGGAAAACCCTAGAAGGGAAAAGCAATTGTGAGAAAGTTGCTTGGATATACTTCCCAAGTCCATCCTCACAGATAAAAATAAGATTTACATGTTTTATTGGATACAACTCAAAGGAAGCTACAAACCATTGAAAAATAGTTTTTATAGCTTCAACCAAAGGAAGTTGCAACTCCCTATAGGCTACAACCACTGTACAAAATAATTGATTTTTTTTTGAAGAAAAATCACCTCCACAACATCGATGTTTCACACTGACATATATCTTCAACGCCTCTACTCAACAACCTCTGCTATCTTCAAGACACTACCACACACATATACTTCCACATACCTCCTTGTGTGCTTACACACATTAATTTTTCAAAAAATATGAACTTTTATTTTTATCCTCCAAAAGATTCAAAAAGTTTCTCCTTTGTCGACCAAGATGAAATGAGTAACATGAAATGTGCAATTACCACAACAAGTCGGCTCCAAGACATCTATGATCAGTAGAAATCAATTGCATCTTAAACCAAGAGATAATCAATACCTATTTTTCCTTAGCACACATCTCCATATTGGCACACACTTCCAAACACATGGTGCAATCATCTCAACATACCAATTCAACCCAACAAAAACTTAACTTTCTATGCATTAGCTCCAGACCCAAAGTAGTACCAAAAAGACCGAATGAAATTATTTGAATCACTTTTCAAATAATATATGACATGCAAAAAAATATCATACACTCCTTTCACAACTTCATGCTACTTCATATTGGAACAAACAAATAGATACAAAAATCAACATAACTTTCAAACCCTAAAAAAAAATCTTCAGATGGAACATTAAAAAAAAGGCTTGTAGTACTACTCAACACTCAAAACTTCAAATGAGAAAATATAATGATAATGTGAACATATCCCCCTGAAACCTTTGAAATAGGGGTTCCACCTTTTAGGAGATGGAACACAAGGATATGGACCTCTTCTTATTTCACTTAGTTTCACTCAAGAAACCTTAGAGATCTAAATCCAAGAATGGAATAACGGAAATAAATCTACTAAAGGCTGTCCTAGGGTGTGATCAAAGACTAAAGAGGGGCTGAGCACCAAGCTAGGGATTGGAAAGACAAGAAATGCAAAATCTATACAAATACTAATGATAAAACCTAATGATATGAAAAGCTTAAATAAATGACCTAAATATGAATGGAAATTAGAATAGTAAATTGGGAAATCATAATGGTGCACCTAGAAACCTATAGAAGCTCGAAACAAGGTCAGAAATGTTGATGTGTTGCCAAAAAGTGTAGCCTTTGACACTTTTCGCTCATTTGGACCCTTGCTCATGGATTTTGGACCTTTTTCAACCTCCTTTTTACCCTTTTCCAAGTCTTGTGCCAAAGTGTTGTAAAACATTTTCACACTTTCCTACGCTTGTCATCACAAAATCAACCCTTTTCTATGGCATAATGACCCCTTAATACACATACATGCCTTACTTTAGTGTGTTTTGTGAGAAAATTCTGGAAAACATGAATAATCATAGATTAATCCCTGCCAACCAATAAAAAATGCCTAGGTGGACTAGGTCACCACCTTGGGTGACCTACTCCCATGTGGCATAAAAATTAAATTTAAACTTAATTCTCTTTCAGGATTTTATCATTAAAATCCTAAGGTCGGCCTGTGTGGTGTTATTTAGAGGAAATTAGGGCATAACACGTATAAATAAGAGTTTTTCCCGTCATTTTTCACCTTTCTAAGTCTCGTTTTCATCCTCAATCAATCTTCACAAGCACTCATCCACTATTCTTCTCAAGCAAGCTAGGGTTTTTGCATACTAAGTCATCAAGACATCTCTCCAAGGCATTCAAGGGCTGAATCTTTGTTGCAACTCAAGATTTCTCATCATGATAAGGTGCTATGTCCATTTTTCTTACATTTCATGCTTTATTATCTTGTCTCTTCATTTTATTTAATTATCTACAAATATTTTTGTGTTGGAAAAACAAGGATAGATGGCTGAGAGGGGGGGTGAATTAGTAGTTACAAAAATTAAGCTAATTCAACCTTAAACAACTTTTAATCATAGATTTAATAATTAACAGTGCAAGCATAAATCAACAACACATCAAAGACACATGAACACCAAGATTTTATACGTGGAAACTCTGTTAGGGGAAAAACCAGGGTGGTTGTTATTCCACAAGATTATACCCTGTTAGAAGTATAATGAAAGAAATGAATAGGGAATGCACATGCATTCAGGCACACTACCTAGAGCTCACTGCTCAAAGGGAAGGCTCACTTCCTTACATAAGACAATAAGATTAAATCCATTTGATGAGGTTGAACTAAAAAATTAGCTTCTACAAAAGCTTGATTACAGTTCCGGTTAGGCACAAAAACACTTCTTCACACTTCGCTCAATCTCCTTCACACTATGCTCTGCGCTCGAATGATTTGATCTTTATTCACACATATCTTGTATATACCTCACACACATTCACCGAACATACTTTAAAATGAGTAAACAATTGCTCTTATATATCTGGTATATGGATTTACATCAACAACTCTATTGGCCACAAATAAAGAATAAATTACAATTGTTGGCCTCAATACATGAACAAATCTTAATGCGCACCAACCTAAGTTCATCACAACATAGTGAGGACCTAAATTAATATCCTCGAACACGCCGAATAATACAAGATTAATTCATAAGGATCCACAACATGCTACCACCATCATGTCGGCCAAGAACATGAAAACCTTAAGCATACAAGGGAAAATCTTCAATCACAAACACACCGCTCAATGAAGACATACAACACTGATAGAGCATGATCCAGAAACATCACTAAACACCTTAGGAATGTACACAACAACTCAGTTCACTAGAATTGCAATCTCATCTTTCAGAAACACCTACTATAGTGACTGAATAACTCTAGGAATACAAAACTTCATAAATTCCTCAATTCTTGATGCACACCTCTGAAACTTTCGAAAAACATACTAGATAGGGGTATGTGCAAGATCATCATGGAAAAAAAAGCCCTTAAGTGGCAATAAAAATTCAGAAAATCGGAGTTAGACAACTTGACATAAAAAATTGAATAAGTTATCTATATTATTTAGAAAATATATAAGAATAGAATCTGTAGATAATTGAATGTAGTTTCTAATCTACTAGGTTTATTATAAAATAAAAAAAAATCTATTAAGTGAAAATTTGAAATTTCAATGCAGCAGTACTTAGATTTCAAGGAAAAAATAAGAAGCAGGTGTCTATCTAACCACCCTAACCATAATAAAATGATAATATTTTTTTATAATATTTTAGACATAAGTAGAGGACTCATGTTCCGATGTGATGCATTTTTTCTGTAATTTTTTTTCCAAGTAAATAATTAATTATGAATTTTTAATTACAACTTAAAAAAAAAAAAAAAACTCGTATGTCTAACCACCTTAACTTGGTCAAAACTTTATGAAATTCATTTTTTTCTTTTTTAATCCTATAGTATGCAAAGCATAGAATGTGACACATATTTTATATTCAAAAAATGTGATACCGTTTGAAAGCTATAGATATTTTTCAATCAACCTATCAATCAGGACTTTAGTCATAATTCAAATAGAAAATGACTAATAATTATTTATTAAATTCAAAGTAAAGAATAATTTATATTGGTGGAAAGATGAGAATATCCTTTAAAATCCCTTTTTGTTTCATCAAATTTGGGCAAAAAAAAGTTGTCAGCCACATGGGCCATCATATCACTTACATATCACCACTTTTTGGCCCATCATGATCCTGCACATACTCATAGGCTCAACAACAAACCCTTTGATGCATGCCTTCTGATCATCAGCGTACAAAACGTACAATCACTTTCACCTTCTCATCTTCACTGACTGCCTGCAATATATTTATTACAATTTTCTCAATATCCTTGACATATACAGCCTTCAAAATCACCAATGCTAATAGTGTTGACATCAATGACAACCACATATTAACAACACAATCACAACATCCAACAATCTCCCCCTTTGGCATTGATGGAAAAACATGTGAAAAATAATACCATCAACACAACTAGCTATCCACATAGAACACTTCTCCCCCTTGGTTCATTCTTCTCTTCCTTTCTTCAATTTTTTTCACATTGTTCTTCTCCCCCTTTCACATCAATGACAAATTTACACATTCTCTTATCCACATATCATCTGAAACATCTCACTACTCCCCTAAGTAGTAGGCACCACACCATAAATCCAAAACAAGATCTGACTGTAAGTCCACGGATTGATGCAAAGACTTGCATCTTAGTTCAGATTAGGAGGGGAAATTACCCCTAACTTGCCTCTAAGATACTCAAAAGTATCGGGTATGTGCATGATCATGATGGCCCAAAAAGTTACGATATGATGGGTATGTGTACGGTATGTGGCTGATGACTTTTCTTTTACCCAAATTTAATGAAATGAAAAGAGTTTTTAAAGGATATTCTTAGCTTTCGACCAGTATAAATTATTCTTTACTTTGAATTTAATAAATAATTATTATTCATTTTCTATTTGAATTATGACTAAAGTCCTGATTGATAGGTTGATTAAAAAATATCTATAGCTTTCAAATGGTATCACATTTTTTTAATATGAAACATGCGTCACATTCTATGCTTCACATACTATAGGATTAAATAAATAAAAAATAAATTTCATGAAGTTTTGACCAAGTTAAGGTGGTCAGACATATGAGTTTTTTATATTTTTTGAAGTTGTAATAAAAAATTCATAATTAATTATTTACTTGGAAAAAAATTACCAAAAAATATGCATCACTTCAAGACATGAGTCCTCTACTTATATCTAAAATATTATAAAAAAAATATTATCATTCTATTATGGTTAGGGTGGTCAGACAGACACCTACTTCTTATTTTTCCCTTAAATTTAAGTGCTACTGCATTGAAATTTCAAATTTTAACCAAATACATTTTTGTTTTTTTAAAATAAACCTAATAGTTTAGAAACTAAATTCAATTTTCTATAGATTCTATTTTTACATATTTTTGAAATAATATAGATAACTTATTCATTTTTTTACGTCAAGTTTCCTAACTCTGATATTTTTGAATTTTTTGCCACTTAAGGGCCTATTTTTTCCATGATGATCCCACACACACCCTATCCTTAGACAATGGTTTAGTAAATATATCTACAATTTTTTCCTTTGTACACACATATTCCAATCTAACTTATTTCTCACTCACCTTGTCTCTCAAAAAGTGATACTTGATTGATATATGTTTTGTCTTTGAGTGTAGTACCGGATTCTTAGAAATGTTTATGGCACTTGAATTATCACAAAATATAGCAATTGGCTCATCATACTCAATTTTGATGTCTCTCAGCATCTACTTCATCCATAATACTTGAGTACAATTTTTTGCAAAAACAATATATTATGCCTCACCAGTAGATAGAGAGATGAAATTCTGCTTTTTACTTAGCCCAGACACCAACTTCTTTCCCAAGAAGAATGCGCCACCACTTGTGCTTTTCATGTCATTTACATCTCCTGCCCAATCTACATCGGTAAAGGCATTTAGAGTAAGATCATCATCCTTTGGATACCATAACCCAAAGTCAACTGTTCCTTTCAAGTATCTGAAAATTCTCTTTATTGCAGTCACATGTGATTCCTTTGGATCAACTTGATATCTAGAAACCATGCACACAACATTCATAATGTCTCGTCTTGTTTGAGTCAAATATAGCAATCCACCAATCATTTACCTATATCTTGTTTGATTAGCCTTAGGAGAATCATCATTCTGAGATAATTTGCATCTAGTTACCATGGGTGTACCAAATGGCTTTGAATCTTCCATGCCAAACTTTTTCAGTAACTCTCTCATGTATTTGGACTGAGAAATAAAGATTCCATCATCTAGCTGAGTAATTTGTAATCCTAAAAATAATTTCAGTTCTCCTATCATTGTCATTTCAAATTCACTTTTCATTTCATCATCAAATTTCATACATAAGTTATCATCACCTTCAAAAATAATGTCATCAAAAAAGACTTCAATGATCAATTCTTTATCCTTATCCACCTTGAAATACAAATTGTTGTCAGTAGTACCTTTCTTGAATCCAAGCTTCAACAAGTATTTATCCAATCTTCCATACCAAGCTCTAGGGGGTTGTTTGAGTCCATATAGTGCTTTCTTCAATTAACACACAATGTCCTTTTCATCAGCCAATTGAAATCCATCTAGTTTCTCAACATAAACTTCTTCTTCTAAGTCACCATTCAGAAATGTTGACTTCACATCCATTTGATATACTTTGTAGTTCTTGAAAGTAGCATAAGCAAGAAATAACCTTACAACTTCAATTGTAGCAATAGGGGAAAAAGTTTCTTCAAATTCAATACCTTCCATTTGTGAATATCCTTTAAATACTAGTCTTGATTTATTCCTGATCACTTCACCTTGTTTATTCAGCTTATTCTGAAACACCCATTTGGTTCCAGTCACATTTTTGTCTTGAGGTCTAGGAACAAGAATCCATGTATCATTTTTCTCTATCTACAACAGTTCTTCCTTCATTGCTTCCATCCAATATTCATCTTTACATGCTTCATTGACATTTCTAGGCTCAGTCTTGGATATTAGACAATATTCTTCTACAATTCTTCTTCTAGTTTGTACATCTTTGTTCTTGTCTCCTATGATTTGACTTTCAGAATGACTTCGCTTTACATACCTTGGAGTTTTGGGTTCTGTTCTTTCTTCTGCATTTCCACTATCTTCTTCTTCATGATTTTCTTGATTCACTGGAACACTTTGAGTTTGATTTTGTGTTTGTGCATTCTTTCCATTATGAGTACTATCTTTTTGGTAATCTAAGTCATATTCGCAATACATGGATGATCTTTCAATATCCTCATCAACTCTGAAATTTGCACTCTCAACCATTTTCTTCAATCTTTTATTGTAACATCTGTAGGCTTTGCTCCTAGTAGAGTAATCGAGAAAGATTCCTTCATCACTTCTAGCTTCAAAATTTCCTATATCTTCATCTCTTTTAATATAACATCTGCTTCGAAAGATTTTGAAACACTTAACGGTAGGTTACGACCAAACCATAGCTCAAAAGGAGTCTTACCAGAACTAGTATTGATATTCACCCGGTTGATAGTATACATAGTAGTGCTTATAGCTTCTCTCCAATAGAAATGAGGAACATTACCTTCCAACATCATAGTTCTTGTAGCATCTCAAATTGTTATGTTCTTTCTCTCAACCACTCCATTCTGTTGTGGGGTCTAGGGAGCAGATAACTATCTTTTTATTCCATGCTCTTCACATAATGAATCAAACTCCCAAGAAGTGAATTCACCACCTTCGTCTGATCTTAAAAATTTGATCTTCAAACCTATCTCAATTTTTGCCAAAGCTTTGAAGCTTTTGAATTTCTCTAATGCCTCATGTTTTTCTCTTAAGAAAGCAACCCAAACCATTCTAGAATAATCATCAATAAGCAACATAAAGTACCTTTCTCCTTGTAGAATTTTGATTCTGGATGGACCACATAGATCAATATCTACCAAATCCAATACTCCATTGTAATGATGTTGTTTGCTTTGAAATAAAATTATTATCTGCTTTCCCATCTGACATTCCTTGCGTATAGTGTTAGTAGGCTTCACTAACTTGGGTAGATCTCTGACTGCTTGTGTGGAGCTTATTTTGACAATGTTATCAAAGTTCACATGACACAACCTTTTATGACATAACCAGCTTACATCAACTTGAGCAATCAAACAACTTTCACTAGCAACATTCAAGTGAAAAATATTACCTCTTGTCTTTGTACCTGAAGAAATCACATTTCCTAAGCTTCCCAATATCTTGCACTTACCATATTTGAATTTAAGATTGTGACCTTTGTCAACCATCTATCCAACACAAAAAATTATTCTTCAATCCTTAAACATAAAGAACATCATCAATATTTTATTTTCCACAAAGAGAAATAGTGCCTCTGCCACAAATCACACCAGCATTGTTATCTTTGAATCTTACAACACCACCGTCATACTTTTCCAAGCTTAGAAACTTTCTTTTATCACCACTCATATGATGTGAGCATCCGCTATCGATCATCCACTCATCCTTCTCTTCAATTCTACCTGCAAGAGCTTTCTCAATATTCTGATTACTAGTTGATTCAGTGGATAATGAACCATTTTCCTTGATAGCAATAAATACCCATTCATCTTCATTTCTAGTTTCTTTATCAAATTCATCATTAGTATCTCCTTCAGCATAATAACATTTCTTTTTAAATCTAGTCTTATCAGGTTTATACTTAGAGAGTCTTTCAAAACATATTGATGCAAAATGACATATCTTACTGCTAAAGAAACATTTAATAGGTAGCTTTCCTTTGTACTTACCTTGTCCTCTGGTTTCTCTTTTCACAATTAGTTCTTCCAATTCTTCTAGCTCTCTTTCTTCATCTTCAATCAGTTTCATCTCTTCTTCATAATTGAATATTTTTTTGGAACTCTCTGTCGGATCATATCTTTGTTGGATTTTTCTGGATACAGTAGCTTTGAATGACGACTCTATCTTAGGAAAGGATTCACCAAATTCATTGAACTCAAAGGCAACAAGTTTTCCAATCAACATGTCTCTTGTCACATTTGTTACTGTCTCGAGTTCTTCAATAGCATGAAGTTTAGTTTTGTAAGAAGTAGGCACAAATCTAAGTATTTTAACCACAATATCATCTTCTTCCAAGGTTCCACCGACACATCTAATGTCCATCACTAATTCATTTACCTTTTGTGATAAAGAAAAAATGTTTTCATCTTCACTCATCTTCATGTTCTCCCACTTGCCTTTGAGACTTTGCAGCTTAGCAACTTTTACTAGTGCATCTCCTTTATACAATGTTTCCAACTTTATCCAGATCTCATGTTCAGTCTTCAAACCCATCACATTTGTCATCTCTGAATCTGTCAAAGCACTTAGCAATGCTTCTATAGCTCTGGTATTAGTTTCTTCTTCTTTGATCTCATCTGTAGTAGAGGGACCATTCTAAGGAATTATATATGCATTCTTTGTAATCATCCAAAAAGGCTCACCAATGGACTTCAAATGACACTGCATTCCGACTTTCCACAGAGAGTAGTTTGTACCATCAAATCTAGGACTATCCTTCTTGTATGATGCCATCTCAGATCACCTCAAGTTGTTAGACTTCTTCAGAAGAACTAGCTCTGATACCAATTATTAGCAAAACAAGGATAAACAACTTAGAGGGGGTTGAATTAGTTGTTATAGAAATTAATCTTATTCAAACTTAAACAACTTTTAATCATAGATCTGATAATTAATAGTGCAAGAATAAATCAAAAACACAATAGAGACACATTAACACCAAGATTTTATACTTGGAAACCCTATTAGAGGAAAAACCATGATGGATGTTAGTCCACAAGACTATACCCTGTTAGAAGTATAATGAAAGAAATGAATAGGGAATGCACATGCATTCAAGAACACTAACTAGAGATCCCTGCTCAAAGGGAAGGTTCACTGCCTTACATAAGACAATTAGATTAAATCCATCTGATGAGGTTGAACTAAGAAACTAGCTTCTACAAAAGCTTGATTACAGTTCCGGTTAGGCACATAGACACTTCTTCACACTTCACTCAATATCCTTCACACTCTGCTCCACACTCGAATGATTTGATATTTATTCGCACATATCTTGTATATAATTCACACACATTCACTGAGCATACTTTAAAATGAGCAAACAATCGCTCTTATATATCCAGTATACGGATTTACATCAACTATGTCGACAACAAATAAAGAATAAATTACAAATGTCGGCCTTAATACATGAACAAGTCTTAATACACACCATCCTAAGTCGATCACAACATAGTGAGGACCTAAATAAACATCCTTGAACATGACAAAAAATAGAAGATTAATTCATAAGGATCCACAACATGCTACCACCATCATGTCAGCCAAGAACATGAAAACCTTAAGCACACAAGGAAAAATATTCAATCACGAACACCCCGATCAATGCGGACGTACCACACTGATAGAGCATGATCTAGAAACATCACCGAATACCTCAGGAATGTATGCAGCAACTCACTTCACCAGAGTTGCAATCTCATCTTCTAAAAACACCTACTGTAGTGACTAAATAACTATAGGAATACAATACTTAATAACTTCCTCAATTCTTGATGTGCACCTCTGAAAATTTTGGACAACTTACTAGATAGGCTCAACAACAAACCCTTTAATGTGTTCCTTTTGATCATCAATGTACAAAGCTTACCATCACTCTGACCTTCTCAGCTTCATTGACTGCATGCAATATATTTAGTACAATTTTCTCAATATCCTCAACATATACAACCTTCAAAATCACCAATGCTAATAGTGTTGACATCAATGACAACCAAATATCAGTAATAGAATTACAACATCCACTAGTTTTACCAAGGCAAACCCCTATACTCTAAGAATCAACATTTCTTCATCCTTCTTTGTGTGTTTGCAGATTTAGGTATCTTGGAAGCTTGGAAATCATTGAAGAGTGGATTCAGAGGTTGTTGAAGACACCTCCTTGTTGGCTAGGGAAAAAAATTCAATAAAAGACACCTACAAATGGAAAATCAAGGTTTCAGATTCAGACACTTGGAGAAGCAGAAAGTTTAGACCGAGACCTCCAGATTCCACTTTCAGACTTCTTGAAAGGTTGAAAGGGACTAGGTCACCATTAGTGGCGACCTAGTCCCACCATACATGCATTTTATGATTTTTTGTAAATCCGAGTACCCTTTAAGCAGAAATGGGTTCCAAAATATTTTCATAGAAAAAAGGACTAGGTCGCACAAAATGGCGTAAATGTCTCAGCTGACCTCTATATCAGATTATTTAGGTCTCTAGACCTTCATACCATTCCTCTTCAGCTTCTAGTTGCACCTCTTTATTTTTATTTGTTTTTGTAATAGTTTTCTTATGTCTTCTTAGGTCATTTAGTTAATGCTTGCATATCATTATGTGTTTTCCAGCACTTGCATTTCAATAGTTTGCATTCAATAGATAGTTTATTTCATTATGTAGACATGAAAAATTGGCTAACGTACTTGATCATGATTACTAACATCGCTTTGTCCTAAATCATACTCTCAGCTTATCATCACTTTCCATCTCTTAATTAAATAAATCATTATATATTTAATTAGGTCATTCTCCCCTGATGGGTAAATTAATCAATTTAATTTAATTAATCCTCTATCTCTTATCATTTAAATAATTCATTTTTTTAAAATTAAATCACTAAAGTCCTCTTATTAAACTTAATAAATTAAAACGTTATTTGATTTAAACTAATATTACCCACTTTAATTAAATAAATCAAAACATTCATTTAATTAATACGCTTCCTCTCAATTTGATTGAAATCAATGCCTATATTTAAGTCTAAATTATCACATCTCCTTATTCCTCATTAAATGAATTAATCTTTAATTAATTTAATCCTAAATCATGTCACATCTTCTAGAGAATGCAACTTGCACAATAAATCAGTTACTTTGATTTATTAAAATACTTTTTTTCTCTCAACATGGAATAAAAGAGGAATATTCCTTCAAATTTGAATTCAAATCCAAGTGGATTTTTTCCTTCCAACAAAGCATTCACTCCTCTTACATGTCCTTTTGCATTGAGCCAAGTGACATTTAATTAACTATTTTTTCCCTCTCACATATCATTTCCTTAATTTCAAATTCCACCTAATATCATTTATTGACAATTTGATCAAAATGTGCACAACCTTCATCCATTCACATCTTGACAAGTGGCACTTGGCCATTGGATGTTGAATGATCCCACATTGCTCAATTTCACTCTTTTTTCCAATTTGGAAATCTATATATGAGAGACTCTTCCTCTCATTTTTCATCCACAAATCCAAGCAAGTCTACTATACTTCATTTCATCCACAATTTGAGAAAAATTACTCCTTTGAAATTGAGAGATAATTTTGTCTACTTCATAGCAAGTGTTCATCATTTTATGGTTTCTTCGCTAGGTTATACCAAAATCTCATCAAGGAGCTACAACCATCACCAAATCATCATCAAGCTTACAAAGGAGTTGAGAAAGGGCCAATTTATACACACAATTGACACCAATTTCCCCATGGGATCAAGAGTTTGATTTCCACTGAATAAGATTTAATAGTTTTTGTTCATATTTATTTGCGTTCTTCATCTTATTTCTTACTCTTTGCAATTTAAATGGATTTCATGGGGAATCCTTGTTCTTACTTGCATATGAACCTAATTATGTGTTTGTTTCTCATGTTTGTGTAGGTATACGATTGGGGTTCACATTTTGGTGTTAGAAGGAGGTTGAACTTGAAGAATCTAACATGTTTTTTGGTCAAATTCTGTTGTTTTTCGTGTTTTTTGTCTTCCCAGGTCAAACAGAGCCGCTGGAAGTCAAACAACACTGCTAGAGGAAATTGCAACACATTTGTTGTCTCTGTTTTTCCAAACAGAGCCTCATTTGCAAACAACGCCACTCCAAAGGGCGCTGCTTTTGATTTATTGTTTTTTCACCCAAACTTAAAATGGTTGTATCTTGGTTATTTTTTGGTCTTTTTCAGATTTTTTTTTTTTGAAATGGGGTAGAATTTCATAAGCTATCCAATGGTGTAGGTTTTTCTAAATTTTTATAGAGTTAAAATTTTAAAACTTTCACCTAATGTCAAAACACCATGAAACTTGGTCTAAATTTTAGGGTTTATATACTTAATCACTTATCTAACCCTCATATCTTCTTGTTTCTTGATTTCATATAACATTTGGAGCTTTTATTGCAGGTTTCAAAAGATCATGGAGCATGGAAGTTAAAAGAAAAGCATTATCACATCATTGTATCAAGTATTTTTGAACACTTTGGAGAGCAATTTCAATCCCACTTCTAAGAACTTTGTCACCTTCATGCTATTTAGGACTCACTAATTTATTTTGGGCTCTAAAAAGAACATTACAAAAGCTTTCCATTTTGCAAACAAAGGGCTTAAAATGAACTTTAGGACAAACTCACTAGATTTGGTTTGAGGATTAACAATTGAACAAGACTAATTTCATATTTCCTTTGGTCCTTAAAAAGAATTCACTATTGCTTTGAAGGATAAAAAATGAACATGTTATTTTGTGTCTTGTAATTTTTTTGCAAAGTAATCTCACTTAAAAAGGTGTATGCGCTTCTCTCATGCTTCATGACAAACTTGAGAATCAAAAGTATTTTTGGTGATATTAAGTTGCATAAAATATTACCTCCACATTTTATTCTGCGATTAAAATTGAACCAATCTTGCGAGTGTTATCCCTTTGTTTTTCAATGAAGGTTGATTGAACTACAGGATATGCTTGCTCACTTTTTTTTAACTTAAAGGTTCTTCCTTGTGGGAAAAAGTAATCACCCAAGGGAACAACCCAACCGGGAACAGGCTAAAGCCAAGCGACTTCCAACCGGTATATAAGTGTGGATTCTCAAGGAAAGTTTGAGAATCACGAGAATTGTTATGATGAGAAGGGCACCAATGGTCTCTCGCCGCATGGATGGTCCCCCATGAATGAAATTTCTACATTAAAACCCTTGTTTAACAAATTCCAAAATCCTATCTATTTGTTGGTGCAAAAGGTCATGTCCTTTGAAGCCGCTCCACGTATACATGTGGTTCTGTTGTAGAGATGAAAATTATGCTATGGGATATTCATGGGTATTGATGCTTGATTGACTTGAAAATGAGTGCACTCTAAGGGGGAGCCTGTGTGGTCAAGTATCTAATCATTTGCACTGAATATGCACAGCTAGATTTATCAAAGAGGGATCCCAACAAATATTGTGTTTTCAGCCTAGGGTTGTGCATGTAAATGGAATCAAAACACTTTGCTTGAATCTCAAAACATCTAAAAACAAACATTCACAACGGTCTTCAAAATTTCAAACCCTTTGGAGGAAACAAATATCCTTTAACAGATCTAAGTGCTCTTGCTTGGCCTAGGGATTCTATCCTTAGAGGTTTCTAAGTGCTTGGATTTAATCATCATTTGTTTCCACTAAAATCAACCTAGGGAACTATGCTCTTGAAACCTTGATTTTCACATAATGGACCTTGTGGAATGAAAAGCATTTCAAACATGGGCATTTAGTTTGAAACTTTAGGGTATGTGGAGGATCATGATGGGCCAAAAAGTGGCGATATGTAAGTGATATGATGGCCCATGTGGCTGACGAATTTTTTTACCCAAAATTGATGAAATGAAAAGGGTTTTTAGAGGAGATTCTCAGATTTCCAACAATATAAATTATGATTTACTTTGAATTTAATAAATATTTATTATTTATTTTCTATTTGAATTATAGCTAAACTCCTGATTGATAGGATGATTGAAAAACATCTATAGCTTTCAAATAGTATCATTTTTTTTCAATCTGAAACATGTGTCACATTCTATGCTTTGCATAATATAGGATTAAAAATAAAATAATTGAATTTCATGAAGTTTTGAACAAGTTAAGGTGGTTAGATGTACAAGTTTTTATATTTTTTAAAAGTTGTAATAAAAAATCAGAATTAAATATTTACGTGAAAAAAATTACAAAAAAATATGCATCACATCGGGACATGAGTCCTCTACTTATATCTAAAATATTATTAAAAAATATTATCATTTTATTGTGGTTAGGGTGGTGAGATAGACACCTACTTCTTATTTTTTCCTTGAAATTTAACTACTACTGCATTGAAATTTCTAATTTTCACCAAATAGATTTATTATTTTTTTAAATAAACATAGTAATTTAGAAACTACATTCAATTTTCTACAAACTTTATTCTTACATATTTTTGAAATAATATAGATTACTTATTCAAATTTTTATGTGAAGTTGCCTAACTTTGATTTTTAGAATTTGCATTGCCACTTAAGGGTCTGTGTTTTCCATGATGATCTTGCACATACTCTTTAATCAAGACATTGCATGTAGTAAAAGGAAATCATTAAGAAAAGATAAAGAAAATTGGACCTCAAACATGTGTTCTCGCATATAATTTCTCGTAAAATGAAAATCCAAAAACCAAGGTTCAAAAAGATTAGCCCAAAAGCTTGTGTGGAGCGTCTTGAAATGCTTCTTGAAGTTAGAGAAAGATTGGTATATAATTTCTACAAGAAGGCTTCAAATAACAAACCAAGTATGTATGAGTTATATTATCAACATAATCCAACTCTTTTTCAAAGATTTTATTTTCTCACATAAGAAGTATGGCATATTCTTCAATACCGAGGTCTTGTAAGAAAGAGTCTTGTCTAGTTCAAGTCTAGGATGATAATCATCACTCTCATCCATCCCTCAATCATAAAAATTAAATATCATCTCATTAAAAAACTCTTGGAAACTTTGAAAACATCATTCATGCTAGAATTCCAGGCAAAATCAAAATCACCTTGTTTGACTTAACACACTTAGTCAAACTATCTTCTTGTGTGGGAGTTTACCCTATGATAGCACAACTTCCTAGGGTTTACAAGTTCATTATCCAAAATCATCTTTTTTGACTTAACACACTTAGTCAAACTATCCTCTTGTGTACGAGTTTACTCTAGGATAACACAACTTCCTAGGGTTTGCAAGTTCATTGTCACTTTATTTGGCTTAACACACCTAGTCAAATTATCCGCAATCAAAATCAAATCAAATCAATTCCTAAATTCTAGCATTGATCCAAAGTTCCTAAAATTTCAAACACCCATACCCCTCACCCTTTCATCCTTCATCTCATTATTGGTCCTAAACACCTTAGAGGCCAAAACACAACATGGAAAATTCATTCAGGATCACATTGCAAGCACTCTGACAAATGCATGCTCAAGCCCACGCTCAATATCAAGCTCAACAAGTGCAAGTGTAAGCACAATACCAAACACAATTAAAAAAATCCCAACAAGAAGCACATCAACAAGCCTTGCGAGAATATCAAGCACAATAGGAAGCAACTCAACAACAAGCTTTGTTGAAAAAACAACAACACGAGCAACAACAAGTATTTTTGGCTCAATAGAAAATGCATGCATTACTCGCTTAGTAGAGCTTGCAATAGATTCCCACCATAATCGTTGAAAATGATGATCAGGATCCTTTGACCAATGATCATGTTGAAAATTTCTCTACATCACCGAATGAGTTAGAGGAAATATCTCAAGAATTTATTCCAAAGAATGATCAACATATTTCACCAAGGTCTAGCAATGATCCCTTCCAAAACATATGGACATCCTTTGACCTCATGACATTTTAAAAACTTCATATGCCTAATGAAGTTATCCAAGAACCCTTTATAAGCAATCCATTCTTTGAAATTGACCCATGTCTAGAACTTGATCCAAAGCATGTCGAAAGCAATTCTGAAATCATTCGAGATCAAGAATTTATATCTCCAAGCTACTACAATGATATAATAGACACTCTCCTATCTATACAAGATGATAACATCCACATACCACATAGCCCTCCATCTACCCATGAGATGCTTCCCGTGGATGGACATGTAGATGATCTTCATTCAAAACAGGATTCTTGTACTCTTGACATTATTACACAAAAAGAGCAAGATATTGATTCCTACAGTCAAACTTAGCTGTCAACATCAGGATCTGATATATCCCAAATTCAAACTGAGGACATCATGTATGAAGATATCCAGTATTATCCACTCAAGGGAACATGTCAAACAAAACAAGATATTCCAAAGTTAGCAGAGCAGAAAATTGAAATGATGTCATCTGCAGTGGTCATTTGTCAGAGAATGCATTCTGAACAAGACATCTCAAAACAAGCAAAATCAAAGAACAAAGATTCTACTACCACCATACTAGGGGCAACTTCATCTCAAGCAAACTCCAACATAGGGGGAACGAAGGGTCCTTATGATGAAACTAATGCCAATACTACAACTAGTCACATCATGAATCTTCATCCACCCATCACCCCATCCATGAATTGGGGCCAACATCAAAATATGGTTTTGAATTAAAGCATAGAGAATGTTATCAAAGTAAAAGAAGCTAAGAAGCATATCAGACAAATCAAATATATATGGATGCCAAAAAATACAAAGAAAGATGATCCCTATCATACTCCATTAGTCAAAGAAACTATGGGGCAAAATAAAAAGGGGGCAAGTATCCGTCAAAGATGTCCACAAAGGAAAATGTAGGTTTCTCAAGTAACGTTCAAAGTATATTAGGCAGTTGGTCCAAATTCCATGTACACTTCTGTATCCACCCATCATTGTTCATCTTCCCAAGTTTGGAGAGTCAAAGGTTCCAAACTGTCAACTAATCCATCTTTTATTGCTAAACACACTCCATCCATGCTTCCACACATGATATCCAATGTTCACATTGAACATGTATTGGCAGCGACCCTTGATCATAAGGATTCAAAAGGCACTCTATCACGATGTGTGCACAAATACAGAGTTAACTCTGGTATCAGCAAAGCAGATCAGGAATCTCAAAAGTTGCATTCAAGTGCATGTATCTTGGTAAAGCAGCTTCTTCAAGTAGGATACCGATGACACATTATAATAGAAGAATCTACATCAACACCACCAGGTGGTTAAGAACAAGCTTAAAATCTTTCAACGAAAAAATACAAAAAAATATAAAAAATATAAAAGTCCAAAAAAATAAGAAAAATGATTGAAAACAGTAAAAACAAAAATTATCGTCTATTGAAAACCAATTCGGTGGCACTTTGGAAAGGTACCATGATGGAAACCTGGAAAACAGGCGTCATGTGTAGAATCAAGCATCTGCGTGCGCCAGTTCAGGAGAAAACATCTTATCACATCCATAATAAAGGCAACATTCTATCCATATCATTCATTCATCCATGAACCATTTATCCAATCCATCTTCATCTATCTACATCCATAGTTAAAATTATCTTGATCTTCACCAAATTTTGGTGCACACTTTACAGTTATTTATGGTAAACATCTTGACATGGGCCATTTTCATTGGTCCTATCCTACCCAACGTTATCTGAGCCTTGAATCATTATCCAAATGAGCATCCTCTATTCGAACACCTTATCTTATCGCAAGATAATCTTTGGCATCCTTTGCATGCTTACCATATTTATCCATCCATACATCTATCCAAGCATCCACCTATGGGTATGTGCAGGATCATCATGGAAAAAACAAGCCCTTAAGTGGCAATAAAATTCAAAAAATCAGAGTTAGGAAACTTGGCGTAAAAATTTGAATAAGTTATCTATATTATTTCAAAAATATGTAAGAATAGAATCTGTAAAAAATTAAATGTAGTTTCTAGACTACTAGGTTTATATATATATAAAAAAATCTATTTGGTGAAAATTTGAAATTTCAATGCAATAATACTTAATTTTTAGGGAAAAAATAAGAAGTAGGTGTTTGTCTAACCACCCTAACCACAATAAAATGATAATGTTTTTTTATAAGATTTTAGATATAAGTAGGGGACTCATGTCTCAATGTGATGTATATTTTTTTGTAATTTTTTTCCAAGTAAATAATTAATTATGAATTTTTTATTACAACTTTTAAAAAATATAAAAACTCATATGTCTGACCACCTTAAATTGGTCAAGAATTCATGAAATTCAATTCTTTCTTTTTTAATCCTATAGTATGTGAAGCATAGAATGTGACGCATGTTTCAGATTCAAAATATGTGATACCATTTGAAAGGTATAGATTTTTTTCAATCAGCCTATCAATCGGGACTTTAGTCATAATTCAAATAGAAAATGAATAATAATAATTTATTAAATTCAAAGTAAAGCAAAATTTATATTGGTAGAAAGTTGAGAATCTCCTTTAAAAACCCTTTTCTTTTCATCCATTTTGGGTAAAAAAAAATTCGTCAGCCACATGGGCGATCATATCACTTAGCCACTTTTTGGCCCATCATGATCTTCCACATATGCCTATGGCCTTTCAAACATTGCTAGACACTGGGGGCAGATTTTTACATCTTGCACTGAGAATAAATCTTGATCAATATCCTCCAACTTATGTGGTGATCCGAACATTGGCAAACATGAAATCAAATTGGTCAAAGCATTTGTGAGCACGAATCCAAATCACTAGCCCATGTCATATTTTAACAATAAGATGTTCCTTATCAAGCTTTATCTTTCGTGAAAAATCAACCCAAACAATCAATATCAGTCACATCTAATACATTCTTTAGCATCACATTAAATCATTCAGAACAATTTTGTTCCAAATCAAGCTTCAAAATCCTGATCAAATCAAATACAACCAATCCATCATCATCTCGGTATATCCTTTCCAATCCTTGTGTTGCTTAGGACTATCCTTGCATTGTTGTGTATCCTCAACAATGTTATCATCATGAATTCATCATCATCCTTGTGTTTTTTAACACTATCCTTACATTTCTATGTATCCTCAACAATTTTATCACCATCAATCCTAAAATCCTCATGTTGCTTAACACTATCCTTGCGTTGTTGTGTATCCTCAACAATGTTATCATCACTAGTCCATCAATTAGATCAATCAATCCTAGCTTGGTTTTCAACAAAATACCAAACAGATCATTGATATCATATCCATACCTAAATGTCAAAATCATGCAAAAAATCCAAAAAACATTCAAAAAATCAATCAAAAAATCTAAAAAATGTCAAAAATATGAAAAATAAAAAACAGGGTCAGCCAACCAAATTGCGTCGTCTCTGAGCTTGAACGTAGGCAAGGTTGATCTTTGATCATCCCCTGAGACATTTTAGGTCAGTACTTTAGGTTTTCATCATAATGGAAATCCGTTTTCCCATCTATTTCATATTTTAGGTTAGTCCTTTAGGCGTCTATTGCAATGGCAATCCGTTTGCCCATCTATTTCACATTTTAGGTCAGTCCTTTAGGCGTCCATCACAATGGCAATCCATTTTCTCATCTATCTCATCAGAAGTCAAGTTGATTGTCGTCTGAACTACGTTGTCTCTAATCTTGAACGTAGGCAAGGTTGATCTTTGATCATCCCTCGAGACACCCTAGGTCAGTCCTTTAGTCATCCATCGCAATTTGGCAATCCGTTTGCCCCTTTCTCTCATCATTGAGTTAAGTCTATCGTCAGTCGAACTACGCGATCTTTGCATGTATAACGTAGGAAAGGCTAATATGTTGATTAGAACCTAAGACCCCTAGGATAGGTCTGTAAGTCAGTCTCTTGGTCATAAATCTCAAAAATACCAAAAAAATTGAAAAATCCTAAAATCAAAATAGCCTCAAAACATTTTTAAAATCCAAAATGGTGCATCCATCTCATATCACTTTCACCTGAAATTACCATCCTTCATAATAAATTAATCATCACCTTCATCCTTTGGTGAGTCAGTCAGGAGCAAGTCTAGCAGGTTCAAAAGTGAACACCTAAGCTTCAAAGTCTCAAGTCTAGGTCAATAAGCAAGCAAGTTGATCAACTCGAAGTATCAATAGATTATCATCCAATCAATCTCATCAAAACCCTTATCACAACATGTCCTAGGATGCATTATTCCTACATTGGACATCAACATCAGGTATCACCTTAGTTTAGCCTTGGCTAGCGATACGAAGAACATTAGCTTGTTTGTTTACTTTATTTGGTCTTTTTGACTTATCTTATTTTGCGCTCATTCCAAGGACCTCTCGATGATGCCTACACAAAACAGGTTTAGAGAGAAAGGAATGGGGCAACGATCATTATCTTTTTATCTAGTATTCTTGTGGGATACTCTTGTAAAATAACTTAGTCATGCATGCTTTGTTTGGTTTGTAGGGAGGGTGTTCTAGGTATCTTATTGACCACATAGGAAGGATTTTTTTTCTATGTTTTGGTCTAAGATTTTTAGAATGTCTAAAATACATCCTGAATAAGGTTCTGAATGCTAAGTGTGAACAAGAATACTCCTATCTGATTGTTGAGTCAAAGTCCATCACACTAGGTACAACATCATCCTAGTTCTTTATACCTTGATGCATCTTACCTATCTGTGTTATCAAACATAAAGTAATTGGCCCTTTGAAAATCGTGACTCCTCGTAAGCAAATCATTGGCATTTAATGACTTTTTGGATCTCTTTTCTTCTATCTTCTTTCCATACTAACATGGTATCATGATAGTTAATCAAAAATTTGCTAATGCATTCGCCCTGCATCGATAAAATCATCAACATAAGTGCTTATCATATCATATAGATCATACCACATCATATCATCTTGCATTATCATCATCTTAAGTTGTGAGGAATAATATAGATTTGTTATTCTAAGTATCTTAAGAAATAATTGCATTACGTTCATTTCATATCATACATTACACGAATCATTAAGGGCATAATAGAAATCATTAGCATCCATTATCATTACATAATCAGTTGCATATCATTTGCATCATTAATCATTTGCACATCAATACATAATCATTAGCATACATTGCATCCATACGATTGTCACCAAAATGCATAGAAACATACATCATATTGCATCAACATAAATTAAAAGAATTTCATAACATCTCAGTGCACATAGGAAATTAAAATGCATCCATACATCATACATCATAAGTAGGATCATATCATATATATTATCAATAATATACAACTATCATGATACAAAAATTGGATCAAGTGTATGATACAATAGGGGCAATAATCAAAGCCCATGGATAAAAAATGGATAAAATGCCTATGATCAAAAGACTAGCCCTGTTAGTTGTTCCCCTCTCCTTGTGGTCTCTCACAATGGTCCTTAGGAGGCCTCATCCTTATCTCCTCTGAAAAGTCTGACACTCGACCAACTGGTGGAACTCCCTGCTTGTAATGCTATTGATAGTACTCAACCTCTCTAACCACCTCCTAGTATGCCCTCAAGGATAATATTGAGCCTTGGGTGGATGAGGTTGTATTCTCTAGCTATCACCTTCGTTCGATCTCTCTATCCCTCTTAGTCTGGGCCTGGTCCCTCCCGGTGGTGTCAGTGCCTGTGGGGGTAGCTATATCTACCCCTGAACCTACTGAATCAGGGCATCCATGTGGTCTGGCTATACGGGTAGCTGTTGTTGCAGTACCTAGTCCCCTAGCAATGCCTGGTCCCATGTCGGTGCCTGGTTTGATGCTGGTGCCTGGTCTCGTGGTGGTGCCTGGTCTCACGGTGGTGTCAGTGCCTATGGGGGTGCCTGGTCTTGTGGTGGTGTCTGATGTGGAGGAGGGCCACCTGCTCCCCTATCCCTATAACCATCTCTGTGACCATCGCCTCTGCCTCCCTATCCTTTTCCTCTACCAACGGACCTGCCTCTCAGCCTCCGTCGCTAAAGAATTGTGCCTGGAACTATCAATCGAAGAGGATGCCTAAACCAAGTTTTGTATGCCTAGGTAACCCCTGCATCTTCTAGCCCCTAATCATATGGCCATGGCCTAGCCACTAGCTACCTAAACGAGGCTACTTCCTCTGGTCCTGGAATCAGCTAACCCCATGTTGTCTCTCTCGTACTATAGGCGAAGATCGCCGCATACTGATCGTTCGACCTATCCTAAATCTCGTGGAACTACTGAGCCACCCTATGTGGAAGATAATTCTCTATCATGATGTGCTCTCAGCCTTGCATCCATCTATCATGTTGAGCAAAGAATAGCTGCTAGAGATCGTCATACCGCGGGCCTATATCCATCCACGACCTCCAAAAAAACTCTCACATCTCATCAAGAACTCGCCGCTAATGGGAAATGTTTCCTGTACCTGTGTGGGTGACGTGAATCTGAGCTCCCCCATATCACCGAACAATAGGATCATCAATATCTAGAATGATCGGTGTGACAACTGGACGGAGCACTGGAATCCGCTCCCATGCCTAGATGTGTAGTAAGGTTACTCTAGCCCCGAGGGCCCTTCTCTCAAGATATGAAAACTAGTGGAGGTCCCTATATAGTGAGGCTAGCATCATTGGAACCCAAGCAAAGCACTCCCTATGAATGACCATCCACTCCCATACTAGTGCCCAGCCTAGACTAAAGTATCAACCCCGCCGATCTGGTGCCACAAGACTTGAAATGATGGCTGAAACAATCAACGTGTAGGTGTGCACTATGCCCCAATATCTCTCCAAGTCAATCTGTCCATCAAAAAAATGGATCTCATCAAGACCCATCACATCAAAGAAAGCATCCCTACTGGTATCTAGATCATAAATAACTCTAGCTCCATGGATGGGCAGTCGTAGGATGCGCCAAAAATCCTCAAGTGTAACAGTCGACTCACCAGTAGGAAGGTGGAAGGAGGAGGTCTCACTGTTCCATCGCTCCACCAAAGCTGTCATCATCCCCAAGTGGGTCCGAATAGGATGAACGTACACAACAAACCAAAGGCCAAGCATACCAAGCTACTCCTCAAGGAATATGTGCTTACCATCTAGTTTGTTGAGCATTGGCCATCTGTGCTCCCTCGAATGAAGTATATCGAGGTCCTCTTGCACAAGGGAAACCATCGTGTCAGGTCTCATAAAAGAATTCCTCTCGCGTCAACTTTTCGCATTTGAAACAACAAATGCAGCGTTGTATGCAAATGCACCGTTGTTTGAAAATTTCCAAGCTGCGCCACCACGATGGAGTTTAAAAAGTTCCAAACTGCACCGCCGTAGTGGAGTTTGACAAATTCTAAACTCCAAAGTATGTTGTGCGGCTCGATTTTCATGTGCGTCTGACTTTGTGCCGAAACCCTAGTTCCAAACTGCGATGTGTGGTCCAATTTGCATAAGCAGCAAAGTTTAGACGAACCCCTAATTCTCTTAACTGGCCCATGGTGGCGCTATTCTCATATGCAACATAGTTTGAAACCACATGGAACCGATTGAGCATTTGCAGCGGTGCTATATAGCGCTGCTTGACCTAAAGTTGACCTAAACCCTATTAAATGCACTTAAAATAATAAAATCAAAAGTCAAGATAGGGGTATATAACACGGGTCCTATGTCATTTGGCTGCTGGTGCACTCATACCTTGTCCTACACATGCTTGGGAAGCTGTCATTGCACCATCTCAACCGGAACTCAGAGCTCAAAGTGCAGAAAATTCTAAAAGTTAAGTGTGCAAATGAATTGAAAGTGACCTCTCAAGGTCTATTTAAGCCTGTAAATTAGGGTTTTGTGACCTAATTTGACCATCCAGCTAGGGTTTTCGTCCCCCAATCCCGTTTTTGCCCAACCAAGGACCATGTTGCATTGTTTTTGACATTTTAACGCATTTTTGGTATCCTAGGGCATTTTTGGACCTATCGATCACCCACTCATCCTTCTCATCAATTCTAGCTGCAAGAGCTTTCTCAATATTCTGATTACTAGCCGATTCAGTGGACACAATACTATTTTCCTTGATAGGAATGAATACCCATTCATCTTCATTTATAATTTCTTTATCGAATTCATCATTAGTAACTCCTTCTTCAGCATAATAACATTTATTTTGAAATCTAGTCTTATCAAGTTTCTACTTAGAGACTCTTTCAGGACATCTTGATGCAAAATGACATATCTTACTGCTAGAGAAACACTTAATAGGTAGCTTTCCTTTGTACTTACCTTGTCCTCTGGATTCTCTTTTCACAATCAGTGCTTCTAGTACTTCTAGCTTTCTTTCTTCATCTTCAACCAGTTTCATCTCTTCTTCATACTTGAATGTTTTTCTGGAACTCTCTTCCGGATCATATCTTTGTTGGCTTTTCTAGATATAGTAGCTTTGAATGCAGACTCCATCTTAGGAAAAGATTCACCAAATTCACTCAACTCAAAGGCAACAAGTTTTCCAATCAACATGTCTCTTTTCACATTTGTTATTGTCTTGAGTTCTTCAATAGCATGAGCTTTTATTTTGTAAGAAGTAGGCAAAAATACAAGTATTTTAACCACAATATCATCTTCTTCCAAGGTGCCACCGACACATCTAATGTCCATCACTAATTCATTTACCTTTTGCGAGAAAGAAAAGATGTTTTCATCTTCACTCATCTTCATGTTCTCCCACTTGCATTTTAGAATTTCTAGCTTAGAAACTTTTACTAGTGCATCTCCTTCATACAATGTTTCCAAATTTATCCAGATCTCATGTGCAGTCTTCAAACCTATCACATTTTTCATCTCTAAATCTATCAAAGCACTTAGAAAAGCTTCTATAGATCTATTATTAGTTTCTTCTTCTTTGATCTCAATAGCAGTAGATGGACCATTCTAAGGAATTATATATGCATTCTTTGTAATCGTCCCGAAAGGCTCACCAATGCACTTCAAATTACACTGCATTCTGACTTTCCATAGAGAGTAGTTTGTACCATCGAATCTAGGACTATCCTTCTTGTATGATTCCATCTCTAATCACCTCAAGTTGTTAGATTTCTTCAAAGGAACTAGCTCTGATACCAATTGTTGGAAAAACAAGGATAAACAACTGAGATGGGGGTGGGTGAATCAGTTTTTACAGAAATTAAGATTATTCAACCTTAAACAACTTTTAATCATAGATCTGATGATTAATAGTGCAAGCATAAATGAAAAACTCATCAGAGACACACGAACACCAATATTTTATATATGGAAACCCTATTAGGGCAAAAACCATGATGGATGTTAGTCCACAAGATTATACCCTATTAGAAGTATAATGAAAGAAATGAATAGGGAATGCACATGCATTCAAGCACACTAACTAGAGCTCACTGATCAAAGGGAAGGCTCATTTCCTTACATAAGACAATCAAATTAAATCCATCTGATGAGGTTGAACTGAGAAATTAGCCTCTACAAAAGCTTGATTACAGTTCTGGTTAGGTACATAGACACTTCTTCACACTTCACTCAATATCCTTCACACTCTGCTATGCACTCAAATGATTTGATCTTTATTTGCATATATCTTGTATATAATTCACACACATTCACTGAGCATACTTTTAAATGAGTAAACAATCACTCTTATATATCCGCTATATGGATTTACATCAACAACTCTGTCAACCACAAATAAAGAATAAATTACAAATGTCGGCATTAATACATGAACAAATCTTAATGCACACCAACCTAAGTCGGTCACAACATAGTGAGGACCTAAATCAACATCCTCGAACATGCCAAAAAATACAAGACTAATTTATAAGGATCCGTAACATGCTACCACCATCATGTCAGCCAAGAACATGAAAACCTTAAGCACACAAGGAAAAATATTCAATCACGAACACACTAATCAATGTAGACATACCACACTAATAGAGAATGATCTAGAAATATCACCAAACACCTCAGAAATGTACACAACAACTCACTTCGCCAGAATTGCAATCTTATCTTTCAGAAACACCTGCTATAGTGACTGAATAACTATAGGAATATAAAATTTCATAACTTCCTCAATTCTTGATGCGCACCTCTGAAATTTTTAGACAACATACTAAATAGGCTTAACAACAAACCCTTTGATGTGTGCCTTTTGATCATCAATGTACAAAGCTTACCATCACTCTGACCTTCTCAGCTTCATTGACTACCTGCAATATATTTATTACAATTTTCTCAATATCCTCGACATATACAAACTTCAAAATTACCAATGCTAATAGTTTTGACATCAATGACAACCACATATCAGCAACACAATCACAACATCCAATAGTTTGACCAAGGCAAACCCCTATACTCTAACAATCAACATTTATTCTTCCTTCTTTGTGTGTTTCCAGATTTAGGTATCTTGGAAGCTTGGAAATCATTGAAGAGTGGATTGAGAGCTTGTTGAAGACACCTCCTTGTTGGCTAGGGAAGAACATTCAATAAAAGACACCTATAGATGGAAAATCAAGGTTTTAGATTTAGACACTTGGAGAAGCAAAAAGTGTAGATCGAGACCTCCAGATTCCACTTTCAGACTTCTCGAAAGGCTGAAAGGGACTAGGTTTCCATTAGTGGCAACCTAGTCCCACCATACTTGCGTTTTATGATTTTTGTAGATCTGAGTACCCTTTTCGCAAAAATGGTTTCCAAAAAATTTTCACAGAAAAAAGGACTAGGTCGCCCAAAATGGCGTAAATGTCTTAGTTGACCTCTGCATTAGAATATTTACATTTCTAGACCCTCATACCATTCCTTTTCAGCCTCCAGGTGCACCTCTTAATTTCTATTTTTTTCTGTAATAGTTTTCTTATTTTTTCTTAGGTCATTTAGTTAATGCTTGCATATCATTATGTGTTTTCCAGCACTTGTATTTCAATAGTTTGCATTCAATAGATAGTTTATTTCATTATGTAGACATGGAAAATTGACAAACACACTTGATCGTGATTACTAACATCACTTTGTCCTAAATCACACTCTCGTCTTATCATCACTTCCCATCTCTTAATTAAATAAATCATTATTTATTTAATTAGGTCATTCTCCCCTGATGGTTGAATTAATCAATTTAATTTAATTAATCCTCTATCTCTGTTCATTTAAATAATTCATTTTATTTAAATTAAATCTCTAAAGTCCTCTTATTAAATTTAATAAATTAAACCTTATTTGATTTAATCTAAAATTACCCCCTTTAGTTAAATAAATCAAAACATTTATTTAATTGAAACCCTTCCTCTCAATTTGATTCAAATCAATGCCTAAATTTAAGTCTCAATTGTCACATCTCCTAATTCCTCATTATATTAATTAATCTTTAATTAATTTAATCCTAAATCATGTCACATCGTCTAGAGAATGCAACTTCACAATAAATCAATTACTTTGATTTATTAAAATACCTATTTTCTCTCAACATGGAATAAAAGAGGAATATTCCTTCAAATTTGAATTCAAATCCAAGTGGATTTGTCCTTCCAACAAAGCATTCACTCCTCTTACATGTCCTTGTGCATTGAGCCAAGTGGAATTTATTTCATTTTTTTTTCCCCCACATGTCATTTCCTCAATTTCAAATTCCACCTAATATCATTTATTGGCACTTTGATCAAAATGTGGACAACCTTCATCCATTCACATCTTGACAAGTGGTACTTGGCCATTGGATGTTGAATGATCCCATTTTTCTCAATTTCACTCTCTTTTCCAATTTTGAAATCTATAAATGAGAGACTCTTCCTCTCATTCTTCATCCACAAATCCAAGAAATTCTACTATACTTCATTTCATCCACAATTTGATCAAAGTTACTCTCTTCATATTGAGAGCTAGTTTTCTACTTCATAGAAAGTGTTCATCATTTTTATGGTTTCATAGCTAGGTTATGCCAAAATCTCATCAAGGAGCTACAACCATCACCAAATCATCATCAAGCTTATAAAGGAATTGGGAAAGGGCCAATTTCTACACATAATTGGCACCAATTCCCCCATGCGATCAAGATTTTTATTTGCATTGAATAAGATTTAATAGTTTATGTTCATATTTATTTGTGTTCTTCATCTTATTTCTTACTCTTTGCAATTTAAATGGATTTCATGGGGAATCCTAGTTCTTACTTGCATATGAACCTAATTATGTGTTTGTTTCTCATGTTTGTGCAGGTATAGGATTGGGGTTCACACATTAGTTTCCTACATTTAGGGCATCCCACACACATCACTTTAAGACCCTAACCCATTTAACGAACTCACCAAGAATACCTAGTGCAAAAGAGAGCCATTCCTCAACCAAGCTTTTAGGTGAAAAACCCTAGGAGCCTATTAGGGAATCCTCTTTCCCTATTGCATTGTTTTTGGTGGTTAATTTTGGTGAACCCAATGTCCACACCCTCTTATTTGATTTGGAGATTTTTTAATCATCCTAGGTTTGCATTGCATTGCCTTGTGCATTGTATAATTTACATTCTAGGGTTTTACAATTTTGCATTAGTGAAATTGCATTTAGGTTGAATTTTTGCATTTTAGAACATTACACATCTCTAAAATTTTACATTTTCATTTGAGGTTTACATCGGCCAATACAGAAATTACCTAAAACCATCAAAATATTCTGTAAAATCTCAAAAAAATCACCAAGAGGACTAAGTCACCACTCTAGGCGACCTAGTCCCTTTAGGCCCCTGAAATTATCCTTTATAGAGCAGAAAACCCTATTTTTATGCTTCTATTTTGTGTCATTACCTATTTGCATCACTAGGTTACGTTTCTTTCACATGCATTTAATTAAAAATAGCTTAGATTAGCTCATTTCATGCATTGTACATTTTCACTTTTTCATTTACAACATGTGATTTTTAGATAATTGGATAGTGTAGTTAGTCATTTACATTCATTGAAATCTGAAACCTGCATTACATTCTATGTATTTACATTGCATTTTAAGTTTACATAGCTTTTTTTAAATTTTCAATAGCATTCATGGTACTTGTGGATAGCATTATACTTTTGCAATATTCATTTTCTACATTAGTTTCTGGATCATTTAAATTAGATTCTTTAGAAAACGAAAAAAACACTTTAACAACATCAGATGCACCCACTCACGAACTTAGAGATAGTGATCCCTTTAGTAGTGTTCATTTAGACATGTTAGATGAATCCATTGATGGATTCATCTCTTCTAGCTCATCCATTAAAGCTTTACCCCAAGAGGATACAAACATTGATAATCATGATAGTCATAATTATTCTTCTCCTGATATCTCTCCCATTGGTGACGAAGGTATCTTCGTGAAAGAAGACACAACCATTGAAGATCATGATGGTCTTTCTTGTCTTCATCCTCCCCCTCCCCATTTGCAAAACATTAAACAACAACAAAATGAAATCATCACCCCCTTACCTAGTCTCCCTAATAATGAACCTCAAACTTGTTCTTCTCATATCCCTCATCGATGCAAAGATGATAGGTTGGTGTTAGAAGATACAACTATTACAAGTCATGAGTCTCTTTACCCTCCCTTCCCTAACAATCTATTTGAAAACCATAATGGTCCTTCTCTTGATGCATCCCATCCTTTTGATGAAGCTAGTGATGAACCTCTTCCAAGCTCACTTACTAGGGTAGGTGGTACAAAACAAGGGAATGAGACCTTATAATGAAAATGCAACCAAATAGAACCCTCTCCTCATACATCCATCATTGATCATTCCCCTAATAATATTATTCCCTTATATGAAGATGCAGAGCCTATGATAGACTTTCCTTCCTTAGGGGATGTTAATATTATTCAACCTCAACCTCAACTCATCCTCTATCCCCCTTCATACAAACCTAAACCTAAATTTATTCTCTACCCACCAAAGAATAATGTGCTGCAGCAACCAAATAATAATACCATTTCTCACACACATTATACTCGAAAAAATCCATGATCCCAACAACCAATCTCCCCATCCTTACCTTCATCCCCTCCCATTCTTCCCATTGCTCCTCAATTAAATTCACTCATTAGGGAGTATGACCTTGTTGACCAACTAAGGAATACTCCTACTAAAATATCTTTATGGGACCTTATTCAAGCCTCCCCTCACTATCACAACATGATGTAGAATGACTTACAACAAATTCTCATCCCTTCTGATGCACAAACAAATGACATAGCAGCTATGATTCAAGGCTTGAATGCTAACAATTTTTTCCACCAAAGTGAGCTCCCTCCTTTGGATGTGCAAAACCAAGATGAAGCTTTAGTGATCATATCTCAATACAAATGCATAGGGATCAAGCAAACCCTTTTTGATAATGGCTCTACTGTAAATATGTGTAGTGTCAATGTCTTGGATAGGCTCCATATTGATAAATCAACCATTCAACCCACCTCCTTATCTATCAGTGGATTTGACAGTAAAGGACAAAAGTTGCTCGGTGTGATCACTTTGCCTCTCATAGTTGGAATGGCCACATTAGACACACTGATCCATGTTATGCCTCATGATATTTCATATAACCTCATTTTAGGCAGGACATGGATTCATGCAATGAATGGCGTGCCTTCCACTCTTCATCATAAGATGAAGTACATCTACAACAACAGAGTGTACACACTTGATGTCGATCCTGAGCCTTATATGTCTTACAAATTGAGAAAATCCAATCCAAACCTTTCACCATTTCAACACCGACCAAAAAAGTAGAACCCATAAAGAAAACACCCTTAGATGATGATTGGGGTTCCTTATACTTCACACCTCATTTACTAGGAGAATCCAAGATCACAAACAATAACTTTGACAAGGGAAAGACAATCTTGTCAACAAAAGACTCAACCGATCCTTCGAAAGCATCCACCTCAACTACTTTAACAAATATAGCCAACAATGAACCCTCACCTGATCCAAAAAAGCTAAAAAATCTCTATGGAAAAGGTTATGAGCTCATGACAGAATTTTTCTATAGTGGAAAAGGTTGTGGTGTTAACAAAGAAGGTATCCACAACCCTCTCGAGCCTCTCACACAAATAAGGCATCATGGTCTTGTATTTTTTCCTTTCATCGATATCATCAAACCTTCATCCAACATCAACACCATCCGAAATCACCCTTCTAACACCACCTTAGATAGTGATCCTTTGAAACCAATAAAGAACTCTTTTCTTAAGGCCCATGTCATCTTGCAATACACTACTAATTTGGATTTTACACACTCCTCCAAAAGAGTATAAAAAATATCACAATCTTTAGCGCCTTGCATAGGTATGACATCTTATACTGAGAAAGACCCTTCTTTGTTACCAACCAAAGGATCACCTTCTCCCCTTGATCAAGAAGGTATCTTGTTGAGACTCCTCTAAGATCACTTGATCTCTCTTCCTCCCAGAACTTGAAAAAAATATTGCAAGAAACATTCCTTTTGTGCCTACCACCAAGCTCATGGTAATCACACTAATGAGTGTAAGGCCTTGAGTAGTAAACTCCAACATCTTAAGGACCTTGGTGCTCTTCCTTATGTGGGGTCACCTCGTTCCTCTAATTGATACTGATTTTCACTCTACCTTGCATTTCATCAATCCTTTTGGCTCACTCTTGTCCTACACTTAGTGGGGGCAAGAGGTTAGGTAGCCTTTTCCCTCGTATGTCACTTGTCGTTGTCTCTTTTGACTAGTCATTAACCTTTCATGAACATATAAGAACAAGCTTGGGATGTGGATGATCTTTCTTAAGTTAACTCACATGTGACATACTATCCCCTTTTCATGATGCAGCTTATCAGAAACATATGACATGGCATATGGATTTTTGAACAAGCTCTCATGTCTCCTTCCTCTTCTACTTTAAAGAAATTGCTCAGAGTAATGGTGTTAGAATTTCCTTTAAATTGGGGGAATACATCACAACTCGCATTTCTTTGTGAGATTTTCTTTTTTGTGAGTCCTTGTCTCAAAAAATTAGGTACAATGTTGCTCAGGATGAGACATTTGCATTTTTCCTCTTTTTCATACAAGATGAGTCCTTCTCTTGGATACAAGATGAGTCCATTTGCACTTTTCCTCTCTTAGTGACATTACACATAATGTTCCTTGAGATGAGACATCACACAAATGAATAAAAATCCCTTTGAAACATTCCTTGCACCATCATTTCAAATTTCATTTACTTTTGTGGCACCTTATTAAAGTTATGAAGAGGTATAACTTTGGTATGGTTTAAGCGGGAAGCCCAACAAGTGACACAACTTTCCCTATAGCCATGTTTGTGTGTGTGAGTACATACCAGATGTGTGTATGTTTCTCACCTTTTGGGACAACTCACCCTATGGATGACTTGATGTTCTGTGGCCCCAAAGTGAGCACATCTTTTCCACCTCATTCTTCTTCTTTTAGTTCTTGTCGTTGCATGATTGTGCATCTCGTTTTGCTGCAATTCATTCACCCTTGAATGTGTCTTCTTGCATTGATGTCCTTTTGGCTTAGAATCTTGAATATTAGGGGCTTGACCACCTTCTTTGCCTTTTTCATTCTTCACCATCTCTATTGGGCTACTTTAGTGATTTTGAAGTAAGCTCAACCTCTCATTGAAGTGGGGCCTAAATGTGTCACCAAAAAGTGTATCCTTTGACACTTTTCGCTTATTTGGACCCTTGCCCATGGATATTGGACCTTTTTCAATCTCCTTTTTACCCTTTTCCAAGCCTTGCCCCAAAGTGTTGTAAGGTGTTGTAAAATATTTTCACACTTTCCTAGGCTTGTCATCACCAAATCAACAATTTTCTATGGCATAATGACCCCTTATTACACATACATGCCTTACTTTAGTGTGTTTTGTGAGACAATCTTGACAAATATTAATGATCATACTTTAATCCTTGACAACCAATGAAAAATACCCAGGTGGACTAGGTCACCACCTTGGGCAACCTAGTCCCATGTAGCATAAAAGTTAATTTTAAACTTAATTCTCTTTCAGGAATTTATCTCTAAAACCCTAAGGTCGGCTTGTGTGGTGTTATTTCGGGGAAATTAGGGTGTAACATGTATAAATAATGGTTTTTCCCCTCATTTTGCACCTTTCTAAGTCTCATTTTCCTCCTCACTCAATCTTCACAAGCACTCATCCACTACTCTTCTCAAGCAAGCTAGGGTTTTTGCATACTAAGTCATCAAGACATCTCTCCAAGGCATTCAAGGGCTGAATCTTTGCTGCAACTCAAGATCTATCATAATGACAAGGTATTAAGTCTATTTTTATTACATTTCATGCTTTATTATCTAGAATCTTTATTTGATTTAATTATCTACAAAGTGGTTTGACCAAGGCAAACCCATATACTCTAACAATCAACATTTCTTCTTCCTTCTTTGTGTGTTTGCAGATTTAGGTATCTTGAAAGCTTGGAAATAATTGAAGAGTGGATTGAAATATTTTTGAAGACACCTCCTTGTTGGCTAGGGAAAAACATTCAATAAAAGACACCTACAAGCCGAAAATCAAGGTTTTAGATCAGGACACTTGGAGAAGCAGAAAGTGTTGACCGAGACCTCCAAATTCCACTTTCACACTTCGCGAAAGGCTAAAAGGGACTAGGTCTCCATTAGTGGTGACCTAGTCCCACCATACATGCATTTTAGGGTTTTCTGTAGATCTGAATACCCTTTTGGCAGAAATGAGTTCCGAAATATTTTCAAAGAAAAAGAACTAGGTCGTCTAGAATGACGTAAATGTCCTAGTTGACCTCTGCATTAAATTCTTCAGGTTTCTAGACCTTCATACCATTCCTCTTCAGCCTCCAAGTGCAGCTCTTCATTTTTGTTTGTTTCTCTACTAGTTTTCTTATGCTTTCTTAGGTCATTTAGTTAATGCTTGTATATCATTATGTGTTTTCCAGCACTTGCATTTCAATAGTGTGCATTCAATAGATAGTTTATTTCATTAGTTTCCAACATTTAGGGCATCCCACACACATAATTTTAAACCCCTACCCCCTTGAATGAACTCACCAAGAATACCTAGTGTGAAAGAGTCATTCCTCAACCAAGCTTCTAGGTGAAAAACCCTAGGAGCCTATTGGGGAATCCTCTTTCCATATTGCATTGTTTTTGGTGGTTTAGCTAAAAATGTTAAATTTAATGCACACTAGGACTCATATGCTAGGTTAGGTGATTTAGGCCCAGATTAGGGTTTCTAGGTAGGAACAAAAATCTTCTAGTGACAAGTCTAGAACTCCTAAAATCTAGAAAAATCACTTTGATGTATATTGTGTATTACTTCAGATTGTGCATTTTTATGAGAATGGATGTTTTCTTCAAGATTTCCTTGCATTGGCTTTCCAAAAAAAATTCATTCTTTTCATCTATACTACTTATATCTTGTTTGTAATTTATGATTCCATTTTTACATAGTGTTAAATGTGAATCATTTTAAATTCATCTTCTTTGAATCCTCATTATTAAGACTAACATTATTATACAACTCCCTTTTAGCAAAATGAAACTTCTTCTCAATAAATTTTTTTCCAAAAGTTATAAGCTTTCATAACTAGGATAATTCTACTTTATGGTGTAGTATTTTGTACATGTTACTTTTAAATATGAATGTCAAGTACTTTGGAAGTATGAAGTTTATTAGGAGTGAAGTATCTACAATTTGTTTACTAATTTTTCAATATTTAAAGATCAAATATTTTTGAGTGTCTACTAACAGAATTAGTTTTTGGCTCAAAGACATAATTTTTTCTAATTATGCAAGATCATGTTGCTATATTTTTCATAATACAAAAAATCCTAAAATATTAAAGTAACAATTTTTAAAGATGGATGTCCCTAAATTGAAACATTTTACCTTAAAATCAATCTTAAAAAATGAGGATTAACTCACACTACATCTTTCCATCTCCACAGATCCAAACCAATCAAGGATTTTACCAATCATTGCAGCTCTTCAAAATAAAATAATTAAGTTTACATATGCCCAACCTAGAGTAATAGGATAATTGTTCTTAAACATGATTTCATATGAGTGCTACAATCTAGTGAATTATCTTAGGGATTTTATCATTGGTTGTAGTATTGCAACTAGGACTACAACCACTTCTTGAGTTAGCCGAACAAATTGCAAATAGAGTGATAAATCCACATGGATTTCCAAAATATCTAAAGGAACTAGTTTGAAATGTGTCAGAGCAACCGAAAAATTGTAAGGAAATTTGTTTTAAAGGTTGACTATGAATAAACATGACTAGGAAAGATTTAGTATAAAAGATGCATGTTTTGAATGTTCATGAGTCTTCCCTTGCTAGTGCAATCCATAGCCATGGACTAATGACCCAAAGCCTAAATATCTTCCCAAGCACCGATATTATTTTTTGAATTACAAAGATCACATTGGAATTGAGATTTTCGCAAATTGATAGACATATATATTGTAGGGTTAGTAAGAGATTACATCAAAAAATAAAGAAATAACGTAAATACAATAACAAAAATCCAAATCCAAGTCTAAGAAATGGAAAATAATTCAAACCCTGATATTTTCCTTCATGTATATCTTACAATTAATGATTGGTAGCATCCAAGGAAATCATCATACATTACAAAAAAAATAAAAAATTGTTCATGCCTGATTTTTGAATTCACAACCTTATTGTTGTTGAACATACAAATTACATTGCAAAAATTCTAAAAATATCCTTTAATTTTAACCTTGTGATTTATAATTAATGGTTCATTTGTTTTTCTAATTGAAAACATGAATTTAGCAAAAATAAAAATAAAAATTTATTAAAAAAAGTAAAAAAATAAAAATTAAATAAAGATTAAATTGCCACCCTAAAAAAAAATGATTAAGAAGTGAACATTTGAAAAGAAGATTAAGTTTTTATAATCCACAGTTTTCACGAAAACATATATTCCATGACAATCTCTTTTTAAGGACATGAGATATATATTGGTTGACACTCAGTGAATAAAGATTTTTGGATGATCACAAAGTTAAAAGCCTCCTCGTTTTTATTTGTAGTTTAGATGATCATTGACCGGCCTTGACTTGTATCTTCGTTTTGTTGTGAACATTGCAAGCCACCGACAACTCTCCTTTGAAATGAATTGTATTTTTTTAGTGGTCAATCTGTGGGCATAGCTAGAATCCATTTGCACTTGTATAGTAGGAGATGGCAACCACACGTCTATTAAAACATGAATTACAACACTGTCGGCTACCAGTTGATTGAATTTTACTTTATTTATCCTTTGAGAGAATCCTATAAATTGTGAGAAGAAGCCTATTTTCCATCAGGGGAATTGGCAGATTGAATTGAAAACTGTTGTCAATTTGATTATTGGTGCAGTGTGGAGTGTTGGTGTTGAGAAAGATGGAGCAGTGTAGTGGTACGTGGTTGGTAATATTGAATGGAATTTTTGTTATGTTGGGAGTAAGATTGAAATGGGTTGATCTTGATCTGGTAATTGATTTTAATAAACCTCTTATTAGCATTATGGACGTAAAATTGTTCACATTTAATGGATTCAGGGATGCGGTGAAGCCAAATTGGATGGCCACAAGCACCTTCAAAGCCACTAGATCCTTTAAGGGTGAGTTCCCTTTGTTGTTGGGACTAGGCATTTCATTGGATTTGACTTTAGTTTGGCCCCGACAGTATTAACCATATTTACACACATCGTCGTGCGAGTGAATGGCTGGTGGTGCTTAGTGGATCTCTTAGAGTGGGCTTTGTAGACACAATGGGCAAGCTCTTTGAAAAAACTCTTTTGGTTGGAAAATGTTTGTGTATCCAAAGGGTATGCTCCATTATCAGATCAATCTCCACAAGCATAACCAAGCTCTCATGCTCTCTGCATTTGGCAACGCCAATCCAGGAACTCTCTCACTCCCTTCCACTCTCTTTAGTTCCAGAATTTCTAATATTTTGCTCACAAAGTCTTTCAAGGTCTCACACTAGACATTAGTGTTAGAATTTATTGTTCTCTTGAGCCTCTGCTCATCCGTTAGACGACTGCAACCCTCACCTACCCATCAAGAGCCTTTCTATTTTGGGATCCTCCCTTCAGTCCTTACAACTCCAGAATTGAATGAGGTAGCTAATTTTGAAATTGACATTTATTGTCGTAGGTACTTTCAAATTTTTTGAGAGGAAATAATTTTTTAGACAAAAAGGATTGAAGGCAGTTTATTATGTCAGTTGAGAAGAAGCCAAAAAATAAGATTGCAGCAGAAGACTATGAGAAGAACATTCTCTATGAGCTCCCAATAGCTGCCGAACAACAAGAGCTATTTGTTATTTGTAAGAGCAGTGATTGCTCCAGGTTGAGCTCTGTGTACCTCTTGATAGTGAGTTGTTGATAGCTCTTGATCATTACCAATCTGGTTGAGCAAATTCCTATCGCTCCCAGAAAGTTGTAATAGGTTTTTCTTTAGTTTTGTCATTTCTAGTTGATTAATATAGAATCGAAGTTGCATGTCTCCCTTGTGTTTCTGCATTTGAGATTTGGGTATTTTCAGCTTGACTAGAAAACAGAGCAGCAACTATGTGTTTGCATTTTGTGCATTCTTTGTTTAAAAAGATTGACATGGTATCAGAGCCATAGGTCCCATTTCCTTGTGAGTTTGGGCATTTGTTTTTTCTGGGTGTTGAGTTTTTTGTTGTTGTAGGAGACATGGCTGGAGATGAAGCAAAGAGTTGGCAGCAACCACCATCCTTTAATGGACAAAACTATGATTTTTGGGCTAAGAAGATGAAGACCATCATGGTGGCCAATGATTTGTGAGATTTTCTCATAAATGGGTTCGTGGATATCACTGACCCAACTACATTTGCAGCTCTCACAAATAATCAGAAGACCCAGTTGAAGGAGCAGAGAAAGAAGGATGCAAAAGATTTGAGTTTGATCGAAGCAGCCTTGACAGAGGCCATTTTTCCCAAAATAGCAGCAGTTGAGTATGCAAAGGAAGTTTGGGAAATCCTTCAAACCTGATACAAAGGGACTGATAAAGTCAGATCCATGAAGCTCCAGTTACTTCGAAGACAGTTCAAAGTTATTGAAATGAAGGAAAGTGGGTCCATTGCAGACTTTCAAACAAGGTTCTTTGGTTTGTTAAACCAGTTGAGAGCAAATGAAGATATGATAGAGGAGCAAAAGATTGTTGAAAAACTCCTTAGATGTCTACCCACAAGGTATGATCCACTCATCATTGCTATTGAAGCGGCGAAGGACCTTTCTACTTTGAGAGTGGATGAGTTAATGGGTTCTCTCTATACCCATGAGTAGTGCCTAAAAATGTTTGCTACTTCTTCCCAAGAGCAAGCTTTCAAAGCTCAATCAAATGCAATAGGCAGGGGGAGAGGTAGAAATGGCTCCCAAAAGAGGTAGAGGCAGATCCAGATAAGGAAATGCTGGAGGAGAAAGCTCGGGACGAGCAAGCAGCCAAGAGGGAGTGAGCAACTCTCAGAACAACTCCCGAAGAGGCATGAAGAACAACAGTTTGAGTGGGAGAAGTGACAAGAGAAACATTGAATGCTACTATTGTCACAAGTTTGGACACTATGCTAGTGAGTGCTGGAAAAAGCATGGAAATCAATCAAGACATAATGCAAATGTAGCTAATCTATTATGAAAGGCAAATGTTCTTGTGAAAGGCAAAGGATCTATTATGATCCGCACCAAGCAAGGTGAGAATAAGGAGGTCTAGAATGTATTTTTTGCAGGTCTGGGTTAAAGCATAACCTCATGAGTTTAGGACAATTGATCCAGAATGGATACAAAGTGCTAATGGAGAAGGGCCAATGTGTCATTTATGACAAGAATGAGAGGACAAAGGTATTTGCAGCAATACAAATGACAAAGAACCGAATGTTTCCATTGAATATTGAAATGTACATCTCATCTCAGTTCATTGTTGCACCTCTCATGGATGGAAAATGTACAGTAGTACAACATGCAGCCCTCAAGAGCACCATTGAATACTGCTCCAAGCTATGGCATCTCAGATATGGACATTTAGGCTATGCTGGTTTAAATCTTTTGTCCAAAAGCAAGATGGTTGATGGTTTTCCAAGGATAGTAGAGCCTAATGTTAGATGTGAGGCTTGTATTTTGGGCAAGCAACATAGGCAGCCCTTTCAATCAGACAACTCTACAAGGGCAAGAGCACCATTGGAGTTGGTGCACACAGATTTGGTAGGCCCTATGCAAATCACATCTACTGGTAATAATAGATTTTTTATGACCTTTATTGATGATTTTAGTCATAAGACATGGGTCTATTTTTTGCAGCATAAGTCTGATGTATTTGATAAGTTTTTATTGTTTAAGGCCTAGGCTGAAAAGGAGAGTGGACATTTTCTCAATGTACTAAGGTCAGATAAAGGAGGAGAGTATAAATCCAATTGTTTTATGAATTTTTGCAGGTAAAATGGCATAAAAAAGGAGCTTATAGCCAGTTATACTCCGCAGCAAAATGGAGTGGCTAAAAGGAAAAATAGGACCATCATGGAGATGGCAAGAAGCATGATGAAAGCAAAAGGACTTCCTACTGAATATTGGGGAGAGGCTATAGCAACACCTGTACATTTGATTAATAGAAGTCCAACAAAGATAGTCCGTGACAAAATACCTCAAGAGGCATGGACAAAATAAAGATGGATGGTTGAACACTTGAGAGTGTTTGGTTGTTTGGCTTTTGCACAGGTGCCTAAAGAAAAAAGACAAAAATTGGATGACAAGGGTGAAAAGTGCATTTTCACGGGCTACAATGAAGAGTCCAAAGCCTATAGGTTGTACAATCTGGTCACCAAGAAAATTATCATTAGTAGAGATATGGAATTTTTAGAAGATCAGTCATGGGATGGCACAAAAGATCCTGACAACTCCCGACAGCTCCCGATAGTGTAGAGTGATGAAGAAGATGGAAATGAAGATCAACAAGATCCTACAGTAGTAGAAACTAATGGCTCCCGATAGCTCCTGATAGCTTCTGATCAGAACAGATAGAAAAGAAAGCAGCCACAGATAGCCAGAGAATTGGCTCCTGATAGCTCTTGACAATCTCCTGACAGCTCCGGATGAGCTTCTGATAGCTCCCGACGAGCTCCCGACAGCTCTTGATAGGTCCAGAATCAACCTGTTCAGCATAGCAGTAGCAACACTGGAATTTTAGACCCCACTCTCGCCTCCCTAATGCCAAGAAAGACCAAGAGTCTAAGGGAGATCTACCAAAATGAAAGGTTTGATGAATTTGATGAGAGTGTGAATTTTGCACTATTTATTCACAATGATCCAATTTATTTTGAAGAAGTGGTGAAGGAGGATAAATGGTGTGAAGCCATGGATGAGGAAATAGATGCATTAGAAAGAAACAATACATGGGAGCTGATTGACTTGCCTCCAAACAAGCAAGCTATTTGAGTAAAATGGGTCTATAAGACCAAGAGCAATGTCGAAGGAAGAATAGATCAACACAAGGCAAGATTAGTTGTCAAGGGGTACAGACAACAGTTTGGAAGAGACTATGATGATACATTTTCCCATGTTGCTAGGATGGAGACAGTGCGGGTAGTCATATCTATTGCAGCCCAACACAAATGGAAGCTATTTAAAATGGATGTGAAGTTCGCCTTCCTTGATGGAGTATTGAAAGAAGAGGTTTATGTGGAGCAGCCTTTTGGATATGAAGTTCTAGGTCAATAACACAAGGTGTATAGAATGAAGAAGGCTCTTTATGGGTTGAAGCAAGCTCCACGGGCATGGTACAATAGGATTGACTCATACTTAATGAGCAATGGCTTTAGCAAAAGTGATGGTGAGCCCACTCTCTACATCAAGGTAGCAAATGGTAACATTTTAATTGTTCTCTTGTATGTAGATGATTTAGTTTTTATTGGGGATGATGATATCCTCATTGTTGATTTTAAAGAGGTCATGAAAAGAGAATTTGAAATGACAGATTTAGGTCTCTGAAAGTATTTTCTAGGCATAGAAGTAAAACAAATGCATGATTGTATTTTTATCTCTCAAGAAAAATATGCAAATGAGATCTTGAAGATATTTAGAATGCTTAAGAGCAAGCCTGCCCCAACACCAACAACCATAGGCTTAAATTTGAGCAAGGAAGATTGCAGCAAAAATGTGGATCCAACCATGTACAAAAGATTGGTTGGAAGCTTGATGTTTTTGACAGCAACTAGGCCAGATATAATGCATGGAGTGAGTCTGATTTTTAGATTCATGGAGACTCTGAGAGACACCCATTGGAAAGCGGGTAAGAGGATCCTAAGGTACGTGAATGGTACCAAAGGAAGTGGCATTTTGTACATAGCAGCAAGAGAATATGGGCTTGTTGGATACACTAACAATGATTAGCCAAAAAGTTTGGATGATAGGAAGAGCACTTTAGGGTATGTGTTTCATTTGGGTTCGGATGCTATCTCATGGGATTCCAAGAAGCAACATGTTGTTTCCTTATCAACAACTAAAGCTGAGTATATAGTAGAAAATGCAACAGCATGTCAGGCTATTTGGCTGATTAGAATCTTGGCAGATTTGAAAGAAGAACAAGAGGATGGAATGTAACGCCCCGCCACGCAACCCTAGAGGAAGTTGCAAACAACTACTTAAACAGGCTAATTTTTTTTTTGTTTAAGTACAATTAATAAGAAAGTTCACTAAGTAATGCCAACAACCTCTAAGGTTACGAGACAGAGGTTATATAGAACCTCAACAAAAAAACATGAAGGTAAACCATGACAAATATTTAGATAATAATTAAACACATACATTCCAATTAAGATAATTTACATCAAAGCATAAAAATAACTTTCCATTTCATTAATCCATAATTAAACAATAGGGTTACAACTCTCATTCCCCAAATGAGGCAAGACCAATAAATAAGGTTACAGTTACAAATTCCACCTCGATATCAAAAGAGGGGTAATATAATACAAGATCAACTGAAAAGAAATATAGCAAGAACTGAAACTGAATCCAATGAGCTCTCCAACTAGAAGTCTTGTCCACATGAACATGAAGAAAGAACCCAATGGATTTAGGTGCACGCCACCCAACCAAGTGGAACCCAAAAGCCCACCCCCCATGCTAGGAGATAGTAACAAGGAATCCTAGCCAAGACCATCTACCTCTAGACACAGGCTGAAACAAAACTGAACCAAACTGGAACAACCAATCACATGCACCTCACAAGTACAACACAAGTACAACACACGTACATCACAAGTACAACTCAACATGGTTACATTGCTTCCAGATATAAAGTAGATCAAGTATGTTAAGGGAACCATACACACAGAATCAAACACCAACCAAGGTCACATTAGGTATGTTACGAAAACCATACCCACAATAAACAAGTACCAACTGTTGTCCTAGACAAAGTGTCATCACACAGTTTGTCATGAGTTACCCACTGCAGATCATCAAGATGGTGGCCTCAAACCGATCCTCAGCCCTCATACTTACTAATGCGAGATCAAATACCTTTCATACAGACAAGATAGATGACCTTTCCGTTCCCGACCTTCTGACCCATCCCAAGCCTTACCGAGCACTTGGTTCCATGACTGAGGTATAATTATCTTGATTAGTGTGCAGTACCACCTAGCCTCTAAGTACATTGATTTAATTATCACTTGATTAACTACTTCTGAAGGTTACCCAATCTTACCTCTTCCGAGCTCTGGCCCCAAACAAAATCCACTCTTCTACTTGACAAGACACATACCATCCAATCACCAAGGGTATTTTTTTGGTGGACCCTTGGTGGTCTCTTCCCTATTTTGTAAACTTTGTGGTTTCGGGTCCCTATAAAACCCGTTTTACCCTTTTATCAAAAACAAAGTGCAAACAAACTAGATATCACAACCACTCTTTTCTCAGGAGGTGACACAAACTGAAACACACTCCAACACTGGAGGCAACAAATCATATAACAAGGTCACTCCTTACAAGGAGACGCGGATCCCATAATCCACTCCTTTCATAGGAGACACAAAACATCCCCATTCGTGGAACCCGGGTAAATAATAGATAACTTACCATGCACTACCCAAGGGATACAAACAGGTTGACAACATGACATGCCAACCCACATAACAGAAAACCCCATCTGGAAGATCTATTTAAACTCTATAACACCATTCCCCAAAACAAGGACACGAAGGCAACGTTCACTGAAGCCAGCTGAAAGAAACTACCTTTGGATATTCTAAATCCATGTCTCCTCAAAATGATTTCACAACAAGGATACTAATTTCCTTAACAAAATGATTGACTAATATAATTAATTGTCTCATCAGTTGTAGAGAAGGGAAGAATACTAACTCAACAATTAAATCAAGTCCTTTGAATACTTTTGAAAATCAACATAATTTTTATGCAAGTAAATCTCTTCAATTTCCAAACTAATAACATCTAATCTCTTCAATTTATTTAACATACCCCTTTCTCTATCAAAATAAACTATACATACAAATCATTCCTTTTTAAATCTCCAACAGTATTAAATTGTATGCAGCAAAATAAAATAAGATGAAATATTTAATATACACTTGAAATGTATATACAATAATATATAAAATATATTCTCTCATTTTTCCAAAATACCAAAACATACAATATTACATTATTATATAATATAACATTAATTATTTAATACATATTATAATTAATTATAGCACATATTAATAAATTAATATTATAATATATCAAAATAATATTATATATACTACTAAAATAAATATTAATATATAAATTAATATTATAATATAACAATAAACATATTATATATATTATAATATTAAAATAAATATTATTATTTATTTTATTCTTTTAATTTATTTTTTAAAATTTTATTTTGTATTAGAAAAGGGCCAGTCATGCGTCTTGGGCTACGTGCCAACCCTTAGGGTTGGGCCACGGACCTCGGACCGCATGCATAGCCATGCTACAGGTTTGGGCGGCGCCGGCCGTGGTTTGCCAGGCGGCGGCGACAAAGTTTTACACGCAGGTGCAGGGCGGAGGTGGAGACGGAGGCTAGGGCAGGCGGTGGCGACATGCGTGGAGGCTAGCGACTATTCCGCCAGGTGGTGGCGACCTGCGTGGAGGCCGGCGGCTGTGTGAACAGCTGCCCCCACTGTTGGAGGCATTGTTTAAAAATGCCACCAACGGTGGCGGTGGATGTTCCCACAGCACCTGCGGCGGGGTTGGGAAAGTCGCGTTGGGTGTGGCACCCTTCCCACGCGTCTCCCATGGGGCGCGGTGGGGAGGTGAGTCCCCAGTGCCACCTCCCTTCCACTGCCCCTTTTTTTTATATATATTTTTATTTTATTTTATTTTGATTGTCTTTTATTTTTTTATTTTTTTATCTTTTCAACAAAAAAACAAAAGCTTGGAAAAGCCCATATTTTAAAAATTCGAATCTGGGTAAAAATTTTATTTTTATTTTTTATTTTTAAAAATTTTACCAGCATAACTTTATGAAGGGGAAATTTATAAAAAATATATACAAGCATATATATATATATATATATATATATATAAACATACTACATGCATATATATATACTCATATATCCATTTACCCAAATTGAAAGCCAACAAATTGAAGAACACCAAAAAAATTAAAATAATTATTTACATACAAGTAACCATTTCAAATTTTGGAAGCAATATAAGCCAAACAAGGTTTTCTTCTAAATTTGAAAACAAGAAACCAACTGGTTTATTTTGCAATCAATCAGCAGATTCAAACCTTTCAACATGATTCTCAATAACACACACAATTAAAATTTTGAAAGAATCTCATTTAAGAAACACATGAACCTGTTTTCTTTGAAGTTGAGTGAAGACCCTATTGATGCCTTGGTTCCCCCTTCAGTCCCTCAAATTCTCCAAGCTTTAATCCAAAAACCCACAAACTGAACAATTTCTTCCTCTTCTCTTTCAATTTTCTCAAAACTCCATTTTTTTTTAAAAACTTGTGAAGAAAATTTTATGATAATGAAAATTTCTTCCAAAATCAATCTTACAACCACCCTCATCAATTCTCCAAAACAGAAAATGCAAAATATCTTATTTTTCAATTTTTCAATTTCAAATTTCCTAAATTGACTTTTATGCATTTTCTTTATTTTCAATTTCAACAAATATAACAATAACTTCAACATAAATAAATTAACTTCTTTCAACCTTATAAATTTAATTAATTAATAAATAGATTTAATCAACGATTAAATTATTTATTAATTAAATTAAATTAATAATAAAATAAATTACATTTCAACATAATCTCAGAACACATTAATCCACGACTTAAATACATTAAGCCATTTAATTATCCTTTTTAACTTGCAATTAAATAAAATCCAGTCAAGATGATCAATCATAAAAGCAACATAACTCGACTAACACCAGACGACACACTAAGACTAGGGTGACAACCTGGCACGGAAAACCTAGCTACTATCTCCCAATCGAATACTGTTGGGCAATGGACATGCTCCACCCTATGAAACCAGGTGGAGTCGATGTCCTGTACCTGTCAACCTGCGAAAAAAGAGTATATCCACATGCAATAATATGTCATAAATAACGCACACCGTGAAGAGGAAATCTCAGAATTGCAAGGCGCTCGCAAGCGAGTGATGCGATGTCGTCCCCTTCACCAATACAGTATAAATAACTGACAAATCTAACATACTAATATAATCCAAAGCATAAACATCATTAATTTGAATATCCATTTATGTTAATTCAAAACATGACATAAAGATAACATCATATTAAAATACCATCACATCAAAAGATAACATTAACGTCGCTTTATAGATAGCAAACAAATAGAAGCCGAGTACCATAGTCAAGGTACTAACAAAAAGTACAACATAACAGAGCATAACATTGTTCGATCAAAAGGACAAAACGAAGGGATATTACATGGAACAGTGATCTATTGTGACAATGTTTCATCGATAGATTTGACGAAAAATCTTGTGTTTCATGGAAGAATCAAGCAAATTGAAATTAGGTATCATTTCATTCATAAATTGGTTGAAGATGGTGAAATCAAAATTGAGTTTTGTAGGCCTAAGCAATAGCTAGTAGACATATTCACCAAGCCATTGAGCAAGGACAATTTTGAGCGTCTAAGAGGTAGATTGGGCGTTGTTGCTTTGGATCAGGATTGATCTAGTTGTTTTGTCGGCTCAGGACAAAGGGGGAGTGTTGGAATTTATTGTTCTCCTGAGCCTCTGCTCATCCGTCTGACCCCCTGCAGCCCTCACCTACCCGTTAGGAGCCTTTCTATTATGGGGATCCTCCCTGCAGGTCCTGATAGCTCCAAAATTGAATGAGGTAGCTAATTTTGAAATTGGCATTTACTGTGGTAGGTAATTTCAATTTTTTTGAGAGGGAATGTTTTTTCAGACAAAAAGGATTGAAGGCAGTTTATTCTGTCAGTTGAGAAGAAGCCAGAAAAGAAGATTGCAGTAGTAGACTATGAGAAGAACATTCTCTGTGTGCTCCCAGTAGCTCCTGAACAACAACATCTATTTGTTATTTGTAAGAGCAGTGATTTCTCTAGGTTGAGCTCTGTGTAGCTCTTGACAGTGAGTTGTTGATAGCTCCTGATCATTACCAGTCTGGTTGAGCAACTTTTGATCGCTCCCAGAAAGTTGTAATAGTTTCTTTTTAGTTTATTTTTTGTTTTGTCATTTCCAGTTGATTAATAGAGAATCAAAGTTGCATGCCTCCCTTGTGTTTCCGCATTTGAGATTTGGGTATTTCTAGCTTGACTGGAAAACAGAGCAGTGCAACTCTGTGTTGCATTTTGTGCATTCTTTATTTAAAAAGATTGGCAATTAGATGAGCTTAAGGCTTCCTTTGTCTAGTACCATTTCTTCTATTCTAATTTCTCCTTCCCATGACTTTGTATTCTTCTTATTTCTTCATTATCGACAGCATCTCATCTCTCTTCCTTAGTTAAATAGCTTCATTTTAATCTATTGTAGATTTCATCAGAATTATAATGATGTTGCTGCAATTACAAATTTGAATTGTAATAATACCACCTTACAAACCGATTAAGGGTAATGCTGGAAGTAAATCAGACTGGGTATCTCGCCTACTGAATCCTAAATTCAAAACTCTTCCTAACAAACTATGGCTCTCAAGTGACTCTGGTCATTATTCTATCTTAATTTTACTTTAAATTATAAAATCTTCAATTGGTGCTAATAGTTTGAAAACTTTAAACTTCAAACGAGTAATTTTATGATATAATTCTTTTTTAAATGTTTTCTTTTCAGTCTACTTTGGTTTTTTTTTCAAAAGGTGAAAAGCATGAATGATTATATTAATATAAAGTGAAAGTACATAGAGGCATGACAATTTCATCAAAGATTACATATTAAAGTTTACAAGGGGATCAAGGTTAGATAATTTTTCACATAATAAATGTGCAAAAAGGTTGAGAAGCGAAAACTAGAGTCCGAGCCAAAAAATAAAAGTAATCCAAAAACACCAAAAAAATTGATTGAACAGGGGTTTCAGTAGACCCAACGTTTATACAATACCAGAGGAGGCATCAAAGTCCAAATTTCATTGAAAGTCAATCATTCATTCCAGGTTATTAACTTTCTTGAGAAAAACACACCTCATGTTTGTTGTAGCTTTATAATGTGACAATGAAAGCAAGCGAAAGTTGCCAAAGAAGGGAAGCCATTCAATTCTACTAGACACCATGTGCCCATACTAAGGAAGTTTCTACTGCAGGATGCCAACACCAAGCCTTACTAAAGCAAGAGTTTCATTCAAACCCTCAAGATTATGCTTTTTGAACAAAATGGAGGCCAATTCCTTCACCATTTCCTTTGACTCGCCAAGGTCGAGCAAAGAGGCCAAAAAACATGAAGTGATATATGAATTCACCCTGTAACACTCAAAGGCCTTGATAAAATCAACACCCAGGACCATCTTCATTTCTTTTAGATTTCTTCCAGATGGGTGTTTCATTATATCTTTTAGAAACTAGTCTGAGATGGCACCATCAAAGACCATTTGGTGACATGAGCACTTGATGTGGATGGGAGAGTTCATACTCAACATGCTCACAAGACAGTAACTAGAGAAAAGATGAGAAACAAGGGTGACTATTGAACTTTAAATAGGGCAAGTTGTTATAGGCACACACATATCCAATGAGGGGAAATTGATTCCAAGATCTTCCCACATAAGAAGTACTTGCGAATTTGATGGGGCTTTTATTATATGATATTTTTCGTGGTCACACACTTGAGAAATTATACTTCTTAGACAATTTGGCATTGATGATATGAACACAAAATACCTAGTAGATTATTTGCCAAATTATGGCCAAGGATCAACCAGATTTAGAGTTTTTGTTTGGATGTGACATCAAATTAATACTATAACAATGGAAATAAAAGCATAATAAGTGTATATCCCATCAAATCAGGAGCATGCAGGGCCCTTATTTAATTCTTATTTACAATGAACACATGTGAGATGTTTATCTCAAAGCCTTAGTGCCACATGGTAGTAGATAAGATGAGAGGACCAAGATTTGGGGAGGATGCTTAGAGAAGCACACTGAGGCCATGTGTTGAAAATCTAAGTTAATTGGCTGCATTTTCCAGTGACTGTATTAGTTCTACGAACTCGTAAGATACTCTGGTGGTTGCCACCACTTTTTATCTACTTAAAGAGCCCATATGACAGTCAAACCAATTTTCCTTCATTGGTTATATGTTGGGGTTAAAGAAAAGAAGACAAAATGTGTTGACCATCATAGCTATAGATCTGCGATGGAGTTTGAGAATAGATGTATTTAACTTTGTGTACACTCCATTCTGAGACTGAGATGACAAACTAGCATACACATATTCAATATTAATATATATAAAATACATCAAGAGTTATCCTTTTCAAGATGCTTATTTTCATCATTTTTTCTCAGTGCAATAGGCACCTCGATAATGATAACTCTTAGCATATATTATATATATATTAATATTTAATATATATATGCTAGTTTTAGTATATCAAAAATAATATTTTGAGAAGATATATGACACATTTTTTGAAACCACATATATGCTACAAACTATAACTACACATATACATAACAATTTAGCTAACAATAACCATAAACACAACGTAGATTGTGTGTTTGAAAATTATTAAAATCGTTTTAATTTGAGAAGATATATGACACATTTATTAAAACCACATATATGATACAAAGACTTGTTTACACATATGCATAAGCATTAGTTAAGAATAACTATAAAGCCAACATAGATTATACAATAACCATAAGGACTCATTTACACATATACGTAAGCATTTAGTTAACAATAACCATAAAGACAACATGGATTATGTGATTGAAAAAATTATTAAAATAATATTTTGAGAAGATATATGACACATTTTTCAAAACCACATATATGCTACAAAATATAACTACACATATACATAAGCATTTAGTTAACAATAACCATAAAGACAACATAGATTGTGTGATTGAAAATTATTAAAATCATTTTAATTTGAGAATATATATGACACATTTTTTAAACCTACATATATGCTACAAAAACACGTTTACACATATACATAAGCATTTAGTTAAGAATAACCATAAAGACAACATAGATTATACAATAACCATAAGGACTCATTTACACATATACGCGAGCATTTAGTTAACAATAACCATAAAGACAACATGGATTATGTGATTGAAAATTATTAAAATCATATTTTGAGAAGATATATGATGCAATTTTTTAAAACCACATATATGCTACAAAAACTCGTTTACACATATACATAAGTATTTAGTTAACACTATCATATCCATAAGCAATATTAGAACAACATTTAACAACTATAGTTGAAATATAATTAGTTTTGTTTTTACTTGATCAACTTCCATATATATTATTAATAAATCAAAGTCTCAAAAATTTAATAGTTTTTTACATATGAAAGAATTGAACCAAAAATAAGTACAATTGTAGGAAGTTTATTCATTATACAAGTAAACTTGAAATTCTTCAACAATACAATTGGCATCACATTGATTGTATTGTTCATCATAAAATAATTTAGTAAAGAAACCACAAAATGCAGCTACTTTCTTATACATGGCATGAAATTTTTTAACAACTTCAATTGTGATAGCTTGTTCTTCTTCAATTGCATGCACTTGGCTTGGTGTCACTTCAAGTTGTGCAACGATTTTATTGCATTTCTCTGAAATGGATCTTCCAAATTTTTCAATTTCAGTTTCAATAAATCAATTTGATTATATTGAAATGTTCAATGGACTTGTTATAGATTTTTATGATGCAATATCTGGAACATCATTAATTTAATTTTTTGTACATGATTTTCCATGACCTAGAAGGAAAGACACCCAAATTAAATTTTATTTCAAGTGGTTATGTGCAGGATCATGATGGGCCAAAAAGTGGCGATATGCAAGTGATATGATGGCCCATGTGGCTGACGACTTTTTTTTTTACCCAAAATCGATGAAATGAAAAGAGTTTTTAGAGGATATTCTTAGCTTTCCACCAATATAAATTATGCTTTACTTTGAATTTAATAAATAATTATTATTCATTTTCTATTAAAATTACGAATGAAGTCCTGATTGATAGGCTGATTGAAAAACATCTATAACTTTCAAACGGTTACACATTTTTTGAATCCAAAACATGCATCACATTATATGATTTGCATACTATAGGATTAAAAAAATAAAATTGAATTTCATGAAGTTTTGACCAAGTTAAGGTGGTTAGATAGATGAGATTTTATATTTTTTAAAAGTTGTAATAAAAAAATCATAATTAATTATTGACTTGGAAAAAAATTATAAAAAAATATGTATCACATCAGGACATAAGTCCTATACTTATATATAAAAGAGTATAAAAAAATATTATCATTTTATTGTGGTTAGGGTGGTCAAACAGACACCTACTTCTTATTTTTTCCCTGAAATTTAAGTACTACTGCATTGAAATTTCAAATTTTCACCAAATAGAATTTTAAAAAAAAATAAATGTGTAGTAGTTTAGAAACTAAATTCAATTTTCTACAGGTTCTATTTTTACATTTTTTTTTAAATAGTATAGATAACTTATTCAAATTTTTATGTCAAGTTGTCTAACTCTGATATTTTGACTTTTTATTGCCACTTAAGGGCCTGTTTTTTCCATGATGATCCTGCACATACCCAAGTGTTAACCCCTATTGAATATGTGAGAAGCATATGAAACATACCAATTTTTTTAATTATGATGTGAAATATAAAAATCCACATGGATACAAAATGATTTTAAATTTACTACGAATCAATTAGGAACACTTCAAAAGTATCATAAATATGTTACATAAGAGACATTTATTTGCCCAATTTTAAATAAATTAAACACACAATAATTGAAGTACCATAACCATAAAAGTCATACAAATATATTGCATTTGAAAATTTGATATTCATTGAAACAAAATTGAAGAATTTTTTTTACATCAATTATTTTCTAAACATTTTAGTCTATTCTCTTCAGCCTTTCTCTTCGCAAGTTGTCTTCCCTTTTTCATTTTCTCATAATGGTCATATGTGAATGGTGGCATAATTCTTAGGTCATCTAGAGACTTTACATGGAATGTGATGACAAATGTCAATCTTGTTCTTTCTCTTGGTCTAATATCAACAGTGGCTTTTGTAAGAGTCAAGCCCTGTGATTTATGAATTGTCAATGCCCAACTGAGTCTTAATGACATTTGGATCATCCTTCCCCTTTGTATTTCTATAATTGGAATTGTATTTGGATTACGATCGTCAAATGGTATTGTTGAATAGCTTTCAAACTCAACCATTACATATGTTGGTAGTTCTAGTGGACCACTTCTAGGTTTGTATATAATATTTTGAATATATCCTAAAGCTCCATTTACAATACCTGCTTGTATCCAAAGATTTGAGGTCAGCATTACCCTAACATCCTTACATATCAATAATTCTAGATCAAGCTCATCATTTGAGCATCCTTCTGCTGCATTAATACTTTCTGATTTTGTTGCAACACTATGTGCAATAGGATGCTTAAATGAGTATAACATTTTTTTGTTATGGTTATGAACATTATCATTTTTGGAGAATAAATGAACACCATTGTAAAACTCCTCATTGCTTGTTGCATCTATGGTAATGGGTGATCCCACAATAATGGGTTACACTTTTTGGCCAAACTTGACATTGAAATCAACATTTTTCACCAGATCTTCACTTTTGTACACCTAAAGAAGCTAAACCATTAAGAATTTGAAGATGAAGTAAACTAGTGATTTGTGATATTTTGTGTTGAGAATCTAATTATATTTTTAAAAAAAATTAAAAAATAAATTGTGAATTATTTTATGTAGTTTTTATTAACTTATATTTTTTACTAAACATCATTTTCAAAAACTGATGCTTACTTTCGATTGCATAACTTTTTTTATAGAAAGCATACAATTCTAATTTTTTAAATACAATGTTTTCACACCATTATCTAGGGGACGGATATTTTTTCATAATTTTTTGTTGCATATATATTTTTTAATTAATTTTCTAATTCAGAGTAATTATAATTTGGATATATTATACTTTCAGCTGCATAACTTTTTTTGTATTCATTTGAATTAACTTATTATTTTTTTGTTGGAATAAGGACATCAATATCTAGTGTACATGAATTTTTAAGAATTTTTTTTCTCTCTTTCCCTATTTTTCCGTATGTGTGAAATAAAGACCTCGATGCTCATTGAAAAACCTACATTCACAAGAAATAAAAAATAAATATAATAATAAAATTAAATATATTTAAAATTATACTTTTTGGGAAGATTATAATAAGGACTACATGTTTACAAAAAAATAATTTTAAATAAACTAATTTGATCCCCTAAAAGGTAAATCAAAAGTGGTTTTTTATCAACATTTTGATAGGTGTAGAGGAGACTCCATTATAGGTATGGTTTAAAACTAGCGGCTTTCTATCCAAGGGGGTTTGATATAAGTGGGTTTGATCAAACCCTCTTCAATTAAAACCCTTAAAATGGAACCTTTTTATTGCTTAAATCATTATATTTTCTAAAAATATGTGATTTTAGCAAAAATCAGGATGTCCCAAAAAGTGTAACCCATTATTGTGGCAGGAACCTAATAGTGGTTTTCTTCATAAGCAATTTCCAATCATCAATTGTGGGGTTTGCATCTCTAAGATTTGTCAAAATTTGACGAAATATTTGTTGGCGGATGTTTTGTCCATCTTGTCTAAATATTATAACTAAAGTTACCACTGTTTTGAATTCTTCCCATAGTAATTTAGCTCGTTTTTTGCTATCATATGCTGGTCTATAATTGACATGAGACAATTGACCAAAATATCCAACAAAAATAATGGAAATGCCTAAAATAAAATTGGTAACAATTATTTTCAATACTATATAACTTTATAGTTATAAAATTTCCATGTATATGAATTTCATGTATTACAATATAAAACAAATATTTTTTTAATCACAAAGATATATACATGTAAAGTTAAAATTTTCATTTTGTGGGAATGCTTGTCAGAGTTGAGAATCTTTGTTCTCTAGCAAGTTTTGAACAATGAAGCTCATTTCATCAATCAAAATGTACTTGATGTGTGCAATTTATTCTTGAAAACTTATTAGTATTGCTCCTTCTAATTGAGAAAAATCTTTGATCGGGATTCATAGTTTTGAATGAACTATCAATGCTCCTATGTTGAATGTTGCAACTCTAGTTGGTGTAAGTAATAGAAGAGGTGAACGATCTAGGTTCATTTCATTTTCAAGATCTTGACTTATAGCACCAATTACATATGACTTTCTTGTCCTTGTTGTTCCTTGAATTATCATCAACAAGGGTGATTTATTTTGATTATCATTGTAGTGTGTCATGATTATTTTGAGAGCCTTTTTTTGTTTGTCATTGAGGGTTGTGTAGTTCATACACTATGGTATCTCATCATGTATGAGACACCCATGCTCTCTCATGCTACTTATGAAATTCATTGCTTGACTTGTGTACATTTCACCTTGATATTCATTACACCAATCTGTTTGTCTATCAACATCTCACCTTCATAACATATCTATTTCAGAAACTTGAATATTTTGACCACGATGTAGTAAAAATATTATTTCCCCTTCATTATTTTTATTATTTATTTGAATAGCTTCATTGTCTTCAATTTCAGAATTAGTGATGTTCTCATCATTTTCTATAGTTGCTATTCATTCCACATGCCAAGGGTTATAATGGAATGACTCCCATTTTTCTATTATGGAATCATTATCATGACCAATATCTCTTTCCACATCATGAAAAGGTTTGTATAACATTAATTTTGAAAAAAAGAAAGTCAATCCACTTATCTGACTCACGTGGAGGAATGGATAAAAACCTAGGAAATACTCTAACAATAGCTACTTTTTTCCTTGGCTCCCATTTGTCATCTATTCTTATTTGAGGATTATATATCCATGATATGGCTACATGAATTAGTGTAACACCTTCCATACAAAAAGACCTTATTTTCTATCCTTCAATGAAAGAATTTGTTTGTTCTTCATTGTTCTCTTCATCATTTCCACTTACAGGTTTGAACACCTCATGTGACACATTTAGATTGAAAAACCTTCTATTGCTCTCTACCAATGGAAGTTCAAGTAGCATGTGACATGTCTCTTGAGCTCTAATGTCTCTTTCTATAACAGTCTTAGTCAAAATCCTTCTGTAGTCTCTTGCAGCCAAATCATCAACATTTTCTATGTTTGCAAGACACATCAACATCTATTGGTATGTTTCTAATTTTTTTTCTACTTTTGTTGCATACTTTGCAATATATTTGATTGCAAAATGTTTAGAAAGAATGGGTTGACAATCTATATTGGCTCTCCTTAATTGTAATATGTAGCGATTGTGTGAGTTTACTCTATCATCATTCCTAGTTGGCTTAAATTTTCTTTCACTTGTTTCTATGTCTTCATATAATTTGGATCCTTCCAAATTCAATGGCCAAGGAGCATTATACCTGTAATTAATATGAATAATTAATGTTGTTTTTTACATTTGAATTGTATTACTTTTCATTTTAATTTAAATATTTGAACTTATTAAAATAGTTACCTGCAAACCATTGTTCCTCTTTTTTTTAGTAGGCATGCACCCTCCCTACACAGTTTAGTATCTCTTCATAGTCATGATCAACATCTATCTTTGCAAGTTGCCTCGTAATTTTAAGACATGGATGCTGAGAATTTTTTTTAATGCCTAGAAATTGAAATACACATAAATTTATTAGCTATATGATAAACTAAAAATATTTTATATCATATATTGTATCGATATGTTTAACTTTTTCTCAACATTCCATTATGTGTCATTGATGTGTATCATGTCTAGGATTCCATTCTTGAACAATAGAATAAAAATATATTTCTACGCCTTTTTGTTGCTCTTCAGTTGACCAATCCAAGTTGTCCATATTCGGTGATCCATGTATCCATATGAATCCATGCACATGTGGTGATCCCCTATGTTTCCATTGATATCTAGACCAAAAATCTTTAATATTCATTATTTTTTCCAAAAATTTTGTTCTAAACATAGAATGTCTCAAGTGCATGTAGTGTGTGACTATATGGGGATAGTCAATAACATTTTTCTTTCACCAGATTTGAGCCTCATGTGGAGTAGTTAGTGTTGTTCTTGGAATAAATGCATGTAAATCAGACCAATACATATCTGATTAACTCAATGTGAAGACTATTGTAGGAGAGCCTATTTGATGAAGCATATCAGTCAATTTTGCACAACATTTCAGCCAATATGGCCTTGTACACCTCAATGATGTTCCAAACCGCATCAACCTATCAACTAGATGGGACTGTGGAATGTTTTCCATATGCTCATGCAACTCATTGATGGTGATTGGAATCTCTTAAAAACTTATTTTTACAAATATAGTTGATGAATTTTGTGCACGGTGTCTCATTATGTTCATCATGGAATATCTAAATCTTGGATGCTGACCAAAACAATGATCCTTATACCACAATAAATGCTTAACAAATTCATGCAGATGCACTCACCTCATTCATGATTCTAACTAATCACATCTACCATTAGGGAACAATGTTGGGAATGACATATCAAGTAATCCTAAAGTAACATATTCGTTTAGAGGAGATGCACCAATTCCTGGCCAATCAATCAAAGTTGTTGAATTTGCATCCAGATTATTAACCCATGCTTTAATGAATTCCATTTCTCTTTGAGAATTAGGTAGCCTAGAAGCAACTGATGTAGTATGCTCAATTATATTTCCTTCATCCATCTCCATGACTGGACCCACAAATATAATTTCATTTGAATCATAATTAAATTCCATATGCACTTTTTTTAATTTGTTGAAAATATTTTCAGCAGAATTTATTATTTGATCATTCAAAGAATTTTCATCAATTCTAACAACTGAATAAAACTTGCCATGGTCTACTTTGTATTTTAATGCCCTATACACATGATCCCTATTGACTGTGAAGTTATAATTTTTGCCTAGTTGATCCCTTCTTTGAACAATGATGATTGACAAATCTATTATTGAATGTGGAAAAACTTTTGAAACATATTCCACATTTTGTGAAAAACTTATCATATGTCCTTTTTATTTATACTGACCACCTAATGCATGGGTAACTTGTAATATTGGGCTAACACATCCAATCAACATTTCTTCTACTTTAGTCAATTTTGCAAGCTCTTCTAGTTGTGGCTCAGGATCCATATTTTTTAAAGCTGAAAATCTATTATTCCTTCTCTCTTGTCGAAATTTATTGCACACAAGACCTTAAGAGGTGTGAGATACTTTCATTCCTAGGTAGCATTCTTGACAAATATAACACATGTTTGGTGTTTTGAATCTATCTAATTGATGATAAAATTGCATTTGAAATCTTTTGAAATCATTGTGAAGCATTATATTTGGGTTTTGTATGTTTCCTTTCCCACCTACATTTATCTCATCTTCACTTCCATGATGAGGTGTTTCAAGTAAACATTCTACTGAAATTGAATTCTCATTTTGAAGATTCCATTGAATATTTACACCAAATAGAGGATTGTCCCTCTCACTTGATTGGGGATCAATTTGTTGTCTTGCTTCTCTTTGAGAATGATAGATTTGTTCAGGTGTTCGTTGATGACTATTTCTACTTAAATTTGTTTCTTGTCTATTGTTTAATTCTAATTCATGTACTATTATTTCTACCCTATGTCTAGCATATCTTTGTTTTTCAACTTCATTACGTCTTCTTCTGTGCTTTTCCCTTAGAACATCTATCATTTGTTCCTATCATCATCTTCTATATTCTCTTCTATATTCTCTTTGATATTCTCTTTGATATTGCCTTCTCTGCTCCTCTGATTCAAAATTAATTCTTGGTAGCACCATATCTAGAAAATATTCTATATATAAATAAATTAATTAATATATTATTTTATGATTGTAGTAGTTCAGAGGCTTGGATTTCTAAAATTAAAGTTGTTGAATGGAAAATCTACTTTTATATTATATGGTTTTCATTTTGCATCGAAGAATATAGAGAAAGAAAGATTCTAAATAGAATTTAAGTTTACATGACTATCCAATAAGAAGTCTCTAGATGAGAGCGTATGATGGTAGTTTAAAGGTTAAGAATTATCATGTTGGCAACAAGCCACACAATGAACAAATGAAACTATAATATGGTATAAGTTTTGGATGATTATTGTTACATGACTATCAAGTAAGAAATGTAGCTCAAATTTAATTAGGAGGTATAAAGAGAATTTAAAATTAACAAACTAATATATGTTATTTTAGTACTTGCGAATTTGACGAGGCTTTTATTATATGTTATTTTCGTGCTCACACACTTGAGAAATTATACTTCCTAGACAATTTGGAATTGATTATAAGAACAAAAAATACCTAGTAGATTATTTGGCAAAATATGGCCAAGGATCAACCAGATTGAGAGTTCTTGTTTGTTGGTGACATCAAATTAATAATATAACAATGGAAATAAAAGCATAATAAGTGTATATCCCATCGAATCAGGAGTATGCAGGGCCTTATTTAATTCTTATTTAATTAGCCGATAGGCTATTTTGTTGAATTTTTGGCTAGGCGTTTTGTCAGCCCAGCCGTGAATTGAATTTTCCAACGTAAGAGATGTCCTGACTAGTTGTGACTTGATTGAGTTTTTATGTGGCGATGTCGACGTTGGTAATTACATGGGTTGGCAGTGGTGGAGTTGGTGTGCTTGATACATGGAAGCTAAATGGAAAGTGTTTTCTTGTGGGAGTGTTAATGCATTATGTCATTGTTGTATGATGGGGGTGGACGAAGTAAATGTAGGTAGATGAAGTAAATGCAATATTGAGTGTTGTAGTGTGGGAAAGTATATTTTTCTTAAGTTGTATTATCAAAACAACAATTGTGGTGTTGGTTTGATAGAAAATTGGAGGGTTTTAAAATTGTTGTTCTTCGCAATCTATAAGTCATTTTACATGGGTGTTTTGCATAAATGATTTATTTATTGTTTACGTTAAAATTGTTGTTCTCTAGAATTTGTATGTATTTTTACATGGGTGTTGTAGTGTGGGAAAGTATAGTCTGAAATGTGCTAGAAAATATATTGATTAAGTTGCATTGTCAAAAGAGAAATTGTGGTGTTGGTTTGATAGCAGACTATTCTGAAAATCATTGACTTCAGTGTCGTGGTTCATTTGATATGAGGCTATTGTAAAAATTGATGGCTTCGGCTTCGTTTTATAGCAGATTGGAGGGTTTTAAAATTGTTGTTCTCTGCAATCTGTAAGTCATTTTACATGGGTGTTTTGCATAAATGATTTATTTATAATTTATGTTAAAACTATTGTTGTTCAGAATATGTAATTCATTTTACATAGGTCTTTGGCATTATGGTTTGTATGGATGCATAAATTGTAGTTAAATCTTCTTTGTTTCATTAAAAAATATGGTTAGGGTTAGTAATTTTATCACTAGGCTTTGTTTATTATTTTAGTTATCTTTGTGCATCTTTGTCGTTACACCCATTAACATAGGACCAATTGCAGATTAACATAGGAGTGATTGCATATATATATACACGTAGAGGGTTAGTATGAAAGCATAAACATGTTGGAGATAAAATTAGTTTGGTGTGTGTTAAGTGTTATTCTTTCTAATATCTCTTTTATCTATTTAATTTATTTGTTTGAAGTTTTTGATGGGATTTTCATCAGGCAAGACGTGAATATGATTTGTCGTGTAATAACTCTTTTACAATTTTTCTACTTGTTTAGAATATTTAGTGTCAGGAAATGTAGCTCAAATTTTATCGATTAAGTCTATGGTTTTATAGGCATTTTGTACAGGTTATTGCTACTTATTGGCTTTACAAATTCTATTTATTGTGGATTTGGCTCCAAAGAATGTAACTTGAATTTTGAATTGAAAATGCAACTTTTGCATAGGCTGCTTGTCTTGTATGAATATGTTTAGTGTGGGTTTTTGATCATCTATGATGAGTATGTTTAGTGTGGGTTTTCGATCATCTATGATTTACATATGATTCTTAAGTATTTTTTTAATAGTTGTTTTATAATTTCCCTATTTTGTCTATAATATTTAGTGGCAAATTATGTAGCTTGAATTTTGAATTTAGAAGCCAACTATTACATATAATTTTTTGTTACACCTTATGTAGATAGTGATAGAATTTCAGGTAAGAAGGAGTATGCTGCAGACTCAAATCTATAAATGCATTTCACTTGAGCTGGGTTCTTCAGTTTGAATATTCTTTGTAATTAATTTCATATACATAGATGTCCATATCTAAACTTTTTTGGTCAAGGGAATTTTTTAAAGACCTATAAACACTTAACAATCATAGTAAAATGATAGATGCTAGAAAACCCACATTAAATAGAACTTTAAAATATGGAGAATGGAACAGGAAAACTATGATAATGAACAGTTTGGTATGGGGAACTGGAAAAAATAATATCATGAAGAATAATTTGTTATGGGGAAGTTCAAACAGTTGAGAAAAAAAGAACATCATGAAACATATTGGTACAAGACAAAAGTGAAATTAGAAAAGAGATATTAGGAAAACACTTAAGAATTATAGGAAAATGACAGATGTTCTAAAACCCACATTAAATAGAACTCTAAAATATGGAGAATAGAAGAGACAAACCATGATAATGAATAGTTTGTTATAGGGAGCTGAAAAAAACAATATCATGAAGAACTGTTTAGGGTGGGGAAGTTGAAACAGATAAGGAAGAAAGAATATAATGAAAAATATTGATATAAGACACTACCATCCCATGTAATTAGCAAGCTCCACCCCTTACATAAACCGACTTAGGCAATTTGTTTTAGGGAGCTTGAAGCAAATTAGGAAATAAAGAATATCGTGAAACATATTGATGCAATATTTAATCTATGTTCTTTGCTAATAAATATTGAAGACAAATAGAGAAATTATATAAGAGGTGTTAGAATAAAATTATTTCTACAAGTCATCTTACATGGGTATTTTGCATAAATGATTTGTGTATAATATTTAATGCCAATCAATGTAACTCAAATTTACAATTAATCCTGTGGTGTTATACACATTTTCCAGAGATTGTTGCATTATATAAGTGTTGTCATAACCTAAAGAAAATAGGTATTGTCATAAAGAATTGGGTTTAGATAATTATTTTGCAAGTTGAAAAGATATATGTATAAGCATGGAGAAAAAATAGTTTGGTGGCTTTCAAGTGTTATTCTAATAGCTCTTTTATCTGTTCAACTTTATATTTTTAATTTGAGAAAAAAACAATATCATGAAAGATATTGGTACAAGACAACAAGTGAAATTGGAAAAGAGCTATTAGGAAAACACTTAAGAATCACAAGAAAATGACAGATGTTCTAAAACCCACATTAAATAGAAGTTTATAATATGGATAACAAAAGAGGTAAACTACGATAATGAATGGTTTGTTATGGGGAACTGAAAAAGAGAATATGATGAAGAACAGTTTGTTGTGGGGAAGTTGAAACAGATGAGGAACAAAGAATATAATGAAAAATATTGATATAAGACACTGCCATCCCACGTAATTAGCAAGCTCCTCCCCTTACATAAACAAACTTGGGCAGTTTGTTTCAGTGAGCTTCAAGCAGATCGGGAAAAAATGAATATTATGAAACATATTGATACAACATTTGAGCTATGTTCTTTGTTAATGAATATTGAAGACAAATAGAGAAATTTTATAAGAGCTATTAGAATAACAATTATTTTCTACAAGTAATTTTACATGTGTATTTTGCATAAATGATTTGTCTATAATATTTAATGCCAAGCAATGTAGCTCAAATTTACAATTAAGCCTGTGGTGTTATACACATTTTGCAGAGATTTTTGCATCATATAATTGTTGTCATGGCCTGAAGAGAATAGGTATCATCATAAAGAACTGGGTTTAAATAATCGATTTGGAAAGTTGAAAAGATATATGTATAAGCGTGGAGAAATAAATAGTTTGGTGGCTTTTAAATGTTATTCTAATAACTCTTTTATCTATTCATCTTTATATTTTTAGCCGATAGGATATTTGTTTGAATTTTTGATTTAGATTTTCATCAGCCCAACCATGAATAGGATTTGTCATCTAATAGCTCTTTTACAATTTCTTTGTTTGTTTATAATATTTAGTGACAGGCAATGTAGCTCAATAGACAAATAGGTAAATTGTAAAAGAACTATTAGGAATATACGTAAGAACCACAAGAAAATAACAAATGATAAAAAAAGTCAACTTTAAAATATAGAGTATAGAAAAGACAAACTAAGATAATGAACAACTTGATATGGGGAACTGAGAAAAACAATATCATGAAGAACACTTCAAATGTTATCACAAAATTCAAATAGTTGATTAAAAAAGAACATCATGAAACATATTGATACAAGACATATAACATGTTTCATATTTAAAAAAATACATATATAGGTAGAAATATATATCCATATATACAAACCAAAACCTCTGTGGCTCATTTGAGATTGCAACAACAATTCATATATGCAAATGTATATCTAGACAACTGTATATTCTATCTTTATTTGTATTTAGGTAGTCTTTCATTTAAAAAGAGTTAAAAATAGCACAATATATATACATGTAATACTGATTTCCCTATTTCTCTGTAATACTGAATGTGAGATAATGCAGCTCCTCTTATACAATTACTCTATTTTTTAGTAGACTAAAACCAATCTGGGCACCATATTAAAATCAAAAGCATGGGAGCTCAATGAATGTGTGAATATATGTATAACATAGTAAAAAATTATGTTCATATTTCCAAAACAGAAGTCCTAGCATCCCATAGTGAACATTTAAAAGGTAAGACACATGTGGCATTATACGTATTTTGTAGATATTTTTGCATCATATAATTGTTGTCATGGCCTAAAGAAAATAGGTATTGTCATAAAGAACTAGGTTTAAATAATTAATTTGGAAACTTGAAAAGATATATGTATAAGCATGGAGAAATAAATAGTTTGGTGGCTTTTAAGTGTTATTCTAATAGCTCTTTTAACTATTCAACTATATATTTTTAGCTGATACGCTATTTTTTTGAAAATAGCATATGTAAGTAGTATTTAACTTTTGAGAAAATTTCTACAATACAACTATAGCATTAAATAATATAGAATTGAGATGTTGTTAATAAGAGAGAATTTAATGGTGTAGTATGTTCAACATGTTCATAAGAAATTTGTAAAGTTGATTGCACTTTGGCAGTGAATGTCCCTATTGAAATTGAATACATTGAATAACACCGAAAATAGCGTTGATTGCATTTGCTTGGACCCGCCATCTTGATTTCCATTGTCTAGCACCATGAGCAACCATTTCCCATTCCACTTTTGTGCTTGAAGCTAGCCAGGCGTCCCCCTTTGGCATATATTTTAATAAGCTCTAAAGTTAAAAACATGTTGTTGGTTTGGATAAATTTTTCCCTTTGCTTTCTCTTCATTTTACGTTCTATGCAACTCTCACATAATGACCACTGGATGCATCTTTGGTGTAATAGCCATTAACATAGGAGCAATTGTAGATTAATAGCTCCTCCCCTTAAAATTTATAAGGACATCAAACATCCAGACTGGATTTTCCCTCAATTGACTGGTTGAGAAGGCTATGAATTCAAACCTTTTGTTCCCTATAGTAATGCCTTGCTTCGGAGTAGACAATATCCTATAGGAAACAAAAGGTTTGAATTCATACCCTTCCTAACCAATAAATTGATGGAAAATCCAACTCGGATGTTTGCTCCCTCCATATAAATTTCAAGGGGAGGAGTTACATAGTGAAGAAAAAGTATGGTATACACATCTATTTAGATATAGAACTGTGTATATAAATAGATATATATATGTGTGCATATGGATATATATATCTAGTTATATGTGTGTGTTTTTAAATGTGCAAACAAAGGGGAAATTCAATGCATATATGTACTTAATCATTTCTATTCTTATTGTTGTATAGCCTATTTTTTCGATAAGAAAGGGTGAAAGGACCAACTAGCAACATATACAAATATCTGCATATAGCTATATGTAGAATATAATAAAATAATAAAAAACTACATGGATAAATATACAAGTAACCTTAAAGATAAATAGATACATATAGCCATATATACATATGCATTTATCATTTTTATTCTTGTTGATGTATTCCCTGGTGTTTCAATAGTATTAAAAGTTCACTTATATTATTGTTCTTGTATCCCATGTTGTTTGATCAGTATTAGAAGTGGAATGCTTATAGATCGATATTTCTAATTTATCTACCAATTGCCATTGGGATGTTGCAATAAATTAATGTTTTATTTTTATTGTGAAATAGATATGTCAATTAGTCAACTCAAATTGTAACATTTTGTCCCTACAAAAAAGTTCCCAGAACTATGTCTATAGAATTGGGCTTTGTAGATGGGTCTCTAGAGTCCCCTAATATTGATTTGTTGACATCTCCTATTGTTTTCGTTGCAGAGTCTAGCTCTAAGGGCATTAACCACCGACCTTCAGATCCTGATTCCCTAAGTGTAAATTTCCTTTTTCTTACACCTATTATAAATTTGGTGTCATTTTTTCTAATTTTTCTTCGCTTTAAGGTGTATACATAGATGGGTGAACCTGGAAAAGCATATAGATGTGCAAGGAGATAGGCATTCATATTTTCCAACATACAAGAACATCCCTTTCATGTATATGTATACTTATATATATATATATGTATATATATGTGTGTATGTATATGTATGTGTATATGTATATGTATGTATATGTATATGTTTATGTATATGTATGTATATGTATAGGTATATGTATATGTATATGTATATGTATGCATATGCATATGTAAATGAAAATGTCTATGTATATGTATATGTATATATAGATGTTCCCGCCACCAGTGACTTGACCAAGTTTTTTTATGGTAGTGTGGAGCTTTGTAACTACGTGGGTTGGAAGTGGTGGATTTGGTGGCCTCAATACATAGAAGTTGAATGGTAAGTGTTTTCTCATGTGAGGGATAATGCATCCTATCATTTTTGTTCATGTATATGTATATGTATGTATATGTATATGTATATGTATATGTATACGTATGTCTATGTATATGCATATGTATATGTATATGTATATGTATATGTATATGTATATGTATGTGTATGTATATGCATATGTATATGCGGAAGCTGAATGGTAAGTGTTTGTTCATGCAAGGGTTATTGTATCGTGTCCCTATTGTATGATCCCAGTGGTTGAAGTAAGTAAAATATTCAATGTTGCAGTGTGGAAAAGTATACTTTGAGTAGGTTGTATTGTTGAAAGAATACAATATGATAGATTATATATGAAGATAGTAGATTTCTACCTACTTTGTTATTGTGTGATGTGTTATGAAACTCCATGCAATTCCACGTCGATGTTTCATAATGTTCTTGGTTAAAGGTTTTGCTAGATCCTGCGAGCCTCCACGACACAAAAAATATGGTGAGGAGGATACCAAGTGTGGGTTGTGTGGTTTTGGTTTTAATGTCATATTTTTCTTCTTCTATAGGTAGATGCCTACACAAATGCTTATATAAACTTGGCTTCCACAAACATAACTTGCATCCAATATTGTATTTTTTTAAACGAGGAATGTAACAATTGTGAAATAGTGGAAATGGTTAACACAAAAATTTGTAAAATCCTTTTGTATATATTTTTATATATTCCAATGTTCAAACTATGCTATTCATTTTGTGATCATCCATAGATATACATTTATATACACATGGATACACATATATTTTGTTACATGTTTATGTGTAATTACTACTTTAAATATATCTATGGTTATATATGTCTATTCATATATGCTAATATGGTTGAGCTTGTATGTATACTCCTAGGTTTTGTGAGTACATTCAAGTTCCAAAAGCTGATCAATTGTTAAATTTAAAAAGGTTGAAAAACAACAACGAAACCATTTGTACTATATCCAACATAGAGGAAATTTGTGTGAAGCATCATAAAAAATAAATCCAACAAAGGCTAATTGCATCAAGCATAGGTGCAAGTCTACCTATTGACAATCTTCCCTCGCAGTGCCCATTGGCAAGGGTAGATGCCACCCCTTATAAAAAATCTTAGAACAATCCCCCTACTGTACTAGGACAACAACAAAACTTGAAAGAAATATTCAATGATTGCTACCCTTCTACAGTTAAGCGGTTCCGAAATCGCATGGATGCACTTTCAAACTTTTCTGTTTGTCAGATATGTAGGGAAAGCTAGATAGGGATGAACACTCATATATTAGGGTCAGCAACGACATGTTTAAGATGCTATTCTAAAAAAGGTACCCACCACTTCAGCTATACCAATAGAATGGACCTAGGCCCATAACCATTATTTCTAAAAAAGCTAACATAGGTTGAAGAAATGCTTATTGATATTGTGGATCCAGTTTTACGAGTGCCCCATGCTAGAGGAGGTCAATTTAAATATAGTGGTCACATGATAAGCTTTCCTCAAGATATCTCGAGCATAGAAAAACTTTTTTCGTACCGATTGCAAGACCTTGAGGTTGTGATCATATGACGAACCACCATTGAAGGTGGTAATTATGATTTCTATGTTAATAAACACCATGTCATGGATGAATTGAAATAAAAAATTCAATATGACAAATACTACAATGATGTTGAGAGTTATGTTGAGGCTCTTAATATGCTACATGATGTTGTTGTTGACGTCTCCAATTTCTTGCATACAATAGAGCAAGTTTCTGATGAAGATCTAATGCCATCAACTAGCTCAATAGATGCTACTCAAGATGAAAATGACTCTTCAAAATTTTCATCATTTATCCCTTCCTTGCCAAATGTTAGATGAGAGCTCCAAGCAATCAAACAAGTATTACGGATTGAAAAAAAGAGTAGAATATTTTGTATTGGCTTGAAATTAGCTCTTCTCCTATTAATGAATATAACACTAAAGGTTTATTTACAATGGTGTTTCCAACATTTTTTCCCATTGGAGAAGAACTACCCCTCCAACCGAGGAATGCTTAAATTCACTTGCATGAATATGCCCTCCACTTAATGAGATATTTTGACCACAGATTTGGAAAACATGTCAAGTTTCGGTATTTCCTCTACAACTTGATAATGAGACATCATAGCCAACAAATTTTTTATGTCTTTGTTAGAGCAGATCTAGAAAACAAAATCCCCAAGTCATTGTCTGCATTGTGTGAAGGTCTTCAAGTTGCTCCTGATGGCTAGATAGCTGAGAAATTGATGCGTTTTGGGGCATCCTTGCGCGTGACCCATTCTTTTTGGAACTCTTGTCGGTCCTAGCTATCTGCAATGATTGAAAAAATTGGCATACCTACCCTTTTTTTCACTTTGAGCTATGTAGACACAAAATGGGCTGATTTACAAAATGTTTTCTCTTCTCTAGCTCATTTGGCAATGGAGCCTTCAACAAAGACACTAATAGATAGTGTTGTTCAGAATCCACATATAACATCTTTATATTTGCATCATAGATTCTCAATTTTCCATGAAGAGGTGATTGAATAGCTTGTGTATGCAAAATATTATTGGTATAGATATGAATGGTAGCATCGTGGCTCTGCACACGTGCATGGTTTTTTATAGCTTCTAGAAGCCCCCAACATGGACACTCTTGATTGGTCCAATCACCGTGATGTTACCATTGAAAGGCACTTTTTTGATAGATAAGTTTTAGCTTGGAATCCACATTTCCCTACACAGAGATTGCTTAGAATGTATCATTGTTCTAAAGAAAATCCATGCTTTCTTTCCATGAGCCAAATTATTTCCAGTGATCCAATTATAGATTATGAAGAGTTGCTAAATATAGCTCAAAGGAACATAAAATTCTCTGAATATACTTCTGACACCAAAAGGTGTACCCTATGACACTTTTCACTCATTTGGACCTTTTTAAACCTCTTTTTACCCCTTTCCAAGCCTTGTGCCAAAGTGTTGTAAAGTATTTTACACTTTCCTAGGCTTTTCATCACTAAATCAACCCTTTCTTATGGAATTGTAAGCGTGTGATTAGGTGTAAAGCACAAAACACTTCTTAATAAGACATTATATCAAAGATTAATCAAATTGAATCAATTCAGAACAGTAATCAATTGAACGTGTCATATTGCTCTCTATCTCCAAAGATTTATTAAATCAAAATTGCTCTTAGATTGTTAAGCACTATGATTGTTAAAATGACTATCTGGAGAACGAGATGGTACTAATGCAATGATATGGAGCTAAAAGACAATTCTAGATGATAAATGAATTAAAATAGCATGACATGGACATGAAACAGATAATTGCAGCTATAGGAGACAACCATTGATGTGAAAGCTTGATTGCTGGATTTTGGATGCTTGATTGCTTGATGCTTTGATGCTTGAATTCCTATAGAGTAAGAGTGCAAAAGTTAGATTATCTGGATCCTTTTCTTGGTTCAATGAGACTTTATTTATAGATTTCTTGGCTGTAGAAATGCACAGGGAAAGCTTTGAGAGGCTTGGATTCAATCTAGAGGATTGAATGGTGAGAGATGGAGGAGATTGAGACAAAAATGGAGATTGTCTCTACCCATGAAAACACCAGGCAAGAGAAGAGGAAAGATTGATGGAGGACGATTGAGCGAAGATTTTGGAATTTCTCTCCAATTTGTCTCCAAAATTTCCCGTGAAGTTTCAAAGCATTAATTGTGACATATTTTAGACATAGATTAGACATAGGATATCTAATTCATTTTTGAGAGAATATAGATGGAATATTCCTTGTGCTTTAATTCAAATATTTTGATTTATTTAAATTAGCAAAAGAAGGATAAATATTTGAATAAAACGAACTATAGGATAGTTGTTTATTAAATTAAACAGAAGAAAATGGCAATTAATCAATAAAGCATTTAATCTTTATTTAATTAATTTGAGATCGATGTGATAGAATAAGATAGGGATTAAATCAAACAAAGTATTTAATTTTGTTTATTTAATTAAGATGAGATATTAGAAGAATTTAAATGCGGTGTGAATGTGAACTATTTAAATAAATATTTCTATTTATTCAATAGTAGAGGAAATTAGGATAATTAATCAAATAAATCATATTTAATTAATAGGATGCTCCAGACCAATTTTAGGTGTATACATTTTTCCCCTCTTCGAAGTGATGTGTTTACGTATTGATTCGAAAAAAAATTTGCTGCTATTGCTAGGATCGATGATAATAAAAATAATAATTCCATATGCCCCATACATGCCCCAGACATTGATTTTCAGATGATTTGATGATAATATGCCCCCTCGAGAGATAAATTAATGATTTGATGATTTTTGGAATTTTTTCAAAAATTTATGATTTTCTGATGATTTGATGATGATTTGATGAAGAAATAATTTATCTCCTGAAAAAATGATGAAGAAAAATTGGCCCCTTGGATGAATTTTTATTAAGCCTCCTTATGTTTTGATGATTTTCGATTGTGTCAACCTTTTATTTGATATTGATTATTGATCTTGATAGATTAGAAGATTTATTGATCTCATGATAGGTGAGATTCAATGATTGATTGATTATTGACTTCATGATAGGTGAGGATCAATGATAGATTGATGATTGACCTCATGATAGCCGAGGATCAATGATAGATTGATGATTGACCTCATGATAGGTGAGGATCAATGAATGATTGATGATTGACCTCATGATAGGTGAGGATCAATGATAGATTGATGATTGACCTCATGATAGGAGAGGTTCAATGATAGTCGCTCATGAGATTTGATCAAAGTCTCACTAGAGTCGATTAGATTGATAGGCTGATTGATTATAGGAGGATTTTAGAGTTATTCCCAAAGATGTGGGACATGATTCCACATCTAGCACAAGCTGATATAGATATCATTAATCGATGTGAAAAATCTATAATGCAGATGCAAAACTACTATGAATGCAGTTTAATTTTATCATGCAACTATATGCAAACTATTGTCATTTTAACAGTACTTTTGTGCTTTTTTGTCATCATAGAGCTTTATTGGATGTTGAAAGTGAGTACAAGCGTTAATGGTATATGTTAGACCAATGACGACCTGAGTACTACTTTCATGATTTTTGATATTGCAATCGAACACAAGCATTGAGGTATAATTGAACCGAGATGACCTGAGCATTCATTGTGTAAACAAGCAGTGATTAATCATTTCAATGTGTGAATTCTAAATGTCATCGGTGATACATTTGCATAGCACATCCCTCGACAATTCATACATTGATATGATTAATGTACAAATAGCAGATAATAAAAACATCATTCTTTTTCCTTGTTCCTCTAGTTGAATTCATCATTGAGTAACTCCAAAGTAATGATAATCAAAAGTACAATTTATCCATTGTCGTCTTAGAGTTTTTCATTCATTATTTAGATTTTAGATCATCCATCCTAATTTTGACATGTTTTTGGATTTTTGAGATTTTTGACTAAAAAAAGACCTAACCTACTAACTTATCCTAGGGGTCTTGGGGGCTGATCAAAGATTAGCCTTGACTATGATACACACGCAAAGACCACATAGTTCGACTAAAACAGACCTATGTTTTTGGATGTTGCTTTTTCAAACTTACCTTTTTAACATGTTTTTGGATTTTTGATAATGATATGGATGGTTGATGCTTTTCTGACGATGATTGATATTGCACGTTGATCTTTGTTTTTGGTTTTTCTGCTATACTATTGTTTTTCCCTTTGGTGAAATCGATACGTTTGCTGCCCCTAGTGATATCTAGATGTTGACCCCAAGCTTTGGAGTGATACTTGACTATTTGAAAATGATTTTGATATGGATGCAAAGATGGCAAGACGACTGACATGATATGAAAGGTTATGACCGCCAGACTACTGATCCTGATTTATATCCAAATAGATGGGAAAGCTGATCTTAGAATCACATACGATGCCTATTCCTAGGTTTTCACCATATGCTTTGATTACACCCTTTGTGTTTTTGTATTTTCTCATTTTTCTCATTTTCTTTCTTTTTGTATTTTCTATATATTTTTTTTTTTGCCAAGATGCCTGTTTGCCAGGTTTTCATCAAGGAAATAATTTTTAGAGGTTTTATCCATGCACTAGGAAATTTAAGCATAGAATTTTCGGAGATGAATACTATTGATAGGTTCATCGAACAAATCCCCTTCTGATGTTGATAGCTGATATGCTCCTGATCCATATACTGATGTGATGACAAAAGGACCAAGCCAGTTAGGCTCAAATTTCCCTTTCTTCTGTCTGTCTTGCTGATTCCTAGGGTTTTCTTTTAGTACCAAGTCACCAACCTGAAAGACCCTCGGTTTTACCTTGTGGTTGTAACTTATTTGATAAGACATTAGATGATTAATAGCTTGCTGACGACGCTCATCCAACAACTCCAGTTCTTGCAGTCTAGAGACCCTATAGTCTTCATCTAAAATGATACCTCTGAGTGATACACATAGGGATGGAATCTCTACTTCAATGGGAAATATAGCTTATGATCCATATACTAAGGCATATGGTGTAGCTCCTATTGGTGTTCTGATACTTGTTCTGTAGGCCCATAGTGCAGGGTTGAGTTGAACATGCCAATTACGTCCAACATCATTAACCGACTTTTTGAGAATTTTGAGTATTGTTTTGTTTGAGGCCTCTGCTTGGCCATTCCCTTGAGGATAGTACGGTGTTGAAAATTAATGTTGGATATGAAATTTATCACATAGCTCTTGGACATCTTGATTCTTGAAAGGTCATCCATTATTAGTGATAATGGATTGAGGGATTCCATACCGACATATTATGTAAATCAAGATGAAAGAGGAAATCTGCTTCCTAGTGATGGTAGTAAGAGGTACTGCTTCAATCCATTTTGTGAAATATTTTGTAGCTGTGATAATGAACTTGTGTCCATTAGATGAAGATGGATTGGGTTTTCCTACTAGATCTAGGCCCCATTGACAAAAAGGCCATGTTGATGTGAATGGATGTAGTTCCTGTGCTGGTGCATGAATCAAATTGTTGTGAATCTGACACTTTTGGCATTTCTTGACAAACCGATAGGATTCTTTCTCCATGCATGGCCAATAATATCCCAAATAGAGGAGTTTCTTAGCTAGAGTTATCCCACTCGAGTGAGTTCCACAAATACCATCGTGAACCTCTTGTAGGGCCATTTCATAATCGTTGTGTTCTAGACATCGGAGTAAAGTACCATCAAGACCTCGATGATAAAGTATGTCAGAAATTAAAGTATTTCGTGTGGATTGGGGGATTAAATTTCATTTTTGGTTCCTAGATAGATCAGGAGGAAGGACACCATTTTTCAGGTAAGCATAGATCATTTCATAGATGGAGGTTTTCATGGTTTCGATATGGCAGATGGTAGCAGATTCTGGATTATAATGGGAAGGACATGATACTTGTTCTACCATAAACTCATAACAAACACGCTTCTCAGGTAATTGTATTAATGAAGCGATTGTAGCCATAGCGTTTGCAGCTTTGTTCTCAGCTCTTGGAATTTGATCAAACTTGATACTGACAAAGGATTGTTTCAAATTATCTATTTGTTGCTTGTAGGGCATCAAATTTTCATCTTTTGTCTGATACTCATCATTTACTTGATAAATGACTAGTTGAGAATCCCCATATACCTGTAAGTCCGTGATCTTCCACTGAATGGCTATTTTGACCCCAATGATTAATGCTTCATATTCTGCCACAATATTTGTACACTGAAACATTAATCTATATGATTTTGGAATGGTGTGTCCTTGTGGAGAAATGAACAAGATTCCTGCTCCTGATCCTCGTTGTGTATATGATCCATCAAAATATAGTATCCATTGGTGGGGCATTGCTGTCATAATGTCTACATCTCGAAATTCCATTGTCATTGGGCGATCATCTGGTAGAGGAGCTTCAACTAGCTGTTCAGTGATTGCTTGTCCCTTGATTGCCTTTCTCTCGACATACTGAATGTCAAATTCACTTAGTAGCATAACCCATTTCGCCAGTCTACCTGTTAAGGCAGCTTTACTTAGTACATATTTCAAAGGGTCGATCTTTGCAATGAACCTCATTGTATGGGTCAGCATGTAGTGTCTCAGCTGTTGAGTAGAAAACACCACTGCTAAGCAGGACTTTTCTATGAATGTATAGTTTATTTCATAGCCATTTAAAGTTCTACTAATGTAGTAGATGGCGTTATCTTTCCCTTCATAATCCTCTTGCGCTAATAGTGCCCCCAATGAGATATCTGTCATAGCAATATACAATATGAGAGGCCTTCCTTCTGTTGGTAGCATGAGAATGGGTGGTGACATTAGATATTTATTGATTTGATTGAATGTTGTTTCACACCCCCTCATCCCACTTGAAAACTATATTCTTATGCAATAGATGATTGAAAGGATGACTTTTATCCGCCAGCTCGGAGATGAATCTTCTGATCGATTGGAGTCTTCCCTGTAGTGATCTGAGTTGACTTATATTCTTAGGAGGTGGCATCTCCATTATTGTATTGACTTTTGTTGGATCCACCTCAATGCCCTTTTTTGAGACAATGTATCCTAGAAGTTTTGCTGATGTGACCCCAAAGACACACTTCTTTGGGTTTAACCTGACATTGAATTTCTCCATCCGTGTGAAGATTTTGTCTAGGATATGCAGATGTCCTTCCCTTGTAGCAGATTTTTCTAAGATGTCATCCACGTAATCCTCCATGAATGTGTGCATCATATCAAGATTGTCATCATTGCTCTTTGATAAGTGGCTCCTACATTCTTTAGACCAAATGGCATGACGTTCCAGCAGAAGGTTCCCCATGGACATGTGAAAGCCATCTTTTCTTGATCTTCTGGAGCTATTCTTATTTGATTGTACCCTAAGAAACTGTCCATGATTGATAACATGGCATGCCCTTCCATCAAGTCCACGATGATGTCTATATTTGTTAGTGGAAAATCATCCTTCCGACATGCTTTATTTAGGTCTCTGAAATCCATGCAGATTCTGATGCTGTTGTCTGGCTTTGAAATAGGTACTATGTTCGATATCCATTCGGCATAGTCTATAGACCTTATGAATTTAGCATCCAACAATTTCTTTAACTCTATTTTTACCATCAATGCGATATGAGGATGCATTTTTCTTAATTTTTGCTTAACGGGCTGGATTCCTGTTGGCAAAGACAAATGATGCATAAGCAGATTTGGATCTAAGCCTCACATATCGGAATATGACCAAGCGAAGTTGATGCTTCTTTCTTTAAAGAAATTGATAAATTCCGGTCTCTCTTGATCAGTCATTGATTCTGCTAGGTGCAAAACTTTTACCTTCTCTTCTGTGCCAATGTCTACCGATTGTGTAGGTTCGACCAGAACTGATGATTGCTCATGATAACATTTTGGGAGAGTGTCAAATCTTCCATCCTTCAATGCCTTGGAAAGGTTTTTACCGTTGGATGCATCCATTATTTTTAAATTTTCCAGATCTAATGCTGCCATAGAATGGTTTTCACCATTAGATCTATTTTCCTTGTTTTCAATTTTGCAACTGGAAGATTTGACACCCTCCTGCCGAGTCGTATTGTTATCAGTATTATAGATAGAATTTTTATTAGGTTTGGTATGACATAGGAAATGCACGATGGCATCATCATTTGCAAATTTTGGTATAGTCAAAGGTTCGATAGGTTCCCAATCAATGAGTTCAGGATGTATTAATGGCATGAGGTTATCAGATTCATTCAAGGTGATGGATGTAAGGGTTTGGATAGCTGTTTCATCATACTCATTTATTTGGATATCGAGATCCGTGATGGTACTTTCTTCAAGATCATCTAGTCCACTCGAAGTCTGCTCGTCCCCACTTGAGTCATTGATATTTAGTGACTCTTTCATGAGTGGGCTAGACCCATAACCTTGGATCTCCTCACGCGTAGGTGCATATTGTTGAATTACATCAACTTGAACATCAATGAAAAATAGATCAGAATACAATGCCCACTCATATTCATTTGAGTCTGTTTCAGAGCCATCCCTAAACTGAAGGATATTTTCTATAGCTATCTTTGTTAGCTCCTACTTTTCTTCTTCAGAGTATCCTAGTCCTAGCTTCTCTTTTGTGTGGACAGTGAGGGGTGTAATAGGCTCTTTGAGTCCATCCTTTCTTAATTCAATGGGTCCTTGTCCTTCATATCCCATTCTTTCTAAAATAGTTTTTCCTTTGCCATATTTATTGTTGTTGATGTTGACATTTTTGATATTGATTTCTAATGTAGAAGGTTCCACATCTTTATATAGCCAATCCAGGATTGCTTTGTTGCTTGTTTCATCTTCTATTGTACCCTTTTTTGACAAACCTTTTGTCAAGAGCCGTGACTGGTAATGATGTTTGAGATTTTATCAGAGATGGTTAACCATATGTCTTAGGAGATGGCATTAATTGTTATAGGTTAAGCGAGTGCTCCATAGAATATGTTCCCATTCCTTTGTCCTTCAGTTGGACTTGCTCTTGGAATTTATGTGATAAAGAAGTTTGCTGATCCGGATTATCTGTTGATTGAATTTCAACAGGACTTGTATCTTTTTCTTTACCCTTCTTCTCTACCCATTTAGTAGTGATGATTGGACGTTGTTCATCTTTGGATGATGATGCTTCCATGTTGTGAGGGACAAAGGTGTCTTGAGATATTCTCAATGTGTCACAATGTTGTGGATGATTATAATCAACAGCTATAGCCACCTCTTGTCCGTTTACTGGAGACTTTAGGCATTGATGGTATGTAGAAGGTACAACCTGCATTTCATGAATCTAGGGTTGTCCTAAGAGTATGTTGTATGTCAACTCTCTTCCAATACTTGAAATGCTATATACTTCATCATGGGTCCCACTTGAATGGGTAATACAGTTAAACCTTTAGACGATCTTTCTTCCTCATCATATGCTTTGATAGTCATTTTTCTTCGAGAATCAATAGCATCATCTGAATATCCTAGTGCATGGATTAACTTGAGGGTGCAAATGTTCAGACCAGCTCCCCCATCTATTAGAACTCTCTTAACATGATGATTATGGATAAATACTTCGATATGCAATGCAGTATTATGCATATGGTTTAATGAGACATCATCCTATTCAGAGAATGACAGACAATGCAGGGTAGTCAGATGTCCCACCATAGCTTGGAATTGAAAAACATCTAGATTCTTTGGTATGGTTGTGGCAACTAATGCTTGTTCGAGAACTTCCTTATGTGATGGTGACAATTTAAGGAGTTCCAATATTGATATTTGTGCGGGGATGTTTTACAATTGGTCGACAATATTATAATGAGATTGAGGCGGAACCGCATGTTGAGATCCAACTCCTTTTAAGACTACCTTGGCTTGCCCCGTAGTCATGACGTTTTCTGGTTGATGTTCTTGATCGATAACATTATAATGCGATGGAGGCGAAACTGCATGTGTGGAGCCAATTCCCTTTAACACTACCTTGGATTGTCCCCTAGTTATCACATTGGTTGGTTGATGTTCTTGATTTTCTTTGATTTTTAAGACATTTATTTGATTATCAGAGTTTTCCACGCTTGGGATTAAATCCAAAGAGGTAATGTTGTTGGTTTCATTTTCATCAATGTTATCACTAATTGTATGATCATTTTTTACTTCAGATAGACAAAGGATTGTTTTGTCATAGATATGATTGACGTTCTTTCCTTTGTTGTTCAAAGAGGATGATGCTCCTTTTTCATAATTTGGCAAACGATCCTTGAATGCGAAATGATCGTTATTATTTTGAGGTTCCTCTACATACACTTTGTTACTGTCCACCAAATCTTGTACTGCGTGTTTCAACTCTATACAGTCATTTGTTTCATGACCCTTGTTATCATGAAAGTTGCAATAATCACCGTCATTCCACCATGATGGTTTGACTTTTGGATCCCAGAATCTAGCTTCTCATGTAGTGAGAAGGCCTTTGGTAACTAATTCTTTCATTGTTGATTCCATTGTTTGACCCAAAGGTGTGAACCTTCGCCGATTTGACAGTTTTTGATATGACTGTGTTTCTATGATCTCATTGCTTTGTACGATATTTGACTTGACATTTTTCTCATTGTTTTGATTCTTTGATGTGGATGTGGTCAAGTTGAAAACCGGTTTGACATTTTGGGGATCATTTGTTGTCTCATTTGTGTTTCGATTCTTTTGCCAAAATTTTGGCTTCTCACCACTTGAGTATTGACTGGAGGAGTTACTTGTGTTGTTTGTTTTATCATTGAAATGCTTGATAACTCCTCTCTTGACTAACGCCTCTTTGATTTTAAGACCATTTTCTATCACTTTCTCGAATGTTGGGGGATATTGTAGTTCTACTCTATAACTCATTTCTTCCATCAAGTTTTCAATGAACAACTCCATCTTTTCTTCTTCAGGAATGGATCTAGGATATCTAGCGAACAAGCGTCACCATCTTTGGAGAAAAGACAAGAATGTTTCTCCTTTATTTTGTTTTAGATTGTAAAGATCTTTGATTGTAACATCGTGTTGGATGTTGAAGGAGTACTGAGAGATAAATCTGTTGACGAGTTCCTCAAAAGTTATGATACCTGGTTTTAATTTCGAAAACCATTCCATGCATGATCCTCCCAAAATCCTTGGGAATAATCTCATTAAAGAAGTTTCCTCTTGGGAAAACTCAAGACTCATTGTTTAAAATTCTCTAATATGATCTATTGGATCCATTCTTCCATTATACTTATCATATTTTGGGATCTCACAATGTCTAGGAAAAGGATAAGGACAAATGTCCTGTATCGCATATCTCTTGGTAGTCCCTTTCGTCATATCTTGTATTTGTTGTTGTAACATTTGTATTTGTGATGTTAAAGAAGCAATTGGATCTATTTTTTGCGTAGGTCACGAAATTTCAGCCTCACTTGTTTCAAGTGTATCCTTCAGATGATTCACATCGAAGTCTTTGGGAAGTTTTGCACCTGATTCAGCCAACATCAAAAGATACTTCTCCATATCTTGCTCTAGAATCTTTTCCATAAATATATGCAACTTGGAATCTTGTTGAGCTGCTTGGATATCCTCTGGAGTTATTTCGTTCTTATCATTTTGGTTAAGATTGTTCCAAGGATTTTCCTCTGCCATTGCTTGGGATTTTAAAATTTCTTGTTCTAAGAGTCTCTGTTTTTGGGACCTAGTGAAGATTGGCATACAAATTTTAACCCTTTCTTCTGAAATGTTGATCTTATTTGCTGGAAAATGTCAATTTTAAATTTTTAAACAAAGTCAAATAAGATGACTGGTCTTATTGATGAGACAATGATAAAAATCTGATTACTATACTTGGTTTCGTGATGAAGGATGATAGTATCCTGATAATGAAACTTCAGTGTAGTAATTGATTGTGTATCTGATTTTGACACTTGTGATTTGTAAGATCTTGTTTTAGTTTATAAGATTGGAAATTTGTATAAACCTTTCTGATTTCGGTCTCTAGACAGTGATTCTGATAAAAAGAAATTTGGTTCTGATGAAACAGTAGATAAAAGACAGATAGACTGACTGGTATGATTTTTGAACTCTCTATTTTGAAAGCGCTAAAATAAAGTAGAGAAGCACTATTTCACAAAAATGCTAGAAGAGAGTCCCGAAGTGCTGAAATAGGTGACTGAAGCGCTACTTTGACAAAAGTGCTAAAACAGTGCATGAAAGTGCTGCAAAAATTGATGGAAGCACTGAAATAGTGCCCGAAAGCGCTAGAAAATATGATGAAAGCGCTATTTGACAGAAGCGCTAAAATGCTGACTCTAAGCATTGAAATAGTGCTCGAAAGCACTATTTCTCCGAAGTGCTAAAATAGTGACCAGAAGCGCTGAAACAGGTTTTCTAGAACGCTGAAAACAGGACTTTTATGACTTGCTATTGTAAAATCTGATCTGGCCTTGTGGCATACTATATTAGGGATTGTGGTAGATAAGAAGGATGTATGCGATGACTATGGTTGTGATACTGAGTGAGAGCTCTTCTTTGAAAGAAGGCTCATGAATAGAGCAGTTCTACTGTGTAATATAATGTGTGACCCCTAGAAAAATCATGATATCTGTGGATGAATGTTCTATGTTGTAAAAAGAGTTTCCGATTTTGATATAGAAAACACTGTTTTCTCAATTTATTTCTATAATCGAGAGGTTTCTTGGGTTTTGTGACTTTGATTTTTCTTTTGAGAAACGTGGTGGACTTCCACTTTCAAAGCATGGGGTTTTCTGATCTAACTTGACTTTGTTGTTTTCAGGATGATCTTAAATCTGATTTTAATAAATTTGTGAAAACACAGCAAGCAATTGTGAATAATTGTTTTAACTGAATAGATCTTATATGTTCAAAAATCATGAATGATTCTTATTGATTTTGACGGGTTGTTTTGAAAATTGTACATAAATCAAACAAACTCACACTTAAGGACAAGTAGGTCATTATTATACTCATAGCCCACATCTTGAATTATGTTGACTCACATAGCAGTGTCACCCTCTAGATGACGCCCGTGTTTTTTTCATTGACAGGCGAGTACTCAAAGTGATGGAAGTGGAGACTGAATCCCTTGAGCAATCGGTCCTTGGTAATTATATGGTGAGTGTCTTGGGGGCAGATTCTTCCCTCCCCTTGCACCATGAGTATGACAATGTATGGATACTTACTTGGTGAGGTACTACTCTATGGTTTTTAGAAAGGGTTTCCGTGGGGTGTGGCAAATAGATAAACTCCCTCAAGAGACCTCCCAATCTTTAGAACAAAGATTTTGGGGATGGTTATCTTGCTCACTACCATCAAGTTGGACATTCATCAACAACTTGCATTTTTATTATAGTGGGTTAGAAAACCTAGCTTTGGTTGTTCCCACTTAGCTCGTTCCCGTAGGGTGGGTACTTTTTACCACTACGATAGGCCTGCTAAAGGATTTAATAAACCGTAAATGACATGAAGTAAAAAAATGACTCTGGCACTTTGGTCACATTGTTAAGGGGAGAGCATAAGCCTAATCACCACAAACACAACATATAAGTTTGTTCTGTTTTAAAAGCCCAAAAAGAAATTTTCTAATCTATGTGAAGGTGTTGCTTCACAGAAATCATGATGTACTTTTTAACTTCTACTGTAAGAATGTGATGACTATCCTAGGATTGATATATTTTCTTTAAGAAAAACAAGAATGTGACTATCCTAGAATTGATATATTTTAGAAAACCTGAAGTGACTATCCCTAGATTGATAATTTTTAGTCTAACTCTGTAAAAAAATTAAAATCTGGCCGTGGCCGCGTCGGATCCAGACTGATTTTTATAAAAGCATTGGAATATTGCATTGAAGTGCTAAAATAGTTACCTGAAAGCGCCGAAATAGGATACTGAAGCGCCGAAGTTTTCCATGGAAGCGCTAAATCACCCGATGCGCTAAAATAGTGACCGTAAGCGCCAAAATTGAAAACGTTGAAATTTTGACCGGAAGCGCTAAAACTTTTAATGGAAGTGCTACAAGAAAAACATGCCGAGAACCTGTGTGATACTTTCCAAAATATTGGGAAAATTGGGAAAAAAAATTGGGGTTAATGCCCCATGGTGGGTGCCAAATTGTAAGCGTGTGATTAGGTGTAAAGCACAAAACACTTCTTAATAAGATATTATATTAAAGATTAATCAAATTGAATCAATTCAAAATAGTAATCAATTGAAATCGTCATATTGCTCTCTATCTCCAAAGATTTATTAAATCAAAATTGCTCTCAGATTGTTAAGCACTATGATTGTTAAAATGACTATCTAAAGAACGAGATGGTACTAATGCAATGATATGGAGCTAAAAGACAATGCTAGATGATAAATGAATTAAACTAGCATGACATGGACATGAAACAAATAATTGCAGCTACAGGAGGCAGCCATTGATGTGAAAGCTTGATTGCTGGATTTTGGATGCTTGATTGCTTGATGCTTTGATGCTTGAATTCCTATAGAGTAAGAGTGCAAAAGTTAGATTATCTGGATCCTTTTCTTGGTTCAATGAGGCTTTATTTATACATTTCCTAGCTGTAGAAATGCACAGGGAAAGCTTTGAGAGGCTTGGATTCAATCTAGAGGATTGAATGGTGAGAGATGGAGGAGATTGAGAGAAAAATGGAGATTGTCTCTACCCATGAAAACACCAGGCAAGAGAAGAGGAAAGATTAATGGAGGAGGATTGAGAGAAGATTTTGGAATTTGTCTCCAATTTGTCTCCAAAACTTCCCGTGAAGTTTCAAAGCATTAATTGTGACATATTTTAGACATAGATTAGACATAGGATATCTAATTCATTTTTGAGAGAATATAGATGGAATATTCCTTGTGCTTTAATTCAAATATTTTGATTTATTTAAATTAGCAAAAGAAGGATAAATATTTTAATAAAATGAACTATAGGATAGTTGTTTATTAAATTAAATAGAAGAAAATGGCAATTAATCAATAAAGCGTTTAATCTTTATTTAATTAATTTGAGATCGATGTGATAGAATAAAATAGGGATTAAATCAAACAAAGTATTTAATTTTGTTCATTTAATTAAGATGAAATATTAGAAGATTTTAAATGCGTTGTGAATGTGAACTATTTAAATAAATATTTCTATTTATTCAATAGTAGAGGAAATTAGGATAATTAATCAAATAAATTGTATTTAATTAATAGGATGCTCCAAACCAATTTTAGGTGTATACAGGAATAATGACCTCTTAATGCACTTATAGGTCCTATCTTAGATGTGTTTCATAAGACAATCCTGAAAAACAATAATAATCATAGTTTAATCCTTGACATTCAATCAAAAAGGCCCAAGTGGACTAGGTCACCACCTTGGGTGACCTAGACCCATGTGGCTTAAAAATTAAAATAAACTTAATATTCTTTCAGGATTTTGTCTCTAAAACCCTAAGGTTAGCCTACATGGTGTTATTTCGGGGAAATTAGGGCATAAATTCTATAAATAAGGGTTTTTCCCCTCATTTTTCACTTCTTCTACCTTCTAAGCTTCATTTTTCTTCTATCTTCTCCTCTTCACCACTCTTCTCAAGAAAGCTAGGGTTTGAGTACTGTACACCAACAAGACATCTCTCAAGAAGCATTCAACGGAAGAATCCCCCATTGTTGCAGCTCAAGATCAAACATAATGGAAAGGTAAACTCCATTTCTTCATGCTTAATTTTATTACTTTATTTCATCTTCTTGGTTTGATTACTCAAAAGGGGGTTTAACTAAGGAAAACTCCTAATCCCTAACAATCAACAATTTTTTCTCTCTTTGTGTGATTTGTAGGTCTTGTGTGTAGATTTTGCAAAGGAACAGGTGGAAAGGCTTTCAAAGAAAATTGGAATCTCTTCAAGGTTGAATAAACCCTAGCTAGAGCTTGGAAAATATTTGTAGACCAAAATCTTCACTTTCGGGACGGGTTACCCAAAGGAGCAGAAAGTGCAGATTGAGGGCTTCCATTTCCACTCTTTGATTTCTAGAAATTTAGAAGAGGACCAAGTCACCAATAATGGTGACCTACTCCCAATGAACCTATTTTTTATATATTTTGATAGATCTGGATACCTATTTGGCAGAAATGGGTTCCAGAGCAGTTTTCCAGAATGTTCGATAAACTAGACTAGGTCACCTAGAATGGTGTAAGTGTCTTAGTAGGCTAGAATTCCATATTCAATAGCTTTTCCAATCCTCATTCCAGCCTCTAAAAGTTTCCAAGTGCACTCCTTCAATTTCATTAATTTTTGTGGTAGGTTGTTCATGTTTCTTAGGTCATTTGTATATCATTATGTGTTTTCCAGCATAGTTCATTTTGTAGGTTTTACATTAATAGTTAGTTTTTATTTTCCATTTCCAGCACTTAGACACATTACACAAACATCCATCACACCTATTCCAAAACCTCAATTCTTTGAATGAAATCATCTATAATACTTAGCACAAAAGAGGTATTGTACCAACCAGCTTCTAGGTGAAAAACCCTAGGAGCTTATTGGGGAATCCTCTTGTAACATAGGGTACTGTATTCAAGCTAGTTTCATTAAAACAAAAAAAATCAAACCTAAGTAAACAATAAAGAACAACGGAAATATAAAAATGAAAACTAGGAAAGATCTCACCCAATCTTCAAATCTCCGTGATTCACCTTCATTGTACCTTCTCTATTTGCTGCAATATGGAATGTGCCCTCAGATTTCTTTGTGAGCAACTATGATTATGACAAGACCTAGCAAGTGTTGAAGGATTTGGTCTAAAATGTATGTAAGAAACTAAATATCTACATGCAATGTAAAAATCTGCAAAAGACAATGTTAGACAAAAAGAATGAAGTGAAGAAGAAGAAGAATTTAGAGATAATCAGAGATCTCAAAATGAAAACAAAATTGACATTTTATAGGAAATGCAATTTTGGATGGACGGATGAGATGAGAGATTGAGAAATTCCCTAGAATCAATGGTTAAGATTCAAAGTGACAACTCTCAATTAGGGTTAGGGTAAAAATCCCCAAATGTGTGGACAAGATTTAATTTAAGAAATTAAATCAATGGTGGAGAATGAACGTGACATTGAGATGAAATTAGTAAAAATCAAAAGATAAAGATTGAACAAGAAGAAGATATTTAGAAAATCAAGCTATTTTAGAAATAACTTACTTTGTGGAGAGAAATGCTATTTTGAAATTAATATTTTAAATTAATTCCAAAATGATGAATTCATGTGACAGTAAATAATAATAATTTAAAATTATTTACTTGGAAAGAGGGAAGTTGTCAATATAAATAAAATTCTTTTATTTAAATTTAGAAAGAAAATCAATAAGACAATTTAATAATTAAAATTATTCAATTGTGGAGGAAAATTAGAAAGTGTGTAATTTTATATAAATGATTTTATTTAAAATTAGAAAGAAAGTTGGAGAGGATAATAATTAAATAAATAATAAGAATTTATTTAATTATGAGAAGACATAAATAATTAATGACGTATAAATAAATAAATAAAGTTTATTAATTTAAATAATCATGAGGAAGTAATAATTAAATAAATTTAGGAGCTTATTTAATTATAGAGTGACATAAGCAATTAGCGATGTATTTAAATAATAAATTTAATTTATTTATTTAAATAGCCAGGAGGAATAAAAGACGTGAATTAATCAAATAATTAAGAATTATTTAATTAATAGTTGACATTGGACTGTAGGACAATTCAATATTTTAATTATGTTGAGATGAAGCATGATATAGAAGAATGTGGTTTGTGGGTCTAGGCCATTTTTATGTGTCTACATTTGCCCCTCTTTGTCATAATGCAACTTGTCGCATTGTGGCAAAGAAAACAAGTCAAAAATATGCCCTAGTGTAAAATGGGATGAGGAAGAATGACAAGGAGATAGCCATATGCCCCCTCGAGAGGACAATTGAGTTCAAAGCACACAAGTGTGCTCTTGAAATGGATGAGAAGACTAGAAGATGAAAGACAAAGTATATAGGAAAGATAGATAAGGATGATAATGATGTGGACTAGAATAAATATTAGAGAGAAAAAAGATGAACGTTAGGATAGAAGACATGAATGTCGATATGGGGAAGGAGATGCAATTTAATGTGGAAAAAGAAATGCATGTTAGAATCCTTCTACGTTTGCCAAAGTACTAATAAGTGTTGCTCGAATCATCATTGGGCGGTAAATATGACACAAATGGACAACAAACACCAGGGTATGACATAGACCAAGGTCTGCAAGGTCATCCACTTGCAAAATAGATGGTCGCAGACAAGGAATGTCCTAACTCATACGAGAGGCCAATTTGCATCAGTCTTTTTGTCAAGACAATCCACCGACAGCAGTCAAAGAAAAATAGAATAGGTCATGAGACGTCATCGCACCTCTAAATCCTTCATGGGACATCCTTGAGGTAGCTAGTAACATGACAAAAGAAATGTCAATAGAAAGATAAGACAGAATAGCCAATAATTAACAACCATTTAATTGTATTGCCAATGTTTGTTTGCTGAAGATTAATTGTTTGAAAGCTTGATAGTTTTGACGGTTTGATGGTTTGATGGTGCCTAAGGTCAGGAAGGACACATCCTAAAAAGGAAAATGACATTTTGATGAGGTCCAAATCCAAGAAGGACACATCTTGAAGAGGACCAAAAGGAATGAGATTGGAATTTTGACTAATGTTTTGGCAAGTTGACTGATTTTGACTGTAGGATTGGTTGGCTTATGTTGTTTGATTTTGACCAATTTTGACAGTGACGTTTCAAATGACTGTCTTGCATCAAGTGCAACTATGTCTACTTTATTTAACTGACGCGACCATGTTTGACTCACGATTTTATTTGGATAAACCTAAAGGGACTGACCTAATGTCTTGAGGATTCAAAGATGAATCTTGCCTACATAGCAAATGTGCAGAGACAACGTAGTTCGGATTGAGATAAATATTGACTGACATAATTGATGGGACTGACATGAAAAACTTTGAATTTGACTCTATTTTTGGGATTCTGACACTGATTTGGATGTTTTTGTATTTTCTCAAGACATTTTTCAATTTTTAGGTCTTTTTTCAGGACTTTTTCTGATTTTTAGGATTTTTTCAGGACTTTTCTTATTTTTATGACTTTTTGATGCTTTGTGAAAATTGTGACAAATGCATGTGAATGATGTTGACGCACATGAATCTAAAGACAACCATGATTTTGCTGCTAGTCAAGCTGGATGCTACTTGACGGGTGACGATGACAAAGACAACATTGTTTGACATAGGAAGGACACATCCCAAAACAACGTGAAGATGACAATGATATGACAATAGGATAAAAGTCTGTAGTAGGGCTAGGGACAAGTTCAAGGAATGTTTTGGATAATGTGCCAGGTTTACCATATTGTTGCATTTGGAATGATTTGGTGAGGACTAGATGGGATGACAATGGATCTTTAGACCATTGACAACGGGAACCAAGATGGGTGACAGGTATAAAAGGACAATGGAATGCTTGGACTAGGAGAATTATAATATGGTCTCCAAGGATGATGTCGCATAGTGAGAAGAAGGCTATGAAGGTAATGACATGATATTTAATGAATAAGGTATGACCAAAAGATAGACATGTCAAGAGTTTTCCCAAAGCATGATCTATGTTTGTACTATAGTCCTTATCAAGATCAAAGTCGGGGGAAAAATGGACGGAAAGTGATAGGGTTTAGATGGATAGATGGAAATGTCTTGCAAAGGGCATGGGAGATGAGACGACTTGCCCCCAAGTGTAATAGTCCACATAGGTGATTTATTCTACACACGATGCACGTTTACTAGGTTTTCATCATGGTACTTATCCAAAGCGCATGTTTTCCAAGTTTGCACCATTGGACGAATTTTTTTTTCTCTTTACTATTTTTGATATTTTCTGATTTTTTTTTGGTGTCACCAAATGCCTGTTTGCCAGGTTTTCATCAAGGGACGATTTTTCTATTTTTCAATTTTATTTTTTTTTGTATTTTTGCATTTTTACCAGATAGCCTTGATGCTTTAGATGACCACTAACTGTGTTGAAGCCTTTGATGGTGCCGATGTAGAGACTTGTGCTATGACATGCCAATAGTGACCTTTCTGAAGCAGTTGGCTTGTCAAGATGATAGCGTTTGCATACAACTTATTAATGTCATTGTGATCCTTGTTGATACTAGAGTTGGCCTTATCTGAATATGCACATCGTGATAGAGTGCCATGAGAGTCCTTATGATAGAGAGTTGCTGCCAAGATGCAATAGATTTATGACATGGGATGTTTGGACTTTAAGGAGGATGTAGGATTATGATGGATGATGGTGGACGTGGATCGGTTGGTCGGATTTTTGGATGTATTGGTTTTTATTCTCCAAACTTTAGGTGTCGGGTTAGGATGTTGTTTGGAACCAACATTTTTATATGTATTTCTCGATGGCCATTTTGGAGGGGGTGGACATGTATAATATGTGGAAGTCCTCTTGTGTTGTGGCTCTACATTTTTCTTGACTTTTGGCTTTGGCGTATTTTCTTTGCCTAATTCATTCTTTTCTTGACTTGAACCATTTTGTTTTGGGATCCATTTTAGCTTCATTTGTCCACTTGTATTGTTGATTGATTCTATGGCCTTTGACATGTGATTTTGAACTTTGGATTTGTAATAATTTTGTTGGTTCCAAATGGAAGGTTTAGTCATGATGGAATGATGGTTTGGGGTGTGGAGGGAAGGGGTATTGGCAACAATCTTATGACAAGGACTACTCATGACACCCATTTTGACATTTGTATTGGATAAAGTTTCCCCCAATATCGAAGAGGGACCACTAACATCATTTGATTTTCCAACTGAGGAGTAGCCAAGACTTTGATGTCCATAATGTGCTTGAACTTGTATGGGTTCAATAATTCCTTGCTTGTGTAGGCCTAATACTTTTCCCTGATAATGTATGTTCTGAAAGATTTTGTTGGCGATGTGATACTTGTCATTTTGGAAGCAAGATGCTAACCCATCCTTATTGTGGAAATTAATGCTTGAAATCTTCTCATCTATAAGGAAGCCTGCTCTAAAAAATATAGAGGATCCTAATTGATAGGATGTTGTAGCTTTACTAACATGTTGGACAGATTTATGATTGTCATCTTTGGTTTGGTTTTCTATCATATCAGATTCTGATGATTCTGCTGGTGCTTCCAAGTCTATGTCAAAACCATCTTGATGGTCAGTGTCATAAAGCCCACTGAATTCAGCTATAGCTTGATCATTTGCAAATATGTCCATGCTAGAAGACTCTTTTTCTAGTGGTAGATCATCTATGTCTCCCATGGAGGCAAGTGTCTCACTTTTGGAAGTGTCAGTATCCAAAGTTTGGATAGGGTCATCTTCAAGTGTTTTATCATGATTGGCATAGAGGTCAAGGAGTGGATCATTTTGGACTTCTTGATCAAAGATAGTGTCTTGATCAAAGATGGGTTCATTTTGAATGTCATGATTGGAAATAAGATCTTGACCCAAGATAGGGTCATCTTGAATGACATGGTTGTGGATGGACTTTTGAACAAGGATAGGTGTCTTGGGTATGCCATGATTGTCTAGGATGACTTCTTGAATGGACATGAATATGGGGTCATGGGATAGACTACTTTGATCTTGACATGATAGTGATGTTATGATGTCATGCTTTGGACTTGCCTCTTGACATGTATCCTTAAGTGTAGGTACGAAGATGGGACTTTGGAGACCATGACCAGATATGTTTTCATGACAAAATGGAATGTCTTGGAATGGATTTGTGTATGCTAGACTAGGGTAGGACATGGAGTTTTGGACCTGGTTGAGGGATGATGGGCTAGAATAGGACATGAATGCATGACAAGGATATGATGTGGATGGAGTACTAGGATATGACGTGAATGGAGGACTAGGATATGACGTGGGTAGAGGACTAGGATATGACGTGAATGGAGGACTAGTATAAGATGGAGGACTAAGATATGATGTGGAGGCTTGGAATGGATTAATGGAGGGTTGGTTTCCCTTATCCAAGTTAGGGTGGGTATGACTAAGAGAATTTTGTTGTGACTTAGTGCCATGGATGGTGTTAGGGGACTCTTGATAGTAGATGGATAGAAGACTAGCACTTATGGATTGTTGGTAAGATGGATAGATGGATGGAGGACTATAGGTTGAGGTGAATTTGGACCTGGATTGGAGGTATAGTGTTTTGAATTCCCCAGCTAGTTGTGCTTGACCATTACTAATGAATTGGCATTCAATTTGACTAGCAAGCATTTCATAGTGACTTGAAGACATGATGGTGGATGAAGTGAGACTAAGACTATGCAAAGTGATAATGAGGACAAAAGGGAATGTCAAATGCAAAGTGGTAATGAGTGCCTTATGCCAAAATGATCTTTAGGAAAGGTTTTCTAACCACTCAAAGTTTGGCAAATGTCTCAATTTGGATTGTCAAAGGACTGGTTTGAAGGACAAGATGACAAGGTGAGATTTCCACACTAGACTTATGAGTCTGAAATGTCTCACAAGAGGGAAATGACTAAGGACTGATTTTTTTGACTTGGTCCAATGACACTTTACTTTTTGAGATAATTGTTTGAAAAAGGAAGGAAAGCTTTCGCCTATCCTAAAGTGTGCAAAATTAAGGACTTAAGACGTTGCTTATGTTAAAGATGATGATGGATGGATTGCAAGCTAAATGCAAACTAAAAGCACAAAGATGGATGAATTGGACAAGTGTTTTCCTAGTGTTAGACAGAGACTGCTAGAAAAAGATGCCAGGAGAAACTGCTTGCAAAATGATTGGCCTCAGGTTTCTAACAGTAAAAAAGTTTTTCCAATTAACAGGAAAATGCATCGTTCCAAGAAGCAATTGCATTGCACGAAGGAAAATGCATTCTAGAGCAATCAGATGCATCTTAAATTCTAGAAAATGCGTTGCAATATGACAGATGCATTGCAGGTTTTAGAAGGTATTGTGCAAAATGGAAAATGTGGCATTTAGGATTGTAAATACGGTGCGACAACAATTGTGGTGTTTAGTAAAGAAAATGCATTGAATGACAAGGAATTGCAACGTTTCAAATGGCTATTGTGGCTCGGCAGAGTAAATGCAACTCAGGAATAGGCAATTGCGGTGCAAAATGATGAATGCGTTGTTTAAAATTGCGAATGTGGCTCAACAGAGCGATTGCGACTCAGAAATGAGCAATTGCGATTTGACTGGATGATTGCATCGCATGAAGCAAATGGTTTTGCAGATTTGAGAGGTTTGGACCCAGATTGTTGATGTTCAGTTTGTTGAAGTTTGTTGATTTAGGCAAGACATAGAATCTAAAACATTGAGTGTATGTTCAAGGATCGAGCATGACCCTTTTTTTTATTTTCAGTGGTATTTGAACAAGAAGACACTTCAAGCAGATTCACTCTTAATGGTCAAAGGGTCATCATAGCAATCACAGCCCACAACTTAAAATCACGCCCACTCATACAGCCGTGTCACCTCCTAGAGGGTGCCCGTGTTTTTGTCTTTTCTAGGTGCATACTCAAGGTTAGATTTCTCGATCCCTTGAGCAAACAATCCATGGCGATTATATGGTGAGTGTCTTGGGGGAAAATTCTTCCCTCCCCTTGCACTATGATTGAAATGATGTTTGGATACTGACACGGATGGATTTCTACACTATGGTTCATAGTAAAGGTTTCCGTTCGGCGTGGCAATAGATAAACTCCCTTTGGAGACCTCCCAATCTTTAGAACAAAGACTTTTGGGATGGTTATCTTGCTCACTTCCGTTGAATATGGGTTTCCCTAAAATTCACTTTTGATTATAGTGGGTTGGAAAACCTGTCTTTGGTTGTTCCCACTTAGGTCGTTCCCGTAGGGTGAGTACTTTTTCCCACTACAATAGGCCTTCTAAAGGATTTAAAAAAAACATAAAATGCATAAAGATAAAATGGGTAAGTCTGGTTTTTTGATCACCCAGTAAAGGGGAGAGCATATATCTATTACCCAACAAGCACAACAACCTTGTGGTTCAGTTTTAAATCCAAATGACGATTTTCTACACTAAGTGAAGATGTTGCCTCACAACAAGCATTGGATTCATTTTAACCAAAAAAATAAAATTTGGTGACTATCCTAGGATTGATAAATTCTAGATTAAAGTGTCTATCCTAGGATTGGTTCATTTTAATCTCCATACATCAACAAAACTACTATCCGTGGTCGCGTCGGATCGAGACAAAAATTTAAGAATGAGAATAACCAGTCATTTGCGATGCAAAATAGCAGATACAGCTCAGTATTGCATTTGCGGTTCAGGATCTGAAAAATGTGGTGCAGAAGGTCAGTTGCAGCTCTCTGAGTGTCAAATGCATTGCAATATGTTGAATGCATTGTTCATAAGCTCAAATGCGGTTCGACAGAGCACTTGCATTGCGTAGGCTAGCATTTACATCGTTCTGTACTCCTATACCTGCAAAACAAAAACCGAGGCTATACGAGAACCTGCAAAGACATGTTAATGGGTCGGGTTCACCAATGTAACATAGGGTACTGTATTCAAGTTAGTTTCATTAAAACAAACAAAATCAAACCTAAGTAAATAGTAAAGAAGAAAGGAAATATAAAAATGAAAACTAGGAAAGATCTCGCCCAATCTTCAAATCTCCATGATTCACCTTCATTGTACCTTCTCTATTTGATGCAATATGGAATGTGCCCTTAGATTTCTTTGTGAGAAACTATGATTATGAAAAGAGCTAGCAAGTGTTAAAGGATTTGATCTAAAATGTATTTAAGAAATTAATTCTCTACATGCAATGTAAAAATCTGCAAAATACAATGTTAGACAAAAAGAATGAAGTGAAGAAGAAGAAGAATTCAGAGATAATCAGATACCTCAAAATGAAGACAAAATTAAAATTTTATAGAAAATGCAATTTTGGATGGACGGATGAGATGAGAGATTGATAAATGCCCTAGAATCAATGGTTAAGATTCAAAGTGACAACTCTCAATTAGGGTTAGGGTAAAAATCCCCAAATGTGTGGACAAGATTTAATTTACGATATTAAATCAATGGTGGAGAATGAATGTGACATTGAGATGAAATTATTAAAAATCAAAAGATAAAGATTGAACAAGAAGAAGATATTTAGAAAATCAAGTTATTTTAGAAATAACTTACTTTGTGGAGAGAAATGCTATTTTGAAATTAATATTTTAAATTAATTCCAAATGATGAATTCATGCGACAGTAAATAATAATAATTTAAAATTATTTAATTGGAAAGAGGGAAGTTACCAATTTAAATAAAATTCTTTTATTTAAATTTAGAAAGAAAATCAATAAGACAATTTAATAATTAAAATTATTCAATTGTGGAGGAAAATTAGAAAGTGGGTAATTTTATATAAATGATTTTGTTTAAAACTAGAAAGAAAGTTGGAGACGATAATAATTAAATAAATAATAAGAATTTATTTAATTATGAGAAGACATAAATAATTAATGACGTATTAAATAAATAAATAAAGTTTATTAATTTAAATAATCATGAGGAAGTAATAATTAAATAAATCTAGGAGTCTATTTAATTATAGAGTGACATAAGCAATTGGTGGTGTATTTAAATAATAAATGTAATGTATTTATTTAAATGCCCAGGAGGAATAAAAGACGTGAATTAATCAAATAATTAAGAATTATTTAATTAATAGTTGACATTGGACTATAGGACATAATTAAATATTTTAATTATGTTGAGATGAAGGATGATATAGAAGAATGTGGTTTGTGGGTCTAGGCCATTTTTTATGTGTCTACTCCTCTTTCCCAATTTCATTTTTGGTCGTTATATTTTGGTGAACCTAACTTTCCTACATCCTCTCTTTTGATTTTGAATTCTTTAGTATCCTAGGTTTGCATTGCGTTGCATTTTGCATTGTTTAAATGGCATCCTAGGGTTTCAAAATTTGCATTTTTGCATCTTAAAACATTAAAAATTTCTAAAATTTTGCATTTTTAGCTTTTATCTACAATGTACAACACAAAAACCACCTGAATCCATCAATTTGTTTTGCAAAAACTAAAAAAAAAAAGCAATAGGACTTAGTCGCCACCCTAGGTGACTTAGTCCCTTTAGGGCTCGGAAACAACCCCTTATAGCACTCAAAACTCTATTCTCATGCTTCTTTTTTGTGCCATTACCTATCTATATCAATTTTTTGTGTTTCTGTTACATTCATTTCATTAAATTTAGCTTATATTATCTCATTTTATGCATTGCTTAGTTTCCATTTTACATATACTACATTTCTTTTTTAGATTGTTGCATAGTGTAATAAAAAAATTACCTTATTTCCCAATGGAAAAATTGCATTTCAAAATTTCACTTTAAGTCATTGCATTGCATTCTCTTTCCCCTCTCTTTATACCATGTTTTCTTTTAAAATATGTCTCTTTGATTTGGTTTCAAATGGATTGGATAAATACAACATTCCTTCTTATGAGTTCAATGCAGATTACAATAATGAATTCATTAAAGAACATGTTAATAACCAAACCATTGACACTATTCTTTAACATTACATTACCGTTTGATGAGGACATTAGTGTTGATAATCATAACAATCATACTTGTGCTTCTCCTTATACCTCTCCTTTTAGTGATGAAGGTATCCTGGTGCAAGAAGCTACAATCATTGGGGGTCTTGATTGTCCCTCTCCTCATCCCCTTTTCCAAACATTAAACAATAGCCATTTCTTGACCTCACCTTACCTAGTCTCCCTAACCACAACCATCAAACTTTCCCTTCTTCTAGTGTCCCTCCTCGATGCAAAGAGGACATGCTGGTGTTAGAAGATCCTTCTCCTAAGATTCACAAGACTCTTGACCATCCCTTCCCTAATTATCCTCTCCTTTGGGACAACCTATTTGAAAAGCATATTGGTCCCTCTCTTGATGGCTGCCCCCCTTGTAATGAATCATGCAATGAACCTCTTCCAAGCTCTCCTACTAGGGTGGATAGTATGGAACAAGAGAATGAGACCTTTGAAAATCAAATAGAATCCTCTCCTCATCATCCCACTCTTGATAATCCCATCATTGATCATTCCCCTTCTTGTGATGATGTTATTTTAGAATGAACCAATCCTTGAATTTGAAGAACATGAGGCTTATAGTTCTCCTAAAATCTCTCCTCCTAGGGAGGATATCATGATGCAAGACAAGGATAACATTGACTATCCTTCCAAAGGGGAAGTTAATATTACTCAACCTCAACTCATCCTCTATCCCCCTTCACACAAACCTATACTTGAATTCACCCTCTACTTGCCTAAGACTAATGTGTTGTAGAAATCGAGTCATAATATTGTTGCTCATACACATTACACAAGAAATAACCCACGCCCACCCCAACCAACCTCCACACCCTCACCTTTACCTAATCCTCCCATTCTTCATGCTGACCCTCAATTAAATTCACTCATTAGGGAGTATGAACATGTTGATCAACTAAGAAATACTCCTCCTAAGATATCTTTATGGGACCTTATCCAAGTCTCCCCTCAATATCACAAAATGATGTAGAATTCCTTACAACAAATTATTATCCCCTCTAATGCATAAACAAATTATATTTAAGCTATGATTGAAGGCTTGAATGTTGACATTGTTTTTCACCAAAGTGAGCTCCCTCCTTTGGAGGTACAAAAAAAAGGCTGAAGCTCTCATAATAATATCTCAATACAAACTCATAGGGATCAAGTGAACCCTTTTTGAAAATGGATCCATTGTTAATGTGTGTAGTATCAATCTCTTGGATAGGCTCCATATCGATAAATCAAACATTCAACCTACCTCCTTATCTATTAGTGGATTTGACAGTGTAGGACAAAAGCCGCTAGGTGTGATCACTTTTCCTCTTACGATTGGAATGGACACATTAGACAAACTGATCCATGTTATGCCTCATGATATTTCCTATAACCTCATTTTAGGTAGGACATGGATTCATGCAATGAATGGAGTGCCTTCCACTCTTCATCATAAGATGATGTATATCTACAACAACAAAGTGTGCACCCTTGATGATGATCCTGAGCCATTTAGTGTCTTACAACTTCAGGAACACAAATCCAAACCCTTCACCACTTCAACACCCACCAAACAAATGGAACTCGTACAAACAAAGCCCTTAGTCGATGATTGGGGTTCCTTAAACTTCACTCCTCCTTTACTAGGAGAATCCAAGATCATCAACAATGACTCTAAAAATGGAAACACAGTCTTGTCCACACAAGACTCAACCAATCCTTTGATATCATCCACCTCAAATGCTTTAGACAAAGAAGCCGACAACAAAAAAACACCCAATCCAAAAGCTATGGAATAGCTTTATGGAAAATGATATGAGCTTATGAAACAAGTCGAATATAGTGGAAAAGGATTTTGTTGTAATGAGCAAGGTATCTACAACCCTATCGATCCTAATATGAAAACAACACATCATGGTCTTATTTACTATCCTTTAATCAAGATCATCAAACCTTCATCCTACACCAACATTCTCCCCAACCATCCTTCTAATCCAACCTTAGAAAGTGATCCTTTGCAACCAACAAAGGAATATTTTCTTAATACCAATGTTATCTCACAACCTACTCCTGATTCAGATTTTATACACTCCTCTAAAGGAGTATACAAAATCTCACAATCTAAAGTACCTTGTGTAGGTATGAAATCCTATACTAAGCAATACACCTCTTTGTTACAAACCAAAGGACAACCTTCTACCCTTGATCAAGAGGGTATCTTGTTGAGACTCCTCCAAGATCACTTAATCTCTCTTCCTCCCAAAACTTGAAAGAAATATTCCAAAAAACATTCCTTTTGTTCTTACCACCTAGTTCATGATCATCACACTAATGAGTGTAAGGTCTTGAGTAGAAAAATTCAACATCTTAAGGATTCTGGTGTTCTTCCTTATGTGGGGGCACCTCATTCCTCTAATTGATATCGATTTTTACTCTACCCTCGCATCTCATAAATCCTTTCAACTCACTCTTGTCCTACATTAAATGGGGGCAAGGGGTTACATAGCCTCTTCCCTCGTATGTCACTTGTCGTTGTCTCTTTCGGCTAGCCCTTAACCTTTCATGAACATAAAAGATCAAGCTTGGGACATGGATGACATGTCTTAAGTTGATTCACATGTGACATACTATCCTTTTCATGACGCAACTTATTGGAAACATATGACTTGGCATAGGGCTTTCCAAACAAGCTCTCATATCCTCTTCTTCCTCTTCTACTTTAAAGCAATTTTTCACAGTAATGGTGTTAGAAACCACTTTAAAGTGGGGGAATACATCGACACTCACATTTAATTACATGATTTTATTTTTCTTGTGATTCCCTCTCTTGGAAACATTAGGTACAATGTTGCTTAGGATGAGACATCTGCATTTTTTCTCTTTTTCATACAAGATGAGTCCTTTTGCATCCCTCTCTTAGCAAAATTGGACATGATGTTCCCTAGGATGAGACCTCTCATGAATAAAAGAAAAATCCCTTTGAAAATTCCTTACACCACTATTTCAAAATCATCTTTGTTTTGCAACACCTTACTAAAGTTATCAGGAGGTATAAATTTGGTATGGTTTAAGCGGGAAGCCGTGTTGGAATCAAGGAACACGAAGAGGGGGCGTGAATCAGTTTTCTACAAAATTTAACTTTATTAACTCGATCTTTAAACCACTTATAGCATTGAACCAAAAGAAAGATGCAAGAACATAAGGAAATAAACCACAACATTATAACACAAGGATTTTTACGTGGAATCCCTATTAGGGGAAAAACCATCGTGGAGGTTAATCCACAATTTGAGCATACTCAATATAAGCATTTACAAATAGAATGCACATGCATTTAGGCACATTTCCTAGAGCTCACTACTCAAATACAAAAGGCTATCTGCCCAAAAGAAGACTCACTGTCTAACAGTCACATCCAGAAGAAAACTGGAGTGGATGAACTATGAGATACCATCTTTTAATTCCTAATTAGTTACGGTTAAGGGCATTGGTCACATTCTTCACACTCTATTTGATTTTTCTCTTAAAACAATGTTTTCTTTAATTTGAATCACAAATCTTTGTTCTACTCAAACAAAACTATACACAATCAATCTATATTCCTTCTAACTCTCGCATCATATCGCATCATATATCAAAATGATATGAACAATCAATTATATATGTGTGCCACTAGAGATTAGAACAATTGCATGTCGACTTTAACAAAATAAGAAATATGCAGAAACTATTTGCTCAATCCATAGATAATTATCAATGCAAATCAACTAATGTCAGCCAAAACATAGTAATGATCTAAAGCAACATGTATCGATATGAAATACCTTAAAAAATTATGTCTCGAAGATCCACAACATGCTATACACATCTAGTCGGCCTTTCTACATTGTTAGACTAAAAAATCAGTACACCGGTTCTTCTAACTTGCACACCAATCAATGCAAACCTTAACCATTCAAGGATAAAATAGTTCATACATTAGACGACCTTACCTAATATGCACAACACAAAATGATAACATAAAATTACATATGATTCAATTTACACAACTCTGTCGGATGCCCTATTTTAGCTTTGACATATAATACATATCTTGAATTTGACTTTCTGTATAAGAAATTTTTGAGATGCGGATGGGATTAATGACTAGGGTTTCCATCAATGACAACATGAGATGACTTGTGCAATTTCTCTTGCCAACAATCTCCCCCTTTGGCATTGATGGCAACACTTAGTGAAAAATGACTAAGTGTTAGAGAATCGGTACTAACATGAATACACTGCAATCCACAAAACTTCAAAAATATTTTTATCCACAACTACCCTTGAGATGAATATGAAATTTTTCACTATCCCACACTCCCCCTTTGACATGAATGGAAAAGACAAGAATTTGCATACCAAAAATCATATAAAACTGTATATCAACAAACATGCTTTTCTAACTTACACGAACTTGAATATGTCTACAAAATTGTTCTTCAACAGGTTTAAACTAGTGTCCCAACCCTTTTTGATATTTTCAAAAATAGTCATGTGACCACAAAACTGGTAGGATTGCATATCTGTTATCTCAAGATTTATCGGATCACAGACATCCATAGCATCCTGTGCTTCCTTCAATGCACTAAGCATTGTCTCCATTTTAGGACCAATTAGTCCTTTGAGCTCACACACCCTTTCAAAAAAATTGTCTTCTTCATGCTTAAAACTTTTAATTTTTTCAAGCAGGGATATGACTTGACCTTCTTGATTACTCACAGAAATGGTTAGATGATCAAAGGTTTGAGAAATATCTGCTAATTGTTTATCATATTCCTTAATTTTATTCTTAGTGACCTTAGTGAATTTTGACAAAGATAACCATGACTTGTGAATATTTCCACCCACAGATAATGCAAGGTCTTAAATTTTCTTTTCATAGGTAGCTAATAATGATTTATCATTAGCAATCATACACTTCAATCTACCAAACCTATTTGCATCAAATTCTTTTTGGACCTTATCCTTAGCTAACTTTTCAAGAGACTCAAAGTGAGTACTTACAGAGTTGACAAGTTTCTTCAGCTAACCTGAGGGAGAATTGGATGAGTCCTTGACATGTGTGGGCATGATCTTCTCCAAGATACCAGATGCAAGACTTAGCAAATCACTGTCCTCAATGTGAGATTTCAATATCTCCTCCCTTGCTTTGGTTTGAGCAAATGATGCCACCTTCAACTTCTGAATAGGAGATAAAGTGGCTAAGTTGATAGGACCTTCAACCAATTTAGGGTCAAAATCCTCCTGTTGATCTTCTAAAAACTTATTTACTGCCTTTGCAGTGTCTCTTGCTTCCATAGCAACTTCCTTTTCCACAACCTTCTTTTCTTCAATCTTAGATTCTTGGTTGACTCTAGGAATCTCTACTTCTTTAGCTGACATATCTTTAGGAGCTTCAATCTCCATGGGAATTTCAGTATTTTCTATATCTAGAGGACCCTGAGTGTCCTCAATTGTGTTTTCTTTCACTATTTTAATATTAACCCAAACATCCTAAACTTCCAGACCAGATGGAACATCTTCATCATGAGTTTCTTTGGAGACAACATTTTATATGTTCTTCAACTGAACTACCTTAAGAGTTTTCTCAGTGTCTTTTTCTACTTCCTCAGTCTATCTGATCATAAGCTTATTCACCCTTTATTTTCTCTTAAAATCCTTTTTAGCTTCATTGAGAGTTTTCTTCATTTCTTCTATTGACATTACGGGACATAGATTGGAAAGTATGAGTTCTCTCATTTGTTCATATTCAATTCTTGCATTTACTCTCCTTATTTCTAAGATTTCATATAACCCCTTAGGTAACCTTGACATTATTTCTATAAGAGTCATATTGACAATATTCATATATTTTATTGTGGCTTCTTGAATATTTCTCTAACCAACACTATCAAAAGGGTCATACTATTCAAAAAGTGGTTTTTAGATTACCATCTTTAATTAAAGCTTTTTCCACTTCCTCTACAATCATACCTAATTTATCAATTTTCACCTTTTTCTTGGATTTTTCTTCATTGGAGGGCTTGTCCTTAGAGAATTTTGATGCCTTTGAGCCCTTATGCTTGATTTCCCTTACTTCTTCATTTGATTCAATTTATTCATCATCTTCAACAACAACATAGACTCTTGTGTTTTTATCCTTCTTCCTCTTTCCTTCTCTTTTGGATGTCTTGACTTGAGCTTTTACTGGGCTTGATTTCTTTGTAAGACTAAATAAGGGTGAATAGCTCCTTGTAGATCTAGATCTGGAAAAGGATGATGTTGGACTAGCTAACTCAGTTCTAGCAGGCTCACCTTTTTTTAGCTTGTTCTCTTTTTTTCGTAGCTTCCCTCACTACTTCAACTGATATGCCGAGGCTTTCTCCAAAAGCTTCAGCATCCTTTCTCACCTTCTAGACTATCACGGGCTTCCTTACTTGATTATTCACTTCCATATCCTTCTCTTAAAATGTACCAAACTTTTCTTCTATCGGATTCCAAGGTTTACTCAACAAGTGTTCAACATACAACTCCAAAATGTGTTCTTCAACCTCATATTCCATAGGCATTATCCAAATTGTTCTAGGTTCCACTCCTTCCATCAAACACTCATCAATTTCAACCATGAAGAAAATAGGGTCCTTATACTTTTCCACAATATATTTAGGAATCCTTTCCCTTGCTTGCATCACAATTTGAAAGTTTTTGAAGTAGCCCCAGATAGAAAATTTCCTTGCTTTGATATCTCAAATTCTATATAAGATGTCTCTGATTTGAAAATTTATAGGTCTATCACTTTCCCACTACACTTTACCAACTCTCGAAACTTCATTCATGAAGTAGAAGAATAGACACAACAATATATTTCCATACTTGAAAATTTTCTTCTTGTCCTTCTTGATTTTCCAAGGTTTTCAATTAGTTGGCTTCAAAGTAACTCGCATAAGTCATATTCTGCATTTTCCTTGATCATTTGATACACTGCATAGATTACAGTACCAAATACAAAGTTATCATGTCTGGAGTGATAGATTTTGTATCCAATAACCATAGAAGGAAATTTTACATCCAATTCAATTATGTCATTAAGTGTCATGGCTCTTCTATTGAAATTGGAACCGGTTGCCTCGATGACTGTTTGGTTCTTCACAAATTTCAATGTGGGCAACCCACCAGTTGAATTCAAACCTGTAACAATGCTTATAGCTTCTCTTGTGATCTTGATGGGTTGATTTAACTACATGAACTTGACGTGCATTCGACTTAGTATGTACCAAACCCATTCATTTTCATCAAACATGGGAAACTTCACAATTTTTATGAATTTCTTCTCCTCCAAAGTCTTAAATTCAGGCTTTACACATAAATATTCTCCCACAATGTGAATTGTGTAAAAATTTAATAACTCAAAGCTTCCTAATTCCTCAACATTCGCATGATTGTATGCCCTAATATCTTCAATGTGCAGAACACCATATGGAACTAAAGAAAATGCACCTAATGGTTCTATGTCAATAGATTTGAATAGGTTCCATTTGAATTTTGGGCAGGGTATATCCTTAATATCAACGACTAATAGAGCAACCATTTCTAGAAATTTCAAATTCACAATTTTTACAAATAAATACTTTTCACCCAATTAGGGTTTGTTTTCCGAATCACCTTTAGAATTGTATCTCACCAAAATTCTCTTGTAGAGCTCTCCAAACTTCTTCTTCTTAAAATGAAAAGTGAATAATGAGGAATAGAAGTAACCTTATATCATTTTCACACCTAACTTTTTAGTCCAATAAATGATTTTTCCCTAGGTCTTCCGTATACCCTGTTTTCATAGTTTGTGAAAGAAAATTCTTCTGCAAACCTTCAATTTTGTCTAAATTTACTCCACAAGTGTTCCCAAAAGATCTGTAGATTATTAATGTAATCGTTGCAATTTTCCACATCCCAGTACCAACTACTAGTAGGGGGTTAAAATATTTCTTGAGAGCTCCCCCTAGGCCAGAGGCCTTAAACTAATTCCCAAAGGAATTTTTAGTACCAGATTCTGGTACTGATTCATTTCCTACATCAAAAACACTCTTCTTCACCCATGTCTTCTTCATTTGATTCTTGATCTCATCCACAGTAATGTTTCCTTTTCCCTTATCATCCTTTTGCATATTTTTTCCCTTTTTTTACCGGACCCTTCCTACTTCTACAAAATCTTGCAATGTGACCGGATTTGTTACAATTATATCACATAACATTTACTTATCCAAACCAACTATTCCGTTGATTTTCTCTTGATCCCCACTAGTTAGAAATATGGAAAAATCTATTGTAGGCATAACATCATACATTTCTATTGCAAAAGTTGTTTTTCATATTTCTGCAATCAATTGACTTATGACCATGCTTATTCCAATTGAAACACTGACCAGAGAATGATGGACCACTTGGATTGATTCTACTTCTACATTGAGCAGCCATATGACCAAATTTATTGCAAAAAAAATAGTATCCATTAAACTTTTGACCATTGGGTTGTCTTACTGGACACCTTCTAGCTTTGCTCGTTTGATTTCCAGACCTAAATTTCCTTTGACCAGATTCAGAGCTTTCTCCTTTCTCATATCCAAGACCTTGCTTTTAACTTCCAATATTTTTGACTTTGAATCAGTCCATCAACCTCAGCTGAGCTAATCTTGAACTTCTCCTTGTATTCATTTGTAGCAGCAAGTTCATCCCTAAGAATAACAATCTGTCTTTCAAGATCTTCTTCATAGTTTCTGGATTGTTGCAATTCAAGCTCCAGCTGATTAAATTTGTTGTATTCATCAGATCTTTCTTTCAAGGACTGATTAAAATTATCTTCATTCTTCTTTCTATCTTCAATTTCTTTGGTCATCCTCATCACAATAGATTCCATCTCATGCTTTAGGACAACATTATCCCTCGTGAGCTTTTCACATTCTTCTATCTTTTCCTTCAAGGCTTGACTTAGGTGTTCATCTTCCATGCCTTTTCTCTCTTTTTTCTCTTTTCCCTGGACTTATTGATTTGATATTTTAATGATTGAATGAATTTATCAGCATTCATGAGGCTTGCTTGCAAATCCCGGACTTCAAATTTGGACTGATCAAGATCATCTAGTGCCAACAAAATTTGTTGACGAAGATTGTTGAAATCCATTGAATCAACTTCCTAGATCTTCCCCAATCTTTTAAACTTCTTTCGAGGAACTAGGATTTGATACCAATTGTTGGAATCAAGGAACATTGAGAGGGGGGGGGGGGTGAATCAGTGTTCTGTAAAATTTAACTTTATTAACTTGATCTTTAAACCACTTATAGCATTGAACCAAAAGAAAGATGTAAGAACATAAGGAAATCAACCACAACACCATAACACAAGGATTGTTACATGAAAACCCTATTAGGGGAAAAACCACGATGGAGGTTAATCCACAATTTGAGTATACTCAATATAAGTGTTTACAAATGGAATGCATGTGCATTCAAGCACACTGCCTTGATCTCACTCCTCAAATACAAAAGGCTTTCTACCCAAAAGAAGACTCGCTATCTTACAATCACATCTAGAAGACAACCAGAGTGGATGAACTATGAGATAGCATCTGCTAATGATTGATTATAGTTTTGGTTAAGCGCATTGGTCGCATTCTTCACACTTTATCGGATTCTACTCTTTAAACTTTGTTTGCTTTAATTTGAATCACAAATCTTTATTCTACTCAAATGAAACTATGCAAAATCAATCTATATTACTTCTAACTCTCGCATCATATCGCATCATTTATCAAAATGATATAAACAATCGATTATATATATCAACCACTAGATATTAGAACAACTACATGTCGACTTTAACAAAATAAGAAATGTGCACAAATTGTCGGCTCAATCCATAGACAATTATCAATGTGAATCAACCAATTTCGGCCAAAACATAATAAGGATCCAAAACAAAATTTCTCAAACATGAAACACCTTAAACAATATGTCTCAAAGATCCATAACACACTATACACATTTAGTTGACTTTTCTACACTTTTAGATTAAAATCAATATACTAGATCTTATAACTTGCACAACAATCAATGCGAGCCGTAATGATTCAAGTAAAAGATAGTTCATAAATCAAATGACCTTCCCTGAGATCCACAACACAAAATGATAACAAAAAATTACATATGAGTTGATTTACACAACTTTGTCAGATGCCTTGTTTTAGCTTTGACAAATAATACATATCTTTAATCTGACTTTCGGTATAAGCAATTTCTGAAATGTGGATGGGATTACTAACTAGGGTTTCCATCAATGACAACACCAACTGATTTGTGTAGTGTCTCTTGCCAACAAGCCCAACCAGTGGGAAAAGTTTCCCCATAGCCACCTTTGTGTGTTTGAGTACATACCAGTCGTGTGTATGTTTCTCACCTTCTTTGGGAGAACTCACCCCATAGATAACCTGATGTTCTATGGCCCCAAAGTGAGCACATCTTTCCACCTCATTCTTCTCTCTTTTAATCCTTGTCATTGCATGATCATGTATCTTGTCTTGTTGCAATTCATTCACCCTTGAATGTGCCTTCTTGACTTAGAATCTTGAATCTTGGGGGTTTGACCGCCTTCACCATCTCTATTGGGCTACTTTATTTTGATTTTCAAGCAAGTTCATCATCTCACTAAAGTGGGAGCTAAATTTGTTGCCAAAAAGTGTAGCCTTTCACACTTTTCACTCATTTGGACCCTTGCGTATGGATTTTGGACCTTTGTCAACCTCTTTTTACCCCTTTCCAAGCCTTGTGCCAATTATTTTTAAGGTGTTGTAAAAAAAATTTAATCTTTCTTAGGCTTGTCATCACTAAATCAACCCTTTCTTATGGCATAATGAACCCTTAATGCACTTATAGGTCCTATCTTAGATGTGTTTCAAAAGACAATCCCAATAGACAATAATAATCACTCTCTAATCCCTGATATTCAACCAAAAAGGCCTAGGTGGACTAGGTCGCCACCTTGGGCGACCTTGTCCCATGTGGCTTAAAAATTAAAATATATTTAATATTCTTTCGATATTTTGTCTCTAAAACCCTAAGGTCAGTCTACATGGTGTTATTTTGGGGATATTAGGGCATAATTTGTATAAATAAGTGTTTTTCCCCTCATTTTGCACTTCTTCTATCTTCTCCTCTTAACCACTCTTTTCAAACAAGCTAGGGTTTGAGTACTCTAAACCAACAAAACATCTCTTAAGAAGTATTCAAGGGTAGAACCCCCCATTACTGCAACTCAAGATCAAACATCATGGAAAGGTAAAATCCATTACTTCATGCTTAATTTTATTACTTTATTTCATCTTCTTGGTTTGATTACTCAAAATGGGTCTGACTAAGGCAAACCCCTAATCCCTAACAGTCATCAAGTTTTTCCCTCTTTGTGTGATTTGCAGGTCTTGTTTGTAGATTTGGCAAAGAACCAAGGTGGAAAGGCTTTCAACAAATTTTTTAAGCTCTTCAAGGTTGAGGAAACTCTAGTTGGAGCTTGGAAGACATTTGTAGACCAGAATGTTCACTTTCAGGATCAAATACCTGAAGGAGCAGAAAGTGTAGACCGAGGGCTTCCATTTCCACTCTTTGATTTCCAAAAATTTAGAAGAGGTCTAAGTCTCCAAAAATGGTGAACTAGTCCCACTAAACCTATTTTTGAGAGATTTTGATAGATCTCGATACCCATTTAGTAGAAACGGGCTCTAGAGTAGTTTTTCAAAATTTTCCCTAAACTAGACTAGGTCACCCAGAATAGCGTAAGTGTCCCAACAGGCTGGAATTCCAAATTTGGTAGATTTTCCAATCCTCATTCCAACCTCTATAAGTTTCCAGGTGCACTCTTTCAATTTCATTAATTTTTGTAGTAGGTTGTTCATGTTTCTTACGTCATTCGTATATCATTATGTGTTTTCCAGCATAGTTCATTTTCTAGGTTTTACATTAATAGTTAGTTTATCTTTTCCATTTCTAGCACTTAGACACATTCCACACACATCCATCACACCTATTCCAAACCCTCAACTGTTTGAATGAACTGACCAAGAATACTTAGCGTGAAAGAGGTATTGTACCAACCATCTTCTAGATGAAAAACCTTAGGAGCCTATTGGGGAATCCTCTTTCCCTATTTCATTTTTGGTCATTACAATAATTGTTTAAGGAAAAAAAGAAGATAAATTACAATGTCAGTATAAAGAACCTTGGCAACAACATCTTACCTCTACATTACCATCTGATGCCAGGTCTAAAAAATTGTACAAGCAACAAAAAATGATGATCGCCTAAATATTCATAGCCCACCCATGTTGATTTCTAGCTAGTTGTTTCTAGGAAAATTGTTTTAAATTATATTTCTAAATATGTAGCTAAATTTGAGAAGAAATCAGAAAATTATCTTGATATGTTGAAAACACTTGCAAATACAACTATAGTTGAGGATAGAGCACTGCTTCCATATCAAAAATTCATGATGAATGTTCTTGTGGAGCATGACATGTCTGCACAAGAGATGTGCCATATGTTACAAAAAATTCCTCTTCTCACTTCAAGCCAACAATATGTTCCTTTGAATGTTGGAATAAAAGCATGGTTCCATATCAATAAAGATGATGCTGATGAAGACCTTCCAAAAAAATATATTCACTGCTATATGCAATGGTATCTAGAGCTAGGTGTTGTATCCCTAATTGACTTGGTCCACTTATATACACATTCAAATTAGTGCAAAAAGGCTAAATAGAAACTGAGACAACAACCTACAATTGTCCTTGTGTACCCATTGCTCAAGAGTATTCCCATTGAATATATAGAAATATTTGAGACATTTTTTTGGACTGAACTTATGTTATACAAACCTTTCTGAAACATACAGACATATATAGGTCTTTCCAAACAAGAGATCATACAAAATTAGAAATTTTTAAAAAGAGTTGGTTATCATCCTTGTTATGTTATTAGACTTCCACTTGCATCCATGATTGAAGAACATGGTAGTGATACTGATGATTTGAACCATCAACCTTCTATGGATGAATATGAATGGGAAGTTTTCTCTCGGCTTGGTGCAACTACTAACTTTAGTATAAATCAGCTCCAACTGTTTGGTAGGTGAGACTTTCATATGAACCATTCATGGAATACACACAATGTGCCTGAACAACTTCATAATATTTCTTTGTAGTTCATCCCATCAGCTAGGGCATAGCGTGAGAAAGCTATGATAAAAAAATTTCTTGTAAATACATCATCCTATCAGCTTTCACCAAAACAACAATTGGCTCTTCAAATCATCTAGTCCCATCGCATGCAGTCTTCCCCAAAAGGCCCTCTCCGCATGATCAATCAAGGGACAGTTGGCATTGGAAAATCATTTTTGATAAATTGTATTAGACAACAAATAAGCACATCTACTACTGGATCCAATAGCTCATTGCTCACATTTTCCCCCACAGGTGTTGTTGTGTACAACATACGTGATTGCAAGGTCAGACATTGACAATATTCCAAGAAAAATTTAAGTATATTCAATACATTTTGATAGATGAAATGAGTTTTCTAGGCCTGAAGTTGCTATTGAAAATAGATAGCCGATTGCGCCAAACATTCCCCAATAACCAAAGGGAGCCTTTTGGTGGTGTTTCTATCATCCTTGTTGGTGATCTTTCCCAGTTTTCACATGTCAGGGATACCCCTATTTATGCTTCACGCTCATTGGTTGTAGCCATATGGCATACTTTCATAGTCTCGATCATATTGGACACTATTTTATGTCAAAAGGGAGATATCGCTTCCTAACAAAAGTTTCGGGCAACCCTTCTCCATATAAGAAATGGTGAGGCTCTCCACGATGACTAGGAAGAGCTTATGAAACAAACATAAAATTCTCTCAACCACAGAAAGAGAACAATTTGATGTTGCTACAAATTTTTTTCCATAAATTACTTAGTCATATTTCACAACAAAAAAATGATTGGTGTGTGAAGGATCATCATGGAAAAAACAAGCCCTTAGGTGGTGATGAAAATTCAAAAAATCAGAATTAGGCAACTTCATGTAAAAATTTGAATAAGTTATCTATATTATTTGAAACAAAAGTAAGAATAGAATATATAGCAAATTGAATCTAGTTTCTAACTACTAGGTTTTAAAAAAAATAAAAATATATTTGGTGAAAATTTGAAATTTCAATGCAGTAGTACTTAAATTTCAAGGAAAAAGTAAGAAGTAGGTGTCTGTGTGACCACCATAACCACAATAAAATGATAATATTTTTTTATAATATTTAAGATATAAGTAGAGGACTCATGTCCCAATGTGATGCATATTTTTTTCTATTTTTTTTCCAACTAAATAATTAATTATGAATTTCTTATTACAAATTTTTAAAAATAAAAAAACTCGTATGTCTAACCACCTTAACCTGGTCAAAACTTCATGAAATTCTTTTTTTTTCAATCCTATAGTATGTGAAGCATAGAATGTGACACATGTTTCAGATTCAAATAATGTGATACCATTTGAAAGCTATATATGTTTTTCAATCAGCCTATCAATCAAGACTTTAGTCGTAATTCAAATAGAAAATGAATAATAATTATTTATTAAATTCAAAGTAAAGCATAATTTGTATTGGTGGAAGGCTGAGAATCTCCTTTAAAAACCCTTCTCGTTTCATCAATTTTGGGTAAAAAAAATTCATTAGCTACACGGGCCATCATATCACCTTCATATTGCCACTTTTTGGCCCATCATGATCCTACACATACCTTGATCAAACAATTAAACCTTCCCATAGCCATTAGCATTGCTCAAGTAGCACAACAACAAACATATGATCATGGAGATGATGAACAACTTCTACAAAAATTCTACTTTATTTTGGTGAACAAGTGATGCTAACAACTAATTTTTGGATTCAAGATAGCCTAGTCAATTGATCCCTTGGTCTTGTTACAACTATTGTGTACAATGCACATTGTAAACTGCCAAATCCACCTGACTATGTTGTTGTTGGCTTCCAAAATTACATTGGTCCACCATGGGATGCAAAAAACCTGAGAGACATCCCCATCCTAGCTATAACTTAGGGTATTCAAACACAAATTCCACTCACCATGGCTTGGGGAATGGCAATACATAAATAACAAGGCTTAAAATTAGATAAAGCAACGATAAACAAAGGCAACAAAGAGAAGCAAGGGTTGAATTTTATAGCTATCTCTCATGTTAAATCAATTGAAAGACTTTGCATTGATCCAACGTTCTCATTTGAGAGATACTCCAGAATTAGCAACAACAAATACACTACTCGACGTCGTAGTGAAGAGACGTGTTTGGAACAACTCCAACCCTTTCCAAATTTTTTCACCCCCAGATCGTCCTCCATCTTATAGAAAAGGCTTCAGAACAATTATTCTTGCATTAGGTCCAGACTGTATACCATCCTCTTTTCAAGGATTTCTAAGTTAAATTTTACAGAAGTATACCATGTAATAATCTATGCAAAATGGGTATAATGCCAAAGATGTACATAGATACTAGGAAACAATAAGCAAAGGACAAAAATTGTACAAGCCAGTGGCATGTTTTGATCATTCCATTCTATTAAATTATATATTCAACTATTCCACAAACTTTTTCAACAATATTATGTTGTATTTCACTGATTGGTTTTAAATTATGAACCTATGCTTGGTTTCCCATTTTATGTTCCTATATACTTTATGTTTGAGTGTCACATTAAATTTCCCCCATTTATTCAATGCTTTGCATCTTGTTTAGTTTTACACATTAAAGATAAAAAAATTCCTGTTTACTATCTTTTGTACCTTCAGCAATATAGTTTTTGTTAAATTTAGTATGCAAATATGCACCCATAAATATTAATCTGTCGACTTCTCATTTCAACATTTTGTCGTGTCATACTTTTTGTATATGGAATTTGAGAAGAATACACTCTTCTATATATTACACCTATCCATTTTTGTCCAAGTGTTTCTAAATTCCATGATGTCAATTATTTATCAACATACCTACAATTCTCTTTCAACTTATTTTAACATGTAGTACTCTAAACATACTATTGTAGTTGTTACACATTGATACATATGCAGATACAAACAACTTCAAGTATCAAAAATGCATAGAGATTTCAACCAACAATAAGTAGAGCCCAAAATTTCTATAAGTCAATAACGAGTTTTGAAAACTTCAGTATATTAAACTATATATGCACACACTGTAGAAACATTCTAAAAAAAGTTGTGTTCCATTTAACTAATAAGTTTAAAATTCTGCAACCATGTTGTGTTTTCTATTTTCTCTACCAATATACCCTGAGTTTTGAAATTTTTCCTTCATGCTTTGCTTCCACAAATTCTTATGTCTTCTTGTTAGCTTTTTTATTATCTTTATTCGATTCAAATAGTTGAAAATGTTGATCAACAAAATTCTCTTTTTCATCATTTCACTATTTCACTCTTCCTATATATTCCATTCAAAAATATATAGTTTTGTCTACATTGCTTTTTTTTCTCATATATGGTAAAACTCCATTCTAGTTGCGACAGGTTGAGCTCAGGACTGTTTACAATGATGATGGAGTTTGTTGATTGCATGGTTTGGCGGTCACAAAACTGGTTGCCTTGTTCAATAGAAACAAAATGGTGGCTTTTTACTCCTTTGGGGGTTGAAACATCCTGGAATTATTTCTCAATGCCATGGAAGGGAGTACATGTAATATTCATTCTTCTAATATGAGGATTTTTAGTATTTTTCTTCCATTGTGAAATGACACACCTTGGTGTTGCTTTCATAGCAGTCTACTGAACAAGGCTACCATCCACCTCCATTAGATAGCAGATTGCAGAGCCGCCCAACTGCTCCAGTCCACAATCTATAGTGTTTTGGCTTATATTCTTTTTGTAAATCATTTTGCAATGACTTTTTGTTGTTCCATACACATCTAGCCACAAACATATATTTTAATATATTCAAATAAAATGTTGCTTTGTAGTAATATCATGTTGGGATCAATGCAAACATAGATGAAAAATGAGATATGAAACCCGTGTGTCAGACAATTGGTACCTGAAGAAATATGACCATATCTGTAAGCGTAAACAAGGTTTGTTTTATATATTTATATTTTTCATGAGTTATACATTCAACCCTTTTCTTCCTCCATGGCTAGATAGCCTCCATATATTTGTTGCTATATATATAAATTCATGCATGGATTCTTACATGCACTTGAAAACAATAAATATAGTCTATTGTACACATTATATTGGTCCATGTTCATATAGTTACCTTTCCAACCAATCAAAAAAAAAGCCTAGATACATTGATAAATTCTAGCCATGGGTACTCTAATGGAAACCCCGGTGGAAATTTCAAACAAATAGTTCATAGGTAAATGCCAACTATTACATAAATTGCTTATTTTGTATTACTATTTTTCATGACATTCTCTTTCTCTCATCTCTTTGAAGTTGTCTATAACAAGGTCTTTATTGTCATAGTTTACTTGTTCTATTCTTCATCAAACATAAGATTTACTTGTACCTTTTGACTAGTTTCTATTTTTCTGTGACCTGTGTATGCTCCCTAGCCTCAAGCTATTATTTGGTGTTATCTCTACTCATCCTTAGTTCTATATGAATTTTGGACAACAAAAGCTTTGTATAAGAAAGTCTCCATATCTATGGTTTACAACTTCTACTCTCCATATGTTAAACTTTCATTTAAAATTCATTTTAGATGATCTGTCATTTGAGAGATTCTAAAACAGCTATTACAAAAACACTTGAGAATCACAAGTAAATGACAGATGGTCCAAAAATCCACATAAAATACAACCTTAAGAGAGGTATAAAAACATACACATTCCAAAAAAAATTGAAAAAAGGTGAATGTTTCCTATTTATATCCCATTTACGTGTGATTTTAAAGTGTTATTCTAATACATCTTGAAATTGTTAAACAAACTGCTTGTCTTGTACCTATATGTTTCATGATACTCTTTTTCCCTCAACTGTTTCAAGCTCCTTATAACAAACTATTCATTATTGTGGTTTTTTTTTTTGGATGGAACATGTTATATGTGTTCTATCAATATGTTCCATGATATTTATTTCCTCTCATCTATTTGAAGTCCCCCATGACAAACTATTCTAAATGGTACTCTTCTTTCTAGATCCCCATAGAAAACTATTCATTCTCGTAGTTTGCCTCTTCTATGTTGCATATTTTAAAATTCTAATTAATGTGGCTTTTCTCTATAATATTTAGCACTAGCTAAGTGTCATTCTAATACCTATTATATAAGTGGAAAGAGACTTAATAATCATAGGAAAAGCATAGATGGTTGGAAACCCATCAAATAGACTTTAACACCATGGATAATAGAATAGGTGATCTACAATAATGAACATTTTGTTAGAGGCAATGGGATATGGATACAACACAAGAAATCTATGTAACAGTCAACTCCTCAATTCAAAATTCAAACTACATTATTCGGTACTAAATATTATAGACAAAATAGGGGAATTGTAAAAGAAATATTAGAAAAACACTTAAGAATCACATGTAAATAGAACATGATCGAAAACCCACATTAGAAATATAAATACAGGATAACCAATTTATGTAAGAGTTGAGTTGTTAATTGAAAATTCAATCTACGTTCTTTGTCAATCAACCCACATTAAATAGAAGTGGTAAAGCCAATGGGCTACAATACCATGTACAAAATGGCTATAACACCACAGACTTAATTGAAAATTCAAGGTACATTACTTCCAACTAAATATTATAGGCAAATAGAGAAATTGTAAAAGAGCTATTAGAATAACACTTCACAGCCACCAAACTATTTTTATCTCCAAAATGCTTATTCTTTCATACTAAGCCTCTACATATATATATATATATGTATGTATATATATGAAATTATTCATATGTTAATCTGCAATTGCTCCTATGTTAATGGGTATAATGCCAAAGGTGCATAGAGATAACTACAAACATATAACAAGGAATAATAAGCAGGGAGTGAAATACATGAACAATAAATTAATCACTCTAACACCTCTTACACAATTTCTCTACTTGTCTTCAATATTTATTACCAAAGAACATAGCTCGAATCTTATATCAATATGTTTCATGATATTCTCTTTTCCTCATTTGTTTCAAATGGAGAGCCATCCACAAAGCTTCATTCCACACACTATAAAGACTCTTTAATGACTAAAAAGGTCCATAGAGATGCACAGAGATAACTAAAACAAAAAACCAAGAGCGAAAAAATTACAACAATCTCTCATTTTAACTACAATTTGTCCATCCAAAATAGATAATTAATCTATTTAAAGTCTACAAAATGGGTGTAACACCAAAGATAGAAACATATAACAAGAAGACATGAAAAATAAATTAATCATCTACGCAAAATACCTATGAAAAATGACTTTATTTATACTCCATGCCTAGGATGTGTATGCAAAAATATGTTTGTGAAACATGGGCACATATAACAACCAATAGCCAGAAATGCAAAAGGTGTAGTCATTTACGAAATGAGAACCAAGCCAAAGGTGACATTTTTCACTATAGTCTTCTCTGGAAAAAATACCACAATGGCTCTTTCAACAATGCAACTTAATCAATATATTTTCTTGCACATTTTTTAGCACATTTGTGTTCAAACCTTGCAATGAGAATTCAACCAAAAATAATATATGTACATGTATGTATATGTGTATATATGTATATGTATGTATATGTATGCATATGTGTATATGTATATTTATATTTATATGTATATTCCTAACCTCTTTTATTGTAGATCTATATGATTTCCTTTATAATGTTGCACAGATACAATAGGCATCCAAAAAAAATAGTGCACTCTAAATTGTCTATTTCAAATTGTTTAATGCTCCAACTAAATCCAATGCTACGCATGCTTGTTAAACACTGCCAATAATACATGTAAGTAAAAAACTTTTCCATTATCAATAAGTAGATTCGGTGAACCAATTGTAAATATTATTGATTATTTCCAGTTTTAGATTGCTTATATTGATTTTACCCATATACTTACTATTTTTTTATGGTTCCTTCATGATCTTGCTTTCCCATCCACTAGCATACCCCTCTCTTCTATTTGTAGGTACTAGGTTGAGGGATCCAAAATCATCCCAAAATCATGATGCTTGTTTTTTACAAAGTTACTACACCAAAAAAAACACTTCAATATGATAGATCATATATGAAAATACTAGATTTAGCTCAAATTTGATATTGTGACATGTATAATGGAACTCCACAAAAAAATTCATGGACGTTTCATAATTTTCTTGCTCGAGGGTTTGGCTAGAGTCCCCAGGGCTCCATGATGCTAATATGGTAGGGTGGATAACAAGTGTGAATTTTGTGTTTTGGCTTTTAACGCCATATATTTTTTCTTACATAGATAACTACCAAATAATGTAGTTTGAAGTTAGAATTGAGAAGCCATATATTTGTTCTTTTACAATTTACCTATTTTTCTATAGTCTTTACTTCCAAATAATGTAGATTGAATTTAGAATTGAGAAGCCAATTCTCGCATAGATTGTTTGAATTTTATCAATATGTGTCATTATATTTTTTTACCAAGCATTTGTTTCAAGCTACCTGTAGCAAAGTGTTTATTGTCGTGGTTTAGCTCTTATGAATTCTGAAATTTTGTAGACTGCTAAAAACAACAATCATGGACTTGATTTGTGCCTTGGATTCGAAAAATAGAATTTATAACATGTTTCTTATGTCATGGGAAGTGGTAGGTAAGAACTTGAGACTTTTGTCATGTCACCTCAAAGAAAAGCATATCTTGTAATGCCCCACCACGCAACCCTAGAGGAAGTTGCATTTAACTACTTAAACAAAATAATTTTTTTTTTAAAAAGTATAATTAATAAGCAAATTTCGCTAACTAATGCCAACATCCTCTAAGGTTACGAGACAGAGGTTATATAGAACCTCAACAAAAAACATGAATTAATCCATGACATTTAATTACTAAATAAATTAAGCACATACATTCCAATAAGATGAATTACATCAAGCATAAAGATAACTTTCCATTGCATAAATCCATTCATTACAATAAGATTACAACACTCATTCCCCAAATGAGGCAAGATCAATAAAATAATGAGATTACAATTACAACTTCCACCTCAATAACAATTGAGGGGTATAATAATACAAGATCAACTGAAATGCAATAAGGCAAGAACTGAAACTGAAACCAACGAGCTCTCCAACTAGAAGTATCATCCACATGAACATGAAGATAGAACCGAACGGATTTAGGTGCATGCCACCCAACCAAGTGGAACCCAAAGGCCCACCCCCCATGCTAGGAGATAGTAACCAGGAATCCTAGTCAAGACCATCTACCTCTAGACACAGGCTAACATAAACTGAACCAACTGAAACAACCAATCACATGAACCTCACAAGTACAACACCACAAGGTACAACTCAAATACCATGCAAGTACAACATAAGTACAAATCTACAAGGTCACATTGCTTCCAGAAATAAAGAAAATCAAGTATGTTATTAGAACCATACATAGAATAATCGAATACCAACTATGGTCACATCAGGTATGTTAAGGAAACCATACCCATAATACAAAACCGACTGTTGTCCTAGACAGAGTGTCATCACACAACTCGTCATGGATTATCCTTGGGATTCTTCCTAGGCTCCGACCCCCACAAGAAAAGGTTATCCTGGTGACCTTTATCGAATCTCGGCCCCCATACTCACTCATGCGGAGCCAAATACCTTTCGTACAAACAAGATAGATGACCTTGCCATTCCAATCCTTCCCATCTCATCCCAAACCTAACCAAGCACTTGGGTCCATGAGTGAGGCATTAATATCTTGATTAGTGAGAAGTTAGTCCTAAGCTTCTAAGTATTGTTTTAGTTATCACTTGATTAAATCACTTACAACGAGTTATCCTGGCACCACTTCGTGTGCTGGCCCTCGTTACAAGTCACTCTTCTACTTGACAACACATACACACACCAACTAAATAGCTATGGAACCAAGGTGAAACAAACAAGATAACACTTCTACTCCTTTCTCAGGAGGCGACAAAGATGAACCCATCTCCAAACACTGGAGGTAACATCAATAACAAGACCGCTCCCGACAAGGAGACACACATTACAAAATCCACTCCTTTCTCAGGAGGCACAAACGTCCCTGTTCGTGAAAACCGGGTACTAACATATACACAATCCTCATGCACTATCCAAGAAAATTCACAACAGGTTGACATCACAAATGACAACCATAGAACTAAAAATCCCATCTGGAAGACTTACAAATTAAACACCCATTTAACCCATTTCCACCAAACAAGAACACGAAGGAAAATTTCCCTAAAGGCAACTAAAAGAAACTAACTTTGGATATGTTGAATCCCTTTTCATTTAAATCGCGCATCGTCTTTTCAGACAAGGGAGAAATTATTATTATGGGTATGGTTTCCTTAACATACCTGATGTGACCATAGTTGGTATTCGATTATTTTGTGTATGGTTCTCATAACATACTTGATCTGTTTTATTTCTGGAAGCAATGTGACCTTGTAGAGTTGTACTTGTGTTGTACTTGCATGGTATTTGAGTTGTACCTTGTGGTGTTGTACTTGTGAGGTTCATGTGATTGGTTGTTTTAGTTGGTTCAGTTTATGTTAGCCTATGTCTAGAGGTAGATGGTCTTCACTAGGATTCCTGGTTACTATCTCCTAGCACGGGGGGTGGGCCTTTGGGTTCCACTTGGTTGGGTGGCGTGCACCTAAATCCATTTGGTTCTATCTTCATGTTCATGTGGATGAGACTTCCAGTTGGAGAGCTCGTTGGTTTCAGTTTCAGTTCTTGCTTTATTGCATTTCAGTTGATCTTGTATTATTATACCCCTCAATTGTTATTGAGGTGGAAGTTGTAATTGTAATCTCATTATGTTATTGATCTTGCCTCATTCAGGGAATGAGTGTTGTAATCTTATTGTAATGAATGGATTTATGCAATGGAAAGTTATCTTTATGCTTGATGTAATTCATCTTATTGAAATGTATGTGCTTAATTTATTTAGTAATTAAATGTCATGGATTAATTCATGTTTTTTGTTGAGGTTCTATATAACCTCTATCTCGTAACCTTAGAGGATGTTGGAATTAGTTAGCAAAATTTGCTTATTAATTATACTTTAAAAAAAAAAAATTATTTTGTTTAAGTAGTTAAATGCAACTTCCTCTAGGGTTGTGTGGCGGGGCATTACATATCTTTTATTCATTTATTCTAACAATACAAAAAAAATTGTATTGCATCATCACACTCTTCTTTTCATGAGGTTTATTTTTTATTTTTTGATCGAAGATGGTGTCACTGAATCTTCAATTGCACTATGAAGTAATTCATTAAAAAATGATATTTTTATTCCCAATTTCCTTGTAATTGACTACTTTTAAATATTTTATATTTGTCTCCATTTTATATTACTACTACTAACCCAAAAAACACATGCGTACTAAAACTTTAATTTACAAAATAATGCACTAAATAGTAATTACAAAAAGTATCCAATATTAAACATCTTTTTTTCTTCAAAAATATGTGATACCCAAAGTTATCGACTACCTTTGTTAAACAGTATTTTTTAATGCAATATTAGTAATTAAATGCATGGGTAATAACTCTTTAAAAAATATACCTTGTATTTGCATGCATATGTATCTTAACATAATTAAATAATAATGAATTAATTGATTGAATAACCAAGACGAAAAGCTAAAATATACATGTGCATCTAGGGCTAATAAATATAAATCTAAAATAGAGATAAAATAAATAATATTGAATTAAATGATTGAATAACCTAGACAAAAAGGTAAGATATACATGTGTATCTAGGTCTAATAAATATAAATCTAAAATAGAGATAAAATTATCTCATAACTCAAATTTTGGCATGAAACTATTGTTGTGAGGAAAAAAATTTAAATTGAATTTATATTTTTCAGTTATCATTTTTAAGGAATAAATTTATTAAAAAATTGTATTTGTTGAGAATTAATTTACTATATTCCTAACATTATTAAGTAAAATCAATTTTTAATAACTATTGTAACTAAAATTATTAAATATTACATATTAATAAAAAAAATTATTGATCATTAGTTGTTTAAAATTAAAATTAATGGATACATTGTAACTAATTAGATTCATTCAAAATGGCCCATGATTTTATTTTACATTTTGATTAGTCAATTTTCAACTGGTAGTTTTTTATGTGGAGATACACAGATTGATTTCTCCTATTTTTCAGAAAGGTTCATAATCTCCCACTCATAGCCAATGAGATATGAATTAATGGGTATGTGTAGGATCATCATGGAAAAAACATGCCCTTAAGTGGCAAAAAATTCAAAAAAATCAGAGTTAGGCAAGTTGACATAAAAATTTGAATAGTTTATCTATATTATTTCAAAAATATGTAAGACTATAATTTATAGAAAATTGAATGTAGTTTCTAAATTACTAGGTTTATCTACAAAAAAATAAAATCTATTTGGTGAAATTTTTTAATTTCAATACAGTAGTACTTAAATTTCAGGGAAAAAATAAGAAGTAGGTGTCTGTCTGACCACCCTAACCACATTAAAATGATAAAAAAAAATTATAAGATTTTAGATATAAGTAGAGGAGTCATGTCTCGATGTGATGCATATTCTTTTGTAAAAAATTTCCTAGTTAATAATTAATTATAAAAAAATTTATGACAACTTTTAAAAAATATAAATATTCGTATGTCTGACCACCTTAACTTGGTCAAAACTTCATGAAATTCATTTTTTTCTTTTTTAATCTTATAGTATGTGAAGCATAGAATGTGATAAATGTTTTGGATTCAAAAAATATGATACCGTTTGAAAGCTATAGATGTTTTTCAATCAGCCTAAAAATCAGGACTTTAGTCGTAATTCAATAGAAAATGAATAATAATTATTTATTAAATTCAAAGTAAAGCATAATTTATATTGGTGGAATGCTGAGAATCTCCTTTAAAAACCCTTTTCGTTTCATCAATTTTGGGTAAAAAAAATGTCGTCAGCCACATACCCATCATATTACCACTTTTTGGCCCATCATGATCTTGCACATACCCTAACCTTTTGTCGGAAAGGTTCATAATCTCCCACCCATAACCAATGAGATATGAATTAACCTCATGTTACTTCCTATTGACTAATTAACAAGATTTTTGTTCCTTGACTCAATCAAATAATTGTAAATATTTTTGATTTTTTGTATTTCACATTACCCTCAACACAAAAAAATTCATGCTTCTTTCTAGCTAAATATACTTTTGCAGTGCACCCTTATCACTCATTGCACACTTTACTTCTCTCTATCTATTTGGCTATTTGTGGAGGTGGGAACACCAAAAAAGGGGGTTTGACTGAGGCAAACCCCTATACAACCCCAAAAATTTCTCTAGATCTTTCACATGCAGGTATTGAATATATTCAGTAGCTGGAAGCTTCATTATTTGGGTTCTGGTGAGAATTTCCTTTCTCTTATCCTCTTTAACTTTATTATTTACTTTACTTCATTTTAGTTCTATTACATTTTTCCATTTTCCCACATTTTGTAGTTTCTTAGTAATTAGATTGCTAGTAGCCATTTTTCAATTTTCTATGACATTCTCACTTTCTAGTCCACACGAAATGCCAACTTGCCTTTGGGGTGCCAATGTGCCACATTTTTGTCAATATTCTAAGTTGATGTCCTTTAATGGAGAGCCTGTCAGTTTGTCTAGAAAATTTTTGTGACCTACTCTTTTTTATTCTAGAACTCTTGTGCTATTCCTTGAGGTAGTTTAGGGTAGTTCGCCCCCATGAGGCTCTCTGAATGAAGAGAAATCATGAGTAGAGAATCCCCCTTCTCTACATTTTGGCAAACCTAACGTGAAGCGAAAAACTAGAAATTTATTTACCCTAACTTGGTAGGGTCATAACTTTTGACTCAATTCTCAAAATTCAAAATTGTTTGCACCATTGCAAAGGTCTCAGAGAGGACTAGTTCAATCCATAAAATAAAATTCCTTCAAAAATAAAGTTTTAGCGACTAACGCAATTTCCAAACCTAAATTCTGCTCTGAAGACCTATGAAAACATGATTTACTAGAACCTAGAAAATACCGAAAGAATTGAAAAATATGGATTTTCGGTTTTTCTCAGTTCTAGATCAACCAACGTGTTTATTCATTGTTCATTATGTTTAGTTTAATACTTTCAAAATGAATTTAATATCTCAATATCTAATTTTGTTCAAAGTATTAATGATGTTCCATTTCATCCATGTGATGGTGACTTGGCTTTACCCATGTCACTTAGTGTCTTTGATCCTTCTCACAAAATTCATGTTGCTTTGGAGGATATCTTGTTGCAAGAGGATGAAATCACTGATACCTTTCTTAATGTTACTCTACCTTCTCTTTATTCTGATGTGCTCTCTTCTAGAGATGTTGCATTTGTGAATGATGGATCTCCTCTTCATTCCAATGCACTCTCCTCTAGAGATGATGTATTTGTGAATGATGAATCTCTTCTCCATTCCAATGCACTCTCTTATAGAGACATTTCATTTGTGAATGATAAATCTCCTTCCACATCTGATCCTCCTTGGATCGATGTTGAGAATATGCCTTCAAATAATTATTCTACTAGTTTTGATGAGTCTATAAATATAATCTATTTCTCTGTTGCCCCTCAAAGGCCTAAGAGACCTATTATTTATCTGACCCAAACTAGTCCTTCTCCTAAAAGGGTTTGTTCTATTAATGGTGTTATATTTGATAGTGACTCTCCTAATATTTCTAAGGCTCCCTCTTATAGAGCGGTAGCCCATACTTATAAGAATAGAATGAATAACAATCAAGCCTTCCTCAAGCACCTAAACCTACAACTAAAGCACCTAGTGATTATGATCTTGTTGAGAAATTCCATGTTACTCTGACTAAGATCTCACTATGGGACTTGCTTCGGTCTGCTCCAGTTTATCAAGGTATGCTTTAGGAAGCCTTGCATAAGATCCTAGTGCCTTCTTCCACTAGGCTAGCATATGCTAATTCGTTGATAGCTCATATTCATTTAGATTCACCGAATATTACATTCTATCCATAGGAGCTCCCAACTTCGAAATTACAAAAGCAAGTAGATCTTCTAATGATTATAGTCAACATTAATAATATTGGCATTAGATGCACTCTCATTGACACTGACTCGGTGCTTAATGTATGTAGCGCTGATCTATTACCTAAGATTAATAATGATAAATCTTCTCTTAATACTTCTTTTTTTGACATTCATGGTTTCGATAATGTTGGTCAGCAACCCTTAGACATGATAATCTTTCCTTTGAGTTTGAGACCCATTACTGTACCTACCCTTGTATATGTTATGTCATAAAAATTACCCTATAACCTTTTTCTTGGTAGACCATGGATTCATGCTATGGGTGTTGTCCCATCTACCTTGCATAAATCTATTAAGTTCATTTGCAATAATCAAGTAGTCATATTCAAGGTTGACCCTAATGTTATGCACTTATGTAATATGATAACTACTGGTCAGGTTTCGGTTGTGCCTAATATTATTCCTGCAGTGTCTTCCAATGTGTCAATGTTTACTCCAGCACTACCTACTACAAAGGATACTCTTGAGGTAGATGTCCCTGAAGAATATCCTTCTACATAGCAACAAATCTTAAGTCCACATTTTCTCAATTAAATGCATATCTCGGTGATGATTGGGGTTCTCTAGATTTTACAAACTCCTTCAATGGAGAATGTAAAGTCAACTAGATCAACTTGGACTCTTCGATAACATCATCCAAACATGCTATTGAAGATGGTTACTCTTCTATATTACATGGTAATGTGAGAAACAATTATAATGTTCTTAATGTTGATCTTCCTTCTGAGGAAGATGATTACGCTTTTTCTAAAGAGGATAATGTTGATAGTCCTACTAAAGAGGATGATGGAAATTCCATAGAGGAGTATTTTCCCCTTGCTGGAATAATACTCTATGTGTAGATCCTCCCTCTTCTCAAGATTTGCAAACACATTATGGCCCTGAATTTAAACTTGTCTATAAATATGGCTATGGGTGTAAAGGGTATTGGTGTAATGAACAAGGCATTCGGGTCCCTATAGAATTTATACCTTGTAATTGTAATTTAGGGCTTGGTTTCTCAAATGAAAACTGTAGTTGAATGTGGATGTGATTTACGCTCAACCTCGTTCTTGCATAATGGTTCATCCTCCTTTGTCTTCTATCTTCATATATACTTCTTGTGAGCATTCAAAATTTTCTCCACAAGAGAAAGGATTGATTTCTACTCCTCATTATTTATCTAAGGAAGAGTGTATCTTGTTGAGGCTTCTTAAAGCCTGCTTAATCACTCTAACTTCTTCTACAAACAAGAAATATCATAAGTATGATAAAGAAAAACATTCTTTTTATGCATACCATTAAGTGCTTGGCCATTCAACTAGTGAATGTAAGGCCTTGAAGGATAAAATACAACACCTCCATGATTTACGTGCCATCACTCATTTATTTTCTGATGCACCTGCCTCTTCTTGAAATGAAAAGTGATATCAAGGTCTACCTCTATCCTTTATGTTCTAAGCATCTTGCACGGTTCTCCTCCCCTTTATGTTGGGGGTAGTGTTAATTTGTCCTAAACATGTGTGTCATTCTAGGGACCCCTTCTCTTATCTTTGTCTTTCAATTGAATTTTCCCTTGAGTGGACCCCTTTTCTTTTGAAGGGTTCCCAAGCGACCCCTTTGAAATCCTTTCAATTTGTCGATGGTCTTCGTGACTGTCTGCTTGACTGCATGCATGACTGCTTTGTTTTTTTACATTCTTTATCTATTGGTAAACATGTCGCTTTGTAGGTGTACCTATCAAACCAATTTCCAATTTGACTCTACAGAGTCCCCTTCTCTGGGTTTCCTCCATGTAAGAGATCTTGTGGGATGCCTCCTTGCATGTTTGTGGGCTTGTAAGGCAATTTTTTTGGGTTTCTTTCATGTGAGAGGTCTTGGGGATACCTTCTTATAGGTTTATGGTCCTATAAGTTGCTTACTTAATGAGGATTCCTTCATGAGAGAGAACTTGGGGGTCACCTTCGTATACGTCTACGGGCCTATGAGACACTTTCATCCTATGGGATTTTTTCATCATTGGTCGGAGGGCCTTCGATGTGCTTTGTGCAACTTCATAGTTTCGTAGAGCTATGAAGTCCTTTTGCTCAAAATTCCTTAGGTCAGTGGACCTGTGGTTCCATCTCTCATAGAATTATCATTCCTCCTCTCTTCTCAAGTTGTGTATACTAGATCAAAGATCCACATCTTCTTCATCCTGAGTATATTCCCTTGCTTTCTTCATTTTAGAATTCTTATAAGAGTGTTACTTCTTAATTTGGGGATGATGCATAGTACTAAGAAAACCTTCTACATCAAGGTCTCTTTCACTTTGCTAACTCAAATCCTTTAGTTTTTTGTGTGCTAACATTGTCATCTAGTGCAGGGCTTTCTTCTCTAATGCATTTTTTTTGTAGGTCTTTGGCTTGGGGGAATGATTCTTTAGTTTGAAGAGTTATCTACTTCCTATATAGTATCCTTTTGGCATAATGATGTTATTTAAGTTTAGTAGATTTCCTTTAACATACATATTAGCATAGATTGATATGCCCGCTAAAGTTGGGGAAAAATGTAATGTCATAAAATTATACCCCTTGCAAATTCACATACATTTTTATACCTACTTTAGTGTCCACACCCTTCACATCTTGTGTAGGCTCATTTTAGCCCCTGCATCAGCCTTTTTTCCCTTCTTAAGATGCTCTAAACCCCTTTTCAGTAACCACCCTTTGTGTGTCAGCTTTGCATCTAATATTTTGTTTTTCTCATTTGTGTCATGTTGTAGCATGATGTGTTCAAACACTAGCATGCCGCATAGATGTCTTCATGTTATGCTAGCATATTGCTATATTTTAATGTTTAAACAACCATTTTTGAGCATGTTTGCCACTTGTCAGCCTCTTTTTTTGGTGGTAACGACTTGGGTCACCTTGTAACAGCCCAAGAATGTTCTTTTTTCTTCTCTTCTCCCTTTAAAATTTATCTTTTTAATCTATTTGTGCTTCTGGCTTCATTCCACTATCTAGCTTCTTTCCAACCTTGGCTCTAGCACTTTCTCTCTTGTTATTTTATTTGAACAACACCATACAACTTGCTACAACAAAACTTTCAAGCTCTCTTTAAAACTCTCTTTGCAATAATTTTGGCTCTTGTGGCTAGTTATCTTGATCTCCCTCTTTGGATTCCTTAAGCCTTGCATGCTATACCTCCCTTGTCTTGTGCTCGTGAGCATCTTAGAATTTCACATGTCCTCTACATATTACATCTTTGTTTTGTGATACGGGTTCTCCTCCTAGAGTGGGGATTGCTTTTATCACCTCCTTTGGGATACAGGTTCTCCTCCTCAAGCGGGGTTCTCTTTTATCACTCATTTCACACTTTACTTCTCTCAATCTATTTGGCTGTCCATAGAGGTGGGAACACCAAAATGGGGGATTGACTGAGGAAAACCCCTATACAACCCCAACAATTTATCTAGATCTTTCACATGTAGGTATTGAGGATATTCACTAGCTGGAGGCTTCATTACTTGGGTTGTGGTGAAATTTACCTTTCTCTTAACCTCTTTAACTTTATCATTTAATTTACTTCATTTTAGTTCCATTATATTCTATCAGATTCTTGCATTCTATAGTTTCTCAATAATCAGATTGCTAGTAGCCACTTTGCCATTTTAGGTGACATTCTTGCTTTCTAGTCCAGACAAGATGCCAACGTTCCTCTAGGATGCCAGCGCATCATGTTTTCATCCATATTCTATGCTGATGTCCTTTGCCCGAGATCCTGCCAATTTTCCTAGAAAATTTGTGTGACCTGATCTTTCTGATTCTAGAACTCTCGCACTGTTCCTTGAGGTCATTTAGGGTAGTTCACCTCGTGAGGCTCTCTGAATGAAGATAACTCATGAGTAGCAAATCCCCCTTCTCTACATTATCTTTTTCATATTATAAGATAAAGGGAGAAAGGGTTATTTATTAATTTCTAGATACTTATGTTAACTTGTAAAGTTTTTTATGTTTGATTAGACCTCAATGGGTGCTTCCCATGGAGAGATTTGAAAGACTACACTGTGCTTTTATTCAACCTTTGTTGTTTGTTCTCTTTCCAATAATAAAGAGATTGTGGCATTTTATGTCTATCATATCATTCATAAGAAAATAAGTTGAGTTTTAAAATGTTGTAAAAGCTTTGGTGCATTGCCATTTTAATGTTTTATTCAAATTTATTTCCACGTTTCTCCTCCAACACAAAGAAAAGTTGGATTTCTATTAAAATCCTCAAGGTTATTTAGTGAGGCACAAATTGTTCCCCCATTCACTGAATTTCCCATAAGGCTGTCAGAAAGGCACAATATTTGATGATCAACAGTTCTTTTGCTGGCACGCCTAGTGGGACCGAAGTTTTTTCAATAACCGTTAGAAGTTAGAAATATTTCCTAATATCAAACCTAGAAAAGAGGCTGGAAATTTCATACCCATAATCCAAACAAGATAATGCTCAAGATTCTATTTCCATTTCTCGCGGTTCCTTGCCTCGATACCAAGAAGAAGAAAACTTATAGGTTTTGTATCACTTGTAAGAAGCAAAAAGGAAAGAAGCATTAGCCCAAGATCTAGAGCTTTATCCACTTTGCTAGGAGGTGAAACTTTTCAAATTAGAATACCACTATACCCTATCCATAATAGTATATTTTCAATGGCTCATTTATTTTCCCCTGGTCCTAGAAATTTTGTAACCTGGGATAGTGGTAGTCCACTACAACTGTGTACGCCCCAAGATGTATGGCCTAACATACCCACTAATGACTTCAACGCCATCTGAAAGCTTTTTAGGGAGGATTTCAAGACCCCCTCTGAACATCTCCAAGATATAGTGGAGGTATGTAGAGTACATAACATATTAGAAGAAAATATTGCTCTCAGGTTGTTGGCTACATCTTTCAAGGGAAAACCCCAGGTTTGGTATAGGTCTGTGGCTTTTGATTTTGACCACTCTTGGGATCAACTTGCAGAGAGGTTTTTCAAGTTTTTCTTAGAAAGGGGAGATCACTCCTCATTATTGCATCAATTAATCACCAGCAAAAGGGCTCCGCAAGAGGCCATGGGTGACTTCAACACTAGGTTTCACAAAACCTAGCGAAGAATTCGTATGACTACCCAGCCTCCAGTCATGATGGAATTCATGTTTTACATAAAAGATTTCAATTCAGACATTATAGTTATGAGAACCTCTAGGGGAAGAGATATTATGCCTGGCACATATGACCTGGTTGTATTCACAGAGAACAGTTTGATCGATGTCAGGAAGCTTCCATAATGTCTATCGATTCTCGTGTTTGTAGAAATCTCTATGGTCCCCAAGAAGAAATCACTTTGAGCATCTTTTATACACAAGAAACCACATCGACTACACTACCAATGATTTATGAATACCCCATTGCACAACCAAGCATGTCAGGCTCTTCTTCACTAGGAGCAGACATACATGATATGAAGAACATCATGTGGTCTTTTTCCAATGAGCTAGTCCTCATCTGACAACAACATTCAACACCTTCAAAGAAATCCATGTAGGCCTATCAAGGAGGAAGGCCATCATATCAAAATACCATGTACCAAGGAGCCTTGAAAGGAGGAGGTCAAGAACTGATATCCTCAAACCAGATAGTCTTGAAACTTACCATGCCACTTTAAGCTATCAAGAGTAGTCCAAGCAAAGATTTAGTCCTAGGCTCGAAAAAATTGGTGGAGGATGAGAATGCATGGTGCTTCCCATGTAATGATATTCATATGCCTCAAAAATTTTTGAGGTGAAATCTGCAATAGAAAATAGTGGAGTAGAGGAACCAGGGCATGTTCCCAAGTATGAAAGAGTATCAGTCCCCAAAAATGGAGAACACTCACTTCAAAGAGAAAACATAAGAAATATATTTAGAACAAGAGTTGGATATTGCACCAAACCAAGCACTTTTCTCATGGATGGAGGAAGAGGACATAGTATTTGCAAATGATGCTCTAACAACTACTACCCCACAAGGATAGTTAGACTAAAACATGAGATCTAAAAGAAGGCTCACTAGATAATACATACAACAAGCTATATAGCATTTGAAAATGTGTCAACCACATCTACAAGAAAAAAAATCTTCACATGCCTGACCCACTCAACAATCACAAGCTCTACCATAGGCAAAAAAGGAGATGGACAAAGCGTTGATTCCGCTCATGATGGATCATCTCCTCCCGAAGATGAGAGAGATACCACCATTCAAACCCAAGACCCCACTAGTCAGAATGCTCATCATGGTCGAATAATTAAAGAATGCACCAGCTAACGTATCTCTATGGGACGTAATATCCATTCTTGAACAAAAATACATTGCTCCAAGAAGTGATAAATAAGGAAGAACAAATACTGTGGATAGATGCGATTGTTTTGCACGATCAAGTTAAAGACAACCGGCTCGCATCGACACCCCAACCTTCAATAGCCTTAGCTTATGTGAACATTATTGGAAATGCAAAGGAAAAAGAAGTAAACAAGACAAAACCCATGCCTTTCCTTCTAACTCTTATTTTGGGAGATAAGATTTTGCATAATAACATGAGATATTCAGTAGCTAGTACAACGATCATTCCTAAACAAGTGGTTGATGCCCTAAAACTCAAGTATGAGCCCCTCGAGAAAGGAATCATGCAATTAGATAGGAAGAAAGTTTTGACCATCGGCCACATCAAGGATCTATTTTTGACCCTATTTTCATGTCCAAGCCAAAAATTCATGCACGAAGTAGTTGTGATAGACATCCCCTAGTATTCAGGATGTGCCTTTCAAGGGACTTTACAACAAAGCTTGGTAGATATTTAGCGCTTGATTAGTCTCACTTGATCTTGCGAAGAAAGCATGGGGAAAAGATGAAGATCCTTTCTTAATCCTTGTATTTAGAATAAATATTGAACAATGTTCTCCTATGCTTTGAAGTAATGCATACCTCCTTCTCAGAAAGGGAGAGGTATTGTGTAGAGTTTTTAGAAGATAAGGAGGTCCTCCTCAACTAACTCATTGACTCCAACCATACATAAAATTTCATTCTACCAATTTAGGCACCCACATGGTCTTCGATGATGACTAAGCCTTCCCAAAATTGTTAAAAGAATTGGATGAGACTAATGGTCTGAGTGACGATAGTCTATGAACATTATATTTTGATGGCATCAAATGCAAAGTTGGTTGTAGGGTATGCATCCAACTAGTATCCTCGATAGGGTCAAAGACCCTCAAATATTTTTTTTTCCAATTCGCATGCTCAAAAACTTATGTTGAATACAAATCCTTGGTCCATGGTTTGTTCCTTATGGAACAGATGGGAAAAAAAAGAATAAAAGCATTTAGAGATTTAGAGTTGGTTGTGAGTCAATTTCATGGGCAAGCGACTGCCAAAAATATAAGAATGAAGTCATATAGACAAAAAATATGGGATCTCATAGAAAGTTTTGAGGATTTTAACATTTAGGTTATCCCATGTTCTCAAAATGATGTTACTGATCAGATGGCTTCGATTGGTTCACAATTTCAGCCAATTCCTAATTCAACAACAAAGCTAAATAGAGTTCATATCATTGTCCAACTGGGAATCCCTAACAATGATAAAATTAGTAGGTGTTTGAGTACTATGTTCAGATTGACGCTTTTTTACATAAACCAGGAAAATCTCATGATCATTCATTGTCTGAAGCAGATCCCTCTAAAGGGGAAGTGATCTAGTTAAAAGGAAATAATCTCCCTTGAGGTTTAATCTCTTGAAAATATTTTCAACTATGAGGATGCGAGAAATAGCAAACAAAGGTTCACTATTGATGAGAAAGACTATCAATATCTCAATGTCAAAAATGGAAGGAAATTAAAGGTTGGAAGGGAGGTTCTACAAAAGGACAAATATAGATTAAAAGGGATATATTCTAGATACAACGGGGTCATAGATTGAACCTATGATGATCTTATAGGATACGATCCTGACATAATTCAACATACTATTTACTTACTCGAAGGCTCAAAGCCCATCCGACCAAAGAAAAGGCAAGTCAGTCCAAAGTTCGAAGCATTGATGGTACAAGAGCTCACTAAATTAATCAAATCAAGAATCATATACCCAATCAAGAATTTTGTTGAAATGCACAAGACAACTGAGGGGGGGGTGAATCAGTTGTATCAAATTTCTTTACTTCTAACCTTAATCAATTCCACCTTAACTCAATTTTCTATTAAGTATAAACATGAAATGCAAGTAACTGAATGGAAACACCAAAGACACCAGATCTATGTGGAAAACCCAATGAGGGAAAAACCATGGTGATGATTAGCTCATAATATAGTAATAATGCAATACCGAATAAAAGGATCAATTCCCAGATACAAAGGATCACTACCTATAATAGGAATCACTATCTAGAAGGAGGATCACTCGCTATAATGAAATAAAAGATAAATAAAGATCCACCACAAAAGGTTACACACATTCCTAGCTTGATTAGAATATTGCAGACACCATCAAATCCCTACTTTTAGGAATCTAAGACATCAAAGTACTACTACCTTGATTCGCTCTTACACATTATTCTTTTCACACTTGTTTTCCATTCAATTCACAACATCTTGACTTGCTTTTATACCATCTTCAACCCTAGAAGCATTCTCCAAGGTTGACTAAACATCCTTCAATTAGGTTAGCTACTCAACATTCCCACAGTGGATAAGAATGAGAGAGGACCAATTACACATTTAAATAGGACCCAAACAACATCTTGGATCAATTACACACTTCCTTAATTCGATGCAAAATCTTTATGTAACATGTAGACACCAGGTCAACCAAACCTAATGAAAACACTAATGATCTTTGAAGTACGTGTATCTGTAGCAAGATGGTTACATGAGGATCACTCAACATGCTTCACTAGACATTTTATCATCTCTAAGAAACTATTAGGTACATCTGCAAAAAATGCAACAATCTTCATGCACAAAATATTCTTCACCATTCCAACCGAACGACCCAAGAACACACAAGAGCTCTAGAGCAGGTGTTCCAGAGTGCCCAATCACAAGCACGTTTGTCAAAACACAGAAAACATGAGTATGAATCATCTCCCATATCTGTAATATCTGAAACAAAACACCATAAGACTACGAAGCCAAAACATTTCTCCCAGTCCACAAAAAAATAGTTCTGTCAAACCATTTCACATATCAGTGAACATATCTTCCACTCTCAATTGATCCAAAATCTAAAACTTAGGATATATTATCCTTTGAAGCTCGTGAAAAATACCACAGATCTATATAGGCATAGGGTCAACACAAAATAAATGCATAGCAAAATACTAGAGCACACTCAGAACACAAAATCAACACTTCCTTCATTATTTCTTAATTTTTCTTAAAATCACTTGGCACAAACACAACTACAAATTCATAAATATAGCTCCATGTATTCTAAGCACTTCTACAATATCTCAACTATACAAGTACCATATGCAATCATACCAAACTGTGTTGACATCAACGATAACATTAATGACAACACCACCAAACACATCCATACTTTCAACAATCTCCCCCTTTGTCATTGATGGCAACACATGATGTAAAAAACCATCAAAGGCAGCATACTCAATATCTTGCTTCTTCTTCACTCTTCTCCTTACAAGACTCTCCATTTTCAAAAAAAATTCACATGACTTTCTCTCCCCCTTTAAAATCATTGACAAAGGAAAATTTTGCATGAAAACTCTTGCCATATAAATCTTGGATCACCCCCCCCTTAGGAGTGCACCCACATCACATACTAAAACAATAAACCTCTCTACTCCCCCTAAGGAGTAGACCACAATCATCAGTCCAAATCAAAATAATCTATGAATCCATTGGACTGATGCACCTCCATGTGAACTTAGTTCAAGGAAGGAGGGGCAGTAACCCCTAACTTCCCCTTGAGATACTCAAAAGTATCCTTTAGAAGGGCCTTAGTGAATATTTCCACAATTTTTCCTTGGTAGGTACATATTCAAGTCTAACTTCATTTTGCAACACCTTCTCCATCAAGAAGTGATACCTGATAGATATGTGTTTTTTCCTAGAACGCATCACCAAATTCTTTGAAATGTTTATAGCACTTAAATTGTCACAAATGATAGAGATAGGCTCATCACACATCACACCTATGTCCTTCAATATTTTCTTCATCCAAAGAACCTGTGTACAACAGGATGCTACTATAATATACTCAACTTCTACAGTGGATAAAGAAACTGAATATTGTTTCTTACTCAGCCATGAGACTAATCTTCCTCCAAGAAAGAATGCACCACCACTTGTACTCTTTCGGTCATCTACACAACCAGCCCAATCTACATCAGTGTAGGCATTCAATTTGAAATCATTATCCTTCGGATACCATAGCCTATAATTTGGATTTCCCATAAGATATTTGAATATCCTCTTCACAACTATAACATGTGCTTCCTTAGGCTCTACTTGAAATATTGCAACTAAACATAATGCATGCACGATATTCGATCTAGTTGCAGTAAGATACAATAGTCCACCAATCATAGATCTATACATGCTTTGATCAACTTTATAAGATTCATCATCCTTACTCAACTTACATCTGGTTACCATAGGGGTACAGATCAGTTTGTAGTCATCCATTCCAAACTTCTTGATCAATTCCTTAACATACTTAGATTGTGAAATGAATATCCCCTTATCATTTTGATTTACTTAAAGTCCAAGGAAGAAATTCAATTCACCAATCATAGACATTTTAAACTCTTTTCGCATCTCTTCTACAAATTTCTTACACATACCTTCATTTCCACCAAATATAATATCATCAACATATACCACAATTATCAAAATTTTGTTTTTCTCAACATTGAAGTAAAGATTGTTTTCTGCAGATCCTTTATTGAATCCTTGTTGTGTCAAGTATCTATCCAACCTTGCATACCAAGCTTTGGGAGCATGTTTAAGTCCATATAGTGCCTTTTTCAACTTGCAGGCCATGTCCAATTTTTCTGACAGCTAAAATCCTTTTGGTTTCTCCATATATAATTCTTCTTCCAATTCTCCAGTCATAAATGTAGACTTAAATCCATCTGGTACACTTTGAAGTTTTTATGAGCTAAAAATGTCAAGAACATCTGAATGGCCTCTATTCTTGCAACTAGTGAAAATGTGTCTTCAAAATCTATTCCTTCAACTTGTGAATTACCTTTTCATACAAGTCTTGCTTTATTCCTTACTACTTCACCATCTTCATTAAACTTGTTTTTGAATACCCATTTTGAAACAATTACATTCTTGTTTACAGGTCTAGGGACTAATTCCCATATCTCATTATTCTTATCTATTGCAGTTCCTCTTTCATTACTCTAACCGAACTCTCATCATTACATGCTTCACTCATAGTCATAGGTTGTATCTTAGAAAGTAAACAAAATTTTACCTCATTCTCTACTCTTGCCTTGAATACCTTGAATCTATCAGGATCCTAGGATTTCTCTCTAAGAAAAGTAACCCATGTCATCCTAGAGTAATAATCAATCAAGAGCATAAAACGCCTATCACCATTAAGGATTCTTGTTCTTGTAAGACCAGAGAGGTCTGTATCAATCAATTCCAACATTTCAGTAGATGATTGTTCCTTTCCTTTAAAACTGCTTCTTGTTTGTTTTCCCAACTGATAACTTCTACAAATTGAATTTGAAGGCTTTGTGATTCTAGGAAAATCTACGACAACTTCCTTAGAATTGTTCGTGATTAGATTGTCAAAATTTACATGTCCCATCCTCCGATGCCACAACCAAATTTCATTAATCTTTGAAACAAAACACTAATCCTCACCACTCTTAAGTAGATAGATGTTTCCATGAGTTCTTCTTCCTACTGCTACCATAGTTCCAAATCCTTTTTTGATCTCATAGGTGTTATCCTGAAACACAAGCTTAAATCATTCGCTACACATTTATCCAACACTTAAAAGATTATGCCTTAAACCCTTAAAAGTTTCCTTTTGAAGTTTTCTTCCAACTATTCTGAACCATCATCATCTGAGTCATATCCTATCTTCATTGCTTTATGTGCACAAGAGAACTGAGAGGGGGGTGAATCAATTGTATAAAATTTCTTTACTTCTAACCTTAATCAATTCCATCTTAACTCAATCTTTTATTAAGTGTAAACATGAAATGAAAGTAACATAAAGCAAACACCAGAGACACTAGATTTATGTGAAAAAATCCAATGAGGGAAAATCCATGGTGAGGATTAGCTCACATTATAGTAATAATTCAATACCGGATACAAAGGCTGACTATCTAGAAGGACGCTCACTGCCTACAAAGAAAGAAAAGATAAATAAATATCCACCACAAAAGGTTCCACACATTCACAACTTGATTAGAAGATTGCACACCATCAGCTCACTGGTTTCAAGAATCTAACACATCAAAGTAATAATACCTTGATTCTCTCTTACATACTCTTATTTTCACACTTGTTCACACTCCACTTATTTTCCATGTAATTTGCAACATCTTGAATTGTTTTTATACCATCTTCAAAACTAGAAGCATTCTCCAAGGTTGGCTAAATATCCTTCAATTTACAAATTAAAATTAGGTCGGCTACTCAATATTCCAATGGTGGATAAGAATGATAGAGGAATAATTACACATTTAATTAGGATCAAACAACATCTTGGATAAATCACACGCTTCATTAATTTGATGCAAAATCTTTATGTAACATGTAGACACCAGGTCGACCAAACCTAATGAAAACACCAATGGTCTTTGAAGTATATGCATCTCTAGCAAGATGGTCACATGAGGATCACTCAACATGCTTCACTAGGAATTTTACCATCTCTAAGAAATCTTTAGGTACATCTACAACAATTACAACAATCTTCATGCACAAAATATTCTTTAATAGTCCAACCGGACCAACCAGCAACACACATGAGCTTTGGAGCATGACTTTCGGAGTGCCCAATCACAAGCACATTTGTGAGAACATAGAAAACATCAGTATGAATCATCTCCCATATCTGCAAGATTTGAAACAAGCCACCAAAAGACTGTGGAGCCAAAAAAATTCTCCTAGTCCACAAACAAATGGATCTGTCAAACCAGTTCACATATTGGTGAACATATCTTCCACACTCCACCGATCCAGAAGCTAAAAACTAGGATATATTATCCATTGAAGCTCATGAACAATACTACAGATCCCCATAGGCATAGGATCAACACAGAAGAAATACAAAGAACAATACCAGAGAACACTTAGAAAACACATTCAACACTGCCTTCATTATTTCTTAAATTTCTTCAAAAGAACTTTGCAAAAACACAACTACAATTTCATAAATATAGCTCCATGTACTCTAAGCACTTGTACAATATCTCAACTATACAAGTAACATCTGCAATCACACTAAACTGTATTGACATCAATGAAAATATTAATGAAAACACAACCAAACACATCCATACTTGCAACACATTCTACCTAGATGTCTAATCTTGTGCAAGTTCAAAAAAGAATGATGATATTCAGTTTTGTGTAGATTTCAGAGATTTAAACAAAGCCTCGTTGAAAGATCACTACCATTTTCCATCAATGGAGCAGATTCTATAGAGTAAGGTCAAGTCAGAAATGTTCTCGTTGCTCGATGGATTTTCGGGTTATAACTAGGTATATTGTAAAGAAGGAGATCAACATAAAAAAATGTTCACCATGAAGTGGGGAGCGTTTGTATACTCAAAATGTCTTTCGAACTCTCGAATGTTGGTGTGACCTTTCAATGAGCAATGGATATTACTTTTATAGGTTTAATTAATCAAATTATTCTAATATATCCGGATGACCTAACGTTCTTTTCAAAATTAAAGGATGATCACTTTGATCATCTTGAAAAGGCTTTCTAGAGATGTCAATAGTTTGGGATTTCCTTAAATCCAAAAAAATGTGTTTTCGGGCTACCCCAAGGCAAGCTACTTGGTTTTGTGGTATCAAAAGAAGGAATATCAATAGATCTTGAGAGGATAAAATCTATAATGGAGCTACTTCTACCAATCAACCAGAAGGGGTTGTAGTATTTTTTAAGGAGGATTAGTTTTGTTAGTCGGTTGATTTCAGGCACCACGGGCATCGCAAGACCTATCAAACTGGTGCTAAAGAAGTTCCTAATGTTTAAATGGACCTCTGAAGGCAAGATAACTTTCAAGTGAATAAAGGAAACCATCTTCATGACCCCAATGTTAGCTAACCCAAACTTCTCCAAGGATTTCTTGCTCTATGTCTGTAATGACAAACACAACATAGCTTTGGTGCTCACTCGGAAAGACGAAAAAATAATAGTAAAGAGCATCTTGTCACATTCCACTCTAGAAATCTCAAAGGATATGAAGTTGGGTACAAATTTGTTGAGAAATAGGCTCTTCCTATTGTTAAAATCTTGAAGAAATTATGAAACTTGGTATCGTCCAACAGAATCACCATTCTTGTCACCCATCTTAGTGTTTGAGAGTATATCACTAAGGGTGAAATAATTGAGAAAAGGGCCAACTGGATCACCAAGATCCTAGAATACGATGTGTCTATTAGACCAACCAAGTTGGTTCAAGGAAGAGTTCTATGTGAATACCTTGCACGGGAGTTAAGCTCCTCGATGGAGGAAGAGATAGATCAAGCTTACACAAACCATTTCGAGACCGACAAGTCATGGGTGATGGATCAGACACAATATATGAAAAAAAGGAAGTACCCGATCAAAATTCCACCTCACAAAAGGTGATACTATCAATTGCAAGGCACCAGGTATTCACTAATTGAGGGTATTTTGCTCAAAATAAATTATGACGACGTCCTAATCTGATGCTTGGATAAGTCGTAGGCGGAAAGAGTTTTAAATGAACTTCATAGCATTCTTGAGGGTGGGCATTCCTTTACCAAGACTACTGCTTTGAATATAATGTAGGAAGGATATTAGTAGCCTTCGATGTTCTTCGAGGCACACCATCTGATGCAAAGTTGTACTTAATGTCAATATTTTGTTGGAAAGCAGAAGAATTCCACCATGCAGCTAAGCTTGATTGTAATTGAAGAACCCTTTTCCCAATGGGGTTTGCATTTCATCAAGATGCTAAATCCTATTTCCATCATAGGCCATAATTGGATACTTATTAAAACTGACTATTTAACAAGATGGATAGAGGCTATTGCTTTGAAAAGTGCTACAAAAATTGAAATTGGCAATTTTCTTGAGGAGCTAGTCACAAGTTTGGTTCACCAAAAACTATCATATCTGATAATGCACAAGATTTTCTAGGTTCCGGAATGTCATATTTTTCTCTCAAGAATGGGGTCTACCTCAAGACTTCATCGAATTACTACCCACAAGGAGACAGGCTAGCAGAATCAACGAACAAAAACCTAATTAAGTTAATCAATCGCATCAGGTCAGAAAGAGAAAGGGAGTGGCACAAGAACCTACAAACTGCTTTATGGGCCAACCAAATTATGCCCAAAAAAATCCTGAAGGCCTCTCCTTATGAGCTAGTATATGGAATGGAGGTGGTTTTTCCTGTTTCCATAGAGATTCCAGCATTACAACTATTAAAGGTTCTGGAAGTCGAACAAAATAGCAGAATGGAAGTAAGGTTGGAAGAACTCCTAAACCTTGAAGAAAAAAGGGGAAAATCCTATGAATCCATGATCGGTCACCAGCAGATAGTTAAATGATGGTTCAAAAAAATGGCCTCCAACCCAAATTTCTAGGAGGGGAGCTTGGTGATAAAGTATGATGAGTGCACTACAAAACCAAGGAAACATTAAAAATTTGAAGCCCTGTGGAAGGGTCCCTTTCACATTCACACATGCAAAGAAAAGAATGTGTATGAGCTAGAATTCATGGATGGAAAAATTCATTTGAAATTCTTCCATTAAAGTGCAAAAATTATTTTTAAAATTTTCACAGTTATGTACCATATGTAAATTTTTTTGTAAAATATGATTATTTTTTAGAATAAAGCCATGAGAGTAACAAAAATAAGAAGACACATTATATATTATGTTCATTGGAAAATTTATAATATAGTACAAGCTTGAGATTCTAAGAAGCTTGAAGCTTTCTCGAGCAAACCCAAAAAGTTATAGTGCAAAAAAAAGGGCAAAAGGAGGAGGCACACTCAAAAAAGGTAGTGAAATCAAAACCTCCAATCCATTTCTAGGTAGTCAAAATGGAACTTTATCAATTTATTCTTCTTCTTCTTTAGTAGGGAGGAAAGGGGGCCCAACACACATGTGCAAGCTTGGTACACCGAGGACCTCAATCCTCATTCCAATGGCTATACACTAGAAACTCAAAATTCTTTTCCAATCTAGTCCTTGAATGCACTCCACAATGAACTCCCTCAAAAGGAAGGAAGCCACAAGAAGAGACAATTAGAGATGCCTCTCAAGGTCCATAGTTCAAAAATTAGTAAGAAGAGGCAACTAGACCACATCTTCCCCATAGTCGATGTGCCTATGGAGGTCCATGGCATTCATAATACCACCGCCAGGGATGACCACTTGCTTGATTTGATCAAGCCCATCCAAATATAGAGAATAAAAAATGGCATGGCACAACTCAATTATCCAAGGCTTTGATATATCCAAGTCAAGAAGAAAGGCCACAAAGCAGGAGATGACATTGGAGTTTTAGCGCAGTTGGTTCTCATCCTTCGAATAGTCCTTGCTGAGCACCCACTTCAATGACATGACTATAAGGTGGTCATTGGTAATTTATCCCATGAAGGAGTATTATGGCCTTTGTGGAAGGAGCTAAATGGGAGTGCCTAGGCTAGATGACATGATAGAAAATAGTTTAAAGCTAGCAAAATGGGATACAACAAGGAAAGCTTGCTAACTGAAAGAAATTTTAAAAGTGAATATTTTTCTAAGGTGGCATAGCTATTTATAAAAAAAGGTTAGCCAACGACCTCAACCAATCAAAAACCCATCACCCACCTCACGAAAATGAAAAATATTAAAGAAACTAGAGGAAAAGAGATGAATCATTCATAAAAAAATTCATGAAGCCTGAAGAAATAAATTTGGGCATTGGGAGTAAATGCTCACATCTGCCGATCTCTTCCATGTGTCCATTTCCATCATCAGCACCAAATTTCTTGTTTGTGGGAAAAGATGTTGATTAATGTGCTAAGTTCTGAAAAATTAAATGAGCACATCTTTTTAGAGTACTTCACACTGCTTAAGCATGCTTCCTATGGCTAAAATCACACTTTCCAAGAACATAAAAGCTTATTTATGAAAGAGGTAGTGAAGAGAATGTACTAATTCCATTCTTGTGATGAATTTGGAATTCTCAATGTATATGGATCCCAAATCCACACATATCACCTCGGTGGCAGCATTTAGTGAGCCAAAGGTAATGATAGTGTCTTAATGCATGTATATGAAAGAAGTATTGAATGCACCCAAAATAATTTTTTGTTGAGGAGCAAAATGCAAGTAGTCATTTCTATGAGGAAGCTCTTTGTAAATTTTCAAGTATAAAAATGGCATAGACATTCAATTTGGGAAGAAAGGTTGGATCCTCATCTAAAATACTAGGCTATGTCGATAGTTTTGGGAGAGAATCATTCACCAATGCCCCAATGCCAGAAGAATGGTTTTTTTCCCATACCAAATCAATACAGGAAAGGTGACCATGTTAAGAAAGAGACCATGCTAGATTTCATAGAAAAAATTTTTGACCCAAAGATGGTGGCAAACCCTAAAATCTTGAGAGAAGGGGCATTTCAAAGAATGATCAAACATGGTGGAGTTGAAGGTTTTGCATCATCACTCTAGAATTATGGTTTACCACAATTCATGTTTCCCACTATACACCCATGTCCAAAGCTGGTAGATGCATGCACTAAGAGGTTTGACAAAGAAACATGGACTATAATCAGTGGTAGGATTAGGGTTACAATCAATGCAACAACAATCCAAGATATCTTATGTATACCTATAGGATGGGTCAGTGAGAGCTTTAACCAAGAAGTAATGGAGGAGTTCTAGACAAGAAAAATTAAACAATTGGATTTTTATGAAGATGAAACTAAGGAGAAGCCAAAAGGAGGTCAACTCCTCTTCCCCTTGCCACCTGTGAAGTTCAAAATAGATCTTCAGGCCATTTTTGTAATGTAGGCCTATATTTATGGCTACGATGATGATAAAATTTTTTATCCTTTTTAGATGGGCATGGCCTTTATTCTCAAGAGGGCAAAGAGCCAAAAATATTATGATTTTGCAGAAATAATAGAAGAAAAGATTCTAGAGTAGGTAAGGAATTATGATGCAATGAATGCAATTTCAGGTATTCTTCATTTTTGGTGCATTTGATCTTACACAAAAACTCTGAGTTCTTTGAAAGATACTTGCCATTTTTTACATTTGATGTAAAGGGGTCATACAAGACAATTTCAGTCTAGACCCATGTGCTTTCGAAGACATGGGATTATTATTGGTTTGTGGATTATTTTATAAGGCCATTTCTCATAGACTTATCTCCACAACCTTCGATCCATTTCTCTCCTAAAGTCTTGCAATGGATAAAGAACTCGCAGACCCTAGTGGATTATTTTCTGGGAGCTGAGTTCACATTCATCAAATTTCATGGTTTCATCAAGGAGCCTTTCAGGCTCCCCAAATTTGTAACCAATAGGGTTTTTTCTTTGGAGGTGTGCCATCAGGTAACTATCACCGACAACACCTATGGTGCCGGAAGGCACGAGAAAAGACTTTATTCGACTCCCCTTTCCATTGCTAACAACCAGGTAACACTGGTAACGAGGAAGGAAACAAAGGTGTTTATGAACAAATAAGCACACTTGGGCATAGTTCTCATTTGTGATGCATAGAATTACAACCCAACAAGGCACCTCCCGATTGTGAAGTATGAGAGCTAGGATTATTTTTAATCAAGAAAGAACCTAACCAAAGAGAGGTCAGAGTTGTACATCAATTTACCTTCATACCATTTGATAGGCCACTATGGCTTGATTTTTACCTCAAAACGACGGAGTACCATCTGAGCCTTCCGATGGGAAAGTCTCTAAATACATAATTGAAGCATATAGGGTGGTCAGAGAGAAAGAATATGAATTTATGGAGGTTGTGATAGGAAATAAAGAGCCTTGATGCCATGTATGGCCATCTCAAATGACATGATGAAAGATTCAATGAAATTTATGAAAAAGAGGCTGACACTAAGGATAGTAATCCTAAGATCGATCAAGAGATTGAATAGGTAGAGCTTCCACTCTACACTTCCTAGCCTCATGAGCTCGATAAAGGAAATGGGCCAAAATGGAAGGACTCATAGGTCACACCCTCTTTCAGTTCCCAAGGGTAGGGAAAGAGGACCCAACAGTCCCCAAAGAGGTCCACTATGCCTATAGAAGGCTAGGTTTCGACGGGATTGACCACCAAAGGATTTGAATCCATATGTTTCACTCATACAAAGAAGAGAAGAGTCTAGGACCTAGGTGGACCCGGTTTACCAGCCAAAGGAGAGGAAGAAGTGGAGTCCACTTCGCTAGGATATTCGGCTTTAGTAGACCAAGTAAGTTTTTCTCCCCCTCTTCTTTCTGACTCTACATCTTTGGTTGTTCCCCCGCCCACATCTATAGAAAAGAGTCCTCCCTTCATAGATTCTAATCTCTTAATTCTCAATGAACCCCTAGCTATTTTCAACAATGAAACTCGTAAGGAAACACTATGTGTAAAGAGAGCATCATCCACATCAGCTACGATTGATTGTTTAATTTTCTTGTCAAGGGCCCCCATTGAAAAAGTTGAAGCATCCATGTTGCCAATTTCACTAAATTCATCTGCTTCTAGGTAAATGTCATTTTTTTCTACTCACTTCCCCTTTCACTCTGATGGGTGTTCCTCTTGCACAATCCCCATATGGTATCCCACCATTTTTAATGATAACACTCCCCTTTACCTCTTTGTAATCTCATTCAATCAAGGCTTCTTCTTCTATCATCATATTCAGTCTCCCTCTAGGTGCTTCTATTTTTGTACAAAGCATCGACACCCCATAGAGTCTCCGAGGTCATTTCAATGTGACCAAGCTAGCCTGACAAGCTAGAAAATAGAAACTATCAATAAAAAACATTGCATAACCAGTTGATAAGAAGATTGAGGCTTATTTTAATGGAAAGTGGAATTCCCCATTGATTGCTACCATGAAGCCACTAGTATCCAAGACAGATGGAGAAATGTAGATGGAATATTATGACATCAGAGCTATGGACCTAGATTTAAGTGAAACTCACCCACATGACAAAGTGGTTCTAGCTAAGGCCACCCAAAAATTCTACACTAATTATGAGAAGCTAGACAAGAAATTAAAGAATTGCAAGGGAGAGGAGGTAAATGTAAAGATATAGTGAGTAGGCTACAGGCAGAAATCTAGGGTAGAAAGGTGGAAATGGCTCACATAAGGAAAATACAAGATTACCAGGGAGAAGCAACCAGGTTCCTTGAGGAGGCCCATCATGAACAAAGTTGACTTTATGTCAAGGTAGAAAAGTTAAGGGTTGATCTTGCTGCTGAATGTTACAATACAAAATATTGACATGTTTAGGAAAACATGCAAGAAGAATTGGATAGTGTGTGATCCCAGACTTCTGACAATCTACAAAAGGCCTAGGCAGAAATAGAAAGGGAAAAATAAGAGATGCATGAGATTGAATCTATTTTACAAACTCATGATCAAGAGGTCAAAATTTTGATCTCTGAACTAACAAACACCCTCCAAGAGAAGGACCAGATGGAGGAGAATGTGAAGGAAAGCGAATCTTAGTTCCATTAGGAATTGGCTACAATACACGGACACAGGATCCTCCCGATATTGAAAAGACTGATATCCATGTATTGGGAAAGAATCATAGTTGCAGTTATTGCTCTATTTAGCCAGTCTTCTAGTTTTGAAGGGATGCTCAGGAATTAGATGAGAAGGTTGGCCCAGTGGTCGACCAAATTCTACAAATTTATGCTCCCCAATCTATGGAATCAAAAAATCTTATTTCCAAGCTATGTAAAGCCCCTAAAGAGGCTTTAGGAGACATAAGAATTCTATATCGGAAGGCCACCTCAAGGAAAGAAATTGAGATCATCAACTAATATAAGGTCATGAAAAAAATCAAAGAGTGCCAAGTAGCATTGAATAGAAAGGTCAATGAGACCAAGAAGGATTTCAATGTTTTGCTTGATTTCCAATTGGCCACCTTTTTCTCATCTAAAGGAGGAGTGATATCAATCAAGTAGATCACAAGTTAAATTAGACACAAGGTCTAGAATTCTACAAAGATCCTAGGTATAAGCCCATCTCCCACTATTGAAAAAATCGAGAAGGAGATCATTACCCTTTCTTGACTCTATTACCATATTGGGGTTGTTTCATCAAGGTGAGGAGGTGTTTCTTTTAAGGAAGTTTTTGAGTTGGATCAAGCATACGAGATTCTCCATACTCTCATCCGATCCACTAATTTAGATTGGGAAGCTCAACACTCCACCTTCATAAAACTCCAAGAGTTACCAGAGCTCTAGGTTCACACCTCCACAACCAAAGGCCCCTTGTGAGTTTCCAGAACTGTAAATATTTTTTTTCTTTTTAATCTTTTTAGTCTTCAGATTTTACCTTTCTTATCTTCAGGAAGATCTTTTGTTTAATGAAGAAGAGACTACTCCAAAAGGTGTGCAATGTGTGATGTGGTGGCTATGTGACTTTTGTATATCACTTTCCTTTTAGGCGTGATCTGAGACACGTGTTGGCTTGGTAGTGATTTTCTTCAAAGCCATTCTCATAAATCTAAGATTACCTACCCACTTGACACATCACCTATTCATTTGAACAATTGTTATTTTTTTGGAATGATTTCTTTAGGAAGAATTTTTTAGAATGCGGTGGGTGTGTTGTCTTCAAGGTGGAACCTTCAAGTCAATGCAATCAATCTATATGATTGATCGATCAGATTTTTTCCAGGCTATTTTTTAAATCCGATTGTTTTCTAATTGCATTTTTTGTTAAATATCAAAACACACTAATGAAGTAGTTGGGAATTAATGGACAAAGATTGATGTGATCTAATCAAGATCTAGGATCGCATCATGGTCTATCAAATATAGGTACTTGGTAGTTTTTGTTTTTGGAATGTTTGTGGTGGTGTTCAATTCATCCAGGTTATAAATAGTGGTTGGCAACATATAGAAAAAAATAGGTCACTTTGAAAATATTCTTGAAGTAGATAGATCTAGTAGGGAGTTTTTATGTTTTCAGAAGTAGAATTTTTTACAGAATACTGCTATTCTCTAGCATGTTATATTTTAACTCAAACTATCATCGGATTAGCATCCGACCTTTGTTGTTCAGTTCATTTGATATTGAAAGTTTGATCTATTTAGCGGAAATCTTTGAAACTATGCATGTTATTGTCCTTTGTCAAATTTATTCTTTATATTTTTGTTCATGTTAAAAACATTATGTTAATCTTATTTTGATAGTTTGGGTAGCTGATTTCCATGTTGTTAAGCTTCTATGTTGAATGATATCTTTCAGAAACCAGATTATGTCTATGAACATTCCCATTTTTTGTTAGTTGTTATCTTTTTCATATTATGTTGTAAAGGGAGAAAGAGTTCTCTATAAAGTTTTGGATATTTTTGTTAACTTATAGAGTTTTTTATGTTTTATCAGATCTCAATGGGTGCTTCCCATGAGGTGATTTGAAATACTGCACTATGCTTTTATTTATCCTTTTTTGCTCGTTCTCTTTCCAACAATGAATGGATTGTGGCATTCTATGTCTATCATATAATTCATAAAAAAATTAGTTGATTCTTGAAATGTTGTAAAAGCTTCGGCTCATTGCAATTTTCATGTTTTATTCACATTTCTTTCCAGTTTTCTCCTCCAACATAAAGAAGATTTTACTTTCTATAAAAATCCTCGAGGTTATTCAGTGAGGCACAAAATGGTCCCCCATTCACTAAATTACCCATAAGGCTATTGAAGAGGCACAAGCTTGGATGATCAACAGGTTATTCTAAAATGACTTCACTACAAGTAGGGGAATGATCAATGGGTGAATTGAATTTTTTATAAATGTTTTCCATAGGGAAAGAGGGGTAATTGAGATTCTGATGACTCTCATCAATAAGATTTTCTAGCATCAAAGTATCTTCTTCACAACAAGGAGAGATACTAGGAGAAGAGCAAATGTGATTTTCAAGGTTGTCCATAATTTCATTCCTTTGTCCCATAATGTCTTCCAAGATAAGATAATTAGGGAAAGGAACATAAAGAGGGTTGTTATAGACCTTAAAGATTTGATTATCTAACACCAACATATCCTCATCATTTACAACATCATCACAAGAGGGGAAGATGTTGGAAGATAAATGTAGACTAGTTGAAGTGTTATGTAGGTAGGTTTGAATGGTCTCTTGTTATGTTCTATGATCATCATGATTACTTATTTTCATGTCCTCTTGTTTATCAATGTTTTGCCTAATAAGAGAGGTAAAAGGAGAGAAACAACTAGGGTTCTCAAAACTCTCATTGATTAGATCTTCTAACACAAAAATATTTTCTTCACAAATAGGAGAGATATTAGGGGAAGAATGAATATGATTGTTATGATTGCCCAAGGTTGTATTCTCTTTTACTAAAAAACTATCATAGGAAGGGGATATAAACTTTTTGTTAGCATGCCTAGATAGGTAAGATACTAACATTGTTTGAACAAAAATGAAACGCACTTCTACCCATCTTATGAAATGATTCAAGAATGTAAACAATGTGTATCCAAAGATGAAAAGTACTTTTATCCAATGTATGCAAAACCTTAAGACTACAAACAATGTATATCCAAAAATGAAAAGAACTTTTATGAAACTTATGCAAAGCTTTATGAATGTAAAAATTATATATGCAAAAGTGAAAAGTACTTTTATCCATGTGATGAAAAGTTTTAGAAATGTGAACATTTTTAAGATCTGATGATTGTTGCAATTGAAAGGATTTCAAAAATGACTACCCTAATTTGATGTTTTTGACCTAGATGCATAAAATAGAAGTTACTACAAATTTCCAGACTGATACTATATGTTACTAGCGAGATTAGGAAACACAAAAATAAGGTTTTTAATGCTCTAAAAGGTAGTTTAAAATCTAGATTGGGACTAAATCACCCATAGGGGTGTATGAGTCCCAGATAGTGTTTGTTTCACAATTAGAATAAAAATTAAGTGTTTTCTATGCTTTCTACTTTGGATGACATTTGAACTAAATACAAATGCAGATTTTAGATGATTTTCAATGATGGAAGATGCAAAAATGCAACCTATATGTACTTTCACTAATGCAATATTTTGAAACCCTAGATGGAAACTGACTAGTGCAAAATATAATTAAAATTTTATGAAAGCTAAATCTAGGATGATAATGTACTCCAAATCACAAAAAAAAAATTCTAAATGCAGGTTCACCAAAATGAAAGTTTGAATTTTTTTGCTTCTATGCCTGGGAGATAGAACAAAAATATTCACTCACTCTCATTCAAGGACAAACCCTAGAGTTCTCAATCCAATGAAGAAAGGGGAAAGAGATCTAGCAATAGGGCTGACTTAGGGTCTAATTATAGAATAGTGAGGGGTTCACCACCAAGCTAGGGCTTAGAAAGATAAACGAAATTAAAATCGAAATACTTAAACCTAATATGGTGTAATCTTTCACTAAATGACCTATAAAAGCATGTAGATTAGAACAAAGAATAGCAAGATGAAATGTGTGAACTTGAAAAACCCGAACAAGGCTGGAATCAGCTCTGAAACATTGGAAATATTGAAATTTTGGCACACTAGTACTCATATGCCAATCTAGGCATATCAGTTCCAGATCAGGGGTTTTTGGGTAGGAACTAGTTTTTGGCACTGTAGATCTTGAATCTTCAAAAATCTAGAAAAGTTCCTATAGTGAGACTCATATCTAACTTCTAGCGTATCAGTCTTGTTCCAATATTTTGGGAATTCAAAGTCTGATTTTGTTCTAAGAATGGAAGGAATGATGGAAGAATTGAAGGTTTTGTCTTTCATGTCAACTAGTCAATTGGTTATCAACTGGTTATTGTTGATTGTATATGTCGAGGATATTTGAGAAAATTGTATTGAAGGAAGATTACAAGTTTCAATGGTCACTCTGGGTTTTGCTCCTATTTTTTCTCATTTTTTTGTGTGGTTCAGATATGTTGATCATGGTTTCTGGAACCTTCTATACCCATATTTTTGGTTATTGATTCATTGTTCAGTGCGAGTTATGTTCACTAGTTGTGAACTGTGGTTCTCTAAGGTTCTTGTTGAGGTCTGAGGGAAATGTTGTTGGTCCAAATTTATCTTTGATGAAGTCTTATGACTTGTGGTTTGAGAGTTGTGTTGATATGATCACGATAAAGCTAATCTTGGTATCTAGAACCTGTTTGTGGTTAATTTTTCTATGTGTTTTACACTGGTTTAGCCGAACTTTTGTTAGACACTATCTTTAGATTTAATGTAGAATGTGTTTGGGTCACCCTCATTCTAATTCCACCCTAGGATGTTTTGGCACCAACCTAATTTGAATTTAATGTTGGATGGTTGACTTTGGATATGTTTCAAAGTTGAAGATGGTATATATATAGGATGAGTTAGTGATGAAGAGACACAAAAATGAAGAAGAGAGATAAGTGAAAATAAAAAGAGAAGATAGATGTGAGACTGATGCCATTAAATGAGTGTTTGTGATGTGAGTGTGGCAGATCAATTCTAAGCCTAAATTCTGAGTTTCTAGATGTAGTGAGTAGAAGGTGTACTCTATCATTCATGCATGTCTGTGAGTGATTGTGGTGGATTTCTCTATTGCATTGAGATTTTTGTCTTTCTATAACACATCTCTTTTATCTTATTTGTATCTTTATGGCAGTGAGACCTTTGAGCTGGGTGATCCCACAATAGTGGTTTACAATTTTTGGCCAAACTGGACACTAAAATTATTATTTTTAACTAAATCTTCACATTCGGGCACCTATAGCAGCTAAACCATGAGGAATTTGAAGATGATTCAAACAAGAGTCTCATCACATTTTTTCTGTAGATTCTAAAAGTTTTTTTTTCAAAAAATCTGGAATAAGATTCCATTGCTTTTTCCATCTCCCATGAAAACTAGTTTTTTTTCAAAAAACAACATTTTTAAAAAGTGATGCTCACCATATACAACATAAATTCTTTTGTATGAAGGATTAAATTCTATTTTTTTTGAATTTATATTTATAACTATAATATCTAGCACTTTCATTTGGTCTCATATTTTTTCCTTAATAGAGTTTCAAAGTCAAACCAATTGCAATTTAGACATATAACCTTTTCTATATATATCGAAATTCAATTTATTTTTTTTTAATGGATCAAGGACATAAATACCCAGCATGAAAATATTTAAAAAACCATTATTTTGATAATTTTCTATTTTTCCACATGTGCAAAACAAAGAGCTTGATTTTCGGTGAAAAACCTATGTTTAATAAAATTAAAAAAAACACATACATAATAAAACAAAAACATATTAAAATTATATTCATGGGATAACTCATTTTGAGGACTACCATAATCATTTGAAATAAATTTTAAATGAATTAATTTGATCCCCAAAAAGGTAAATCAAAAGTGATTTTTTATCAGAATTTTGATAGGTGTAAAGGAGACTCATTTATAGGTATGGTTTAAAACTAGCGAGATTCTATCGAAGGGGGTTTGATCTAAGGTGGTTTGATCAAACCCTCTTCAATTGGAATCCTTAAAATGGAAATTTTAAAGGCTTAAATCATTATATTTTCTAAAAATTGTGATTTCAGCAAAAATTAGTTCCTCTCAGAAATTGTAAACCAGCTTTGTGGGATCACCCAGTTGTTAGCCTTGTTGGATAGTGAGTCTTGTTTCGAATAGTTAGTCTTTGTTTTGGCTATGATCCTTATTTATTAGGTAGTGATCCTCTTGTAATTAGTTTTGATATTCTCTATATTGTGAGTTAATCATCACTGTGGCTTTTCCCCATTGGGTTTTCCACTTAAATCTGGTGTTGTTCTGCTTGTGTGATGGTTTTTAGTTTCTACACTTGCACTAAATGTTTAATCATTTAAGAAGTGTTAAGGATTAATTATGATAATTGGATTAAAGGTTTAATTCTTTGAAAAATAATTCACCCCCTATCAATTGTTATATTCAACAATTGGTATCCGAGCTTTGTTCCTTGGTGAAGAGCTTAACCACTTGAGGAAGGTTTGGGATGGCTGGAAAAATGGTTTATGATTATATGAGGTTCGATGGAAGTAATTATGCTATCTAGAAAACATTGATGGAAGAATATTTGGAATATTATGGATATGGTGTGGAGAAAGATTACAAGAATCCTTATACTCTTCTTGCTAATGGATTGAGTACAACTAATGAGATCAAATCACATGAAGCAAACAACAAGGTGAAGTGCATTTTGAAGAACATTCTGGTACATTTTGAATTAATTAAGGTTCAAAATATAAAGATTGCTAAGGAATTTGGGGATGCTTTGGAAAGGGCACATGAAGGTGATGAAAGAGTCAAAGAGGTAAAGTTGTAGAATTTTGAAACATAGTTTGAGCCTCTACATATGTCTGAAGATGAGAATGTCAAAGCTTATGTACAATGACTGGATGAGATAGTGGTCGAAATGTGAGTACTTAGAGCTATTGTAGATGAAATTAGGATTGTGAAGAATATTCTTAAAACTCCCCTTGATGCTTATAGCGAGAAGGTGTGTGCAATCGAATAGAGTATAGATTATAAGACCTTCACTAAAGATTTGTTGAAATTTTTGACATCTTATGAGATGAGGAAGCCAAATCTAATGAATGGATGCAAATCAAAAATTGCTTTTAAGGCTACAAAAGCTCAAGATCTGGATGAAGAAAATCTTGATGAAATAGAAGCTAACTTTGTAAGAAGGATGAGGAAAGGCTCCAAAAAGTATGAAGGTAAGTTACCCTTTAAATTCTTTAGTTGTGGAGAAATAACTCATCATAAACTGTCTGGAAAGAGCTAAGAGGAATAAAAAAGGACATGAGAAAGAAAAGAAAGGAAAGAAAGTTAACAAATATTATTATGTGAATGAGAATGCTAGTATATCTAATGAGGATTTTAATTATGAGGAACCTGATGACAATGAATTCTTGTTCCTGACTATAAAGGATGTACCTACTTTTGTTAATTCTGAAAAATAGGTGAAGGAAAGCCCTCCGGAGAAGGAGAAAAATGAAGGTACTATTATCTCTACCCTACATGCTAAATAAGAAAAGAACTATTGGGTTGTTGATAGTGGTTTTTCACATCACATGACTGGTGATAAAAGTAAGTTTTTTAAAATTGGAAAATATGATGGAGGATTGGTTATGTTTGGAGATGATAATGGTGCTAAAATTTGTGTGATAGGATCAATAAGTTTTGATGACAAGCTTAATATTGATGATATCTACTATGTTAAGGGTTTAAGGAATAGTCTTTTGAGTGTTGGTAAGATGTATAGTAAAGGATATGATCTTGTGTTTAAGGATGAGAGGTGTGAGATCTAGAAAGGATCCAAAAAAATGATTGTTGGTGGAAAGAAATATGAAGGAAATATTTACCAACTCAAGGGTGTTGATGGATGATGCTTTATGACTCAGCTTAATGAAATTTGGTTATGGAATCAAAGGATGTGTCACATGAATTTTTATAACTTGGTGAGAACTAGTGTTGTTCAGGCTATGAGAGATTTACTAAGAATTACAAAGCATGCTAATGCTATTTGCAAAAAATATCAATTTGGAAAGAAAACAAGAAGTCATTATAGATCAAAGGAACAATCTACTATTGGACTACTGGATTTAATACATATAGATCTTTGTGGTTCTACAAGAGTGAGAAGTCTACTCTGTGAAAGGTACTTTATTCTTTTGATTGATGATTATTCTAGATATACATGGGTTACATTTCTTAGAGAGAAATCAGATGCATTAGATAGATTTAAGGAATTAAAAGCTACTATTAAAAATGAAGTAAATTTGAGGATAAAATGCTTAAGGTCTAACAGAGGTGAGAATTCACCTCCCATAAGTTTAATATGTTTTGTGAAGTGCATGGAATAAAGAGACAGTTATCTACTCTGAGAACTCCTCAGTAGAATGGAGTTGTTGGAAGAAAAAATAGAACAGTTCAAGAGGTAGCTAGATTGATGATTATTGAGGTTGGTTTACTAGAAGTTTATTGGAAAGAATCGATTCATACTATTTTTTATGTATTCAATCATGTTCAAGCAAGAGAAAATAGTACAAAGACTCCCTATGAGCTATGGTTTGTAAGAATTCATATATGAATCAAGTATTTCAAGGTATTTGGAATAAAATGTTATATTAGAAGAGATGAATAAACATTGGGAAAGTTTGATGCAAGAAGTGGTGAAGGAATTTTTCCTGGATATTCTACTAAAAGTAAAGCATACAGATGTTTCAATAAAAGAATGAGAAAGATTGTAAAGAGTTATAATGTCAAGGTTAATGAAACAATGAAGAATTAAATTCACATTGATGGATATGTATCTCATGAACCTGACTGTGCAAGAATAGAAGAGATTGTGGAAGAACAAGAAAAGGATGAGAAAGAAAAGCAGGATGAACAAAATGAAATATAAGAAGAATCTCTAGTGTTCTCCCCTAATACATATAGGTATGTGAAAAAGAATAATTTACAAAATCAGATTATTAGTGAGAGGACAAAAGGAGTGTTGACTAGAAGTAGAACTACTATTGAAGTAAACTTGTGTTTACTTTTTGAGATTGAACCGAAAACTATAAGTAAAGCATGTAAAGATGAATATTGGATGAAAGCTATGTAAGATAAACTTAAATGTATATTTAGAAGAATCAAACTTGGTAATTGGTCCCAAGATTGGCAGACAAAAACATTATTGGATCAAAGTGGGTGTTCATAAATAAGTTGAATGAGAATGGAGAAGTGGTTAGAAACAAAGTGAGCCTTGTGTGTAAAGGTTACTCACAAGTGTAAGGAATAGATTTTCAAGAAACCTTTGCTCCGATAGAAAGAATGGAAGCTATACGGATGTTCTTAGCATTTGTTTCTCGTAAAGATTTCAAGGTCTATCAGATGGATGTCAAATCAAAATTTTTAAATAGTGAGCTAGAAGAGGAAGTCTACATGGAAAAACTAGAAGAATTTTAGTTTTCAGATCAATCGGATATGGTATGTAGATTGAAGAAAGATTTATATGGATTGAATCAAGCTCCTAGAGCTTGGTATTGAAAGGAAAATAGACAGTGCGAAAATGCTTTCCTCAGGCTGAAACCACAGAGGAGAAGTGTAAAGACCAGTTTTAAAAATTTAAAACACTTAAGATGAACACATAGGAAAACAAGAGTAACATAAAATAACAATCACAGAGATAACACTAGATTTACGTGGGAAAGCCCTTATGGGAAAAAACCCACCAGACCAAGAGAAATCACTTTGTATTACAGTAAAAGGTTTACATACAAAGCTATCAGACCACTCTTTCTGATCATCAACTCACAGCAATAGACTTTAGTTTAAAAATTACACTCACTATTACAATGCTCTTGCAGCATACAATGAATAATTATTTCACATATCGTCACCTTAGTGAAAATACTTATATATCCGATTGTTACAAGTCTAACATTCATTATTCTACAAACCAAAAAATCAACTGCCATTATTTTGCATCTTCCTTCTGACAGATGAATCTGATTGCTTCTGACCAAGTCGCCTTATAATTATGCATCGAGCTATCTAGGCATTAATTCTCTTTTCCATAATCAGATCATGTCACCTGTCGAATCAAGCCATGTAGTTAATGCTTTCATTACTCCAAACTTCAGACAATCAATTGTTGATTACTTTCCACATGTCACCTTTCCATTCGTCCACCACTTTCAAACGAGTCTGTTTGGTCAAACTATGTTCATGAGCTCCTTACCACGCCACTGCCCCAAGCCAAAGAGACCACCGCGGTATGGTTGTGTCACTGCAACATTGCCCATCTCCTTCTCAGCCTTTGTGGTATGGCGGTAGAAATACTGCACCACCATGACAAAGAAAAGGAGCCACCATGATATGGAGGTGGGTACTTGACCACCCATGTGACACCTTCACTGTGCCAACATTGAGCTCGGATCAATCTTTCACGGTATGGCAGTTTCATTGCCCAATCACGAGGCTGAAAAAAGCCTCTCGTGGTATGGAGGTAATCACCAGAGCTATCCTCAAACACACTGCACTACCATGCCCCAACTGCCAGACCTCCGTGATAAGGAGGTAAGTGTCATCTCTGACTGCCAAGGCTTACCGTACCTCCATGACATGCCCAAAGGGCCATCACAGTGTGGCGGTAAGAAATATTTGCTAGCTATCACCATTAACCACGACCACCATGCCTCCTTCGAGCAACCTCCACGGTAGGGAGGTAAATGATCAAACCAACTGTGTAGTCAATCGTGCTACTGCTAGCTAAGGATAGAGACCCCGTGGTATGGCAGGAACACCGCCCAACTAGAGATAGAGCACAGAGGCCGGTGGTATGGCTATAAACCATGCTACTATGCCTCTAAGAAGAAATTCTAGTGATAGAGAGGTAAAGTCTAGAAAAGGCTGCAAAACACAGTCTTTTACAAAGGTTCAAGCCATAAGTTGAGGAAACTATTCACAACAAGTTCCCACTTGACGAAGACTTCCTGGCTTCCTCTAGAATTTGAATTTATTGATGATTATAGGCCCCAAGGCCCATCGAATCTATGCACCATCTAAACTTTTCTGTGCTCACTGGCTTCGTTAATGCATCTGCAACATTCTTCAAAGTGTCAACATTTTCCAAACAGAACTTCCATCCTCCACCATGTCTCTAACAAAGTGATACTGTACATCAATGTGCTTTGTCTAGGCATGGAAAGTAGGGTTCTTTGCCAAAAAAATGGAACTCTGAATGTCACAACAAATTGTAATCTTCCCTACATTAAAACCAATATCAGAACACAAATGACCTAGCCAAACAACTTCTTTGCAGGCATGTGTTGCTGCCATCTTTCCTACCTCTATAGTGGACAAAGCGACTACATCCTGTCACTTGCTCATCCAACTAACTGCACCACCATTTAACATGAAATTGTATCCACTGGTGGATCTCTTGTTGTCAATGTCCCCTACCCAGTCAGATCCACATATCCAAAAATATTTAGTGTTCTCTGTGATGCAACCAAATTTCCATGGTAACACAGAGCATATTCTGAAGTCCCCTTTAAACATCTGAACACTCTCTTCACAACATCCCAATGTGTCCTTCCTATATTTGACATAAAACGGCTAAGAAATCCCACTGCTTGGGTAATGTCTTGCCTTATACAGACCATTTCATTGATTAGACTGCCAATAAAACTTGCATAAGGAACCTTGGACATGTCCTCCATCTTAGTTGAAGATATTGGGCAATCTTCAACAGATAGCTTTGTTCCCTACAAGACTAGAACAACTAGTTGCTTGCAATAATTTATACCAAATCTCTCCAGAATAGTGTTAACATACTTACTCTGGCTATCCCAAATCTTTCTACTTGTTTTGTCCCTGGTTATTTCCATCCCCAGAATAAACCTTGTTGCACCCAGATCTTTCATTTCGAACTTTGTAGACAACTGAGAAATAAGATCAAAAATCATAGACTTACTTTTTCCTATGAACAACATATCATCCACATATAGGGTAATAATAAGCACAAGATCATTCTCATATTTGTAATACACACAATGATCATATTTTGATCTCACAAATCCCACAAACAACACAAAAGTGTCAAATTTCTAGTACCACATTCTAGGAGACTGCTTCAAACCATACAGAGATTTCTTTAATTTGTAGACCAAGTTTGCTTTACCTTTTTCAACGAAGTGCTCGAGCTAGGACATATAAATTTCTTCTTCCATCTCTCCATGGAGAAATTTTGTCTTCACATCCATCTGCTCGATCTCTAAGTCATATGCTACTGCCAATGACAAAATAAATCTGATAGATGTCAGCTTTGGTACAGGGGAAAAAAATTTCCATAATAAATTCCCTCTATCTGGGAAAATCCATTTGCAACCAACCTTGGTTTATACTTCTCAACACTACCATCTAGACCAATCTTCTTCTTAAATACCCATTTATAGCCAACAAGCTTTTGCCCTTCAGGAAAAGGTACCAAATCCAAGGTTTCTTCTTCAATGATTCCATTTCTTCATTCATGACTTCCAACCAAGAATTTGAATTAGACATGCTAATAGCCTCTTTTATAGTCCTAGGCTCATCATTTCTAGTAATCAAGGCATGGGCATAGTTTGAATCTAACATAGAGAAACCATACCTATCAGGTTGTTGTTTTTCACATGTAGACCTTCTTACTAGCTAAGGTTGTGGTTCGTCATCTTTAGAACTCTCAGAGCTGCTTGACCTCTCCTTAGTTTTAGGCACACCATGTAGTTCCTCTTTTTTTGGAGTCTGAGGAATTTCAACTACATCATTCTTCTTTTCTCTTTTATCTGTCTCTAGCTGTGGATCAGCTACTGAAGGTTTCAACTCATGAAATATTACACTTCTACTATACAGAACCTTCTCAGTATCAGGATTCCAAATCTTGTATCTCTTCACACCAATGTCATATCCAATGAAGATACATTTAACAACCTTGTTCTCCAACTTAGATCACTTCTCATTTGGCTCATATGCATATGCCTCATAGCCAAAGACACAAATATGTCTTAGAGAGGGCTTCTTACCAGACCACACTTCAAAAGGTGTTTTTCAACAAGAGCAGAATAAGGTAAATGATTTACCAGGTAACATGTTGTAGCCATAGCCTCAATCCATAACTTCTGCTCCAGACCAGCACTGCTCAACATACTTCTCACTCTCTCCATTAACATTCTATTCAACCTTTTAGAAAATCCACTCTGTTGTGGAGTATAAGGTGTAGTTTTATGAATTTTAATCCCATGGTCTTTACAGTAACTTTCAAAATCTACAGAACAGAATTCACCACCATTATCCATCCTTAAACATTTAATTTTCCTTCCAATCTGATTCTCTACCAAAGTTTTGAATTCTTTATACCGACTGAACACTTCTGATTTACTCTTAAGAAAGTATATAAATGCCCTTCTCGAATAGTCATAAATTTAAAAGAAACATAATATCTATACTTTGATAATGAAGGGACATTAACTGGACCAAATACATCAGAATGAACCTAATCTAGTACACTAGAAAATTTATGAGGACTTGAATAAAATGAAACACGGTGTTCCTTTCCATATATGAAATGTTTACAAAAATAAAACTCAAGGTTACAATCAACAAGCCCTTCAACAATATTTTTATTTTTCAAGGTTTTTAAAAATTTCTCACCTATGTGACTGAGTCTATGATGCCAAAACATGGTCTTCTCTGCTGGGAGTTTCATCTCGAAGTAATTTGCACCCAGAGGAGCATCAGTCTTCTTCTCTTCACGAAAAAATTTTCTTGACTTTTTAGAGACATTGTTACATTGAACAGGACATGCATCTAGCTTGTATAGAGTTCCAGTACGTACACCCTTAGCCAACACAATAGCCTCTAGCCATATTACATCCTTTACTCGACAAATAAACTTCCACACCAGCATCATTAAGCTTATTGACATAAAGTAAGTTACGATCCAAACCTGGTATGTGTAGTACATCACCAATACCTTTGATTCTTCCGTCAGGGAATTGTATTTTGACTCTTCCACAACCAACAATCTCTAATGTTGAATCACTTGCTAGGTACACCTTTCCACCATCATAATTTTTGTACTTAGTGAACCACTCTCTATGAGACATCATGTGGAAAGATGCACCTAAGTCAACCAACCAGACATTATCTGATGCCTAAGTTACCAAATCTGCAATGAAGGCATCTACATCACTTTAAGAAGAGTCATTGTCTGAAGCATTATTATTATTCTTCTTCTCCTTACAATCCTTTCGGATATGGCCAAGCTACCCACAATTCCAACATTTCACCTTGGAATTTTTACCAGGAGACTTTGATCTCCCTCTAGACTTAGATTTAGACTTCTTGTCCTTCTTCTTGCCTTTCTGCTTCGATCTACCTCAAATAGAAAGGGCCTCTTTGGCCATCTCTAAAGACTTCCTCCACATCTCTTCAGAATATAGTGAGGCAACAACGTCTTCCATCTTGAAAGTAGTGGTCATACTTCCAATAACCATTACAAGATGATCCCAAGTGTTAGGTAACGATCATAACAAGAGCATGCAATGATCCTCCTCCTCTATCTTCACACCCACAAACACCAACTGAGCAACACTCATATTAAACGAGTTTAGATGGTCTTCAATAGATGCACCTTCTTCCATCTTCAAGGAGTACAACTTCTTCCTCAGGAATAACTTATTTACCAGAGACTTTCCTTGATAAATATCACCAAGCTTCTTCCATAATGAAGCTACAGAATTCTCCTCATGGACGTTCAGGAGTACAGAATCTGCCAAACTAAGTCTTATCAATCCTCTTGCTTTTATATCTGCAAGGTCCCAATCTTCTTGTTTCATACCATGTGGCATAGTTCTAGACATAGCAACCCAAAGGTCTCTATCCATAAGCAAGTCTTCCATTTTCAGTTTCCACAACTCAAAGTTTCTGCCATTGAATTTTCAATATCTACTCTACCTAATGTACTCACCATCTCAAATAGAACTAGGTTCTAACTTTTCAAAACTCCCACTAGAATAGTATTAGCACAAAAAACCATCCTTACTAACAAGGATAACACAACTGGCTAGGCTTTGATACCACTTGAAAGGAAAAAAGACAGTGCAAAAACACTTTCCTAATGCTAAAACCATAGAGGAGAAGTGCAAAGACCAGATTTAAAACTTTAAAACACTTAAGATGAACACATATAGGAAAAAAAGAGTAACAAAAAAGAACAATCATGGAGATAACACTAGATTTATGTGGGAAAACCATTATGGGAAAAAATCCACTAGACCAAGAGCAATCACTTTGTATTACAGTAAAAGGTTTACATACAAAGTTATCATACCACTCTTTCTGATCATCAACTCACAACAACAAACTTCAGTTCAAAAATTACACTCACTGTTACAATTCTCTTGCAACATACAATGAATAATTATTTCACATATCATCACCTTAGTGACTATACTTATATATTTGACTGTTACAAGTCTAACATTCATTATTTTCTAAATAACCAATCGAGTGCGATTATTATGCACCTTCCTTCTGATAGATGAATCTGATCGCTTTTGACCAAGTTGCCCTATAATCATGCATCGGGTCATCTAGGCATTAAATATCTTTTCCATAATCACATCCTGTCACCTTCTGAATTGATCCATGCAGTTAATTCTTTCACTGCTCCAAAATTCAGCGAATCAGTTGTTGATTACTTGCCATTCGTCCATCGCTTCCAATCGAGTCTAACCAGTAAAACTATGTTCATGAGCTCTTTAGTGTGCCACCGCCTTAAGACAAAGAGACCACCATGGTATGGCAGTGTCACCGTGGCACCTCCCATCTCCTTCTCAACCTTCACGGTATGGATTTAGACATACCGCACCACCGCTACAGAGAAAAGGAGCCACTGTGGTATGGTGGTGGGCACTTGACCACCCATCTGCCACCTTCACTACACCACCACTGAGCTGGGATCAACCCTCCACCCTATGGTGGTGCCACTGCCCAACTGCAAGGCTGAACAAATCCTCCTATAGTATGGAGGTAACCGCCAGAGCAAACCATCAAACACATCACACTTCCATGCTCTGACCACCAAACCTCCACAGTAAGGAGGTAATGGTCATCTCTAACCACCAACACTTACTATGCCACCATGAAATGGCCAAAGGGCCATCACGGTGTGGTGGTAGGTGATATTCACTGACTATCTTCGTTCACCACAGCCACTGCGCCTCCTTCGAGCAACCTCCACAGTAGGGAGGTAAACGATCAAACTGACCGCACAGTCAACTACGCTACTGCCAGCTATGGAAAGAGACCCCGTGGTATGGCAGGAACACCACCCAATCGTGGATAGAGCATAGAGGCCTGTGGTATGGTGGTAAACTGCACTACCATGCCTCTAAGAAGAACTCCTAGCGATAGAGATGTAAAGTCCAGAAAAGGCTGCAAAATGCCAAATATTTTATAGAGGTTGAGGCACCTGTTCCCAATAGGTATGCGAGGTTAGATAGGTATTTAATTCAGTAGGTTTTGAAAAAATGTACAATAGATAGTAATCTATATTTTGAAATTGAAAATGACAAAATTTTTATTGTGGTTGTATATGTTCATGACATTATTTTTGGGGGAAATGAAACTATGTGCAAGATGTTTGCAGAAGAGATGCAAAAATAATTTGAAATTACATTGTTTGGAGAGATGAATTTCTTTATTGGGCTAGAGATCAATCAAATAGAGAAAGGAATTTTTATTTAATAGTCTAAGTATGTGAAAGAGATGTTGAATAAGTTTGGGATGGATGGTTCCAAACTGGCATGTACTCCTATGGTGACTAGGTGCAAAATGAGTAAAGATGATGATTCACCTAAGGCTGATTAGAGCAAGAATAGATCTATGATTGGTGGACTACTATATCTGACTACTACTAGACTGAATATTATGCATGTTGTCTATCTTGTGGCTAGATTTCAACAAGATCCTAAGGAAACACATCTTGCTATTGTTAAAGTAATAATTATATATTTGAAAGGCACTCCAGATTGTGGATTGTGGTATCCTAGAGATACTGATTTTACACTAAGTGCTTATATTGATGTAGATTGTGCTAGATTTGTAGATGAAAAAAGAGTACAAGTGGTGTTGCATTCTTTCTTGGTTGTAGATTGGTGGCATGGTTGAGTAAAAAGAAAGATTCAATATCCTTGTCTACTACTGAAGCTAAGTATATTGTTGTTGCATCTTGTTTTACACAAGTTCTATGAATGAAATAGACATTGAAAGATATCAAAGTGGTGTATGATGATCCTATTTCTATGTTTTGTGATAACACAAGTGCAATTAAAATTTCAAAGAATCTTGTGATGCAATCAAGGAAAAATAATATATCTATCAAGTATCAATTTTTGAGGGAGAAGGTTGTAGATAATGACGTAAAGCTTGAGTATGTTTTGATGAAGGATCAGATTGATGATATATTTATGAAGGATCCTTCTAAAGATACTTTTGAGTATATCTGAGAGAAGTTAGGGGTCATTTACCCTCCTTTCTTAAACTAGATGCATAAGTTTGGTGGATCTATTGATCTATCTTTCTTCTGGACTGATGTTTGGTGGCTACCTCTTATGGGGAGTAGGTAGTGTCATGTGTTGTTATTGTGAGTATTATGTTGTCAAAGGAGAAATCAATGTAGATATCTTTTTCCTTTTCCATTGATGTCATAGGGGGAGAGGAAAGGAAGAATGTGAAAAGAGATTGTCTACTAAGGTGGAGAAGCAAAAAGAAAAATCCTGAGAAGTGTATTCAAAGCTAGTATGTTATCTTTGATGGTTTTTCACATCATGTGTTTCCATCAATGACAAATGGGGAGATTGTTGCAATTATGTAAGGAATGATGCAAGGATTGAATGTGTTTTCATTCATGTAAACTAGTCAATTGGTTATCAATTGGTTTCTATTGACTGTATATGTCGAGGATATTAAGAAAATTGTACTGAAGGAAGATTGAAAGTGTTCAGTGGTCACTCTGATTTTTACTCTGGGTTTTACACCTTTGTTAGTGTGGTTTAGATATATTGATCATGGTTGTTGGAATCTTTTATATGCAGATTTTTGGTTATTGATTCATTGTTCAATGTGAGTTATTTTCACCAGTTGTGAACTATTATTCTCTGAGGTTCTGGTTGAGGTATGGGAGAAATGTTGTTGGTCTAGATTTCTCTTTGATGAAGTATTATGACTTGTGGTTCAAGAGTTGTGTTTGTATGATTGTGATAAATATAATCTTGGTATCTAGAAGGTTCATGCTTAATTGTTCTATGTGTCTTACACTGGTTTGGCCGACCTTGTGTTAGACACTATCTTCAGAGTTTATGAAGTGTGTGTTTGGGTTACCCTCATTCTAATTCCACCCTAGGATGTTTTGGCACTAACCGAATTTTAATTTAATGTTGGATGGCTGACTTTGGATATGTCTCAAAGTTGAAGATGGTATATATACAAGATGATTTAGTGATGAAGAGACACACAAGAAAAAATAAGAGAGATAACTGAAAAGAAAAAGAGTGGATAGATGCGAGATTGGTTTTATTCAATGAGTGTGTGTGATACGAGTGTGGCAGATAAATGTTAAGCCTAAATGATGAGTTTTCAGATGTAGTGAGAAGGTGTACTCTATCATTCATGCAATGGTTGCGAGTACTTGTGGTGGATTTCTCTGTTGTATTGATATTTTCATCTCTATGTAACATATCTCTTTTATCTTCTTTGTATATTTGTGGCAGTGAGCCCTCCAGGTTGTTAGCCCTATTGGATAGTGAGTCTTGTTCCAGACAGTGAATCTTTTTTTTGGTAGTGAGCCTCTTGTAATTTATTTTGATATTCTCTATAGTGAGCTAATCCTCACAATGGCTTTTCCCTCATTGGGTTTTCCACATAAATCTAGTGTTGTGTTTGTGTGATGGTTTTCACTTTCTGCGCTTGCACTTAATGTTTAATCATTTAAGCAGTGTCAAGGATTGGTTTTGGTAATTGGATTAAATGTTTAATTTTTTGAAAACTAATTCACCCCCACCTCTCATTTGTCATATTCAAAAGATTCTACACCTCAATCTCTTCTCTTTCTTCACCACTTTGTTTTTGGATCTGAAACTCTTGTTTCAGACCTGCAAAATACTTTCCATGACCTTGCAAGTGAGGAGATAACTCCAAAAACTTCCTTCAAGCTTGCAACTTAATCTTAAAATATTCTTCAAGCTCCAAGACACCTAGATCTACAATAACACTTGTAGAGAGAGGAAAATTTTATTTGTTAGTGAATAGGGGTTTGGCTTGGTCAAACCCCTTTTAGGTAATTAAACCAAATGATGAGATAATTAAATAAGGCCATGAAACATGAAACATGGAACATGAAACACGAGAAATGATACCTTGAATGATGTCTTATAATTCTACAATCTAACATGAAATGGCCATGAAGGATGTAGATCTATATCTTGAGATAAGTGTAGAACAATACTTGACCATAGATCTTCAATGATACATCACAACACTAGCTCAACAACATGATTTATGCCTTATGATCTTGACATGATGATGGATCTTGAATTTCTGCAACAATTGATGAAGAATTCTGCTATTGAATGCCTTAGAAATGATCTTGTAAACTCTCTTGATGCTCTTGTGAAGTCTTGAAATGCTTAACTATTGAGTGCTTGACTTGATATTATGAATGCTTAATCAAATAATGATTTGATACCTCATTTATATAGGAAATCCATATAATATCCCATTTATTAGATCCCATAGACCAAAATTTATGAAATTTGAACTTAAATCATAGGTTTCTTGCTCAAAACCCTAAAAAGGGGCCAAATGGGACTCATATGCCAAACCTAGCATATTGGTCCCACCTGGGTGGGAATCATATGCCTAGGGTGGTGTATTGATCCCACAAGGCCTTTTTAGGTGGCAAAAGTGTCGGTGTGTTAAGAAATTAAGTTTATTTGTTGATCTTGTCGGGATTTTAGTTGAAATAAGCCTCAGGATGCATAATATAGGGTCTTAGGGGCCTTGTAATGATGATATAAAGGTCATAAATGCAAGAGGGCCTGAAATACAATGTGAAAGTGTAAATAAATATACTTTACAATATCAAATTAAGTAAAAATTTGGTCTATTTAGCTTAAAAGGGCCCTAAATCCAATCTGAATGTGTACAACACATTACAACACTAGATTAAGGAAGAATTAGGTCCAAGGGCCCTAAATTTAATGTGAAGGTGTAAATGAATAAGCTTTACAACATTAAATCAAGGTATTGGTTGTTTTTATGGTAACCAAGCTGATCTTCAAAATTGCCTATGGACATTGTCATTTCCAATAATTAGCAATCTAAAGGGATTGGCCAACGAATGAGTAAAAGCTGCAAAAATTTCACTACTACACTTCGGGCTCTATGAAACCTGAGAGGGAAATCCCATAATGTATATTCAAGAATTAGTACTACCAATATGTAAATACATTGCCAACATAGATACTTCTCATATAACCACTCAACAACGTAATATATTGAAAAGGTAAGCAAGTATTTTAATAATATACTACAATTGGAGCATGAGAATAATGAAACTCAACATAACTACAATAGTAATTCATTTGAAAGATTTGTAAATAAAGAGTGATTTTTTGATGAACTGACCCAAAAACTATATTGAATACTTTACTTGGACCAGTACCTTATCCTAAACACAAATTCAACAACAACATATGCAACCTAATAACAATCCTTTATATAACAACGTACAAAATTCAAGAAAAAATGGATTACAGTACTCCCATATTGCATTCTCGATCACCACTTCTTAAGATATCCTAGCATATAAATTATATGAATCAATAACTTTGTTCAAGTGTTTAAACTAATTTATTAAACTAAATAGAGAGAATGAAATTACACAACCATTGGACAAAATGGAAATGAATAAAGAGATCCTTGATTATATTATTCATGATTCATAAAACGTATATAAAGGAGAGAAGATGGTCATGAAATTAGCACCATTATACTTTGTATTTTCTATCTTGTTATCAGAATTGCATATATTATCATAGACTCCGAACCTAGGACAAAAATAAAACATTCATAATATACTTTGTATTCTTTATACAATTCACTGTTTCAATTGCAGTGCAACGAACCTAGATTTTTGGTCTTGAATTCCTTCTTATAGAAATGAAGGAGTAAAAACAAGCCTCAAACTAGAAAGCACACATGTCATCCTTCTAGTGGGCCATTGTAACACATATTATCTTTTCAATTACACTTGAGTACTCAAGTGGTAGGAAAAATCATGAAGAAAAAGTATTCTTCATGTGTTGTTGGAGATCCAGTCCTACCACCAAAAGGCATCTTTTGTTGTTACCACAGCCACAAAATATCTCCCACGTGCTCAAAAAATGTTTCCATGAGTAAACCTAGTCAGAAAAACTTGAAAAATTCAAAAAGCCATGTAAAATAAAGAACTAATTTATCCACACCAACACTGATGGCACCACCACCTTTCAAACTAAGGAGAAAACAATATTTTCCAACACTTCATCAAAATCCTAATTTGTACTGTTTTCATGCTATGCATTGTTGTTCTCATGTTCATTATTTATCATAATCCTCTTAGAAGCTTACTTATTATATTTATCCAACCATGTGATGTATTCTTCCTCATCTAGCCATTTTGTATTCAGAAGCCTTTGCACCTTAACACTGTACTGAGTATATTTAGCATCAATTAGGGTCCTGACCTCTTTAATGAAAGCATCCATCCTTGTTTCAATTTCCACTATTATATCAATATGTGGATTGAACATGGAATAATCACTTCCAGATAATGTAATTTTTGTTGAAGTGAGCATCTCTCCAAAATCACACCTCCATTCATTGAACAATTTTAGTTCACCCTTTTGACTCAAAATCTCAGGCATATGACACTTCTCCATTTCTTTGAATGCATTTAGCTTGCTCTGGATTTGCATTCCTAACTTCCCATGAAAAGTTGCTATCTCACTTACCAAATCAATCACTTGCAATATTTTAGGGGTGCTTGTAGGTGCCTTAGGATCTTCTTCCATTTTAGGTGTCATATCTTTCAAATCCCCCACTCTAGTGCTCCACTCATTCATGAAAGCCTCTTGCTCTACTTGCTCCACTTGCTAAGGTCTCACGACCTTGTGTGGACATATAAAAAGAAGAAGAATAGGACTAACAAAGACCTTTTTACTAATTGATTAGCTTGGAGAGTGGCTCTCATTCTATTCATTTCATCAAGGGCCTTGTTATATTATTTTACCAAGGAATCATACTTTCTCTGATTTATTTTTGCAGTATCAACATTGAGCATTGCAATATGGCTAGTTAATTTAGCAGCCTAGATAAATGTTATATTTGTGTCCCTTTTCACCACTAAAGAACCCATGACTTTTGTTGGTGTTTTTTCCCACATAGAAATTTAAGATCTCTAAGAGGTAGCCAACCACTATCAAGGATAACCACAACAACTAGTGGCCAACTAACAAGAGTCAGTTGTGGACTGAACTCTCCTACACTTTTGGCTCTGTAGGACCAAGGTGGGTAAACCTAAATGTGTTCATAAGAATGCCTCATGACTGGTAAGAACAATTCCTATATATAGATCACAATTCCTACACACTCAAAGGGATAGTCATCATTTCATGGTATTGGTAGACCAAAGAATGATCACCAATGCTGAAGAGCAATAGAACTGATCCACTTAATATAAGGAAATACCTCCCGAAGGAAGACAAGGTTTTAACAAGTGTTTATGTTTAGTATTTGGATTACCATGCTTAGAGCTTACAGTCTTAAACCAAAAAGAATGCTACAAACATTATTCAGTTCCTCATCCATTGGGCAACAGAGTAATACAGAATAAAATCCCGATACTATGAGCTTATCTTCATATAGCATTACTATCATGAGATATTTCAGTACACTAAAACAATACTTCTTCAAGAATCCTGAGCATATACAACCATGAACATGTAATTGAATCTTTAAGCATTTGATTAACTCATTAAGTTAAAGCAAGAAAAACTAACTACACTTTCAATTAATTGTTGAAACTGAATGGAGGAACCCTTGATAACTCCACTCATAATCCATGGCACACACACAGGAGAGTTAACCATCTTAATTTTATAGATTTCTTTCGATATCAGTATTTAAAAAAGCATATCATACTAATCAGTATACAAATTTCCCCTCGGGATGATTTCTTGAACAAAATGTTCATAACACTTCAACCGTAAGACTGACTATACAAAATTCAAAGCTTTGGACCCAAAATTCCTTACCCTGACAATGAGCCATGAAATCTCCTTTATATAACAGGAGAGCAACAAGCATTAGGCTACATTGTCAATACAAAATTGAATTTCAACTCAAAGTGAAATTCAAATTTACATTCCTTATCATTAGATAACATCATTCATGATCGAAGGAATAAAAAATGGTTACACAGTAACTAGCCAAAGAACAAAATTCATGCAAAGCACGCGCACGTCCATGTCCACAAGAGAAAAAAGCAAGAGAAAACACATCCAACCAACCCGCCACCACTCACCGTTAAGAGAACACACGGCCCCGATATAGGCAACTGCTTCGAGTCTGTGCCTGTGACAGTGACGAAACCACCTCTCCTTTACCAGCCTTGCAAGCATCACCCCTAACAACTAGACCTGATGCTAGTGCAGTTATTGGTTCAATTGCCAGAACCTCCTCATCAACTCCCAAGAGTTTAGTTAAAGTGGCCAAATAACATCGATAGTCCGAATAGGTGTCGGATTCATCAGAATCCAAAATAATCACCGGGGACAAACAGTGCACTGGTTGCTTTCCAGTGTTTCTTGTAGCACCCCTGGGCACAGTGGGTGTCACAAGCTCCATCATGACTGGCAACTCTTGGGATCTCAGCCTCGCACTCCTGCGTTTAATTGATTTATCCATGAAAGAAATAGAGCTCTGCAACACACAAGAGAAGAAACCTTCCTACACACAGATACAAGAAGATGCAATGTTGATCGCATACAACTCAGTCAACATTTATAGAATAGCCCAACATGTAGGGTACAATTACTTGAAGGAAATTCAAGCATTCGAACAATTAGTGACCAAGATAACCATGAATACTCTCAGTAGGATGGCACTATTCGCACATCGGAGGAAATCAAGTGGAGATCCTCTGGAGAAGGAAAACTCGTGCCATTAATGACACGAGCAATATCCAAGCAATATATGACACGCGGAAAACTCACACACCCCCTTCTTGAAATTGAACCGTCAATTCAGACCACACTATAGCAATACGGAGGGCGGAGATTAATTCAATGGATGTTGATAATCCACCTCGATGCCCTCAGAAAACATATCCAATCAAAACCCTCAAAAATAGTAGATCCGAACCACACAGTGGAACCCACATAGTCCCATTGGCGAGAAAAGAAAAGCCACGTGCCACACCCTCCCAGATATTTACTCCGCTCGTGTGAGGTGTGCGAGAAACCATAATTAACCCTATTATTAATGGCCATTACCAGTGAAAAGATGGCCCCACGTCATATCCAATACCTCGGGAAGAAAACCCACTCATCTGTTCACGCCAGATGGCGACATCTTGCGAGCCTCACACCACTTTGGTGACACTAGCAGGAAAACCTGCAAGGTCTGCGAGAAGCGGCCAAGATCCAATCCTGTGATCGAATGGTTCATCAGACTTCAGATAGAATATCCAAGTGGGGCCCGTATTGAAATTCCCGGCAGTGTAGAACATAAGCCATCATGCCAAAATACCGGCGAATCAAGTGAGACAGGGCCGGTAAAGCACGACCCGAGAGGGATAAAACCTCACTTAAGTGACCGGTTCGCCCCCGGCAATAGGTCACCATTAAAACATAACAAGAGGGTTTCAAAAGGTTGGTAATCAAAGTTACCATGAGTAACTTTGAAACCTTAAAACCCCAACTCAATTTTCTAAGAAAATTGAAGTCCCATCAACTTCTTCAATAGGACTAGCCACCTCATTCTTTCCAATATTAGGTGCCATAGACCAAATTGAAAGTGTGTGCAACTTCTGACTATATCCAAATCCAAATACCTTATGTTCCATCTATTCCTTAGATATTGAAGCATGAGGATCTCTTCTTATAGCATGAAGTTCAATAGATGAAGTGATAGTGCATCCTGGTAACAACATTAATCTACTATCTACAACAATTTTCCATACTTCAGTAGGGGTGATAGCTACAATCTCAGCCGTAATATTCTCTTCTTGTATCTTCTTAGCCTCCTGTTGAGAAGGCTTAGCACTAGCAATAGCTTGTTTGAGCCTTTCTTTTATCTCCTTACTTCTTTGTTGAATCATGAATTCTTGAAATTCCTTAGATTTTACAAACTTATCATCAACAAGGAATTCATTACAATCCTTAATCCTAGGATCATCATCATTTGTCTCATCATAGTGCCACTAAATCATTTTTTATTGGGGAACCTCAGAATTAGTAGTATCCTCAACATCAAGGGGAAAAATTTTTCTCCACCTCCTCATCATCAAGCACATGTTTAGCCATTTTCTCTATCCCAATTTCTTGGACATTATCCTTTTGTAAATTTGTAGGTTGATCTGGGGTGTTCATAGCCTAGGATTTTTGTGCCAAGAGAGATTGTGCTCACTCAATAGCCTCTTTCACCTTTTCTTTGAAGTCACCACTTTGATAACCTCTTTTCTTTGTAAAATCCATTTCAAAAGGATCTACAATTTCATAATAATAATTTATGTAGAATGCACTCTTCTTTTTAATTTTATCTTCGATATCCATTATGAATGTCCATTCCCTTTTCTTGGCTATAATAGGGTCATCACTTGTCAAGTTCATCAATACATAATATAAATACAAGAACTGATGACGAATCTCTGATAATTTTTTCTCTCTCCTTCTTGTAGAAACAAAACCCTTTGGGTCAAAAATCCTAACCTCATCAATAGGTAGTTTGAGATTATTTACCATGACTCCAAATTTCCCATACCCCTCTTTGGAAGTAACTAAGAAATAAGAAAAAGAACAATGAGGTTTAACAACACTACCCTTCTTGGGTATCCTGAACATTTCATAGTCCATAAAATCAATTTTCCACATCAACTCCATGAAGGCCAATTGGTCACAAACATACAAAGGCAAGTGGTGTGGTGCCACCTTAGAGTCATAAACTCTGATCAGAGTATACTCTAAGTGCATAAACCAATCTTCCCAATTATGTGGCTTGTTTAGCCTAGTCACCTCTCTTGGATGCTTAATTTGCATGATTGTCAAGGAAACCCTATGAATAGGTGCCATACCTAAACTTTCAATAATACCATATCTGGTAAAATTTGCAAACATTAAAAAATTGGTATTGGGACAATCCTAGTGCCAAATATATGTCCACATTTGAATAGGTAGAACATTATTTTCATTATCCCTCAACCTCAATTTCAATTTCCTTTTCCAATTTTAGTCACCTTAAAACAATAACATATGCATCAATAGGGAATAGTTTGGAAAATGTAAAGGAAGGAGGTCTCCTTATGCAAATTTATAAAATCCTGATACATCTAATCTAAAACAAAATAACCATAATCGAAACCAGTGTTCCGATTGTATCCCTGAATACCACTAGTCATCACTATTAGGTTTGGAGCTATCCTTGCCTCAAAAATTTAAACTAAAACTTGATTCAGACAATAATATGTGTTCTTGAAATAGTCCACAAACTCCACACATTCAAAGGGCTCAATATCTTTGGGGAGAAATTTATCCTTGATTTTTGTATGTAAAGTCATCAATCTATTTATGTATGCCCACTTATTTTTCTCATATTCACCTTATAGCTTAAATCATTTTATCCCTTGTTACTTCAAGGACTACATTTCCATCTTCAATTTTTATTTTTCTGTCTAATGGGTCATAATGCTTGGCTAATTTCATCATTATATCCACCTCTACAAATATATTAGGCACCACCAGTATTCCAAGGTTGAGCCCCCATAGATAACATGTTAGTTTTCTAGAATACCTCCTATTAAAGGAATATGTGAACAATTTCCACCTAATCTGAGGCTGAGGGAACTCTCCAATTTCACCAACAGTGTCAATCAGTTGGCTCATTACAACAACATTTCCTATGGCTCTCTTACCAATTCATGATCCAACCATTTTTACCTCTCCAGCGAAACTCTCCATAAATCTCTCCTAAGTACTTTTTACACCTCTTGACATTGTAGACATAGCAAGGGTACCCGGTGTAGGGTTTGTTATTGCAGGTGGCTTTGGATTGGTCGTGGATGTAATATCTTGAGTTTTGAGTCTTTTAACTCTCTTTTGCTTTGGTTTTCTTTCTGGTGTAACAATGGATTCACTAGGCTCCAAATCAATCATATTTGTAGGGTGATGGGACTAGGTTTTATAGTATTCTTAATTGAAAAAGGTTCACCTAATTTCTTTAAAACCCTGGTACAAATTTCAAGGAAAAAAAATTCCAAAATAATATATATCACTTTAACTGAAGATACCCAACTAGATAAACTATAAGGAAATTATCTCTTAATTCCTTGTGACCTTTCAGGAAGCACAATTCAACTCTTTCAATTATGAAGAGATATTTAATTTTCTTACCCATGTGAGTGACAAAAACCATTTGTTGCTACAATTTCCTTGTTGGGGTTCTTCACTCCATTTTTTGTGCTTCATGCTTTCTTCTTCGCTCCTAAACAGCTCTAAATGTATAGGAAACAAGATAGCCACCTTCTTTATGGCTAGGAAGTAGAACATATTACCATAAATTTTTGACAAAAATCTCGTGCGAGAGAACTGACATTTAGCCATTCATATTCAAAACCTGGCCATAGGTCATTATGTTTTAAAACCACATCAACGGTTCACCTCCACCTTGCTACTTTATTTTCTACTTTGAACGACATCCCTCAGGTGTTGCCACATTGTCCTTTATGTGGAATACAACACTCATCACTGATATAGTTCATCTTTTACAAGTCCCATCACTGATGCAGACATCCATGCAATGAAATCTCAACCATCAGATCAAAGACACGTCCTTGATTACGTTCCTCTTCTAAATCATGCATCGCTAATTCACGGTTCATTCTCTAGATCACATCAGCGACATGTGAAGAGGATCAAAACACATGCACCTATGTTAAAAACCAATGGCACAAGATACATCACTCCTAAGAGCACCTCAAATTAGTGAAGGAAATCTTGAGATAAACACCTTATCACTCATTTCCCATTTGAAAAGAAAATTCAAAAGGTTATCCATGATGAGCGATGGAACAAACACAAAATTCATCGCCCATTGCCCATTAGAAGGTCAAATCTTAGAATGGATCTGTGATGAACAAAAACAATGAGGATAAAATATCATCACGTATCACAAATATAGATTGCCAAAAATATGAGTAATTAGCGATACTAAAGGAACTAGAAACAACATAGTCCATCGCACATTGTCAATTTAACTTTGGAAATTTCAAACAAATCCACGATGCATGAAATCAAGGAAATTGCAGCCCATTGCTCATCGTGGATTTGATCTTACAAACTCAAAATGGATCTATGATGAGCGATACAAAACATTAGTAAAGATAAGTACCACTTGCTCATAACTTTTTTTTAAAAGGGGGAACTACCTAGGCTGACACATAAAAGGCCTTGAGGACTTAAATACATAATACTTCAAAGGATGTAAAGTCCAAAAAGGCCAATTGAACAAGCTTATAGAAATAAAAGATTTTCATTGCTAGGCATAAGGGGTCGGTAACTCTGGGCTCAGATGACATAATATATTTTTAGACAACCAAAAATGGGCAATAGCAGGTAAACAATGAATTAGAACCATGGCCAGGACACAAGCTCGAGGATTATTGATGAAGGGTTTTAAGCACATAAAACCTCATAACAGTAGCAATGGATAAGCCCTAAGCTCAAAGGATAGACACATCAAAAAAAATTAGGATGACCAATGGAACTAGAACAAAATTTAAGGGTTCCATCAGTGTCTCTGACTGGGGACGCATGCCTCTTGCAAGAATGGTGAGATCTCATAATCTCAGATTGAAGTAGACCAACTAGAAACACAATGAACCAAAAACACAAGGAACTACTTGGAAAAGATAGGAAAACCCAAACCAGACATAGCCAAAGAAGACACACCTATATACAAAATGTACAAAATCTACAATGTACATCAAATATCAACATACTTAGGAGAATTATGGCTTTAAGAACTATCCATGTACTCGCGGTTCATAAATTTCACCTGTCAAGCTTTGGAGGAAGTAAGAATCCTCAACATGTGTATTGGCAATTAGATAAGGGCCTAACCATAATGCTTTGAACTTCCCATGCTTACCCTTGTCTTGTGTCCTTATGTTCCATGCTAGTACCATACTATTTACTTCAAATTTACTGGGAGAAGATCTCTTGTCATGCAAGTTCTTTATTTGTAGCTGCAATTTTATATTTTTGGTTTCATCTTCTCTTCTAGATTCATCCAATTGTACAAGGTTATCAATTATGTGTTGCATATCATCACAGATATCTTCGTCATATTCTTTTACAAACTTATGCATTTTTAACAAATTATTTTGTGGCAATATAGTATCCAATCCATACACTAGGACAAATGGTGAATAACCTATAGATTTCTTCACAGTCACTCTATCTTCCTAGAGTGCCAAATTTAGCTTTGAGTCGCAAGATTTCTTATTCTTTTCCAACACCCTTTTGATGATCTTTAATAAGATATTATTGCTAGTCTCAACCTGACCAATTCCTTGAGGATGGTAAGGTGAAGAATACAAAACTTGTATAACATGCTCATCAAAAAAAAAATTGAATTCCTCCGATCTAAAACACATAGCATTATCTAAAATGATCTTTTCTAGGACACCAAACTTGATCAAAATATTATTGAGTAGGAAGTCCACCACCACTTTTCTTGCTGCCCTTTTTGTGGGTATTTCTTCTACCCATTTAGTAAAATAGTCAGTGGCAACTAGGATCCATGAATGTCCCCCACTAGACCTTTTTGGGATCTCTCCAATGAAATCAAGTCCCCATTGCTGGAAAGAGGCTTGAACAGTAATAGGCATCAATGGAAAGCTTCCTAAATTTTTTAGCTTTCCTTCAAATCTCTGAAAGACATCACAAGATTTTACAAACTTGTGGGCATCCTTATAAATGGTAGGCCATCAGAATCCTACTCTCCAGACCTTATGAGCAGTGGTGTTGGCCATATAATGACCACCACATACTCCACTATGCATCTCTTGCAAGAGCTCCAATGCCTACTTCCCTTCCACACATTTAAGCAACACACCATCAGGGCTTCTCCACCATAGCTCATTGTCAATAATCACATACTTGATGGTGTGCAATTTCAATGTCCTTTTCTCATTATTAGCCAAACCTGTGGGACATTACAAAGTTCATAAATACATGAAAATTCTTTGATACCATCCACATGTGTGCATATCAGAGATAGATGCAATATCAAAAATCTATGTCTGACTTATTTTGCTAGCATCCAAACTAGTTTATGTCATCAACTTTTCCATGCCTTTCCCTCTCACTAATTTGGTAATTTGGCCATCGATGTTAAACTCCTAGATCCTATTGATCCATTGACACCTTCTTCCTGTACTCTCTTACTGAGTGAAAATATATTTCACAAAAACACTTGGTACAAAGGCTATGACAATAGCTCCCACTAAATAAGTTCTAAAATTATTTACAGCTTTGACAAGAGCATAAGATTGCTTTTCAATTGTGTCATACTTCAGCTCTACATCTTGTAAATACTTGTTGAAAAATGCAATGGGATTCTCATAACCCTCATCATTTTTTTGTAGTAATACAACCACAATATTATGTAAGGAATCAAAAGAAAAAATATGCATTGGATTAGAGAAATCCAGAGACTTTAAAACTAGCCTGACCTCCTTAATAGTTTTCTTGATATTTTTGAAATCATGACTAGGATCTTCACTCCGATGCACCTTTTCTCCTTTCTTCAACATCTTCGAGATAAGCCTTGTAATCTCTAGAAAGTTAGTGAAAAATCTCCTTAGGAAGTTGATCTATCCAAAGAACATCTTTATTCCATTGACATTCGTTGGCTGTGGAATATTATCAATGGTTGCTACTCTTTATGGGTCAATCCTCACCCCTTATTTGGAAACAATGTACCCCAACAGTTTACCCTCCATGACCCCAAAGGAATATTTCTTTTGGTTTAGAGAGATCACATACTCTAAAGCCCTGACAAACACCTTCTCCAAATGTGTGCAATGATCCTCCTCTTTCTTAGAGTAGGCTATCAAGTCATCTTGATAAATAGCCATAAACAAATCAATAAAATCTGAAAATGATACATCCATAGCATGTTGAAAGGTAGCAATTTCATTTGTTGAGTCAAATGGCATCCTCAAATATACATAAGTGCACCATGGAGTGGTAAATATAGTCTTGTACTACTCAGATTCCTTAAACTTTACCTAGTTGTAACTAGAAAATCGATCCATCATTGATAACAACTCACATCTAGTTACCCTATGTAACATGGCTTCGATATTTGGAAATGGATAATTATCCTTCAAAGAGGATATATTCAGGTCCCTAAAGTCCACACACAACCTAATTATATCTCCATTATTTTTTCTAATAGGCACCGAATTGGAGACCCATGATGAATGTCCGATGGGTTTTATGATGCCAGCATCTCTTAACTTTACTAGCTCATCTTGCATCTTGGGAGAAAAAGTATGATTGATTGTTCTTTTCTTCTTCCTGAAAGGCTTAGCATTTTCCTTTAAAGGAATATCATGCTGAAATAATTCCTCCCTATATTCTTTCAGGTCATCATATGACCAAGCAAAGATTTGTTTGTATCTCCTCAGTAAGGTGATTAACATTGCTTTCACCTTAGGCTTAATTTTCCTTCCCACATATACTTTCATAGGGGAATTTTCAGTCCCCAAATTTATTTCTTCCAGGTCCTCTAGATGAGTAGCAGTTGTCTTAATTTTTCTCCTATCTTGACTGTCAAAGACTCTTTCCAATGCAACCAAGCCTTTAGGTATTTTTTTTGTCTTTAATTGGATGAACTCATTTCAAAATAATGTTAACTTACCATCCACATTCTCAAAAAATCCACCAAATTCAATCTCCTAACCCTCGTATTCATTGACACATTTCAAAAACTTTAAAAAATATTCATCATCATTGAAGATCTTCCAATTGTTCACATTATTAGAAATTGAAGGCCTTGATTGTATCTCAACCTTAGAGATTTCTGAAAAGGTTATGTCATCCGGTCTCAAGGAAATATTAGCAAGTAGGTATGCTACTTTGTTCTATCCTCTTTCCATCCAATCAATTCCAAAAGAATCAAATTTCTCTATCGAATCCCAAACAAATTTTATGTATTGTTTCAACCTATTGTTTTTGCAAGCATACCTACCTCTCACTTGGGCTATTAGTAGTTCAAAATCACCAATTACCATCAACTTCTTTATCCCGTGTTTCTCAACCAGCCTCAATCCAAGTAACAATGCTTCATACTCTACCATATCATTTGTGCATAAAAAACACAAAGTGAACAAAAATTTGTATGTGTTACCACTAGGTGAGACCAATAATATCTCTGCACTAGATCCTTCTTTGGAACTCGCACCATCAAAGTACATTTTGAATAGTCCATCCTTGTTGGAGAACTTTGTTACTTCATGATCTATAGGTGCAGGGCACTTATCAGTTTCTCTTGGCACTTCTTCCACCTTTAAATCAATAATGTCATTATCAATAAAAAGAATGACATCATCTTCAGGAGCATGCTCCAACATATGTGGCACCTTTGGCTCCCTTACTACTTGCACATCCTTGTCATCAATAGGAAATTTGGCATAGGAAATGTCACACTGCATGCTACCTCCCATTGAAGCACTCGATTTTCTAGATAGTAACTTTCCATAATTAGGTGGGATATCTACAACCATCACACTCATATTAAACTCCTTTTTTGGATATGTTGCCAATCTATAAGGCAATTCATTAATCACACCAGTATCAAGGACTTCTCTTGAATCCATGGAATAGCACTTACCATGAGTGTTGTCAACCTTCAATCCTAGTGCCTCCATGATCTTGGCCGACATAATGTTATTAGATGTCCCAGAATCGATAATACAATTTTTTAGAAAATTTCCTTCAATAATCAACGTAAGGAAAAATGGGTCTATCTTCCTAGGGCAAGCTGTTACTAAGTTTCCTAGAAAAATATGAGGGATTTCAGTAATCACACCCTCAACATATTTATCATTTATGTCCTTTTCACTCACTTTGGGTGGAGTGGGGACCACTAATTCAACAGAGGTTATAGTAGCACTATTGATAAGGGCTATTTCCTTTTGTTTATTCTCATCAGTCCTCATCATCTCAAGGAAAGGAACATAAACTTTCACTTGACTAAGTAATTGAAACATATCAACTGGACTCTACTTAGGTAATTGAAATGAAATCATACCTTTATCCGTGCCAATTTCTTTTTGTTGATTCTTTGCTAACTTAGCTTTAGGCTTGACATCCTTCCTCATAGTCTCATATTTCTACCTCTATTTCTTTACCTTGCCAACAGGGGTCTTGAGTTCTCCTTCTGTCTTTCGTTTATCAACCTTCTTTTCCCAAATCTTATCTCCCATGCTTTCCTTAGTTTTGATCACCTTATTAGTAGATTTATGATCTTTTCCTTTGGTGTTCAACTCCTTAATGAAAGGATCAGTAGGATTACCTTGTTCATAACCCACTATCCTATTTTTTAGGTGATATGAGCCTTTGGCTTGAGCAACCAAAGATATTTTGTATCTTGCAATCTCTTCATCCAAAGGTCTCCTTAAGGAAATACTATCCTTCGATGCTTCCAAATTATATGCTTCATTATCACTATCCATATCTTCATCTAAGAGAACCTATCGGTCATATATACTAACAATTTTCCTTTGATCATCTACATTCATTTCATAATATTCAACATTAGACAAGAAATCATTGTCCTCAAAATCAAAATCACCCATAATCATAAGTACAACAATATCCTCATCACTAGGTTGGTCACAATAATAAGGTATATTTTCCTGAACTTCAACCATTTGTGCAACCGCACATTGATGAGGAGAATGTGGAATTTGACAAACCATACTCCAGGGAGTTTCATCTATAAAGTTTCCTAAATTCTTCTATAAAGGATTTGGAGGAGCCTTGTTTTGAGTATTTCTTTGGTTGTTAGGGATGGGCTTCACATTATGCTAGTTGGTATTATATGGGTGATCTTTCAAGTGATGGGGCCTTTCATTCCTATGATAAGTATTTGATTGAGCTGTATATTTATTTTCTAGTATTTCATTCATGCTCTTCATGAAGTTATCAAGTATATCCTCAAGAGTACCCACTTTAACACTAGAACTCTTATCCTCCTTATTTGGATTTCTGGGAATTTTTGCATCATCTCTTCTTCCAACCTTACTAGTCACCCTACTGAAGTTATCAATATGGAAAACCACCATAATGGATTCTCATAATGTTTGAGGATTATTATCAAGAAAATGGTAACTCATTTTTGCATCAAAAGCATTGTAGTAATTTACTAAACACACATAATCATTCAATTGTAAATGGGGGGGTAATATTTTCATAGCCTTTTGGAACCTTGTATTAAAATTAGTGAAAAATTCATTAGAAACCTTAGTAATTTTATTGAATTGATTCAATCGATACCTTAAATCTATATTATCACCATATTGCTCCCTAAAGAGCCTTTTAAACTCTTCCCAAGAGCCAATTCTTTCGACAGATAGACTCCTGTACTAATCCCTGGCATCTTGAATGAGTGATTGCATAAAAAAATTCATCATTACATCTTCTGCTTCCACCTCAAAGTCATCCATGACATTAGAAAAATCCTTAAGATGATCTTCACCACTCACAACATTATTTCTAGATAATCAGACAAGGGTAGGCCTGAAATCCTCAAGAAATGGGTTAGGATAACCCGATATTCCAACAAAACATAGTTGTTGATACCTTTCTACTTGGAGAGGTCTCCTAGTATGTCAACCTCTATGATAATTTCTAGGCTCATCATCTTTTTTGTTATCAGAGTTAGTCTTATCCTTACCCTTTCCACCTCCAGTATTTTTATCATCCTTTTTCCCTTCTTCCTCTTCATCCTTATAGTAAGAATTCTCATCACTTCCATTTCCTCCACCACCTCTTCCAATAGCACCATGTCCCATAGAATTTTTCTTATGTGATTTATTATTAGTATTTCCAAAGGTTAAAGCCTCTGGAGTTGGTGTGGAGATCTTAAGAAAGGCAATCTTTCTAGCTATTTCTGCGTTAGAAACTTCTATTTCAGCTTTCTTTAACTCCTCTTGCAATTTATCATTCTCTAGCTGTAATTTCAAAATTTTAGGGTCTTGGGGTGCAGAGGATGGGGTAGGATCAATCTTGGCATTTTGGTTAGCAGTATTGAAAGTATTGAAGGTGGTCTTCTTTGTCTGATAAAAGGTTTTCTTCCCATAATCTATAAATGATGATTTCTTAGTAGTAGAAAGAGGGTCTAGGGCTTTGTTAGTTGCAATAGAATTGGTGTAGGTATTAGTAGCAAAGGTCCCCATTTGAACCATTACCTTAGGAATTGCAGGGGTAATACTAGAAGCTAACTTAGAAACATTTTCTTCAAAGGCATTCCACCTAGCAGTATCTTTTATCATCTTCTCTATTTTTTGTTTCCTTGCATCCCTCTCTCAAGTTTCTTAGCCCTAATTCTATCTTATTTTTCCTTCAACCCCTTCTGCCTATTTTATTCTTGTTTCTTAAGAAAAATTTCTTCCTCTTCTAAGGCTTGCATGTCTTTGTCAATGTCTTCCTCATTTTCCAAGACATTTCCAAGCTCACTTGTCGCAAGAGTATTATATGTCTGGTCAATGTGGTCCTCTTCAAGAGATAAGTGCACCTCTACATAAGGAGATTCACCTCATAGTTTGAAATTATTTCCATTGAAAACAAACCTGACTCAAGGGGTCAAAGGTTCTGAAATTTTTTTATCCTTATCCCAGAATCCCCATCTATCCTCTTCTCTTGAGAGGTTAAGTTCATTATCAAAAACTTGCTCAACAGGAAAAATTCCCTGATCTACCCTAGATACATCAACTTCATGAAACATTTATTGAGTATTTTCACTATTTACTTCATTATTAAAAGTAGGTGAAGCTTCAACAAGAGATTCAATGGACTTACCTGATTCAATAGTTTTTTTCACCCATTAGGACTGCTTATCTTTTGCTAGCTCAGATCCTAGTTTCTGCTCTAGATTTTTTTTTGTTTAACTCCTGGTATTATTAATAATGTCCAATGGTATGTTAGAATCCTTCTTCTCCCACTCTCTTTAGTAATTAATATTTTCACTAATATATGAGATGTCAAAGTTGCCACCCAGAATGCTGGGAAATAGAATTTGATTATATTTTGACTTGGTACTTGCAACTTCAGACAAGAATTTGAACATAACCTGAGTCAAAGTGAAATAAAGGACCAAAACCTAATGCATAAGACTTGACATAAATTTTTTTACCTAAATCCCTCTAAAACACTTATTCTTCAAAATGAAGAATGAGAAAGTACTCAAATTTGACTGTACCAGATCTGAACTAGAGACGTTGTACTTGACAGTCCCTAGAAGAGTTGCCAATATGTTGGTTGTTTTTATGGTAGCCAAGTTGATATTTAGAATTTCCTATAGACATTTCCATTTCCAATAATTAGCAATCTAAAGGGATTGGACAACAAATGTGTAAAAGCTACAAAAAATCCACTCCTGCATTTCGAGCTCCTGTGAAACCCGGGAGGGTAATCCCATAATGTATATTCAAGAATTAGTACTACCAATATGTAAATACATTTCCAAAACTAATACTTCTCATATAACCACTCAACAATGTATTATATTGAAAAGGTAGGAAAGTTTTTTAATAATATACTCCACTTGGAGCATGAGAACAGTGAAACTCAACATAAGTACAATAGTAATTCATTCAAAAGATTTGTAAATAAAGAGTGATTTTAAAAAAAATTGACCTAGAAACTGTATTGAATACTTTACTTGGACCAATACCTTATCCTAAACACAGAGTGGACAACAACCTATGAAACCTTATAACAATACTTTATAGAGCAACATACAAGCTTCAAGAAAAACTGTATTACAATACTCCCATATTGCATTCATGACCACCACTTCTTAAGATATCCTAGCATATAAATTCTATGAATCAATAACTTCATTCAAGCATTTAAAATAGTTCATTGAACTAAATAGCAAGAATTAAATTACACAACCATTGGAAACAATGAAGATGAATAAAGAGATCCTTGATTATATTATTCATGATTCATAAAACATATACAAAGGAGAGAAAATGTTCATGAAATTAACATCATTCTACTTTGTATTTTCTATCTTTTTATCAGAATTACATATATTATCACAGACTCAAATCCTAGGACAAAAAGAAAAAATTCACAATATACTCTATATTCCTTATACAATTCACTATTTCAATTGCAATGCAATGGACCTAGCTTTTTGGTCTTGAATTCCTTCTTATAGAAATGAAGGAGAAGAAACAAGCCTCAGACCAGAAAGCACACATGTCCTCCTTCTATTGGACCGTTGTAACATATATTCGCTTTTTAGTTACACTCAAGTACTCAAGTGGTAGGAATAAACATGAAGAAAAATTATTCTTCATGTGTTGGTAGAGATCCAGGCCTACCACCAAAAGGCATCTTTTGTTGTTTCCACAGCCAAAAAATGTCTCCCACGTACTCAAAAAATATTTCCACGAGCAAACCCAACCGAAAAAACTTGAAAAATTCAAAAAAGCATGTAAAATAAGGGTGATCCCACAATAATGGTTTACAATTTTTTGCCAAAATAGACACTGAACTGATTTTTTCTAACTAAATCTTCACTTTCAGACACCTATAGCGGCTGAACCATGAGGAATTTGAAGATGATGAAAACTAGTGATTTGTGGCATTTTGTGTGTAGATTATAAATATATTTTTTTCAATTTTTTTGGAATCATATTTCACTTCTTTTTCCATCTCCTTCGAAAACTGGTTTTTTTCAGTAAACACCATTTTCAAGGAGTGACACTCACCATATAACACAACTTTTTTTCCATGAAGGATAAAAGTATAATTTTTTTTGAATTTAGATTTGTAACTACAATATCTAGTGCTTCCAATTGGTTTCATAGTTTTTAATTGAATATTTTTTACTTAATCAAGTTTTGAAGTCAAACCAATTACAACTTAGACATAGGCGAACCATATAACACATACAAATTTTCGTATGTATTGAAATCCAATTTTTTTTGTGGATCAAGGAATTCAATATCTAGTGCAATCATATAGGTGTGGTTTAAAACTAGCAGGATTCTATCCAAGGGGGTTTGATTTAAGTTGGTTTGATCAAACCTTGTTTAATTGCAATCCTTAAAATGGAACTTTTTAAGGCTTAAATCATTATATTTTCTAAAAAATGTGATTTCATTAAAAATCAGAATCTCCCAGAAATTGTAAACTAGCATTGTGGAATCACCCATAAAGAAATCATTTATCCACATCACCATTGATGCCACTGACACATTTCAAAATGAGGAGAAACCAATATTTTGCAATACTTCATCAAAAGCCTAATCTGTACTATTTTCAGGCTATGCATTGTTGTTCTCCTATTCAATATTTATCATCATCCTCTTACAAGCTTACTTAGTATATTTATCCAACCATATGATGTATTCTTCCTCATCTCACCATTTTTTATTCATCAGCCTTTGCACCTTCACACCGTACTGAGTATATTTATAATCAATTAGGGCCCTGGCCTCTTTAATGAAAGCATCCATCCTTGTTTCAATTTCCACCATTATATCAATATGTGGATTCAACATGGAATAATCACTTGCAGTTAATGTCATTTTTGCTAAAGCGAGAATCTCTCCCAAATCACACCTCCATTCATTGAACAATTTTAGTTCACCCTTTTGATTCAATATCCTAGGCATATGACACTTCTCCATTTCTCTAAATTCATTTAGCTTGCTTTGGAGTTGCATTCCTAACTTCCCATGAAAAGTTGTTATCTCACTTACCAAATCAATAACTTACAATATTTCAAGGATGTTTTTAGGTGCCTCAAGATCTTCTTCCATTTTAGGTATCATCTCTTTCAAATCCCCCACTCTAGTGCTCCACTTTCTCCACTCATTCATGAAATCCTCTTGAACTTGCAAGTACTTTATGTTTGCTTCATGAATGCTCTTATAGCCAGCCCATACATCATCTTCCCTATTGACCAATTTGGTCACTCTATACCTTAAGACATATTGAAAGATATAATTGGCCACCTTAATAGTTTAAAGTTTGTAATTCTTGAAATTTTCCTTTTCTATCTTTAAAAGCTTATTTAAATCATCAATTCTTAGAGCTAAGGTCTCATGATCCTGTGTGGACATATCAAAAGAAGAAGAGGCTGGAACATAGACCTTTTTTCCTGATCGATTAGCCTAAAGAGTGGCTCTCATTCTATCCATTTCATCGAGGGAATTGTTATACTCTTTTACCAAGGAATCATACTTTCTCTAATTTATTTGTGTAGTATCAACACTGAGAATTTCAACATGGGTAGTTAATTTAGCAACCTGTACAGGTGTTATATCTGTGGCCCTTTTCACCACTAAAGAACCCATGACTTATTCAATAGGAATAGCCACCTCATGCTTTCCAATATTAGGTGACATAGACCAAATTGCAAGTGTGTGCAAGTTCAGACTATATCCAAATCTAAATACCTTATCTTCCATCTGTTCCTCAGATATTGAAGCGTGGGGATCTCTTCTTATAGCATCAACTGCAATAAATAAAGTGATAGTGCATCTTGGTAACAACATTAATTTACTATCTACAATAATTTTCCTAGCTTCAACAAGGATGATATCTACAATCTCAGCCCTAATATTCTCTTATTTTGTCTTCTCATCCTCCTCCTATTGAGAAGGCTCAACACTAGTGGTGCAGTAATGATAAGGAGGGTCCCCAAAGAGAATAATCCAAACCATGCAGCAAGAGTAAAACAATAGAAGCAAAACAATTTATAGAGGAAAATTCAGGTGCAAAAATTCTCATTATTTAAAATATTGATTACATATATTCGACCACATCTGGGCTTACAGATTTGACACGAAGGCCTGATTACAACATACTCAAAATACAATGCTTATACATGCAAGCAAAAATCTATAGATTAGATCTCATATACAACATATCCCTTTTTCTCCTTCCTCCCCCCTACCTCTAATGTTTCAATACTAGCTATATATCATATCCATGAGTCTAGAAACATCCACGTTGGCCAAAGATCGCTACAATCTCTGAGAAGAAATGTGTAACGTGTGCAAGAATAGGTTGGCCTCAAATATGAAATTCATCCACAGTAGGTATGTATGGTGAAGTGTGGACATGAGTGTAAGGTCAAGGAAACTTTGTGGAACAAATATAAACACACTGTGATGATCTGCAAGTCATGGGAAGGGTCCGTGATCGATCCAACTAGCCGTTAGGGTTTCAAATTACTTTGGGGCCAAAACAAAAACTGTCAGTTAATCTGAAAGAGATAGCTTGTCGAAAAAAGATCTAAATGAACTGAAAAACCTAGAATAAGGAAATTGAACCTATCCACAATGAAATCCTGGGTACGTGAGATCTGGTGAGAAAACACGAAGGAACATTGGATCTCCCAACTTGAGTAGGAACAGGAACAAAATAAGAACAAAAACTAAAAGGAAATATTTTTGGTTGATGCAAGATTGCCAAGAACCAAGGATTCTCCTGCATTAAACATCTGGAGTTAATGAAAAGTGAGCCTCTCACTTTGTTGGGGCCAAAGGAAAACCAATATGGTCTACCTCAGCTTGAGAAGTCAAAGAAGAATCCTCCATTGGTCTACCTTTCCACTTCACAAGATATTCTTTGTACTGTCTTCAATGAGTCTTTCTCCCATCTCTGACATGCAAAAATTTGTCCATCTCATCTTGTTGTTGTTTAGGAAGTTGTTCTTCCAACCTCATCTTACAGTCCTCACTGAATTTTGCTTCATGGTACTGATGTAGGTCTGCAATGTTGAATATTGGTGATATACGCATGCCATCTAGTAACTCCACTTCATACGCATTCCCTAAGTAAAATTTCTTCAATATCCTACATGGTCCAAACTTCCTCATCTTCAATTTACTATATGTTCCAACTGGAAATCTTTCTTTCCTTAGGTACACTATAACTTCATCTCCAACTCCAAACTCCTTATGTCTCCTCTTTTCATTTTCTTTCTCCTTATACTTCTAGTTCATGTTCTCCAAATGTTTCTTTACTTGAGTATGCACTATCTTCATATGTTCTACGAGTTATTCTACTTCTTCACTCCTCTTATCTTCCTTGCTAATGTCTCTTAGCTCTGATATACCTCTAGGATGAACTCTTGTAACAATCTCAAAAGGGGTCTTTTTAGTACTCTTGTTCACTAAATTATTGTAGGAAAACTCTGCTTGTGCTAGGACTAGATCCCAACTTTTGGCCTTCTCTCCAACCAAAAATCTCACCAAATTTCCCAAACTTTGCTTCACTACCTCTATCTATCCATTTGTCTATGGGTGAAAAGTAGAACTAAACTTCAAATCTATTTTCAACTTCTTCCAAAGTGTCCTCCAAAAATAGCCAACAAACTTTTTATCTCTGTTAGAAAAAATACTCATAGGTAATGCATACAATCTGACCACTTCTCTAAAGAACAAATCTGCCACATGTACTACATCGATTGTCTTCTTACAAGGTATGAAATGTTCCATCTTGGAAAATATGTCCACTACCACAAATACTGAATCATTACCTCTTTGTGTCTTAGGAAAACCAAGTATGAAATCCATACTAATATCCTCCCAAGGTCCTTCCGGTACCGTTAGTGGCTTATACAATCAAACATTGTGAGTACTTCCTTTTGCAACTTGAAAAACTCTGCAACTCTGCATAAATCTCCTTACATCCTTATGAATATATGGCCAAAAGTAGTTCTCACTCACCAATGCTATAGTCTTGTCAATTCCAAAATGTTCATCCAATCCTCCACTATGTTTCTCTTTTACCAAGTTATCCCTCATTGAACTTTGGGGTATACACAACTGGTTTCCTCTAAACAACATGTCCTCTTGGATGAAATAATCAAACCATTGACTTCTATCCTCTAGGATTGGTTCTCTACATGCTCTCCAAGGTTATGCAAAATCTGGGTCTTCCTTATACAAGTTCCTCAATCCATCAAAGCCTAATACCTCCACTCTCATCTATGCCAATAGATTCCTTCTCCTACTCAAAGCATCATCAACTTTATTTGATTTTCCACTCTTATGTTTCAAGAAAAAAGTTTAACTCTGTAAGAATTCTACCTATCTCGTGTGTTACTGATTCAACTTACCTTGACTGTTCAAATACTATAAAGCTTGATGATCTGTATGCAACACAAACTCCTTAGATAACAAGTAATGTCTCCACTTTTTCAAAGCTTGAACTATGGCATAGAACTCCTGATCATATACTAAATACATTCTCCTTGCATCATTCAATTTATCACTAAAATATGCTACTAGTCTTCCTTCTTGACTTAACACTCCTCCAATTGCATTTCCACTTGCATCACAGTCTACTTGAAATACCTTATCAAAGTATGGTAAAGCCAACATAGGATGCTCAGTCACCTTCTACTTCAACAATTCAAAACTTCTATCTACTCCAAATGTCCATCTAAAAGCCTTCCTGTCTCCTCTCATATTCTCTATCATGGGGTTATAAATAGAACTAAAATTCCTAACGAACTTCCAGTAGAAACTAGCCAATCCATGAAATGATCTTACCTCTCCAATTCTTTCAGGTGTAGGCCATTCAAAAATAGCTCACTTTCTCAGGATCCATCTTCAATCCATCTACTGATATCACAAATCTTAGATATACCAATTCCTTCTTCATGAAACTACACTTCTTTAGGTTTATCAACAACTATTCTTCTTTCAATCTCTGCAAAACTTGTCTTATGTGCCACAAATGTTCTTCTCTAGTCTTACTGAAAATCAAAATTTCATCCAAATATACAATCACAAATTTACCCAAGACTTTCTTCAATACCTAATTCATCAACCTCATGAAAGTACTTGGTGCATTTTTCAACCCAAAAGGCATCACCAACCACTCATACAATCCTTCATTTGTCTTGAATGTTGTTTTTCACTCATCTCCTTCTCTGATTCTGATCTGATGATATGCACTCTTCAATTCTATCTTTGTAAAGTAATTAGCTCCACTCAGACAATCCATAATATCATCCATTTGGGGCAAAGGAAATCTATACTTCACCGTGATCTTTTTTATGGCTCTAGAGTCGGTACACATTCTCCATTCTCCATCTTTCTTAGGTGTAAGCACAATAGGTACTATGCAAGGACTTAAGCTTTATCTAATCAAACCTTTCCTCAACAAATTCTGCACTTGTCTATTCAATTCTTCATTCTTTTATGGTGTCATCTGATGTGCTTCTTTTTTAGGAAAACTAGCTCTAGGAATCAGATCCATACAATGAGTAATACTCCTTACAGGTGGTAATCCATCAAGTATATTATTTGAAATGATAGCCTCATATTCTGTCAGCAACTCTCTTATCTCTTCCAGTTGTCCTTCTATATGTTTTATTTCTTCAACTTTCTTAGGCACCAATGCATAGCACAAGTTATCATGGCTCATTCCATCTAGAAATATTCTTCCATCAACCAAATAGATTCTAGAAGTCATGCAAATCTCAGCCTTAGGAACATCTTCCAAGGGTAACAAAATTTGCTTCATCCCATTAGCAACAATGGTGTATATGTTCTTCTTTCCCTCATGAATAGCTTGTTGGTAATACTGCCAAGGCCTTCCCAACAAGATATGGCATATATCCATAGGCATTATATCACACAAAACTTCATCATGGTAGTTTCCTATCTTCAATTTCACCAAACATTGTTCACTTACCAATATTTTATTCTCATCTTCAATCCATGTTATCTGATAGGGTTTAGGGTGTTTCAACCTTTCCAACTTCAATTTGGTTACCACTTCTTTAGAAGACAGGTTCTCTAAACTTCCGCTATCAATGATTAATTTGCAACATTTACCAACTACCTTACATCTAGTCCTGAACAAATTCTTTCTCTGCAATGGTTCTTTCTCCAATTCACTTTGACACAATAGTCTCCTATTCACCAATACCTCTCCTTCTTCCGGTTGATTAGATGACCCAACATGATCCTCCTCAAAAAGGGTTGTTCTCTTATGGTTCTCAGTCTTTCTTCTTGACTCTCCTTGTTTACATTCAAAGGCTCTATGTCCTTCTCCACCACATTTAAAACAAGTTCCCCTGAATACTCTTTTCTCTTATCCTCTGCCATCTTTTCAATACCCTTCATTTATGTAGCCACCATATCCTCCTCTTTTGTAAGAGCTTCCATCATCTCTTCAGTGTAAATTTTCACTCTTATTGACCTCCTTATTCTGATCTGCAAAGGTTCCTCTTCCTCCTCTAGTAAATATTCTTCCTCTCTGAAATCTTCCACCTCTTCCTCTCTATCTTTGTTCATGTCTTTTATTCAGCTTCTCCTCTTCTTTTAGGGCACATTGATATGCCTATTCCACTCAACAAATTAATCAAACTGATCTCATCTTGAATATATGACCTAAAACCATTCAAATATCTGGCTACTTGTTCAATCTCATCTTTTGAATGTCCAGATCTGATATTCAACTTATAGAATTCCTCAGTATACTATGTCACACTTGATTCTTTCTACTTTAGGTTCTGTAACTTCTTGAAAAAACTAATCTAATAATCTTTAGGCATAAAATTTCTCTTCAATTTATTCACCATCCAATCCCATGATCTTATCTTCTCCTTTATTTTTCTTTTTCCATCTGTCTGTAAATGTTCCCACCAAAGGGATGCATGTCCTCTCAATTTTGTACACAAAAATTTCACCTTCTTATCATCTGGGCTACCTTCAAAATCAAAGTATTTCTCCATTTTTGTTATCCAATCCAATAATTCGTCTGAATCCAAATTACCATTATAGTCCAATGGATTGAAATGTGGCTTAGTGTTTACTCTAGTTAGGGCTTTGATGAAACTCTCTTCTCCCTGATCAAGGCCAAGTTGCTCTTCTCTTGCAACTTCTTCTTATTATTCTACTTCTTCATCACTTACATCATCAACTGGTCGACCTCTTCTCTAGGCCATTTCAAATTCTTCTAATCTAGCAACAATTCCTCTCAACATTTCCATTACAACAGGGTCTGCATTTCCACACGATCCATTTCCTCTACCATTTCTTCTTCTCCCCATCTTTACACAAGTCCTCTACAATTGTAGGTTGGATGCTCAATCCACCACCCTACAATAAATCTTCAATAGGATTGTGTAACCTTTGATGATCTCGCAAGGAATGAATCTTGCTCCGATACCAATTGGTGCAGTCATGATAAGGAGGGTCCTCAAAGAGAATAATCTGAACCATGCATCAAGAGTAACACAACAAAAGCAACACAATTTATGGAGGCAAATGTAGGTGCAAACATTCTCATTATCTAAAATATTGATTACATATAGTCGGCCACATCTAGGCTTATAGTTTCGGCACACAGGCCTAATTACAACATACTCAAAATACAATGCTCATACATGTGAGTGAAAATCTATAGATTAGATCTCATATACAACATATGAATTTTTATCCTTCCTCCCCCCTACCTCTAATTTTTTAATACTAGATTTATATCATATGTGTGAGTTTGGAAACATCCGCGTCAGCCAAAGATTGCTACAATCTCTGAGAAGAAATGTGTAATGTGCACAAGAATAGGTTGGCCTCAAATCTTAAATTCATCCATGGTAGGTGCGTATGATGAAGTGTGGACCTGAGTGTAAGGTCGGGGACACTCCATGGAACAAATCTAAACACACTGTGAAGATCCACAAGTCACAGGAAGGGTCCACGATCGATCTAACTAGTTGTTAGGGTTTGAAATTATTTTGGGGCCAGAACAAAAACTATCACTTAATATGAAAGTGATAGCTTGTCAAAAAAATATCCAAATGAACTAAAAACCTAGAATAAGGAAATTGATCACATTCACAATGAATTCCCAAGTACACGAGATCTGGTGAGAAAACATGAAGAAACACTACATCTCCCAACTTGAGAAGGAACATGAACAAAATAAGAACAAAAACTAAAAGGAAATATTTTTGGTTGATGCAAGATTTCCAAGAACCAAGGAAGCTCCTGCATCAACTAGCCCTAGCTTGTTCGAGCCTTTATTTTATCTCCTTGTTTCTTTGCTAAATCATGAATTCCTGAAATTCCTTATATTGTACAAACTTATCATCAACAAGGAATTCATTACAATCCTTAATGCTAGGATTATGATAATTTGTCTCATCATAGTGCCACATAATCATTTTTTATTGGGGAACCTCTAAATCAGTAGTATCCTCAACATCAAGGGGGAAATTTATTCTCCACCTCCCCATCATCAAGCACATGTTTCACCATTTTCTCTATCCCAATTTCTTGGACATTCTCCTTTTGCACATCTGCAGGTTGTTTTGGGGTATTCATAGCCTGGGATTGTTGTGCCAAGAGATATTTTTCTCTCTCAACAACCTCTTTCACCTTTTCTTTGAAGTCACCACTTTGATAATCTCTTAAATTTGTAAAAGCCCTTTCAAAAGGATTTACAATTTCATCATAAGGACTTATTTACAAGGCATTCTTCTTTTCAATTCTCTCTTCAATATCCATTAAGAATTTCCATTCCCTTTTCCTGGCTATAATAGGCTCATCACTTGTCATGTTCCTCAATACATCATGTAAATGCAAGAACTGATGACCAATCCCTAATAAATTTTTATCTCTCCTCCTTACATAAACAAAACCCTCTAGGTCAAAAATCCTAACCTCATCAACAAGTAGTCTAAGGTTATTTACCATGATTCCAAATTTCTTGTACCCCTCCTGGGCAGTAACTATGAAATAAAAAAACAACACTAAGGGTTTACAACACTACCTTTCCTAGGTATCCTGAACATTTCATAGTCCATAAAATAAATTTTCCACATCAACTCTATGAAGTCCAATCAGTCAGAAACATACAAAGGCTAGTGGTGTGGTGCACCTTCAAGCCATAATCTATGATTAGAGTATACTCTAAGTGCATAAACCAATTTTCCCAATTATGTGGCTTGTTTAGCTTAGTCACCTCTCTTGGACACATAATTTTCATTATTGTCGGGGAAAGCCTATGAACAGGTGCCACACCTAAACTTTCAAGAATACCATATACGATAATATTTGCAAACATTAATAGTTGGAATTGGGAAAATCTTGGTCCCTAATATATGTCCACATTTGAATAGGCAGAACATTTTTTTCATTGTCCCTCATCCTCAATTTCAATTTCCTTTTCCAATTATAGTCACCTTCAAACAATAACATATGCATCAATAGGGAATAGTGTGGAAAATGTAAAGGAAGGACATGTCTCCTGCAAATTTATAAAATCCTGATGCATTTGATAAAAAATAGAATAATCAAAACTAGTGTTCTGATTGTGTCTCTGAATACCACCGGTCATCACTAATAGGTATGGAGCTATCCTTTCCTCAAAAAATCGAGCTAAAATCTGATTTAGGCAATAATATGTGTTCTTGAAATAGTCCACAAACTCCTCACATTCAAAGGGCTCAATATCTTTTGGGAGAAATCTTTCCTTCATTTTTCTATGCCAAACCAACAATCTATTTCTGTATGCTCACCTATTTTTGTCATATTCACCATATAGCTTAATTCGTTTGATTTCCACAGTGCAATTAGGATTCAACCCAAATACTTCTATCATTTAATCCCTTGTTACTTCAAGGATTATATTTCCATCTTCACTTTTGATTTTTTTGTCTGGAGGATCATAATGCTTGGGCCAATTTCATCATTATATCCAACTCCACAAATACATTGGGCACCACCAAAATTTCAAGGTTGAGATCCTATAGGTAACATGTTGGTTTTCTAGAATACCTCCTATTAAAGGCATATGTTAACAATTTCCACCCACTCTAGCTTTGAGCCAACTCTCTAATTTCACTAGCACTATTGATCAGTTGGCTTGTTAAAATAACATTTCCTTTGGCTCTCTTACCAATTCGTGATCCACCCATTTTTACCTCTTCAGAGGCACTCTCCATAAATCTCTCTTGAGTATTTTTTGCACCTCTTGACATTGTAGAAACAATAGGGGTACCCAATGTAGGGTTTGTTATTGTAGGTGGCTTTGGCTTGGACATGGATGTAACATCTTGATTTTTGATTCTTTTAACTCTCTTATTCTTTTGTATTCTTGCTGGCCTAACATAGGATTCACTAGGCTCTAGCTCACTCATATTTGCAGGGCTATAGGACTAGGGTTTATAGCATTCTTAATTGCAAAAGGTTCACTTGATTTCTTTAAAATGTCAGGTACAAATTGCAAGGTAAAACAATCCCAAACCCAAAATAATATATATATCACCTTAACTAAAGATACCCAACTAGATAAACTGTAAGAAAATTATCTCCTAATTCCATGTGACAATTCATGAAGCACAACTAAACACTTTCAATTATGAAGAGATATTTAATTTTCTTACTCGTGTGAGTGACTAACACCAATTGTTTCTATAATTTCCTTGTTGGGGTCCTCCACATAATTTCTTTAGCTTTGTACTTTCTTCTTTGCTCCTAAACAACTCTGAATGTATAGGAAACAAGATAGCCACCTTATTTATGCCTGAGAAGCAAAACATATTACCATAAATGTTTGAAAAAAAGCTCACATGAGTGAATTGACATTTAGCCATTCATATTCAAAACCTAGTCATAGATCATTATGTTTTAAAACCACATCAATGATTCACCTCCACCTCGCTACTTTATTTTCTACTTTGAATGATGTCCCTCAGGTGCTGCCATATTTTCCTTTATGCGAAAGGAATCGCTGATCACTGATATAGTTCATATTTTACAAGTTCCATATGTAATGTAGACATCCATTCGATCAAATCTCAACTATCAGATCAAAGATGCATCCTTGGTTATATTCCTCTTCTCCATCACACATTTCTAATTCATGGTTCATTCTCTAGATCACATTAGCGATAGGCGAAGAGGATCAAAACACATGCACCTGCATTAAAAACCAATGGTACAAGATACATCGCTCCTAAGAATACCTCAAATCAACGAAGGAAATATTGAGATAAACACTTTATCACCCATCACCCATTTGAAAAAATTGATCAAATGATTATTCATGATGAGCGATGAAACGAACACCAAAGTCATTGCTCATTTCCCATTAGAAACTCAAACCTTAGAATGGATCCGTGATGAGCAAAAACAACGAGCATAAAAGATCATCGCGTATCAGAAATACATATTGCCAAAAGAAGATACTAAAGGAACTAGCGACAACATAGTCCATCGCGCATCATGAATTTAACTTTGGACATTTGAAACAAACCCACGATATACGAAATCAAGGAAAATGCAGCCCATCGCTCATCGTCGATTTGAGCTTACAAAATCAAAATGGATCAGTGATGAGTGATACTGGACATTAGTAAAGATAAGTACCACATGCTCATAAGTTTTTTTTAAAAGGGGGAATTGCCTAGGCTGACACATAAAAGGCCTCGAGGACTTAAATACATAATACTTCAAAGGATGTAAAGGCTAAAAATTCCAATAAAAAAACCTTATAGAAATTAAATATTTTCATTACTAGGTACAAGGAACTAGTAACTCTACGAGCTCAGATGACATAAGATAGTTTTGGACAACTAGAAATGGGAAATAACACGTCAACAATGAATTAGAACCATGGCCAGGTCACAAGCTCGAGGATTATTGAGGACGGATTTTAGGCACATAAAACCTCATAACAATAGCAATGGATAAACCCTAAGCTCAAAGGACAAACACATCAAAAAATTTGTAGGATGACCAATGGAACCATAACAAAATTCAAGGGTTCCATCACAAGGAAAATTTACGTTTATTTAGTTTAAAATCGGCCCAAGACCTAATGTTAATGTGTAAAACACATCACAACACTAGATCAAGGTGACCTTAAGTTCATTTTAACATTAATCATTCCTAGATTAAGTGTGAAAATGTGAACAGCGACATTTTTTGACATTACAATATTTATTTCTAATTTAAATGAATCTAAGCTAGATATAATGAAATGAATGAAACAAAAAATCAGTGAACTGAAATAGAGATCTAACAGCAACAAATAGAAAAATAGAAACAAAGTTTTTAATGCTGTAAAATGTAGTTTCAAGTCTAACATGGGAATAAATTACCTAGAGGGGTGTTTATGTCCCAATTACAGTTTTTAAAGCGTTCAAATGCTAAAAAATAGTCAATAGAGAATACCCAGAAATCAGGTAAAACCACCTGTATTGGGACTAAATCTCCTAGAGGGGCGTATGAGTTATAGATTAGGGATTTTTCACTAATTTAAACAAATTCTAAGTGAATTTTAGGTTTATTGGTTTGAATGTGAAATGAAGAAAATAGGGGGGGCTCTTTTCACTTCTAGGGTTTTGGACCTAAAAGGAGATAGGCTATTTTCCACCTTTCACTCAAGAACAACCCTTGAGATTTCAATGTAAAGGAGATTGAAATCTGATAAAGGGTGTGTTCTAGGGGTTTTAATGATGTAAAATAAAGGGGTTCACCACCAGGTTTAGACTTGGAAAGACAATGAAATGTAAAAACCCTAGCTTGATGTAATGCTTCAAAGAATGATCTAGAAATGAAAGCAAATAACAATAGAAAACTATAAAACTAGAAATGTGCACTTGAGAAACTAGAGAAGGAAGAATGGACGTATGAAACTATAGAAAATTCACTATTGAAGCCAATTGGGACTCATTCACCAAGCTGGGTGAATTAGTCCAGTATCAGGAAAACTGTGTTGGAACAGGTTTTAGAAAAAAAAGGGTACTTAGATCTGCAAAAACCTCTGACAGATAGGTACAGTGGGAATCATTCACCAATAGTGGTGAATCAGTCCACTTCTAGATTTCTAGAAATTCAAAGTTGGATTTTAGAGCTCTTAGTCTTGTCTAGTGTTCCCAATTCAAATCCTGGTTGGAAACTACTAAATTCAACTTGTAGATCTTCTCCAAGATCTTCCAAGGTTTGTTCACAATCTTATAAACTTTAACTTTCTTTGACAAATTGATGACAACTTTTCCAATCTTTCTCTTTGATAAATTTACAACCTAGACCTGCAAAGCAATACAAGGAGAGGGAAAAATGGTTGTGGGGTTAGAGAATGGTGGTTTTACTTGGTCAAACCCCTTGTTGGTAATTAAACCTTGAAATGGAAATCAAATGTAAGGGAGAGTGATGAATGAACAAAATGTGATGTTGCAACTCACCAAACCCTTGCGATGAAGTGTTGCAAATATGCTTGAAATGGCCACAATGGATGTGGTTCTTGATTCTTTGTTGAAGGAGATAGATCTTGAATGCAAAGCTTGCTTGGATCATGAAATCTACACCATAATTGTAAGCACAATGAAAAACATGAAGGATGTGGTCCTTTCCATGGTGATTGATGGTTGAAGAATTCTCTTCAAAGCTTGATAATATACCCTTGAAATCCTTGAATACTCTTGTGAACTCAATGAATGCTTGAATGCTTAGGAGTACTAGGATGTTAGAATTTCTAGGATTTAAATGAGTGACAAGACCTTGTATTTATACCCAATTATGCAAGAATTCCCAAAATCACAACACTACAAGTTGACATTGGATCTTGGAGAATAAAATCCTACCAAAGATTTAAATTAAATTTGATTTTTGAGTTAAGGGGGACTCATTTGCCACCTTGGGCGAATAGGTCCCACCTAAGGGGACTCATTCTCCTAGAATGGCGAATGAGCCCCACCTTAGGAATTTGAGGTGGGTTTTCAGGGATTTGATGTTTTAAATGCCATTTTTTGATATTATCCTCAAAAATACACTAAAGTAAGGCTTGTGCATGCAAAAAGGGGCCAATTAAATCATAAGAGAGCCCAATTATTAATGAAAATCCTAGAGGAATGTGAAAGTGTGTTACAACACTTTACAACACACCAAATAAGGCAAGGCTAAGAGAAATTATGATGGAAATAAAGTTAATTATGCTCAAAAATCCTAGAAAAGTGTGAAAGTGTGTTACAACACTTTACAACACCTTTACAGGGCATCATTAAAGTACACTAGTTCACAAGGGGCCAAGACCTAATGTGAATGTTTTATCCACATTACAACACTAAATCAAGGCCAAACTGAGCCAAAATCTACAAGAAGGAGCTAAAAAAGTGCAAAAAAGGCTAAGGACCCTTTTTTTCGATGTTACATTTAGCCCCCACTTTAGTGAAAGGATGAACTTGCTTCAAAATCACACTATAGTAGAAAAAAATGTATCAAGGGAGGGTTCCAATGTACTCATGGTAGTAAGATGAGATGACAATGATCATGAGGAATGATCAAGCCCCCAGGATCAAGATCGCATGGCAAACCAACATAAAGACCAAGGAACACACTGAAAATGATATGAAGAACAATGACAAGGTCAATCATACAATGCCAAAGATGAAAGAGAAAATAAGGAGAAAGCCAAAACAAGCTTTGATCATTTTTCCAATGCAATGTGGATCAGATCTAGGCTATTTGTCTAAGAAAAAATCATACTCACTTTGAGGCGATGGAACTCATGGTTGTTCGTTGGGTGAGAAACATACACTCATGGCTAGTATGTACTCACACACACACAAGTGGCTATAGGAATTTTCATGCTACTTGTTGGGATTCCCGCTCAAACCATACCAAAGTTATACCTCTTGATAAATTTAATAAGGTCCCACAAAAACAAGTGATTTGGTTTTTGAGCTTCATGAGACAAGAAAAACTTCATATGCCTGGAGCTCATGAACAAACAGGATGGGTCCATAGGCATGCAAGCTTTATTATGTAAGGTGGGAATAAATGCAGCATAGGAAATGCTCAAAGGAGTCTTTCTTAGTTCATGCAAGGTCTTTAAATTAGGAAACATTGTATCTAATGTCTCCAAGAGAGGACCAATCAAAGAATAGGAAATTTGCAACTTAGGGGATGCAATGTGTCACATCAAGCCACTAAGAGGAATATAATATGCTAAGAGAGATCACGATCATGAAAGACATCACACCCAATGTCATCCACAAAGTGAAAAATGCATCGTATGAAGCAAGAAGGCTGCACTAAGAACCAAGAAAAGGAAAAATGCAAAAGAAATAATTCCAATGTATGCCCCCACTTTAAAGAAATTTCTAAACACTGTGCTGTGAGAAATTACTTTAAAGTAGAAAATGAAAAATGCTAATAAGAAGATCAAAGACATGAGAGCCAACTTGGAAATCCCTATGCCAAGTCATATGTTTCTGAGTAAGGCTGCATCATGTGAGAAAAAGAAAAGAGAAGGGTTTCCCCCAAAATGAAAACACCAAACACACATAAGGTATCTATGGATTTGGGGTCAGTATTTTCTTTGCTGCAATGATTTGTAAGGAGTGCTCAAAACTATCATCATCCCCCTAATACACATAGAACTAGAAGAATGACACAAAGAGAGAGAAAACAAAGAAAAACCTACTGGATCAATATGGAAGAGACATGGGGTGTCTCGACGCCTTGTGTCATCCCCAAAAGGAAAACAAAAGAAAAATATAAAGATGAAATGAAAAGAAAAAAGAAAATAAAGCCTTTTGGGTCAACATGAAGGAGACATGAATGTCTCAATTCCTTGTGTCATCCCCAAAAGGAAAACACAAGAAAAATATGAAAAAGTGAAAGTGATTCATGACATAGAGAAGAATGAAGGTACAAATAGAGGAATGCCACAAAGAGAGAGAAAATCAAACATTATAGGGGATCACATCATGCATGTGCAATCACACAAAAGAAAAATGAAAAATAAATAATGCAAAAGACTAGTAAGGAAAATGTGAGTCAACCTATGAGAAAGTCATCCTCCTCCCAATCATGTTCTATGTAGATCAAAGGTGAGCGACTAGCTAAAGGGACAAGAGGAAGTAATAAACTAGGAGAAGCACTAGGTTCAGATGCTTTGTCATTTAAGCGCATGGAAGAGGAAAACAATGTGTTCAGCTCATTATGCATCTCTTCATCAATTTTGGCATCCTCATCATCATCATCTAAGTTGATCACAACTGGAGGTTGAAGGATAATATCCATAGAAGATTTCAACTCTTGTTGTGGAGGATGCATGGAAATTTATTGCTATGACTGGGGAGGAAGAACATCATGCATTGCTTCCATCAATTTTGGATCTTGATTTTCTTTTAACTCATCACGAAACTTGTGAGCAAGGGCATGACATTTACGTTTATGCTCCCTAGCACCTCTGTTTTGTTTTGTTTTGTTTTCAAGCTGCATAGGAGTGGGTTGATCAACCATAGGTTTCTTTTCTTCCATAGGGGGAGGAATGGAAGGAACCATAGGGGGTTGTTCAACCTCTTTCTCTTTGACTTTGTATACTTGTTTTATTCTTGGAGGTGTGGTAGGGTTGGTCTCATTATTTCTTGGTATACTGAGACTCATACGCCACAAACGGTGATTTAGTCCTAGTATCAAGATTGATTTGAAACTTTGATATCCTCTAGTATTCTTCAATATTTTCTCTCTTGTAAAATATATGATTTTGAAACACTAAATTGCAACCTGTAGGTGACTTTCTGTGATCTTGCTATGTAGATGACAACTTTGAAAACTTGACATCTTTCTCCAAACTTGATCTCTAATGGATCTTCAACCTAAATTTGCAAATTATGCATCAAAGAGGGAAAAAAAATTTGTTAGTGGATAGGGGTTTTCGTTGGTCAAACCCTATTTTGGTAATCAAACCCTGAAATGAAATGAAATAGAATGAAGGAATGACAAATAAACAATATGCTATGTTGCAAGTCACCGAACTCTTGAACAAAAGGATGCAATCTTCCATGTAATGGCTAGCATGAATGTAGATTTTGAATCTTGATAGTATGTTGTGGATCTTGACTTGAATGCTTGGTTGAACCATAAGAACCTACATCATAAATGTTAGCTCAAAAACAAACATGATGCGTGAATCTGAAAGTAGCTCCAAAATGCTTGATAAACACTATTGAATTATCTTGAATGATCTTGAATGCTCTTGCAATCACAAACTTGCTATACTTATTGATCTCGAAAAGTGTTAGGAGAAAATATGTGAAATAACCTTGTAATTATACTTGTTTATGCCAAATTTCTCAAAATTACAACACTACAAGCTGACATAGAATCTAGGAGAATAAAATCCCGAAAAAAATTGAATTCAAAATAGGTCCAAGCTAAGCGGGAATCATATGCCATTTGAGGCATATGCATCCCAGTAGGCTAAGATTGGGACACAATTTTCAAGAAATATTAGGTTCAATGCTGGATTCAGATCTAGGCCCAAAAACATAGGTGGAACCCATACACCCAAGTTGGTGTATGAGTCCTAGATCACTAAATCTAGGACATACAATCAAAAACCATTAAATTATGATTATTCATTTGATGTTTGTCAAGATTATCCTCACAAAGATGCATTTAATAAGGCTTGTGGATGCAAAATAGGACCAAATAAGGCATAAAGAAGCCCAATTTTAGTACGGAGGGCCCAAACAAGTGTGAAAATGTAAAGGGATACATTTTCTACACTAAAATGGGTATGATCACTTGTCAATTAAGCCCATCTAGAATAAGGTGGTGAAGGTGATCATGTGTATGTTACTATCGATGGTAGGTACATAGATTTATAGTTTCCATTCTATTCTCTCAAATCACTTTTGTCATAAGAATCCGGTTTCCTTTCCTTTTATCTTCTTTCTTTTCTTGAATTTTATCTCAAAGAGAATAAAAATAACTTAAAACTAATGAGGGCCATATTTTATTGATTATGGAGTACTTGAAATCCCTCCCTTCTCTGTCTATGATTAAGAAGTTACCTATGAAACACAATTCTAGGGCTCACATTGTCTCTTCAGAAGAGTGTTCAAAGTTTGTTTTGAATGCAGATAAGGAGTGGAGAGAAGAGGATGAACAAGAAATTTTATCCAATTTCATGTTCAAGGAAGAGAAAATGGGAAAGGGTAAGTCTGCTAATAAAGGGGCTCAAGCTCAGATTTCTTGGTTGAGTGGGTCACACATAGAGGGCATTACTCCTAAATATATTCATATCTCCTCTCTTAAGAAAATAAAAAATAAAAATTGATGATTGGGAGGAAGGTAACAGTATGGGAAAGGTGGAGGTTATGATTAATATTCAAGTTGGAAATAGTGGTAAAAGCCCTAATCTTACCCCTAAAAATGTTAAAGGAAGCAACATTCTCTCCTCAAGATTTGTGCAAGGATTTTCCAAAGCTAAATACAAATAGAGGATCTTTATAATGTTTTGGGGTAATCTAGAGATGGTTTGGTGGGTCAGTTTTGAATAGTCAAATGTTTTTTCCTTGAGTTGAATCGGATAAATATTAAGCTAAGATAAATGTAGAATGAAATAGATGCTAATAGGGGTGTGAAGGATTCTACGAATGAGAAGAATAAGGAAAAATAATTCATTTGGCATTGGAGGCAATTATCTATGAATTTGGTTTGATGAATGATGATTATGAGAACCAAGTCAAGGGATTGGAAGAAAAGATGATATAAATTATCAAAACCTAGAATGGGTCATTAAAATTAGTTAGTGCACAATTTAGAGGAGCGCTAAAGGAATTCACATCCTCAGTAAAAAGATAAAGAAACTCAAGGAAGACAAAATTATTGAAGCCTCCAGTGTTGCTGAGAAGAATGAGAAGGAATAGAGAGCTAAGGGAAAACAAACCAATATCAAGCAGAAAGGGCCAAGTACTCATACTAGGTGAAATAAGAAATATTTTTAAGAGAGGAATGATTTTCTTAGTCTAGTAAATCTTCGTTTTTGCTTCTATCAAAAAGAGTTGGAATCAACTAATATATAGTAGTTTTTCCCTTAGTTTCTTGTAGTTTAGTTGTTGTTTCTTGGTAGGCTTATTGTAGGTTATTTGTTTGTTTCCTTGTTTTTTGTTTAGACTGCTTTGGATATTTAGGTTTCACATGCCTATAAAACCTATTTGGTTGCAGATATTTTTCTCAAAGCTATGTTATTCCTACATTTTGTATAATTCTTTTAGGTCCCTTTAAAACCTATTTTACCTTAATCCAAAAAAAAGAATTGAAAGGACCTTTGATTTAATTTATATAAGAATTAAAAATTAAGAGACCTATAATAGCTTTGAATCCTAGGAGAAAGACTTAAAAGTTTACCTAATGAAGTGTTTATGAACTAACACTTGGTCATTATTTGAGTATCAACCATAGGAAACTATAAACCCAATATAAATTAATACTATCATGTGAGGATAGGTGCACTTAGTAACACAATATTCATGTAACTTATATTTTTTGATGTAAAAATATATTTTTATCTTGTTAACAACTTCATTAATATTTTCCAAGCTAGTCATAACTATCACACTTGATTTTAGTTGCTCTATAAATACATACAAGATGTTTTTTATAAAATAGATGATGATATTTACATGTCTTTAATTTATTTTAAAGATCATGTAATATATTTCCACAATATCCTTTGTAATAGAATGTATTTTAAATATCTATTAAAATTCATTCCAGATTTTTAATTCTAATGTAAATTTTAGAAAATCATGAAAATCAATCTATAAATTATTATGATACGAGAAAAATACATGAAAAAATAATTGGAGGAAACATTTATTTTACAAGAACAACACATTCAAACACACACACATATTTAGATTTTTTTTATTTTGTTTTTTTAGTCACATATTTAGATGTTGCACATTTCACTAAATTTATTATCCTATTACAACTTCACAACATTAGAAAATGAAGATAGAATAATAGTGTTAGCTTTAATTATTGCCATTATTCAGTTATGATAAAACTTTAAAAAATTAAGAATATATGTTCTCAATGAGTAGAAGTTTCAAAAATAAGTAGGCAATCCTACCTTTTAAAATCTTGACAAGATGGTGGTTTACTAAAATATGGATTTTGACTAAATTATTATGAATTATTTTTTATTATACCTATATATTACAACATGATAGAAGAGCATCAAGGCGCATATGGAATCTCACATCAACCATAAATATTTTATTTTAGTTTAATTTATTAAATGGATTTTGATAGTGTTAGTTTTGGTTTGCTTTTCATGAGGATTTCTAGAACTAATTCAGGTAATGTAGTGATGTCACTTAATAGAAGAGCCAAGTGGGTATGTGTAAGTCAAATTTGATGAAGAATGGACAATATTTGGTTAAGTGATGGCTTTGCAGTTTTTAGTCTACTAGTGCTAATGGACCATAATAGTGGTTTACAATTTTTGGCCAAACTTGACATTGAACTAATTTTTTTTAACTAAATCTTCACTTTTGGGAACCTATAGCTTCTAAACCATGAGGAATTTGAAGATGATGCAAATTAGTGATTTGTGAAATTTTGTCTATAGATTCTAAATATATATATTTTAAAAATTTTGGAATTAGATTGGATTTATTTTTCCATCTCCTTCGAAAACTAGTTTGTAACAATAAACACCATTTTTAAAGAGTGATGTTCATCGTAAACAACATAACATGTTTTCTATGAAGGATAAAATTCTTTTTTTTTTTCAAATTTATATTTATAAATATGATATCTAGAACGTTCATTTGGTTTCGTAGTGTTTTATTAAATATTTTTTATTAATTAAGTTTTGAAAAACCAATTAGAATTTAGACATAGGCGGACTGTATATAACATAACATTTTTTGTATGTATCGAAATTCAATTTATTTTTTTGTTGGATCAAGGACATTAATACCTAGCATAAACATATTTTTTAGAATTTTTTCAGGTAATATACTATTATTCCACATGTGCAAAAAAAAGAGCTTGATTATGAAAAATATATCATTTCAAATTAAATAACAAAGAAGAAAAGATCTAGATGGCGCTGAGCGGGAAGGCGAGCTCTAGCAGAAATTTTGAAATCTTGGGTGAAGAAGATGATGGTGGTGGTGGCATTGAGGAAACTAATGGCTATTCATGGGTTGTGCTCTTTTGTTTGGGGAAGTTGGGTGCTTGCTAGGGTGTGCTTGATTATGGAGGGGGCTTTTTGAAATTCTACATTGGCGTAGTTGATGGGGATGAAGATTTTGTAATTATTGCAGATGGTTGCTTGCATTCGGTTGCCTTTGTGTTGGTTGTGGGGGTTGGGGATCTTTCATGTGTGTTGTATTTCTCATGTGCAGAGGCTTCAAGATTTCTCTCTACCTTTTGGTTGTGCAAATGTTGTTGTCAGCATGGAAGATTATTTCTCATTGGTGTTTATGTAGCTTTTGCTTCATTTCCCTCTCTGTTCTTGGCTTCGTGGGGTCGCTTCAGTTTTGTCCAACCTGGGTTTTTTGGTGCTCATAATCATGTGTTGTATGTGGTTTCTATGTTGGTTGGGTATTTCCTTGGTGTTGTGGCTGAGACGTGTTATGTTGGTGGATTTTTTCTAAAGCTTGTGTTGGTGCTTATTTTTTCTCGTGAGGTGTTTGGCCATCCTAGGGTTTGGAAGGTCTCATGCTTGTCCTCTGAGGGACCTTTTATTTGTTTGATGGGTCACCCTGTTGTGACTCTATTTTACTTTGTTGATGATTTGGCCTATGCGTTGGTCTAGGGTGTTTGTTGAGGCATTGCCTTTCCTTGCCTCTTTGTTCTATGAAGCTCCATTTTGATGCAATGAGGGTGTTGTCCCTGGTTTGGTTACTCGATCATGCTTTATGGAAGTTGCAATTGTTCTAGAGATCGACCAGTTTGTGCTAGTCATCTTTGGTTTGAGGTTGGCTCCCCTATGGCCTTGGTCCTCTGGTGTTGCTCGTCTACAATTCCCTTGGATGTGTGTGGTGCTCTAGGGTTTTATTAGCTTCAAGAGAGTTGTGTTGAAATATTTTGATACTAAGGAGGCTAGTATAGAGTGGTTTTTGGCCCTCCCTACTTCTTTTGAATGTGTTTTCCTGGATGGTGAGGGAGCCCCCTTTTCCTTTGTTAAAATGGTTATCAAGTTTTGTGATGGGCTTTGGTGTCCTCTCCAAGATTTGTTGATGTTGCTGCATGATTATGGTTTTTTCCTTGCATTATGTCTGGCTCTCCTTTCTCCTATTGACATGGAGAATAAGAGTTTTGATGGGTGTTATTGTTGCCCTGTGTTCAGTCATTTCTCTCTGGCATCTCACATTGAGGTGGTTTTCCTATTGAGGTGGAAAATTTTACTACTAGAAAGGTTTGGAGATGGGTTTATTGGGGCTTCTATTTGGGAGCTATTGTTGTTGGAGCATCTATATGGGTGGTGTTGTCTCCTTTTCTCCTAGACTTACCATTTGGTTTCTCCTATCGAGGTAGAGTTGGTTTATGCTACTAGAGTTGGGATTTGCTATTTGGGGGATTTGGAAGTCTACCTTTTGGCCTATGTGTTGATGGTTCTCAAAGTTAATGATGGGGTCTGGTCTCCTCATCAAGACTTTTTTATACTATTGCTTGGGTGTGATTGTGTCCCTGCTTTCAGTTTGGATCTCCTTCCTTTTTTGGTGGATATTGTGAGTTGTGATGGGATTTGTTGCTTCCCTATTTGTAGTCATCCCTTTTTAGTGACTCATTTTGAGTTGGTTTTCCTATTGAGGTGGAAAATGTGTTTTCTAGAAAGGTTTGAAGAAGGTTTTGTTGTGTTAACTGATAGGGAACTAGTGTTTCCTTTTTCTCTCTCTGGTCCTCCTAGGTTTTGTTGGGATCTGTTAGGCTCTATTTGGAGTAGAAGTTCTACTACATTTCAACTATTGGAGGTGGAGTTGGTGCATCTGGATGAATTTTTTTCTACTAGGAGCAGTGATTCTTAACCCTTTGGTGAGAATATGTTAGTCTCTGTCTTGTCTAATTTGAGTGGAAGGTCTATTATTTTCTAGCTATTACAGGTGAGTTGTGGCCATTGGTGTGGAAGGTTTGTTGCAATTTTTTTACTGTAGGTTGTTTGTGTTGGGTTTGTTGATAGGGAGCTAGTGTCGCTTGTTCTCAATCTAGTCCTTTATTTTTTGGGACCTTATTAGGCTCAATTTTGAGTAGAAGTTCTATTGTGTTGATCTGTTGTAGGTGGTTAGTGGCCTGGTTGGTTCAAGAAAGTCCTTTTTTGGGAATCTATTAGGCTTAGTTTTGAGTGGAAGTTCTACTACGGTCTATCTACTATAGGTGGTTTGTGGACTAGTTGTTTCAGGCAAGTCATTTGGGCTTACTATTTTAGGTACAACAATGAGTTATTTTTTGTTTGGCTCTATTTTTCCTTATCTGAGTAGGAGGTTTTCTACAGTCCAACTACTACAGGTGGTTCATGTCTTGGTTGCTCTAGGAGGTTCTTTGGGCCCTCGGTCCTGTGTTTTGGGTGTAAGTTTTTTGGCTAAAGGCCTTTGATGTTCCTATTTATTTTACTTAGGGCTATTGGTTTTTCTAAGTGTTCTTTGCCCCTGGTATTTGGTGCCAGGGTGGCCTACTAGTCTATGGTGTTTCTACAGTGTTATCGCTAGTTTTTCTTCTCTCCTTATATCTTTTTGGCCCTCCGAGCTCTTCGTGTAAAGGGTAGAACACCCTGTAAATTTTTCTTATCTTATAAAAAATAAATAGCTTGATTTTTGGTAGAAAACCTACATTCACAAGAAATGAAAAGTAAATAAGGGTATGTGCAGGATCATGATGGGCCAAAAAGTGGCGATATGTAAGGCATATGATGATCCACATGGCTGACGACCTTTTTCTTACCCAAAATTGATGAAACGAAAAGGGTTTTTAGAGGAGATTCTCAGCTTTACACCAAAATAAATTATGCTTTACTTTGAATTTAATAAATAATTATTATTTATTTTCTACTAGAATTACGAATAAAGTCCCGATTGATAGGCTGATTGAAAAACATCTATAACTTTCAAATGGTATCACATTTTTTCAATATAAAACATGTGTCACATTCTATACTTTGCATACTATAGGATTTAAAAAAAAAATTGAATTTCATGAATTTTTGACCAAGTTAAGGTGGTTAGACAGACGAGCTTTTATATTTTTTAAAATTTGTAATAAAAAAATCATAATTAATTATTTACTTGGAAACAAATTATAAAAAAATATGCATCACATTGGGACATGAGTCCTCTACTTATATCTAAAAGCTTATAAGAAAATATTATCATTTTATTGTGGTTAGGGTGGTCAGACAGACACCTACTTCTTATTTTTACCCTGAAATTTAAATACTACTACATTGAAATTTCAAATTTTCACCAAATAGATTTAAAAAAAAAAATAAAGGTCTAGTAGTTTAAAAACTACATTCAATTTGCTACAGATTCTATTTTTACATTTTTTTTAAATAATATACATAACTTATTCAAATTCTTACATCAAGTTGTCTAACTCTGATTTTCTATCTGTTTATTGCCACTTAAGGGCCTATTTTTTCCATGATGATCCTGCACATACCCATCTAATAATAAAATTAAATATATTTAAAACTATACTTTTTGGGAAGCTTATAATAAGGACTACATAAAAAAAATTACTTTTAAAAGAATTCGTTTGATCCCCCAAAAGGTAAATCAAAAGTGGTTTTTTATCAATATTTTGATAGGTTTCAGGGAGACTCTGTTATACATATGGTTTAAAACTAGTGATGTTCTATCCAAAGGGATTTGATCTATGGCTGTTTAATCAAACCCTCTTCAATTGGAATCTCTTAAATGGAACTTTTCAAGGCTTAAATCATTATATTTTCTAAAAATATATGATTTCATAAAAAATCAAGATGTCCCAAAGAGTGTAAACCACTATTTTATTTGAACCAATGATCTTGTAAATGTTTGATCCCCATCAAGCTTTTGTCGGAAGTTTTTTTAAACTGATTTTTTCATCAAGTTCTAATATTTTATATTGGTTCTAATGTGTTTTTATACACAACAATAGTGGAATGTTTTTTTAGTTCATGAAGATTTCTAAGTGAACCAAAATTTTTGTAGTGCCCATATTCTTTTAGTTGGTTTCATTAGCTTTCTCCATAAAATACTTATAAGTACTAATGCTTCATTTCACACTTGTGAGAAATTTCCAGTCATCTAGCAATCTTTAGGAATTCCTTGTCCATCTACTTATTTTTGGTAATTTTTTTCCATAATTTTTTTCTTCAAATTACTCATGCTCATATAAACGTTTTTGGACATAATCAAGTGAACAAAACATTTACAAGTTAACAAACTACTATAAATGATTTTTTTTGTCAATGGTGTTAAAATGATGTCAACCAAATTTAGTAGGATGATGATTTCACCATGTCCAAGTTACTCGATTTTACCAACCAGTTGAAACTAAACTAAGATATCATACTTAAACTAGCCAATTTTGATATATTCACTTATAACTACATCTATGGGTTTTTATATTCTACTACACTTGCATACTTTTTCCCTACTACTACACTTCAATTTTTATGCAATGGATTAGTGGTTGAAACAAACAACATTGAAAAAGATTTAACTTCCAATCCATAGTCAAATAGAATTTACATTATTTCACACATTTGGGGATCTTTAGAAAGTTGTAGAACTATGATAAATATAAGTAAATGATCTAAATTTACTCATATGATATAATGTGTTTCCAAAATTAGGGTTTTGAATTCAAATAGTTTTGTAAACATTAATTTTTTTATTGAATAAATGTATTTACCTATGTGATTGGGTTTTTCAATATAATTGTACAACTATGGCTATGTTAAGTTGTATTATAGAGAGGCTTTGAGAGCAAGGTTTTCATATATTTATGTCTAGAGAAGAAATCCTAGAGAAATTTATTATGGGTAAGTGGGAGAAGAGAAGTGTATTTTTTGAGGGTTTGTGTAGAAATGATAGATAGAAGATGTAGCCAAAGAGAAGAAACACCATTGTTTGGTGATATTCAAATCATAAATATACTAGCAATTATTATGGAAAGGCTAGAAGCAATATAAGAAACACAAAAAAGGGGAGTACACATCGAAGATGAAGAAGAAGAAGTGGTAGAATGAGGAGAGGAAGCCAATGAATAAAATGAATGATAAATAGATAAAAAATGAGAATTATTTTTTAGTAAAATATCTAGAATAAGGAAGAAACTTGGAGTAGACCCTTCCAACTATAATGGCCTAAGCCCTAAATAACTAATAGACTAGATATTAAAGATGGAGAAGTAATTTTTATTTTGAATGAATTGGAGAAGAAAATAAAGTTAATTTTTCTTGCCTAAAGTTGAAAGGGCATGAATCCCTATGGTTTACAAATTTGAAAAAAAAGAGACAAAGTATATGCAAAGACAATATTAAGTTATGGGAAATAATGGTGACCAAGTTGAAGGCCAAATTATTTCCAACAAAATATAACCTAAGTTTTTTAGAAAGTTGAAAAATATAAAGTAGAAGGAATTATCTAGTGTAAAGGAATACATTGAAGAGTTATAGAAATTGAGCTATAGGGTAGGACATGTTGATGATGATATTGAAAAGGTATCAAGTTACGTCAATGATCTATTAGTTTCAATTTAGTATGAGATAAGTATGATTATATTGTATAATGAATCCTACCAATATTCATTGAAAAAAGAGGAGAAAATAGATAAGAAATAATAGTGTAACAAAATAGGTAGAAGATTTTTCTCACATGAAAGAGGAAAGTGAAGTGGTTGAAGAGGATACTAAGGAAAATAAGAAAAAATAAACACATCCCAAGCAAGTTCCTACAATCAAGAAGCTAGAGGATGAGGAGGTTATCCTAGAGGTAGAGATGATTATTATAGAGGTAGAGGAAACTTTGGAAGAGGGAGTGGAATATGAATCAATGATACTTGTTACTAATGTGGAGAAACTAGACATAGGATATTGGAATCTCCTCAATTATAATCCAACAAAAGTAAGGATAAGGAGTATATAATTTATGTGTCTCAAGACGAATATCAAAGTGTAGCTTCACCTAGGCATGGAGAAGATCCTAAATATGGAGAATCATTGATTTTGAGGAGAATCATGTTGAAACGTTAAAAGGAGAAATAAGAACTACATAAGAGGATAAATTTTGAGGGTCAAATGTAAGTCTAGAGGAAAATGTAGCAAATTTATTAAAGATATTGGAAGTATTGAAAATTTAGTGTTATAGGAAATTATGGAGAATTTGTATTTAGTACCTACAAGGTTTATTAGCTAAAAATAGGATACCAATTATTTGTAAGTATATAATTATTAGTGATTTTTATACAAAAAGTTATAAGGATAAAATTATGTGCAATGGATGCATGTCAATTTCTATTGGGAAAATCTTGGTAATATAATAAAAAATCCATTCATGATCATAATAAAAAATTTTATAAGATGAAGAAGAATGAGGAGGATTATACCTTAAATTCCATGAAGGATAATGATGAAGTAGAGAAGAATCCCAAAGTTTTCCTAGTGACTAGGAAACAATTATTGAAATATTTGAAGGAGAAGGCATGCTATTCTTTCGGTCTTAACCCTACATGGGTTAAGACAAGAGAAACAATGGAGGAAGTAGTGATGTAGGTACAAGAGATTTTGGAGTTCACAAAAATATTCATAAGGGAATTACCTTATGGATTATCATAAATGAGAAATATAAGCCATTAGATGGATTTTATACTAGGTGATAGCTTACTAAGCAAGGAATGATACAAAATGAGCCCAATGGATAATGAGGAGATAAATACATAATTACATGACTAATTGGCTAAAGGTTTGATTAGAGAAAGTTTGAGTCAGTTTTTTGTCCCTATATTATTCACATTGAAGAAGAATGGAGAATTGTAGATATGTACATATTCAAGATCCATCAACAAGATAACTATCAAGTAAAAATTCCCTTCACATCTAATGGATGACTTGATGGATTGTTTGAGTGGATCCAAGTACTTCATCAAGGTAGACTTGAAGAATGGATACCATTAGATAGGATCAAAGAAGGACTTGCATAGAAGACTACATTCAAAATAATGGATAGTTTGAAGGAGTTTTTTGTAGTTCCATTTGGATTAATAAATGCCCCAAGTACCTTTGTGCAGTTGATAGACAAGGTATTGAAAAAATTTCTTAGCAAATTTTTGATTATATATTTAGATATTTTGATTATTAGTAAGACAAAGGAAGAACATGTGCATATTAGGGAAATTTTACAAAGATTTAAAGAAGAGAAATTTCTTGTGAATTTTGAGGAAATGTAGTTTTTTGAAGAAGGAACTAGTGTATTTAGTTATGTAGCATTTGAATATGGATTGAAAATGGACCTAGTGAAGGTCAAGGTAATAGTGGACTGGCCTTCACCTAAGATTATTTTTGAATCCTATAGTTTTCATTTCTTGGTAAGATTCTATAGGAATTTCAATAGAAATTTTAGTGGGATATGTTCACCTATAAAATAGACCATCAAAGGGGAACACAATAATTATATTGGAATTCTCTAGAAAAGCATAACTTTTATATGTTGAAGAAGATGGTAATAGAATAGCCAATCTTGGCATTGCCAAATTTTAGTAAAGTATTTAAATTTGACTATGATTCCAATAGTATTGTGATTGGAGGAGTTTTAATTCAACAAGGAAGACCCATTTCCTACTTAGATGAGAAGCTAAATGAATCCAAGAGGAAGTACTCAATATACAATCAATAATTTTATGCTATAATATAAGCTCTAAAAGAATTGAGACACTCTTTTTTTTCTAAATAATTTTTGTTATACATAGACCACCATATCCTAAAATCCATCAATATTCAAGGTAAGTTGAACCAGAGATATATAAAATAGGTGTATTTATTATATATTTATACTTTTATTTTGAAACATAGAAGTGGTAGTTCCAACAAAATAGTAGATACACTTAGTAGATGATATTTATTGATGAATGAGTTAAGAGTTATTGGTGTAGGTTTTGATGCAATGAGGTAATTATATACATAAGATTTTAATCTTAAGAAATTATGGATAGTTTGTTACAATCCATTAGTGTGGAATATAAATCTATTGTTGGATAATTTCATTCAAGATTGCTTATTGTACAAAGGAAAAAACTATCTATAGCTGGGTGTTCCATGCGAGAGATTGTAATAAGAAAAATATAGTGAAGATCTAAGTGGACACTCTAGTATGGATAAAATATTAAAACTATTAAATGACAAATATTATTAGCTTGGAATCAATGTAGATTTGAAGAATATAATGCAAGGATATAGAATTTTCTAGTGTGAAAAATAAGTTAGAATAAAAGAGTGTATCAACCATTACCTATACTAGGGATACCATCAGAGCAAATCAACATGGATTTTGTTTTGAGATTTCCTAAAAAATAGAAAGGTAATGACTCAATTTTTTCTATAGTTGAAATAATTTCTAAAAGGGTTCATTTCACACTATGTCAAAAGATAAATGATGCTTCCCACATACATAAATTATTTTTCAAGAAGGTAGTTAGCCTACATGTATTTCCTAAGATTATTAACTCATATAGGGACGCTAAAATTGTTAGCCATTTTTGGCATACACTATTGAAGAAATTGGGTCCTGAGTTACAGTTCATTTTAGCTTATTATCCCCAAAATTATTGGTAGAAACATATTATGAACATAATTCTAGGAAAAGTTTTAAGATTTTTGGGAGGAGATAAAAAGAACTAGTAGTAATTGACATTAGCTTAGGAATATTTTTCCGATAATAATTTAGTTAATTAGAGTGTTGGGAAAAGTACTTTTTTGATTGTTTACGGATATAGCCCAAGTAGTGTCAATGAGTTAATGTGATAGTGTAGACTTGAGTAGAAAGAGTGTTGTGGCAAAGGATTTTACCAAATAAATAACATTAGATACATAAGAGAGTGAAGGATAATTTGGATAAGAGATCCATTAAATACAAGGATAAGTATAATATATATAGAATAAAAGAAGAGTTGGGTGGGTGATATGGTTATGTCATATATGAGAAAGGAGAGATTCCCACAAGGAACATATAGTAAATAGAAGTGGAATAAGATAGGACCATGTAGGATGTTGAATAATTTTTCATCAAACGAATATGAGATAGAACTTCCAATAGGGATAGACATATATCCCATCTTCAATTTTTTTGATCTATGTATCATGAATGGGAAACAATTACATAAGGGGATCCACTCAAAAACTTGTAGAATGCACAAGAATTGATAGTTTGGTTTCCATAAAAGAAGTTTGAAGACATAGATGAGGTGATTGGTTCTTGAGGTGTCAAAGAGGACCACAGGGAAAGAGTATGTGGAATACTCAATTTTCTAGAATAATAAATTTTTTGACGAATCTTGTAGATTTGGCTAAGTATAGAATTATAATTATGAAATTTATAAAATTTTCATGAGTTTCAAAATAATAAAAAAATTCATTTACCTGGAATGTATGGCATAAGAGCATTCGGGTCCAAAAAGGAATCTTGCATCAACCATTTAAATATTTCCTTTCTGTTCATTTTCTTTGGTTTATGATAACATTATTTTTATTTTCTTGGGAGGATTTTAAAAAATAATATAGGTAATCTAGAATTATGTCACCTTGTATAATAGCTAAATGGTGAAGATTGTACAATATTTGGTGAAGTTATGGCTTTGTGGGTTTAGACTCATATTGATTCTGAACTTTTGGGTTGTTGTTAAATATACCTTATAGATTTTTTGTTTACATTCTGATTTTGTGTTAATTTGTTTACCAAACCTTCAGTTTTTCATTGGTTTCTAGTGTTTTGGACCAATCTTGATGTGTTTCCCCACACGACCATAGTGGAAGTTTTATTTGTATGAAGAAAAACATTTCTAAGTGAACCAAATTTTTTGTATTAGACATATGGTTTTAGATAGTTCCAATAACCTTCTTTATACAAACCTATACTAATGGTTCCTTCAAAAATTGTGGTATATTTCTAATCATCTAGAATTATGTAGGAATTCCCTATCTATTTGATTATTTTCAATAAATTCATGTCCATAAAAAGATTTGATGATTACTCATTGTAACGCCCCACCACGCAACCCTAGAGGATGTTGCAATTAACTACTTAAATAGACTATTTTTTTTTTTGTTTAAGTACAATTAACATGCAAGTTCACTACCCATTGCCAAAAACCTATAAGGTTACGAGACAGAGGTTATATAGAACCTCAACAAAAAACATGAATCTAAACCATGTCATTCATTTACTTAACAATTAAACACATACATTCCAAGCAAGATAAATTACATTAAAGAATAAGAGATAACTTTCACTTTCATTTATCAAAATTAAATAGTAAGATTACATCTCTCATTCCCCGAATGAGGCAAGTCCAATAAATAAGATTACAATTACAACTTTCCACCTCGATAACAAATGAGGGGTAATAAATCACAAGAACAACTGAAATGAAATAAAGCAAGAACTGAAACTGAATCCCACGAGCTCTCCAATTGGAAGTCTCATCCAAATGAACAAGAAGAAAGAACCCAATAGATTTAGGTGCACACCACCCAACCAAGTGGAACCAAAAGGCCCACCCTCATGTGCTAGGAGATAGTACCAAGGAATCCTAGCCAAGACCATCTACCCCTAGGCATAGACTAACACATCACTGACCCAAACTGACACAACCAATCATATGTACCACACAAGTACAACTTTAACATGGTCGCATGCTTCCAGATATGAAATAGATCAAGTATGTTAAGAGAACCATACACATAATGAACAAGTACCAACTGTTGTCCTAGACAGAGTGTCATCACACAGTTTGTCATGGGTTTACCTCTGGGAATCTTCATAGGCTCTGGCCCTAATAAAGGGCTATCCTAGTGACCTTAACCGAATCAAATACCTTTTGTATAGACAAGATAGACGACCTTACCATTCCAGGCCTTCCCACTCATCCCAAGTCTAAACGATCCCTTGTGTCTATGAGTGAGGTATAATTATCTTGATTAGTGAGATGTACCACCTAATCTTCTAAGTATTGTTTTAGTTATCACTTGATTAAACCACCTCTGAAGGTTATCCAGTTTACCTCTTTGGGCTCTGGCCCCTATAGAAGCCACTCTTCTACTTGACAACACACAATTGAACCAATTACCAAGGAACCCAAGTACATACAAATTTAGATATTACAACCACTCCAACTCTAGGAGGAAACCTAAAAATAAACTCACTCCAACACTGGAGGTACAACCAAAACAAGTACACTCCTTACAAGGAGTCACAAATAACATACTCCCCTCCTTACACAGGAGGCACAAAACATCCTTGTTCATGGAAATCAAATAAATACTGACTAGACACCATGCACTACCTAAGGAATTTACAATAGGTTGACAAACACAATACGACAACCCACATAACTGAAAACCTCATCTGGAAGACTTATTAAAATTTATGACTCGATTTCCCCCAAAATTCAACCGAAGCGTTCACAATCAAGACGAGCAAGAAAATGAGAATTAAATTCTACTTTGGATTCACTAAATCGATTTCCTCTTTAACATTCAGTAATTTATTGCATTAAATAATCTGAATTAAGTACGTCTTTTCAGATGAGGGAGAAAATAACTTAATTCCCTACTCGCATTTAATTAATGATAAATTAACTAGATATTCATATAAAACAAAATTCAATGATGTAAAATAATTATTGCCTCCTCATTTAAATACAACCATTTAAAAACAATCACTTGTTGAAAATGCATTGTTTAATATCAAACTAGTTTCCCCTATAAAATACGTTTTTAAAATAAAACAACGATTAAATTAACCTCAACATGTTTTCAACTTTTCCAATATGACTTAAACATACCTCAAAAAAAAAAACAAATATATAATATACCGGTATATCCATTTAATTAAGATAACTGATTATATATGAATATTATTCCACATAATATTAAACATTAATATCATTATAAAATAGAAAAAATTATCTATATAATATAATAATAAAATAAATATTAATATATATATTTTAATATTATAATATGGTAATAATAATATTATATATTATAATATTAAAATAATAATTAATACTTAAAATATTATTTATATTTTTGTTTTGACCCACACCCATTCGTGCCTCGGGCCACGTGCCAATGCTTAGGGTTGAGTCGCACAGACCTCGGGCCACGTGCATATAGAGGGTGGTTGTGTGGGGGCGTCAGCCATGGATTTCAAAGGTGGCGGTGGTGGCGTGTTTGACTCAAGGCAGTCGTGGTTTACAGAGGGTTGGCTACAGTTAGGAGAGGGCGAAGGCGGTGCTGGTTGGGCGTCGACTGCATCTGCAGTCGGCCCCCATAGTTGGGCGGGGCGGTGTAAACACTGCTGAACCAACTGTGAGTGTTGGTTGTGTATGCAGCTGACCCACAGCGGCCGAGGGAGTCCACATTGGGTGTAGCTCTCTTCCCACGTGCTTCCCATGGGGGTGCGGTGGGGAGGTGAGCCCCCAGCGCCTCCCCAACATAAATTTGTTTATTTATTTTTTATATCTTTAATTTTATTCTTTTAAAACCTACAGATTTTCAACTGGGTATTTTCCCAAAAAATTTAACAGCAACCCCCCTTCAACATAAAATACACAACATATATATATATCTATGTATATATATATCTATGTATATATATATCTAAGATATATATTTATATACATAATATATATATATATATATATATTTATAAACGAAATATGCATAATTAATTGAGAAAATCATATGTAAAAAGACCATTTTCAGTCAAAAACACCATTGATTTTCTTCAAGAAATATATTTCCAAAGAAGGGATTTTTCCAAAACAGACTCAGATTTCAACATGGGTTTTCTATTTTTTTCAACATAATTCATTTGAGTTTCCAAACAATGAGTTCTACAAACAACAATTCCAAAAAAAACATGAACCTTTTCAAATTCAATAAATAGTTTATATAACATGAACCTGGTATGCAAGAGTTTGAGAAGATCTAGATGGTGCACAGATCCCTTCTTGGATTCCCTCTTCAGATCAGCAATTTCCTCAGATTCAATCCAAAACCCACAAAATGCAAAATTCTTCCTCTCCTTTATTCTTCCATTTTTAAAACTTCATCCTCCAAAATTGTGAAGAAAAATTCAATAATAAAGAAATTCTTCAAAAATATCCATACAACAACCCTCATCAATTTCTGAAAACAGAAAATGTAAGATATCTCAAAATATCTCTTTTTTCAATTTTTGAATTCAAACTTTTATAAAAATATGCAATTTAAATTTTTTTCCTTAATTTTTCAATTTCAACCAATATAATCAATAACTTCAAATGAAAACTTAACTTATTTCAACATCTTAAATTTAATTAATTAGTAAAATAGATTTAATCAACGATTAAATTATTTATTAATTAAATTAAATTAATAATAAAATAAATTATATCCCTAACATATTCTAGATAAAGTTAATCGACAATTAAACTTACCAAAGCATAAACTTTAACCTTTTTCTAACTTGCAATTTTAAACTGAAACAAGGAAATTTAAACAATATTAAACAACTGGACCACACTAAGACCAACGACACACTATGACTAGGGTGACAACTTGGCATGGAAAACCTAGCTAATATCTCCCAATCAAATACCGTTGGGCATTGGACATGCTCAAACCTGTGAAACCAGGTGGAGTCGATGTCCTGTACCTGTCAACCTACGAACAAAGAGTATATCCACATACATAAACATGTCATAAATAAAACACACCGTGAAGAGGAAATCACGGAATCGCAAGGCACTCGCAAGCGAGTGATGCGATATCATCCCCTTCACCGATACCGTCCCCTTCAGTGTAACTAACTGAAAAATCTAACATGTTAATATAATCCAAAGCATAAAACATCATTGATTCAAACATCCATAATGCTAATCCAAAACATGCCTTAATGATAACATCATATTAAAATACCATCACATCAAAAGATAAAATTAACGTCGCTTTATAGATAGCAAACAAATAATAGTCGGGTACCATAGTCAAGGTACTAACAGAAAGTTTAACATAAAAGAGCAGAACACTGTTCAAACAAAAGGACAAAATGGAGGGGTATTACACTCATGGTCATCTAAACTTTGATTGACATAATAAAGTGAACCATATATATTTTCAAGTTAACTAACCAATTTAGATGAATATTTCCACTAATGACATGAGCATAATGTCAAAAAACTTCAATAAGATAATGATATCAACATGTCTCAATTGTGGTATTTTACCAACCAACTAAACCTGAAGTGAGATTTCATGTTTGAACTAGTAAATTATGGTTTTTCTCTCACAAATACATCTATGGGTTTACAACTTGCTAATTTACTTGTATACTTTTGACTTGCCACTACACTTCTAAGTTTGTAAATTTGATTATTGGTTTTCATAGCCAATATTAAATCTTTTTTAACTTTAAAGTCATCATCAGATAAAATAGATATAATTACATGAGTTTCGGGATTTTTAGAAATTTGGAGAGCTATGATAGAGATCAAAAAAACATCTTAATGTACTCTTGTGATAGATTTTTCTTCCAAACTTAGGGTTTTGAATTGAAATTGAAAAATGTATTTGACTACGTGATTAGTTCATTCAATAGAATTCCCAAACCATGAGTGCATCGCAACATTATGAGACCCAACATATGTTTATTCCCCATTATTCTAATAGCAGACATTGTGAAATTTGGAAATCTATTAAATTACCAATCATTTAGTTAATTTAAAAAAAAACTAATAATATTGAATTAAAAAATGAGACTAGAAAAAGTGAGCATGAAGTTCCAAATTTAAAATAAGAAGAGACAACTACATGTGAAGATATTTGATGGTACCATTTATTTTCTAGGAATATCACATGTATAGATAAAAGGTGCAGTTGACCAAATATTTTAGTGCATTCCCATACATACCAAATGAGAGACCTCAGTGCACATGTTTAACCCAATTTAACCTTTAATATTTTATATTTACTGTGAACATTCTAAAAATTTGAATCTTATCACACTTGTTAAGATACAAAATTTAGGTTGATAAAAAAATGTCCACTTCTTCAAGAAATAGAGTTATTAGTTTGTGATACTTGATTAAATTATTTTGAAAATTTGTAAGAAAAGGGAAAAAATAGCAATTTTTTTTCCCATCCACCTTTTATTAAACTAGTGAGAAGATTCAATCAAATTTATTTAATCAAACCTTAGGGAATTCACTTAGTAAACTATTTCTATATCACCTATGACTATGAAATCTTAAATATTTCCTATAATTTCATTTTAAGCCCCGCATATTAATTTTTTTATAACTCTAAAATTATTATTAAAATATCCTCTCTTTTAACAAATTATCTTAGGTATTTTTATAAGACATTTATACAATCCTATTAATTTATACCCATCAAATGTATCCAACTAAAAATCATATTTACACCAATGTTAAGACAAATATAAATGAAAGGTCTTAAATAAATTATCATAAAATATAATAAAAATAAAATACATAAAAAATATTTTCATACTATAATAATTTCACATTGATCACTAGTAAAGAAAATACAATTGAAAAAGTGTCTATTTCAAGTGAATATGTGGTCATTATTTACTTAATTTTCATGATTTAATTAATAATTAAATAAATTATAAGCATGGGGTAAACCTCAATGATGGCACACCTTGTTGGTCACAAAGTAACCAAACTCAGACTTGAACAAGCTCTCTGCAATCTCTCACAAAGGAATTCAAGATTGAAACTACAAACAACAGGCTAATACATTGACCGCTCACAACCAATGATAGGAAGATTACATAGGCAGTTAGATTTCTCAATTCTCCGATGGTATCAAGAAAATGATCTCACTTCAGTGTTCATTAAATTTATAGGGGCTTATCGTACACATCATATGTGGCTTACATTGATCATAAAACAAATAAAACCCACAAATACTTCATACCTAAGAAAACTATCACAATTTTGAAGAAAGTTCAAGCTTTGACCTAAAACAACAGATTAGAACTTTTCAGAAGCAAAGATACGAAGAAAAAAACTGTATGATTGGAGAATTCATATTATAGGGGCATTACAAGCACAACACATATGGCGTCATTGATCAAACCATTTACAAACAATATCACCAATGTTCAAATGTCTTCAACTTCCCTTCCAATTGAGAAATGTCATGAGCTTGAGTGACTCCCCTTTCACCATCGATTGCCTTTGAATCATGTGCACCCCTCTTCACTACATTATCAAACCCTATATTGAATGACCTCCTCTCTGCAAATTTTTGTCAATTCTTCACAACTACTGACACCAAAAATTTCCCCTATGCTAACCGTTGATTGTGAGAAGATGCGATGAGGAAGCTTTACAAGGCATTATGAAAAGAAACCAAACTAAAAAAAAACCTAATATGTCAATTAAAAGATAGAAATTAATCAAAATGGAGAGAGATGAGAGTGATGCACTACATAAAACTCCCCAAGAAGGAAAAAGTTCATGAGCTACTGCTCATGAGATCCGCAATAGAAAAACCTAATTGAGAGAAATCGGATTAAGTGAGACAAGAAGCATCCTCTACTTGACAACCACTCCACTTCACCAGGTATCTGAAGTACTCATGTCTCTGGGTCTTCTTCCACAACTGTGTACTAAGAATTCATTCGATGTCTTGCAGAGAAGATGAAACACCCTACTATTTCTAAGTGTTTGAAGGCTCAGTCTCACTGAACCATCCTCAACATCTTACTTATAAGGATACAAATCTGCTACATTAAAAACAGGTGAAATTCCAAGGTCTGAAGGTAGAGATATCTCATATGCATTGTCTAAAAATGTGCTAAGAACTTTGCAGGGTCCTATATTTTTCATTTTTAGTTTTTTGTAATCTCCCTTAGGATATCTTTCCTCTAAAGGTGAGCCAAGACAAGCCTCCTACCTGAAAATGTATCTCCCTCCACTTTTTATCAGCATATTGTGTATATTGTTGATTATGTCCTTCTATATTTGTTTTGTCCTCTTCATGGAGATCATGGATGATTTTAGCAAAATCATCACCTATTGCACTTCACCTTTCCATATTACGAAGGTCTCACAACTCATATACCCTCTTTGGGTGCATACCATACACAACAAAGATGGACTAAATCTAGTACATTGATTAGGAGAATCATTAAATATAAACTTAGCTTGAACCAAAACTAGATCCCAATTACGTGGTGTTTTCCCAACAATACACCTCAACATGTTTCTGAGACTTTGATTAGAAACTTTGGTTTTCCCATCCATTTGGGGGTGATAAGCAGAACTAAAGTTTAGATTAGTGCCCAATTTCTTCCATAGGGTCTGTTGTGCATATTTTGCACACACGCCCCCCCGAAGGTAGGGAACCCTTTTTTCGCTTTTTTCCTTGCTCCTGCTGACTCTGTCCTTGCTCGCTTGCTTCACTTTTGCCTTAATTTTATGACTTTGGGGAAAATTTGCCTATGGAATTAGGGTATTTTTATGATTCCTAAGTGAACTACCAAGGTTTTGCTAAGTTTCAAGAAGTTACAAAAATTTCTCTACGAGTCGTTGCCCCTCCGCCGCCATCCATGGGAATTCCTTTGTGGGTCATCGTCCCTCTATAGCCGTCCATGAGAATTCCTTTGTGGGATGCCATCCCTCTATTGCCATCTACTAGAATTCCTTTGTAGGCCATTGTCCCTTCGTCGCCATCCATGGGAATTCCTTTGTAGGTTGCCATCCCTCAATTGTCATCCATAGGAATTCCTTTGTGGGTCGTCATCCTCCATTGTCATCTGTGGGAATTCCTTTGTGGGTCATTGTCTGTGGGATTCGATGTGTGGATTGTTTTTTTTTTTAAAAGGGCGATGAAACCTCCGACTTCCCCCTTCCAAATATCCACTTCTTCAAAAAGTGGTGCAAATTTCAAGTTTTCATCATCTACGACCCATAAAATGAATGTCTTCATATACCTAAAGGGGTTTGCATCAAATTTTCCACGTGTTTAGACATTGCAAAAAAATTCATTGTGGAAGTATGCTCACGAAAGTCTGTGTGTGAAAGTCCGTTTGAGCAATATTGTTGTAAAGGGTGACGGACCCTCCGGCTTTTGCATTCCAAATTTTTGCATTTTTCAAAATGAGTCAAATCTTAAGGAAATATGTCTTGCACTCTTTCTACCCCTTTTCCCATGTGCTAAAATTGAAAAATATCAAATTTACTAAGTTTTGTGAAGTTGCAAAAATTTCTTTGCAGGACGTTGTCCCTCTATCATCATCCATGAGAATTCCTTTACAGGTCACTGTCCCTCCATTTCCATCCATGGGAATTCCTTTGCAGGTCACCATCCATGGGATTCTGTGTGCTTAAGGTCATTTTTAAGGATGGTCGACCGTTAACTTCCCCCCGCATTACGAACTTTGCACCCATTGTGCCCCTCTCACTATTATTCAATGATGAAGCCTTCATGACCGTCCCAAGTTTTTCATTCCACAGATGTTATCAGTGATCTCGTACTTGTGGTCCAAGATGGTAAACCACCAAGTCAACATCTACAAGTCTACCCCTATAAAAGGTTGTCCACAGTCTACCGTCTGTTGGTTGTCCGTCGTCCGTCGTCCACCCTCTGATGTCCGTTTGTCATCTATGGGTCTTCCCCTATGGAATTTTGTTCATCATTCACCATGCGTTGGTTGTTCGTCATCTCCCATTTGATGTTTTTCTGTCATCCACCATCTATAGGTTTTCCCTTGTAGAAGTTTGTCCGTTGTCCACCATTCACCATTCGTTGGTTGACCGCTATCTACTACCTGCTAGTTGTTCATCGTCCGTTGGATGTCCACCATCCACTATCTGTCGACCGTCTACCATTCGCTATCTGTCCACTATTCATTGGTTGTTTGTCATCCATCATCTACTGATTGTCTGTCATCTACCATCTGAAGGTTGTCTGTCATATGTCATCTGTTGGCTATCCATCGTCCATCATCCACTATCTTCCCATCATCCATTATCCGTCTACCATCTACTATCCACTCGTCATCCACTGGAAATCCATCACCCGTTATCTATTGTCCATTCATCATCCACCATCTATGGGTCTGCCCTTGTGGAAGGTTGTCTGCTATCCGTCGTGTGCTATCTATTTGTTGCTTGTCGACCATTCAATGTCTACTGGTTGTCTGCCATATACTATCCTCCAGTTGTTCGTTGTTCGCTATTCGTCTGTCGTCCGCCCACCCTCTGTTTTTCCCCATCCTTCCAGCCTAGGGGAAACCAACACCCCTAAACCTGCATTTATGTTTATGGTTCGAATGAACCCCAAACAATTGGTGATGGTGAATTTTATGATCCTTGATAACATATTGATGAATCTAACACTCAACTTGCAAGATTTGATTGATATTTGCTAGAATTTATATGTAAACATGCTTACTACATCATGTGTATGTAGGATCTATAGAACTTGTTAAGGGACCATCGAGAAGGCCCATTGAGGAGGGTTGAACAAGGAAATACCACATTGCTCAAGTCAGCATTCATTTTATGTTTGCCTCTCCTCCTAGCACCCACCAACAAAACTCACATTAGAACAAGGCCTATGCTGGGGAATTCATTGACAAAGAATTGTAGAAAAGAGAAAGAGGAAGCTATCTTAATTTTCACCAAATGATGATGATTGTAAGGATATGTTAACCAAGATCAAGAGTAGCATATCTGCTCCTCAATGACAGGCAGCGTTCATTCACTTCTAGCACCTTGAAACTCCATTTGCAGACCCAAATTCCCATGCTTTGTAAACCATAAAGGCCTCCTTGTGATTACCAACAAATGACATCAACCAACTAAACTATTCCAAGAATTGTAATGACCTAACACCCGAGAGATCTTGGGGTGATTTTCTGCAACTTGTTTGTAGGAAATTAACTTTCAAGAGAGGTAGTACACTTGTGTGATGCCTATGTTGAGAAGGTGCAAAAAATACCATCAACATAACTTTCTCTATAAGGAGGGCATGGCTAAGCTCAATGCTACAAAGCTGAAATTTGGAAGTTGAAAAGTACTTCAAGTAAAAATTAGAGATAAAAAGATCTCATCATATGCTGGAAATTTAAAATAAAAGATTTGAAGACAAGGAAATAGATGAGTTGAGATGGAGCAGCAATTGCAAATTAACATCACTCAGCTGCAAGAAGATTTGAATAGGATATTGAGGAGGCCATTGCAGCAATTTGTATTGGCGAAAAAATGCAAAATCCATAACACATGCAGGCATAATGAATTGGAATATCTCACATTCTTGGACAAAATTGAGAGGGTCTTGCAAGGAGAGATTCCCTTTTGGGAGATATACCAACCCTTAACTCTTGTAGACCCAAAAGAAGAATTTTTTCACATGGAATCCAAGGCCTTCAAGGAATTGATTCAAGAAAACTTGAGCAGCAAGGATGGGCAAGGATCAGAAGAAGTGTTGATGTCTAGTTGGTGCAGATTCTATAATACACCACATTCAAAATTTACTTGTCCATCATGTGTAGACATTATCACTCAAGTCAAGGGTTATTTGGACAAGTTAGCACAACCAACTTGTAGTGAGGAGGAGTTATCCCATGAGGTGGGAGAGCTCTAAGAATTTGGAGAACAACACAATGAGGCTGAACCAAGAAGCTCCACAGAAGTGAGTGCTGAGGCAGCACAAAATGAGGCTAGGAATCAAGGGGAAGGAGCTGATTTCCTTGGGACAACAACAAGCATTAACAAAAGTTCATTTGGAAATGGATTAGAAGATATGGGTATGTGCAGGATTTTGATGGGCCAAAAAGTGGCAATATGATGGGTATGTGGCTGACAAATTTTTTTTTACCCAAAATTGATGAAACAAAAACGGTTTTTAAAGGAGATTCTCAGATTTCCACCAATATAAATTATGCTTTACTATGAATTTAATAAATAATTATTATTCATTTTCTATTGAATTACGACTAAAGTCTTGATTTTTAGGCTGATTGAAAAACATTTGTAGCTTTCAAATGGTATCATATTTTTTGAATCCAAAACCTGTGTCACATTCTATGCTTCACATACTATAAGATTAAAAAAGAAAAAAATGAATTTCATGAAGTTTTGACCAAGTTAAGGTGGTCAGACATACGAGTCTTTATATTTTTTAAAAGTTGTCATAAAAAAATTATAATTAATTATTTGCTTGAAAAAAAATTACAAACAAATATGCATCACATCGGTACATGAGCCCTCTACTTATATCTAAAATCTTATAATTTGTTTTTATCATTTTAATGTGGTTAGGGTGGTCAGACAGACACCTACTTCTTATTTTTTCCTTGAAATTTAAGTACTACTGTATTGAAATTTCAAATTTTCACCAAATAGATTTTACTTTTTTGTAAATGAACCTAGTAATTTATAAACTACATTCAATTTGCTACACATTCTATTCTTACATATTTTTGAAATAATATAGATAACTTATTCAAATTTTTATGTCAAGTTGCCTAACTCTGATTTTTCTAAATTTTTTGCCACTTAAGGGCCTATTTTTTCCATGATGATCCTGCACATATCCATATTTTCTCTATGGGTGAAGAGTGATCCTCCACACAGGAAGAAGAACCATTGATAGTTGAGAGGCACTTTATAGAAGATGAATCTGCAGTAGTATATGTTGAGACAACCAACACAAATACTGAAGAACATAAAGAAGAAGAGGTTGAAAGTCTTGGAATAACAGAGAATGATGATGAAAGCATATCAAAAATAAGATTAGAAGACCTTTCCTTCATAAATTACAATGATCAAGCATCTAAAAATGAAGATTTAGAGGAGTGGGAACAACTATAGGCCGCGACTATCTACTAGGAAACTTCCTTCCTAAGTGATGATGAGGATTCAACAGTGGAAAGATATAACGAGCTCATCTCAAGGCTCACAAGGGATTGGTCAGAGCTAAGATGCTAGGTGGAATTGGAAATGTTGTTTCTGAAAAACTAGTGCACGCTCCATGATTCAACGCATTCTGAGTTCATGTGTGAACTATTCCAAGAGGCCAATGAGCAATTAATGAACAAGTAGAGAAACCGATTACACCACCTTTTGTAGTTGCTGCCAGGGTCGAAGCACAGATCAAGTAACCTGAACCAAGTGACAACCTAGCTAAGGGAATCTCCCAAGAGGATCTTGGGGTGACAATAGAAGAAGAAAAACACATTCCTGAGCCTCTGAATGATGAAGCAAAACAAATGGGGAGGTTTTCCATAGGACATCAAGAGCCTTTCCCTCTTGAAGAAAATTTATACACCATGTATGATAGGCTTTATGGGGAATCATTGGAGGGAAATCACATAGTAAATCTTGGCCCCCTTGATGAGGTACCCTCCATTGATGATTTCTTTCCGCTAGGATCTATATTCCGGAGGTATAACAACATTGAGGAGGAGTACATTTCAGAGGTTGGAAGTGATGAAGACATCTTTCCTAAACCTCTAGACGGTTAAACATTGGAGCTCTTGGATTGGGAGAGGAACTCCTCCATCTACAGTGATAGTGAACAAGAGGAAATGATTGAACAACCTGATCAGCCACATAAGGTGCAAGGAAAAGAAGACCAAGGTGAGGATGTCTTGGTGTCTTCTCATGAAGATGATATGCCTTACCAACTATAGGTTGCGACTGGGGATCTTTCCTCCTTGCCTATTGTTGCTCATCCTATGCATTCCAATGGTTGTACTAAGATAGATTCATGTATGCCATGCTTTTATGAAATGAACTATAAACAAATTGAGCTCAACACCAGAGAAATTAAATGGGACAACATGCTTCCTCTTGAAGAAAATAGTCAAGCAGAGTCTTGGACTATGGAAGATCAACTAGATGAAGTGTTTCTCATCAAAAAATAGCCAATGGAGGCTGCAGTTCACACTAGAAGCCTGGAAGGGGTGTTTATTGTCTTGTTCTCCCAGCCATATGCAAGCCTGAGATCAGGTACAAGGTTCCTTGCATTTGAAAGTTTTTCTTCACAATATGTACTGCTTGATCAATTTGATTGTGATCTCCAAATTTGTAGTGCAAGAGGGATGATGCACCACCCATTACGTCCACTTGAGGCTTATAATGCAATGAATGTCAATGTAGTGCTCATTCTCAACTATCAACTATTGCCACCTTTGCATGGCGGCATCCAAGTTCTATCTTTCCTTACTCTTATGAATACTTACACCTACGTTTATAATTTTGGTTATGGGAATGAGGGGACATAGACTTGTTTATGGATTAACCATGCATTTAATGAATCAACTCAACTCTTGATTCTTCAAGAATGTGTTATTGAATTTGAGTGCTACAACATGCAACTTCTTTTTTCTGAACATATGGACGAATTTGCATGGCTTAGAACTGTAATGATCACCCTTCTGTTTGTGCATGTATTGCAAAGTCCAATGAGTGCAAATGTTGGTTTCCCTTTCCTAAACATGGTCCTTTGTGAATATCTTTGTACATAGATCATTTTGGGTAGTTTAGGTTTCATGTACATATCTCATTTCTATGTATATAGTCTCATTTTCCTGCTTTCATTAGGATAGGTGGTTTGTCATATATTGGCTTGCTTTAGAGTAGTCTCCTTGTTATTTTCTTTTGTTTTCCTTCTTTGGATAGTTTAGGGTGTTTTCTTTTCATTTTATTTCCATTTTCTTTCACTTTGTTGCTTTGCTTGGGGTCCCTATGTTTGCTATTGGGAATGTTTATATGCACGAAAGCCATGTTATTGCCTAGGTTTGTTTTAAGTATTTATTCGCTAAACTCTAATCAAGTTTTCAAAGCAGATGGTGAAGGTTTTTCGTTAGGGTAAAGTGACCTGAATGTTTGGTTCAAAGGGGATTAGTCATTGGTTTAATCTGATTTTGATGTATTTTGAAATCTTATGCCATTTACATCTTAAGAATCTGTAGGTCATTTTAGGTCCTTGGTGAAGTCACGTTAAGTGAAAAATCTAAAATTCTACTTGAGCGCCACTATGATTCTTAGCCCTAAGTGCAAGCTTCACTGCTTGCGAGTTGAAACAAAAAGAAAGAAGAGAAAAGAAAAATAAAAAGAAACAAACAAAAAGAAAAGAAAAATTTTAAATCAAAAGAAATAAATTCAACCTTCAGGGGATACGAGTAACTCTATGGGTTCTATGGATGCCTGGCTAGCAGTAGAGCAATGTTTGAGAGAATCACATCGACAACCTCATTAGCGATATGGACACCTGACTGGTAGTGAGGCGATGTACCGAATGCTTATGGAGTTAGAATAAACTATGTAGCTTAACTTGATGGAGCTTAGGTTCTTGCAACAACTTAAGGATGGGAATTAATGCAATTGCACACACTTGTATTTTCAGCCTACTAAAGGTTGGGTTGACTAGTGGTTTTGATCCTTTCGTCAAGTGTTTGGTTTGTTTGTCCTAGTAAGAAGGTCAAAACAAAAGATTCTAGGTTTGTGATTCCAGTTTGTCATCGAAATGCTCTAGAGAATTTCCCTAGTGAGTCACCATTTGTTGTGCATATTTTACACACATGCCCTACTAAAGGTAGGGACCCCTTTTTTTAGCTTTTTTCCTTGCTCTTGCTGACTCGGTCCCTACTTGCTTGCTTCACTCTTGCCTTAATTTTTTGACTTTGGGGAAAATTTTCCTATGGATTTGGGATGTTTTCATGATGCCTAAGTGAACTGCCAAGGTTTCATTAAGTTTTAGGAAGTTGCAAAAATTTCTCTATAGGTCGCCACCCCTCCACTGCCATCTAAGGGAATTCCTTTAGGGGCCACCGTCCCTCTATCATCATCTGCAAGAATTCCTTTGTAGGTCACCATCCCTTCATCATCATCCACATGAATTCCCTTGCAGTTCGTTGTCCCTCCATGGCCATCCACGAGAATTCCTTTGTGGGTTGCTGTCCCTCCATCACCGTCTATGGGAATTCCTTTGCAGGTCACCATCTATGGGATTCTGTGTGTGGATTTCCATTTTTTTTAAAAGAGAAGAACCTCCTCCGGCTTCCCACTTCCAAATCTCCACTTTTCCAAAAATGGGTGTAAACTTCAAGTTTTCATCATCTAAGTCCAATAAAATGATGTATTCACATACCTAAAGGGTTTTGCATCAAATTTTGCATGTGTTTAGACATTGTGGAAATTTCACTATGGAAGTTCGCTCATGAAAGTCTATTCACAGAAGTTTCTTTGAGCAATGTCATTGTAAAGGGCAGCAGATCCTCTAGCTTCTGCATTCCAAATTTCCTCATTTTTCAAAATGAGTCAAATCTTAAGGAAATATGTCTTTTCAATCTTTCTACCCCTTTTCCCATGTGCTAAAATTAAAAAATCTGAAATTTAATAAATTTTGTGAAGTGAAAATTTATTTGCGAGATGTCATCCCTCTGTCGTCATCCACGAGAATTCCTTTGTGGGCTTCATCCCTCTGTTGCCGTTCGTGGGAATTCCTTTGCAAGTTGTCGTCTATAGGATTTCATGTGCTCAATTTCATTTTTAAGGGTGGCCAACCCTTAACTTCCCCCTGCTTTACAAAATCCACACCCGTTACGAACCTTTCATTGTCATTCAACGATGAAGCCTTCACGACCGTCCCGAGTTGTGCATTATTTAGATGTCATTAGTGATCCGAGACATGAGGTCCAAGATTGTAAACCACCAAGTTAGCGTCTACGACTTTACCCCTATAGAAAGTTGTTCATCGTACGCTATCCACTGACTGTCCATCATCTATCATCCGATGTATGTTCGCCATCCACTGTTTGCGGGTCTACCCCTCCACAAGATTGTCTATCATCTGCCATGCACTTGTTATCAGTTATTTGCCATCAGATGTCCATTTTTCATCCGTTGTCTCCGATTTTTCCCCTACAAAATATTGCCTACCATCCACCATACATTGTTTGTTCACTGTCCATTATCGATTGGTTGTCTGCCATCCACCACCCACCATCTATTGGGTGTCCACCATCTGTTGTCCATCGATCATCTGACATCCACTATTTGTTCATTTTCTGTAGGCTGTCTGTCATCCACTGTCTAAATGCTATCCACCGTCTGCCATCGACTATCCACTAGTTGTTTTTCGTCCACTATCTGCTTGTTGCTCGTTGTCTATTGTCCGCCCACCACCCACCATCTGTTGTACACCCGCCATCCACTAGTTTTCCATCATTCATCATCTGCTGGTTGTTTGTTGTTTGACATCTACAGGTCTGTGCCTATAGAAGGATGTCCATCATCTGCTGTGTGCTATCCATCCATCATCCGCCGTCCACTGGCTATCCGCCATCTATTGTCCACTGGTCGTCTATCGCCCACCCGCCATCTATTATCAATCATCCTTCCGAACTATGGGAAACTCTCACCCCTAAACTCACATTTATGTATATGGTCTAAATGAACCTCAAACAATCGATAATGGTGAATTTTATGATCCTTCATAACGTATTGATGAATCTAACACTTGACTTGCAAGATTTGATTGATATTCGGTGGAATTTATATGTAAACATGCTTGCTACATCTTGTGTATGCAGGATCTATGGAACTTGTTGAGGAACCATTGGGAAGGCCCATTGAGGAGGGTTGAACAAGGAAAGAACACATTGCTCCAGTCACCATTCATTTTATTTCTGCCTCTCCTCCTAGCACCCACCAACAAAGCTTGCATTAGAAGAAGGCCTATGCCGGGGAAGTCATTAACAAAGAATTGCAGAAAGGAGCAAGAGGGAGCTATCTTAATTTTCACCAAATGGTGATGATTGCCAGGAGCTATTAACCAAGATTAGGAGTAGCATATCTACTCCTCAATGAGACACATATGTAGCAAGACCTACTTCATTGGCTGAAAGAACGTTGGAAACACATCAATAGAAGGGAAACTTTAATAGTTTTCAGCCACAACAGAGAAGACTGAAGAAGGCAGCCACTACAAGATAAAACTGCTATAGTGCCAGGGTCACTAGATGAAGAAATAGGGATAAGACAAGGATGTATTTAATATTCCTATATATTTCAAGGTAGGTGAAACCCTAACTTGTATTGAATCTAGGACACACAATATAAATTAATCGTGGCCATTCATTTGGGCTTTGGAAAACTATAAATAGGGGTTTTCTCCTCATTTGTAAATGGTTGCAGAACTAGTGTAAGGCATTCTGCAGCAATACGGAGAAGCATTGCATGAATTTGGGTGTTTATTTGGAGTTTGTTTATTTTTCATGCATGGTTCAACTTCCATGTTAGATTTAGCTTGTGTTTTCTTGAATGCTTGTGATAATGGTGTTTGTTGTTATGGTATCAGATGAATTTCCAGCCCATACTTTTAGTAGTTGTTGATGACAAGCTACTATGTAAAGTTAGCCTAGGCTTCTTTATTTCATTGCTACGACTTAGTTCAATTGTATGTTCATGATGTGCATGTACAATCTGAAAATCTGAAATCCTTAGAAGATTACATTGGTTTTGTGTAGTTGTAGGCTTCTCTTGGTGAAGCAGAACCTAGTTTAGGAAGTTTGTCTACTATAGCAGCCTCCATTGTTACTATTCATTCATAGCTTAGATTTAGAACAACTCTCTTAACCCTTTCCCTTTTTCTATTTTTTTAAACTCCTTGTTAGTGTAGGATTCCAAGCACCAAATTACAATGTCAAACTTGGTGAAAGAGGTGTGTTTCAGTTTGTTGTTTTGAGTAGACAACCACTGTTCATTCAATTCTAGCACCTTGAAACTCCATTTGTAGACCCAACTTTCCATGATTTGTAAAACATAAGAGCCTCCCTATGATTACAAAAACATCACATCAACCAACTAAGCTATTCTAAGCATTGTAATGACCTGACACCCGAGGGAACTTGGGGTGACTTTTTTAACTTGTTTGTAGGAAATTACCTTTAAAGAGAGGTAGCATACTTGTGTGCTTCCTATGTTGAGAAGGTGCAAAAACACCCATAAATAGGGTCCTCTAAAAATGACCCACAAACTTGGTATCCCTATCAAAGATAATGCTTTGAGGAACCTAGTACAATCTCACTACTTCTTTGAAGAACAAATTGGCAATGTTAGTGGCATCACTAGTTTTCTTGCAAGGTATAAAATGCATGATTTTTTAGAATGTATCTACCACAAAAAAAATTGAATCATTTCCCCTTTGTGTATGAGGCAAACCCGACACAAAGTACATACTCACTAAATCCCAAGGCCTAGTTGGAACTAGAAGTGGTTGATATAATCCAGCATTTTGGCTTGTCCCTTTAGCATACTAACAAACACAACACCTTTCAACATATCTCCTCACATCCACTTGAATCTTTGGCCAAAAATAAGGAGTGCTCAATTGCAAATAATTCTTATCCTATCCAAACTGACCAGCAAGACTACCACAATGATTTTCCTTCAACAAATTGTCTCTCATGGACCCTTTAGCAATGCATACTTTATTCCCCTCGAATAGTAGACATTCTTAAACCATATAATCCACCCATGGATCTCTATTCCTGCAAATAGGATCACTGCAAGCTTCAAATGCTTCCTTAAAATTTGCATCCTCTGCATACAACTCTTTCAAACTTTCAAAGCCCACATTGTTAGTTTGTATTTCACATAAAAAATAGAATTCTTTCTACTCAAAGTGTCAACAACTTTATTCATTTGTCCACTCTTATGCTTCAAAACAAAATTAAAACTATGGAGATACTCAACCCACTTGACATGTCTTTGATTCAATTTGTCTTGGTTGTTGATAAACTACAAAGCATGGTTATTCATGTGTACAATTAACTCTTTAGGTAGAAAATAATGTCTCTATTTCTTTAAAGATTGAACCAAAGAATAGAATTCCAAATCATAAGAAGAATACTTCCTTTTTGCATGATTTAGTTTCTCACTAAAGAATGCTACTGGTTTACCTTCTTTACTTAGGACAGCCCCAATAGCCAACCCACTAGCATCACACTCTAGTTGAAACACTTTTTCAAAATCAAGCAAAGCAAGAAGGGGCTGCTCACCCACCCTTTTCTTCAAAAATCTAAAACTCTCTTCAGCCTTCCTAGCCCATTCAAATGGCCTCTTTTTCCCCTTTATAGTCTCAAGAATAGGTGCTAGCAAATGGCTGAAACTTTTAATATTTTTTCTATAAAAATTTGCGAGCCCATGAAAGATCCTACCTCCATTACATTTTTAGGTGTTGGCCAATCAAGGATAGCTTGTACCTTCTCTTTTTCCAAATCTTCAATCCCTCCTTTGACACTACAAATCCCAAATAAACCAATTTGGTCTGCATAAATACACACTTTTTTCAGATTTACTTGCAACCTCTTCTCTTGCAGCCTATTCAATACCTACCTAAAATTCTCAAGATGCTCCTCCTTAGACCTCTTAAACACAAAAATTTCATGCAAGTATACAATCACAAATTTACCAAGAAATGGTTTGAAAACCTCATTCATGAGTTGCAAAAAAGTGTAGGTGCATTAGACAATATCAAAGGCATAAAATGCCATTCATACAAACCATCACTAGTCTTAAAGGCTATCTTCCACTCATCCCTTTGTCTAATTCTAATTTGGTGACAACCACTCTTCAAATATATTTTAGAAAAATACATTGAGCCACTTAAACAATCCATTAAATCTTCAATTCCAAGAATGGGAAACCTATATCTTATAGTAATTTTTTTAATAGCCCTTGAATCAATACACATTCAACATTCCCCTTGTTTCTTTAGCACTAGTACTATGGGGACAACACAAGGACTTAGGCTTTCCCTTATCAAACCCTTCTTCAAAAGATCCTCTACTTCCTTATTTCCTCAATTTCCATAGGTGTCAACCTATAAGAAGCCTTGTTAGGAAGGCTAGTCCTTGGAATCGAATCCATCTGGTGGAAGATGATCCTCATATGAGGCAAACCACTAGGAAAATTAGATGCAACAATATTGAAATGTTCATTCAAAATATCTTGTAGTTCAAGAGTAAAAACATCAAATTTTGTAGTATTAAACACACTCTTAGGTTTAAACACCAAAGCATATCCTATTTCCTCATTCTTCAAGTCATGTAGAAACTCCTTACCACTAACCAACATTACCTTACTACTGCCACCACTATTGTTGTCCTCTTAAGGCTCCTCATAGGTATCAAAGTATGTTTCACTCCATCTTTCTCAATAGTAGATGTGTTCTCCATTCCATTATGCACTACTTTCCTATCAAATTGCCATGGTCTACCAAGAAATAGATGGAAAACATCCATATGCATCATATCATAAAGAGCACTCTCCTTATAATTACCAATCTAAAAATCAACATGGGCTTTCTCATTCACTAACAATTGATGACCGTTTGCAACCAGGATACCTTATAAGGATATGGATGCTTAATTATTTTAAGTTCTAACTTTTCTACAATATCTTCTACAACAATATTATCTATACTACCACTATCAATGATTAGTCTGCAATATTTAACTTTTTAATTACACTTGGTTTTGAAAAAAGCTCTCCTTTGGACTGGTTCTTGGATTTCTTTTTGAGGATTCAATAATACTCTCTTCAACAACAATGATTCACACAATTCTAGTTCATCTTTGTGGTGAACAGGAGACCCCACACTTTCTTGGTCAGCATGAACAATTCAATTACTTCTTTCAAACTTGGAATTTCCCCCTTGATATGGTTCCGAGCATTCCCAAATATTGTGTCCATATTGGTTGCACTTAAAGAATTTTATAGAAAACCCTCTACCTCTACCTTGAGAACCACTTCTTCCATAGGATCTGCCCCCTTTGTTTTGAAAGCCTCCTCCATCATTGTTGGATGCTCCACTAGAACTTCAAGACTCTTTTCCTTGATGATGTTGATACCCTCTACTAGATTTCTCCCCCCTTACTCTAAAAACTCTTCCTCTCTTCTTCTCTTCTTGAATTTCTTTCCCTTGCAACTTTTCTTCTACCTTTAGCAAAAGTTGATAGGCCTCTTCCAAGCTTCTAGGGTACATGGCTTAATTCATCTTGTAGTCTATACTTTAGACCATTCATATATCTGGAAATTTTCTCCACATCTTCCTCACTATGCCCGGATCTGATCACCGACTTATAGAATTCCTCCGTATAATCTTTCACAAACATGTATTTTTGTTTCAAATTATGCAATATTTTGAAGAGATTAGTTTGGTAATCTATTGGAAGGAGCTTATCCTTCAACTTTTCCACCATCTGATCCCAAGAGTTAATCTTTTCCTTATTCTTTCTTCTCCTCACAGTTTGGATAAAGTCCCACCACATAGCAGCATGGCCCTTCAATTTGGTGCAAGAAAATTTCACGTGTATTTCTTCTACTACACCCTCATATTCAAAATTTTATCTATCATTTATCCAATTGATTAGATCTTCACCATCGAGACTTCCTAAATAGGTAGGAACTTCTATTTTGGGTTTGGAACCCACATTCATGACAGTCCTCAACAATATTTCCTCAAAAACTTCTTGGTCTCCTTGTGCTCCCTCATTTTCATCTCATGTTTGTTCTTCCTCCTCTTGATCATCACTTGAAACTTCATCAGGGGTTCCTCTTCTCTATTCCCTCTCTAAGGCATCTAATATTTCTATCAAATTCTGCAAAAATCCATCACCATGTTATTCCCTTCTGCCTCTTCCTCGGGCTCCTCCTCTACCCATTCTCCTTGGAGGAATTTTGTTTACTCACTAATGCCCAATCAATTTTAGGCTCTAATACCACTTGATGGCATGCCTTGCTAGTCACAGAGTAACCAAACTCACACAAACAAGCTCTCTTCAATCTATCACAAAGGAATTCAGGATTGAAATTAGAAATGAAACACTAATACACTGACCACTCACAACCAATGATAGGAAGAACACACATGTAGTTAGATTTATTGATTCTCTGATGGTATCAAGAAAATAATCATCTTAGTTAAAAATTCATTACATATATAAGGGCTTACAAAACACATCATATGTGGCTTACACTAATCATCAAACAAATCAAACCCACAAAGACTTCATAACTGAGAAAACTATCAAAAATTTGAAGGAAGTTCAGGCTTTGACCTGAAACAGTAGATTAGAACTTTTTACAAGAAAACACAAGAAGAAAAATATTGTATGATCAGAGAATTCATATTACATGGGTATTATATGTACACCATGTATAGCCTCATTGAATGACCCATTTACAAACAATATCGCCAATGTTCAAATGTCTTTGACTTCCCTTCCAATTGAGCAATTTCATGAACCTAAATGACTCCCCTTTCACTATAAACTACCTTTGAATCATGGACACCCCTCTTATCTATGACATCAAACACTATATTCAATGGCCTCCTCTCTTCAAATTTATGTCAATTATTCATAACTACTGACACCAACAATTTTCCCTCTACTAACTGTCGATTGCTAGAAGATGTGACCAGGAAGCTTTACAAGGCATTATTAAAATAAATGTAGAGATACTATTTACTATTACTATATAGCATAAATATGGATGTACTGTAAATTCTGGAGATGAATAAACTATGATTGTACCTTGTTATCAATATGAATGTTATCACATTTGATGATTGTCTCATTTGAATGTTATCTCTATTATTGTTATTCATGGTGAAATGCTACATATAAGTGAATGAAAGGTTATTGAATTATCATTATTCTAGCTTTGGAGATGTTTACATATACTGCATATTGTTATGAACAATTGACTACCATGTGCATGTGTTAGTGAATACAGGTGTGTGTTCCATTCCTCTAGGAGGAGGGGAAGTATCACTCAGCAGAAGATCTTAGTTGGGTAACCAGTAAAAGTAATTATCTGAGCATAAACACACACCACATTAGGAATATTGAGTTGAGTCAATTTGTGGGCAATAGGTAAATCATCTGTAGTTGTATGTCTTCATTTGAGAGTCTTGTTTACTTTTGCATGCATTGGGTGATGTTTATCTATTTTGGTTTTTGGGATCTTTCTTGTGTTATTATGATCATATGGACAAGTGAGATGTGAGTGGAAGTATGTTTATATATATACATATGCATGTAAATGGGATCTAATGACATGTATATGCATATGTATAGATATACCTCACATACACACTTATCAATATGATGGTAACGTGAATGGCTATATGTGAAACGAATGTGACCATATATATATGTCTATAATATATACACATATCCATATGTATATGTATATCGATACATACATACGTTGGCGAATGGAAACACTCACATAGATGCATCAATATAGATATACCTACACATACATGTACATAGATATATATATATTTATAAGGTATGTGTAGGATCATCATGGAAAAAATAGGCCTTTAAGTGGCAATAAAATTCAAAAAAATCAAAGTTAGGCAACTTGACGTAAAAATTTGAATAAGTTATCTATATTATTTCAAAAATATGTAAGAATAGAATCTGTACAAAATTGAATGTAGTTTCTAAACTACTAGGTTTATTCTTTTTTATATAATCTATTTGGTGAAAATTTGAAATTTAAATGCAGTAGTACTTAAATTTCAGGGAAAAATAAGTACGTTTCTGTCTGACCACCCTAACCACAATAAAATGATAATATTTTTTTATAATATTTTAGATATAAGTAGAGGACTCAGGGCCCGATTTGATGCATATTTTTTTGTAATTTTGTTCCAAGTAAATAACTAATTATGAATTTTTTATTACAACTTTTAAAAGATATAAAAACTCGTATGTCTTATCACCTTAACTGGGTCAAAACTTCATGAAATTCATTTTTTTTAATCCTATAGTATGTGAAGCATAGAATGTAACACATGTTTCAGATTCAAAAAATATGACACCATTTGAAAGCTATAGATGCTTTTCAATCAACCTGTCAATCAAGACTTTAGTCATAATTCAAATAGAAAATGAATAATAATTATTTATTAAATTAAAAGTAAAGCATGATTTATATTGGTGGAAAGCTTAGAATCTCCTTTAAAAACCCTTTTCATTTCGTCAATTTTGGGTAAAAAAAAGTTGCCAGCCACATGGGCCATCATATCACTTACATATTGCAACTTTTTGGCCCATCATGATCCTGTAGATACCCTATACATATATATATGCACACATTCAAATATTATATACTTGCGATATATATAAATATACATATATATAAATATATATGTGCAAATATATATTAATGGATATATATAAATGTATAAATATATACATATATGTATATATATACATGTTAAGTATTTAAATATATATTTATGCATATAATATATATTACAGATATATCTATATATATAATAATATATAGATTAAATATATTATTTATGTCGATTGAGGTCGACTATCTCTTATTTATTTGAGTTGATTCATAAGGTTGACTTATATTCGATATAGACTATGGGTTAAAGGTCGATATCGACCATTTCTTTGTAAGCCAATCTAATAGCTATTGACTGCTAGTGTAAAATTATTATCCTTGTGAATAACACACAATATTTAGTGTCTTTTCATTTGATATCTGCTGGATGAGGAAACCTTGACCTAGTCTATAATACCCCTCCATTTTTCCTTCTAGTTGAACAGTGTGTCCTTGTGTGAGTATGTTGCTGTGATGTGTTTTTAGATTATTCAAATGTTATCTTTATTCCATGCTTTGGATTAGCATAGTGGTTATTTGAATTAAAGATGTTTATGCTTTGAATTATATCAACATGTTAGAATTTTCAGTTATTTGCAGTGTACTAGTGAAGGGGACAGTATCGTATCACTCGCTTGCGAGCGCCCTACGATCCCGTGATTACCTCTTCACGGTGAGTATTTTATGCTGGATATATTATATGTTGTTGGTTACTTGATTTGCAGGTTGATAGGTACAGGACATCGACTCCACCTCAGTTCATAGGTTGGAGCATGTTCAATACCCAACGGTATTATATTGGGAGACAGTAGCTAGGTTTCCATGTCAGGTCGTCACCCTAGTCCTTGTTTGTTGTCAGTTGTTTGTTGGGTTGTGTTGTTTTGGTTATCGTTCCCTCTTTTCGTTATTTAATTGCAAGTTAGAAAAGGGGTGATTTAAATGGCTTAAGGTATTTAAGTTGTTGAGTAATGTAATCTGGAATTATGTTGAAATATAATTTATTTATTATTAATTTAATTTAATTAACAAATAATTTAATCATTGATTAAATCTATTTATTAATTAATTAAAATTTTGTTGTTGAAAGAAGTGAATTTAATTATGTGGAAATTTGAAAATAAAGAAAATGCATGAAAGTCAATTTGTGAAATTTGGAATTTGAAAATTCAAAAATTAAAAGAAAATGTTTTAGGAAGTCAAATTTGAAAATTTGAATTCAAAATTAAAAAATGAGATATTTTGGCAATTTCTATTTTCTGAAATTTATGAGGGTGGTTGTAGGATTTTTAGGGTTGAATCCTTATGTTTGAAATTTGCTTCAATTTTTGGATGTTCATGGAGTTTTGGAAAAGATTGAATTAGATAGAGAAAGGATTCTTCAATTTGGTGGGTTTTTGGAAAAAGCTTGGAGAACCTGTGGATCTGAAGGGGGAAGCAAGTCACGATCAGGATCTGCTATTAGTTTCAAAAAAAAAAAATAGGTTCATGTCTTCTAACAGTTTGGTTTTGGGATCTTTGAAAATTTAAATATTAGTGGTTAAAATCTTGTGGAAAGAGTTTTAAATTTTGTTGTTTGAATTCAATTAAAGCAAAGGTTGGAATTTTGTTCTTCAAATTTGCAAGATGATCCTCATAAAATTTAAATTTGCTTCCAATAAATGATGTTTTTGGAATGTGAATGATTGTTCTTGTAATTATATTATTCTAGTTTTCTCAATTTATTCTGTCTTTTAAACCAAAAATGCATATATATATATATATACAATAAAAAGTATATATATATATATATACACATATATATATATATATATATGCATATATATATTCATGTGGTTTAAAAAAGGTTATTATTGGATAAATCCGAATTAAAATGGGTAGATTTCATTTTAATAAAATTGTGTTTTTAGAAAAACGCGGGTCGCATTTTTATTAGGGTTTAAAAAAATTTAAACAAAATTTCTGGGGAGGTCGCTGGAGGCTCAACCCCCACCACACCCCCATAGGAGGCGGATGGAGGGAGCCGCACCTAGTGCACCGCTCCCCACTCCCCACACCCTTCCACTGTCGCCACCGCCCAACCAAGGTCGGTTGTGTTAAACACAGCCACGCCCACAGTGTGGGTCAGCTGTGGTTAACACAGCCCGCCCACAGTGGGTTGGTTGTGGTTAACACAGTCCGCTCGAGGGACGGCTATGGTTAACCACAGTTAACCCTCTTCCCCCTTAACCATGCGCGGTTCCCTAGGAAATGCGGCTGGTCTTTTTGGATCTATTTTTTTAATTAAAAATAGCTTTTTTAATATATTTTTATATTTATTATTATATTTTTATAATATTTAATATTATATTTATATAATAATAAAATATTAATATATATATTAATTATTTTTAATTTAGTTAATTTCATATTTATTTATCATATATATACATGGATATGTATGTATATATTTAGATGAGTTTTTTTTAATATTATATATATTAAAGTGTTCAATTTAAGTGATGGTATGGGTTAAATTTAATTGGGGGAAATAGAAAATAATTAACTTGGATTACATCATTGTTTTATTTCAACACCTGATTTTAAAGGAGAATAGTTTTGTATTAAAATAATACATTTTCAAGTCAAGTTAAACATTTGTTTTAAAATGGCTATATTGAAATGAGGAAACAACATTTATTTTAAATCAACGTATTTTGATTTATGTGAATAAATGATTATTTTATTATTATTTAAAGGCATGTAGGGAAGGATATATTGAGTTTTAATGTCTCCCTTGTCTGAAAAAGACGATGCACGATTTAAATGAAAAGGGATTTAGCATATCCAAAGTTAGTTTCTTTCACTTGTCTTCAGGGAACTTTTCCTTCGTGTTCTTGTTTGGTGGAAATGGGATAAATGGGTGTTTAATTTGTAAGTCTTCCAGATGGGTGTTTAAGTTTTGTGGTTGTCATTTGTGATGTCAACCTGTTATGAATTCTCTTGGATAGTGCATGAGGATTGTGTCTATGTTAGTACCCAGTTTTCACGAACGGGGATGTTTGTGCCTCCTGAGAAAGGAGTGGATTTTGTAATGTGTGCCTCCTTGTCAGGAGCAGTCGAGAGTGGTTTTGTAATTGTTGTTACCTCCAGTGTTTGGAGTGGTTTTATCTTTGTCACCTCCTGAGAAAGGAGTGGACGTGTTATCCTGTTTGTTGCACCTTGGTACCATTGATGTTTGGTTGGTGTGTGTGTGTTGTCGAGTAGAGGAGTGGCTTGTAATGGGGGTCGACACACGAAGTGGTGCTAGGGTAACTCATTGTAAGTGGTGTAATTAAGTGATAACTAAATCAATATACTTAGAAGTTTGGGTAGTACTTCACACTACAAAGATAATTATGCCTCACTCATAGACTCAAGTGCTCGGTTAGGCTTGGGATGGGTGGGAATGCCTGGAATGGCAAGGTCATCTATCTTGTCTATATGAAAGGTATTTGATTCCGCATAAGTGAGTATGGGGATCGGGATTCGGTAAAGGTCACCAGGATAACCTTTTCTTGTGGGGGCCGAAGCCTAGGAAGAATCGACATGGGTAACTCATGACGAGCTGTGTGATGACACTCTGTCTAGGACAACAGTTGACCTTTGATTTTGCATTAGTATGTATGAGGGCCAAGGATCGGTTTGGGGCCATCATCCTAACGATCCACAGTGGGTAACTCATGATGTGTTGTGAGATGGCACTTTGTGTGACCATAGTTGGTTCTTTTTTATTGTGGGCATGGTTTCCATAACATACCTGATGTGACCATGGTTGGTGTTTGATTATGTGGTATGGTTCCCTTAACATACTTGATCTACTTTTTATCTGGAAGCAATGTGACCATGTTATGTTGTACTTGCATGGTATTTGGGTTGTACTTATGTTGCTCTTGTTGTACTCAAGTTGTACGTATGTTGTGCTTGTGAGGTCCATGTGTTTGGTTGTTTCAGTTTGGTTCAGTTTATGTTAGCCTGTGTCTCGAGGTAGATGGTCTTGACTAGGATTCCTGGTTACTATCTCCCAGTACAGGGGGTGGGCCTTTAAGTTCCACTTGGTTGGGTGACGTGCACCTAAATCCGTTGGGTTTTATCTTCATGCTCATGTGGACGAGACTTCCAGTTGGAGAGCTCGTGGGTTTCAGTATTAGTCCTTATTGTATTTCATTTCAGTCGATCTTGTATTATTTTTACCCCTCAGTTCTTATCAAGGTGGAAGTTGTAAATGTAAGCTTATTTATTGGACTTGCCTCATTCGGGGAATGAGAGATGTAATTGTAATATTTAATTATGAATTAATGAAATGGAAAGTTATCTTTATGCTTTGATGTAATTATCTTTTGGATGTATGTGCTTTAATTATTGGTTAATTAATTGACATGGTTTAAATCATGTTTTTTGTTGAGGTTCTATATAACCTCTATCTCATAACCTTAGAGGTTGTTGGCAATGTTAGCGAACTTGCTTATTAATTATACTTTAAAAAAAATAAAATATCCTATTTAAATAGTAGTTTGCAACTTCCTATAGGGTTGCATGGCAGGGCGTTACATGGTTGATGTATTAAATGAGCCCATGCTTGACTATGACTCGTATTAAGCTGCTATGTCGATTCACTCACCATTTGGGATGTTTGAAACCTGTTGTCATGTTTTGGATATTGACTGAGTTTTATGGTGCAAAATATGATGGAAGTGAAATAACAGATGGGACCACCTTTGAAGTTTGATTTTCTATAGATTTATTTCACTTAAACAATTAAAATTCTCCATGTGCACTTTGAATTTCTATCTTGTAAACTAGCTGATTTGCAAGAAGATTTACTAAGTATGAGCTTAGTTGATAACCACCTTTATACTGAGTTGCATTGCATGAATCTTGTTGTAATTTTACATGCCTAAATCATAGGCTTTGAGGCTGCTTAGATACTCTATAAATAGTTGAACTATTCCATTGTGAGGGATGCATTCCTTTCAAGAGATTATACATCTTTTCCATCCCTTTTTCTCTGTAATATAACCAGTTATACTTTGCTTATCATTTTGAGAGAGATAGGAAGAGAGTTCTTATAGCTCGTGTGGATATTATATTTTGAGAGGAGTAGTATATCAACTTGAGAGGGGGATATTATAGTGAATTTTCTTGAGAAGTTGAATACCAATTCATTTATTGTTGGAGAAGGTGGCATTGTTGACATTAGTTTGGATAAAGCGATAAAAGGCATGGGGATTTCTTCTTCTTCTTTCATTATTTAACTTTGAATGGTGTGCTTTCATGCATGATTGAGATGTATTTCTATTATATGCATTAGAAAGTTTAGATTACTTTGAAACAGAAAGTGAAGTCATGATGTAGTTTTCATTATGTTTTTTTATGTAATCCATAATAGGAGATGAGTGTTTATCATAGGTAATATATACTAGGTATGATTGAACATGAAAACACATATGGTGCATATAGTTAAGTTATTTATTTAACTAGGAAAGCTTATGTTTTACTCCTAGGAGAGGTCATCCAGTATGGGAGAGAATTTTATAAACTTACAAGTAGGGTTATCTAGGTATATAGGTTATCTTTGTAATGATGGAATATCCATAGAGGGAAATACCTAACTTGAGTAATTACTAATTAAGTAGGTTTATTCCAAGTAGATTAATATGTTTTAGGTTATCTAGTATGATGGACTATCCATTGAAGGAATCACCCATGCGTAGCTAAAAATAGCCTTAAGTCAATTTGGCCCTGAGTAGTGTATGTGATAGATGACTACATTCAAAGTATTGAATGATAACACTTTGGCCAAAGGAGTATGAATGTCCGAGACACCACTCTAGATTGTGTGGCTACCAAGACTAGACACTATCAGTTCATCGTGATCTAGTATTACATACTAGACATAGATTGTAGGGTTACACATTCTAGTTATGTAGGACACGACACTGTGCTCATTTGGTTTTCATTATCGGTTACTCTGGGTATGTGTAAGATCATCATGGAAAAAATAGGCCCTTAAGTGGTGATGAAAATTCTGAAAAATCAAAGTTAAACAACTTGACGTAAAAATTTGAATAAGTTATCTATATTATTTCAAAAATATGTAAGAATAGAATCTGTTACAAATTGAATGTAGTTTCTAAACTACTAGGTTTATTTAAGAAAACAAAAATCTAGTTGGTGAAAATTTGAAATTTCAATGGAGTAATAGTTAAATTTCAAAGAAAAAATAAGTAGGTGTCTGTCTGACCACCCTAACCACAATAAAATGATAATATTTTTTTATAATATTTTAGATATAAGTATAAGACTCATGTCCCAATGTGATGCATAGTTTTTTTGTAATTTTTTTCCAAGTAAATAATTAATAAAGAATTTAGTATTACCACTTTTAAAAAATATAAAAACTCGTATGTATGACCACCTTAACTTGGTCAAACATCATGAAATTCAATTTTGTTTTTTTAATCCTATAGTATGAAAGACATAGAATGTGATGCATGTTTCCGATTCAAAAAATGTAATACTGTTTGAAAGCTATAGATGTTTTTCAATCAACCTATCAATCAGGACTTTAGTCGTAATTGAAATGGAAAATTAGTAATAATTATTTATTAAATTCAAAGTAAAGCATAATTTATATTGGTGGAAAGCATAGAATCTCCTTTATAAAACTTTTTCATTTCATCAATTTTGGGTAAAAAAATTCATTAGCCACATGGGCCATCATATCACTAGTTTTTGGCCCATCATGATCTTGTACATACCCTGCAACCAATATCTTTGTCGAAGGGAAGGGCCATCTATCAAATGATAGATGTGCAAGGGACCATATTATGACTCTATGGTTAGCAGAAAATCACTTGAGTGATTCTTCTCCTCCACAATAGGCAATAGAAGAACCAAGATTTGAAAGAAAGGTCATGGAATGTCTTACAACTATTTGTTCTAAAGCTCTTTGAGCTATTTATGTAATTTTATGCTTCTTGCAATGATGTATTTGTGAAATGAAAAGAAATTCATTTTGTATATATTATGTATCTTGATTGGAAATTATCAAATAAAGAAAACAATTTTTTTATTTCAATGACTTGTTACTTGTTTATTTACTCATAAATTATAAAATTAGAAATTTTTACTTCATAGAAGGGTTAGTACGTCACAAAAAATCACACTAAAAAAAAACTAATCTACCAACTAAAACATAGAAATAAAAAAAATGGAGAGGGATGAGAGTGATGCCCTACATCACACAAGAAAATTAAAATATAATTATTCACCCATCTCATATTTACACATCAAAATTAAAAATTTCCTCTTTAGTGTTATCATATTGTAATTATTTATATAAAATGTCTATTAATCTCTATAGAGAAAATTTTAATATTTTGAGAGAGAGAATAAAAAGTTATATTATTTCCATGTGAGGCATAGATTTTACATATGGAAACCTCAAGTGATATATGTCCATAAGAAGGGTCATTTTCTATTTATATTAAATATTACTTTATGAAAAATACATAGGTAAATTGCTTCTTTTAGAATCAAAATTCACTCTTGTATAGTTTATAAAAACCTTCATCATTTGAACCATTTAACATTTAAAAAATCTATATCCAATTCTTACATAAATAACACAAATATTCATCCTTTTGGCATATAAAATTCAATTATAAAGAGATATAAATGTATATATGTTACTCAAATTTCTATCCCTTACACCCAAAATTAACCCATTACACTCTTACCTCCAATACCTAGAAGGAAAATTTGTTAATATATAACTAGCCTCTCTGCTAATAATGCCTAGAAATATACCATAGTATCATAAATAGTCTACCTTGACAATTCCACACTAGGTTAGCTCCCCTATATGATTGGGCATAATTATGCTCATAATTTTCTCATTTTAAATATCATTTTCTCAAAATCAAAAGAGAATGAAAAGTAATATTAAATATTCACTTAATGACATCAAAGGTTACAAAATAGGTGTAGTCTAAGGCACTTAAACCCTTGACCAGCCTATTTTGTATCAAATTTAAATAGTTTATTGTCAACATTTTAATATTTATAAATTTAAATTTATTTGGTGGGTTTTTATAATTAATTTTGTGGGAAACAAATAAATGCATTTAAATGCAAGTATTTTTCACCATTTAAACACCTAGATAATTTGAATATCAATTAAGCATCCTAAAAGAAGCCAAGAGAAAAATAAGCATAATTATTATAGCATTATTTATAGTGAAGCTTCATGTTATCAATACATCAAGTTTATGAGAAAGATTGTTCATATTTTGTGTTCATTTTTTTTATGAGTACTAACCCTTGTGATAATTTAAATAAAGAGTCTAATTCACATTGTATTAGATGAGTGCAATGATATTAGTCCATCAAGGAAATCATATCTGAGTGGTAAGTTGCAACACTTATTAGTTTATCACTTGATTTATCTATTATTCCCTCTACCCAACTAATGGTAAGCACTATTTACATCATCATAGTCATTGTGGAGGTGGAAACACTAAAATGGGGTTTGACATAGAAAAAAACCTAGACAACAAAAACCTTTATCTCCTTTCTTGTGTGTAGGTGACAAATTTGAAGAAGATTTGGAAAGAGATTCAAGACCTAATAACAAGATCAAACACTCAAGTCTCTTATTACAACAAGTTAGGGAAAAGTGAATTATTTATAAAAAATGAAGTTCCTAAGATGAAACCCTTAAGGAAGGACCTATATATTGTAACCTACTAAGACTTGTTCAAAGATTTGAAAAAACAACATTTTCAATCTAGGGTGCTCATGCCCCTGACCAACTAGATTCAACTTAGATTTGAACTCTAGGTTCTTCTAACTCTATACATTGCCTCTCTATAATATATTTCTATGTCTGAACTCTATAATTTTATATTATTCTATCAGTTTTTTGTAAGTGCATCATTAGCCTATTTCACTATTACATCACACATAATACTTCTAAATTAGATCAAACCCAACTACCAGAAAAAGAGACCAAAATCCTAATCAACCATTTTGGCTCTTCCATTGACGATAGTAGCCAAGTGGTCTTTTATGATCATTTTTGTGTCTCTAAATGTGAGATAGGCTAAGGTGTCATTTAGACCCTAGATCCCCCTTTCCCCAATCACTTATATCTATCAATTTTTCATAAATATTAAATACATCTTAAAAAATCATGTTCTATTATAATACATATCCAATGACACCCCTACAATTGAACTTCCTTTGATTGGATATATTTTGAGTAAACCAAATTATGTGGCACCCTTATTTCCTCCTCTCACAATTATGATAGTATTTTTCAAAATAGCCAACATTTCATTGTGTATGTGGAGGTAAAACTAAATAAACTATATTTAATATTTTTAGATACAAAAAATACTATAGGTATTAGGCAAGTATAATACAATGAAATCCTCCTATTTCATATAAAATTGTGACTAAGTTCTCATTGATTAAATACCACATTAGGTAAATGAAGGTTTAGGTAGGTGGGTGAAGGTCTTCACATTAGCCTAGTAATTTATACAAGGATCATCCTATGATATAATATCTATGAATTATTTGACTAATAATCAAGTGGCTCATCCTACAATTAACTAAAATGTTATATTAATTTTATTTTATGTATATTTTTGGGCTACTTAGTCAAGGTATTACACTATGATATTAGAGAATGGTTCAAAATAAAAGGCCTAAAGTGATATTATATGGATGGAAGAATAAAGAATGATAAATTTGATATAAGTAGAATAATATTATATAGAAGATGCATGTGCTACAATCTATAATTAAAAAAAAACCTAGAAACTAGTGTATCAAATAAAAGGTTTAAAACATCAAATGATCAAAGATTAAAATACTATTATAGATGTATTCCAAAGAATGATATTTAAATGATCTGAAAGGAAAAATAATATTAAGAGAGTTTTAAAAGCATAAGTGACATTCAAATTGAAAATATAAAATAGGAGAGCGATCATTTTTACATTATGTGAGAAGGAGGAGGTGGCAATATAAACTATAGTGAGAGTACACAAAAAGTATCCAAAACTAGAAGTTACAACTCGTAAAAAATATTATACAACATAAATCCACTCACAATAATACTGTCTTTATTAACCTAAGAAATCTTAATTAAAATTGTATGAAAACATAGATAATACAAAAATAAAAATACACTATAAATAAAATATATACTACCACCCCACTTAATTACAACTTAGGTAGATCAAACATTGGGTCTTAAAAAAAAAGTTAAATGAAGTACCCATGTACATAGAAACCCCCTAAAATAGAAAAACTCAAGAGAGAACAACCCCCAAAAATAAAGAGAGGAAAAGACCCCTCAAGAGAAGTGAGGGTAAGGAAAGATTAAGATGCCCCCTAAACATGAAGCCTGATGCACCCCCTATAAATTTCATAGATGAATATAATTATTCTCTATAAAGAATTTGGTGAAAATATATAAACTAATTAGGATTCCTACTAAAATTCCTATGAATAATCCATGTATATCTCCTCCTTAAGGTCTCCATGAAGAAATACACTCTTTAAATAAATCTAGTGAATATCTCATTGATACGCTATTTTGATAGCAAGTGTGAGTCTAAGCATATTCATATTTACAATAGCTAAAAATGTATCAAAGTAGTAAACAACAAGAACTCAAAAAATAGTGTTTCTAATCAATCATGCCTTATACTTATCCTCTAACTCATTTAATTATATTTTTTCCTCATAGATACACTTGCATAAAAAAAGTTTCCTTACCTTATAAAGGGGAACAAAATCCCATGTATGACTCCAAATCAAGGAGCTATACTCATACATAGTATAATCCACTCCAAAATTATAGATACCTCCTAAAAAGATTATGTAATAGAGGTAGAATAAATGAAGACATGTGAAATCCTCTAAAAATATGAGAATGTATGCTTACTATTCTATTGATTCCCTACTCAATCACTTATAGATTGTAGTGTCTATTAAGATCAAAGTGGATCTAAGGTTAGAAAGAAAGGAGGAGAATCCTCAACCTCTAAATAATGACTAGAACAGTAATGAAGGACTCCTCATCATAACTCTCATCATTAGAAATGGAGGAAGAATACTCCTAATCATCATGAATCTACCTAGGTGGATTTGAATCCTTACAAGAATCATAATCTAGCCCAAGTGACTACATTGTGAATTTGGGAAGAGGATGAGAAGTTTCAAGAATGAAAGTCAAATATCCTTCCTCAAAAATAACACTCCTTTGAATGAACAACTTATGTATAAAAGGGTTGAGCAACCTATAACCATTGACACCACCTTCATAACATTCTAATATCTAAGGCTTTATCTATGAATCGATTGGCCTATATTTGTATACAAGAATGTGAATGAATGTAAAAGATTAAAAATAAAAATAAAAAGTTATTAATTGTTGGTTTCAAATCACTCCAAGAATCAGGGTATGTGCAGGATCATGATGGGCCAAAAAGTGGCAATATGATGGGTATGTGGTTGATGACTTTTTTTAACCCAAAATTGATGAAACAAAAAGGGTTTTTAAAGGAGATTCTCAGCTTTCCAGCAATATAAATTATTCTTTACTTTGAATTTAATAAATAATTATTATTCATTTTCTATTGAATTATGACTAAAGTGTTGATTTTTAGGCTGATTGAAAAACATCTATAGCTTTCAAACACTATTATATTTTTTGAATCCAAAACATGCGTCACATTATATGCTTCAAATACTATAAGATTAAAAAAGAAAAAACTGAATTTCATGAAGTTTTGACCAAGGTAAGGTGGTCAGACAAACGAGTCTTTATATTTTAAAAAAAAATTCATAAAAAAATTATAACTAATTATTTACTTGGAAAAAAATTACAAAAAAATATGCATCACATCGGGACATCAGTCCTCTACTTATACATCTAAAATATTATAAAAAAATATTATCATTTTAATGTGGTTAGGGTGGTCATACAGACACTTACTTTTAATTTTTCCCTAAAATTGAAGTACTACTATATTGAAATTTAAAATTTTTGTAATGCCCCACCATGCAACCCTAGAGGAAGTTGCATTTAACTACTTAAATAGAACAATTTTTTTTAAAAAAAAAAAGGATAAATCATAAGTAAGTTAATTAACTAATGCCAACAACCTCTAAGGTTACGAGACATAGGTTATATAGAACCAAAACAAAGAACATGAATATAACTATGACAATCATTTAATTAATAAATTAACACATACATTTCAAGTAAGATGATAAAAAAACAAACATAAGAAAGACTTTCGATTCATTAATCCATTTAATAAACCATAAGATTACAATCTCTCATTCCTCGAATGAGGCAAACCAATACATAATTACAATTACAAATTCCACCTCGATAACATAGAGGAGTAATGATTACAAGAATAATTGAAGGGATAACAAGAATGAACTACAACTGAAACAACCATGAGCTCTCCAACTGAAAGTCTTGTCCATTAGAACATGAAGAAAGATCCCAATGGATTAAGGTGCATGCCACCCAACCAAGTGGAACCCAAAGGTCCACCCCTCGTGCTAGGAGATAGTAACAAGAATTTCTATCCAAGGACGTCTACCACTAGACATAGGCTAACATAACCATAATGAAATAAATACAGTGACATCACTGGCACAAGGTTACAATGCTTCCAGAATTACATAATCAACTGCATCATTGATGCAAACACACTGTCAACCTAGGAGAAGTGTCATCACAATATTACATAGGTTACCCTAGTGAGTCTTCCTAGGTCCCGACCCCCATCTCGGGTTATCTTGGTAACCTCTAATGACTTTCGGCCCCTTGTGTAAACCAATGCGGAAACAGTTATCTTTCATAGAGACAAGATAACGATCTTGCCATTCCAGGCCTTCTCGTCTCAACCCAAGTCTGTACAAGCCCTCGTGATCCTGAGCGAGGCATAATTATCTTATCATGTGTTTGGTACTACGTGATACTCTAATCATTTAATTTAGTTATCACTGGATTAACTATCTTACAACGAGTTACCTTGGCACCACTTCGTGTGTCGGCCCCCGTTACAAGCCACTCCTCTAAGATGACACATGGAACAACTCCACAACCCAAGGGTACACAAGTGCTACGCAAGGACGTCACATCCTTAACCATGCCATACAGTCAACCATGACATATAATCAATACCATCCCGTTCGTGATAATCGGGGAATAAATTGGTTACACACTACCCAAGGCCATCTATGGTTGACTACACAATACAACAACCCATAGACTGAAATCCCAATTGGAAGACTTGTTAATCATTAAGACCCACACTTCCCAATGATACACACGTAGATCAATGCAAAGATAGGAATCAAACTCTACTTTGGGTTGACTAAACCCATTTCCTCACTAGCATTCACTAAATAGTGCGTTAAACAAATGGAATTAATTATGCCATTTTAAAAAGAATCATTTCATTCCCAGTAGCATTTACATGCATAAAACATTACCCGTGTCCCCATAATTTAATTTAAAACATTATTCACTAATCAATTAAATCCCTTAAAAGAAACAATATTCCCCTTTTAAATTATGTAACCACGAAATGAAATACTCATTTTCAATTGCTAATATTAAAATATTAAAAGGAATCATTGATATTTAACCCCACAACTATTATGTAAAACATAATGTTAAATCCTTTGAATGCATTTAATATTATACTAAATCATAATAATTAATCTATTTAAATTTCATATTAAATCATTATAATAAAAACTTATAACAATATTTTAACTCAACACAATAATATATTATATTATATTATGATAATAAAAATATTATAATAATATAATATCAAAAGTATTATACAAATTATAATATTATATTATCATAAATATAATAATATATATTTATTATATATATATATATATATATATATTTTAAACACTAAGGGCTGCCTCGATTCACATGCCAACCCTAGGGTTGGGTCGCGCGAACCTCAGAATCCGTGCGCAACTTTTTAGAGAATACTTGGCGGATAGCCCGGCCGTAGCAATCACCAGGTGGCGGCAGTTATGGTTGTGGCGGTCGTAGGAAGCGGCACCACCGGAATACACAGGGTGGAGGGCGGGTAACTCCCGTGCAGGGCGCGATGTGTAATACCCCTCCGTTTTGTTTCTTGTTCAAATTGCTTTATGCTATGTTTGGTTGGAGTTACTTTGATACTGGATACATTTTGTTATGATGTTTTGATCGTTATTATTGAGCGACAACTATTATTGTGGCATGTGGTTATCTGATTATTGTTTCACATGCATTATGGATTAATGATGTAGAGTTAACATGAGATGTTAAAATGAGATTATTGGATTATGAAGGACGTGTCAGTTTCGATGAGTGTATTGGTGAAGAAGACGGGTTCGCATCACTCACTTGCGAGCGCCCTACGAATCCGTAATTCCTTCTTCATGGTGTGTATTATATGCTGGATATATTGTATGATGTTGTTTAATTGTTTTTTCAGGATTGCAGGTACATGACATCGACTCCACCTGGTTTCACAGGTTTGACCGTGTCGATCCAATGGTTAAGTTGAACGAGAGATAGTAGCTAGGTAACATGTGTCAATTTTACACCCTAGCCTTAGTGTGTCGTCAGTCGTGTGTGTCGAGTCATTGTTTGTCTTGTTTTAATGTTATTTAATTCTGAAGGATTCTTGATTTGAAAATAGATATTTAGAATAATTGCATTTAAATCATGTTGATGGTTATTTAATTTAAATAATGCAATGTGGATAAAAGTTTATATTTAAATTAATCAATTATATTTAAATTATTTAATTAATTAAATTTAATCCAAGGGGGTTCAATTTAGTTATTAAATAATTAAATTAATTAATTAAACATGATGCAAGAGAATGAAAGGAAATAAAATATTTAAAATTAATTTTAGAATTTAATTTCAATGTGTGGGAATTAAATTAGAAATTGTAATTAAATGTTTATTTGGGAAATTAGTTGCAACTTTGAAAATTAATTTATTATTTGAAATTGCATTTTAAATTGAAAGTAGGTTTTCAAAAATTGAAATTAAAATTGAAATTGAAATTGAAATTGAAATATCTAATTTGCATGTAATGTGAATTAGGGTTGTATTAGGTATTTTTGTTTTATAATGAGTGCATGCTTTAATTTTAAGGCAGGGAAAAAGTTTTAGGAAAAAATACATTTTTACAGCAGAGAAGAAATTTTGGAAAATTGCACAAGAAGGGTTTGAAGAAAGTTTTGATGGTAGAATTGATTGAAGGAAAGATTGTTTGTATTTGTTGGGTTTTGAATTGGATTCATTGGAGGATTGAAGAAAATTCAAGAAATCTTTGGAGGAGGCTTGCATCAGAAATTCATCTCTTCCTGTAGCTTCTTGTACCAGGTTTTCCTCTTTGTGTTTTATTGTTCTTGATTATTTTTTTTTTAAATAGTAGTGATTAAAGATTTGTTTGTTAAATCTGTTTTAGAAAACAAATTTGATATTAGAAGAAAAGAATTAAATAAATTTACAGTCTTTGCTTGTGAAAATTTTTGAGTGAAAATTGTGAAAACTTTAGTTGAATTTAAATTATTTGGGGAAATCGATTATGTTGTTATTGAAATCAAACATAGAGATTGAACAATGCATTTAGAATGTTTTTAGAAAATGAAAACCTCTGTTTATTATTAAAAATCGGATTTTAAAATCCACAGGGTAGTTATATTTTTCATGGTAAAATGGTCTAGTTGCGTCGCATATAACTCTACTTACACAAACTGGGTTGTCAGGAAATTTAAAGGGTTTCTGCTCCTTGAAATTTTCTTCTCCCTGTCAAAAAATCGCAAATACCCAAATCGCAAGTTTTGAGTTATGCTTGAAACACGAGACTGCTATTAAGTTATTTTCCCATGACTGCTCTGATAATAAAATAATAATAAATTGATATTTATAAATATTAATATTTTATGTATTGTTATTATAATATTAAAATATTATTTAATAATATTTTATATTATAATTTATAATATTAAAGTATTATATTTATTTATATTATTTTAAATAAAATTTGTATATTAGATTAGTGGAATTAAAATTATAAACATATGGGGAAATTATTGGTTATTTTAAAATGGCATGTTAAAGTTTGATTGAAGGAGTTAAATATTTGATTTAAAGAATGCATAATTTAAAATTTAATCGTGGAATTTAAATTCATGTGTAAAAGGTCTAATTATTAATTTGATTTAATTGGAAAAATATATATATGATATTGGGTTATAGTCCAAATATTGATCTTATTTTAACACAATAAGTTATGGAATAGACCAAATGTTAATTTGATTAATTTTATAATGATTTAATTTGCAAGAGCAATTGGTTATTTAATTTAAAGCGAAATATTTTGAGTTATAGTTGAAAATACTTATTTTGTTAAGAACAATTAGAGAATAAAATATTAGTGTAATTTCTCCCTTATCTGAAAAGATGAATTTTTAATTCAGTTTTATCGATATAATGAATTACGTAATGAAATGAGAAATGGATTTAGAGTATCCAAATGTAGTTTCTTCTATTTCCTTCAATGATTATGTCTTTTGTATTTATGCTTTGAGAATGAGTTGAATACCTGTTAGTTTATAAGTCTTCCAGATGGTCTGTTGTTTGTGAGGGTTGTCGTTGTGATGTTAACCTGTTGTGAATTCTCTTGGTAGTGCATGGGATTGTGTTGTTTTAAAAGTAAATTCAGGAATGGATTATTATGAAGAGACAATTAATTATTTTAATTTAATCATTTTCTATTTGAACAATTTATTTGTTGAGAATGTATATTTTATGGTTTGAATAAATAGATGTATGTAATAAGAGTTTGGAAAGGGAAACTTTTAGATGAGATTAACATAGGGTGTTGTTGGAAAACTAGAAGAAATATAAAGTTTGGGTTAAGAAATTGAAAAGAATTATTGTAGAAGATTTATGTTAATTTTAAAGGAAAACAATGGATTCGACTTAAATTATTTGAACTAGTCTATCCTTTATTATAAAGGCACTTATTTAGTTTTTTTTCAATTAATTTTGAAAGGGCAATAGTTATTATGTTTTATTTCCATAGAGCAAATTAATCGTTGTGATTGGAATATTAAAGAATCTATATAATTGAGTTTATTAATATATATGTTTGGTGCATATATAATATGGAGCATATAAAAGTATGTTGAGTGTAAATTCATTATCGTATTTCGTTTTAATAAGATGTATGCAATATATTATTGAATAGAGATTTAAAATAGATTGATTAGTGTATATGGGTAAGTGGATAGAGAAATGATATTTTATTATATTAAAGTGATTGCATGTTCTAAATAGGAAATTGAATGAAATGTAAGATTTGGTTAGGAAATGGAAAGAGTTTGCTTGCATGCATTTGTGTCGATTTAAAAGTAAATTAAGAAGTTGTTTTATTGATGAGGCAATCAATTATATTATTTATTAATCTCTATTTAGATTAATTGAATCATTGTGATTGGATTATGAAAGAGATATGGATTTAGTATATCCAAAAGTAGTATCTTCCTCATGATTATCTTAAAGGATTTAATTCTTAGTATTCAGTAAAGGGAAGTAAGTTTAATTGTTTTAGATTTCCAATAATGAAAGGAGAAATAGGGGTTATGATTATTTTAGATGATCTAGTTATCGTGTCTTTGACTTTGTCAACACTACCTATTGAACGAGTATGGATTTAGGAAATCCAAATATTAGATTTGATTAATGACTTGAATGTTTTGTTGCTATATCGTCAAGTTGCATTGTTGGTTTTGGGATTTAGTGTTAGTCCTAAATTATAAGTCTTCCAGGGGAACTTAGAGGATGAGGGTTGTTGAACCTTTATGTCATCCAATTGTTTTCCCTTGGGTAGTGCATGGCATCTTTTCAGTTTACTCGATTTCTTTGAACGGGGATCTTTTGTACCTCCTATGAAAGGAGTGGACTATGTGATTATTGCCTCCAAGATGTTTGGAGTGAGTTCTATCTTTTGTTGCCTCATTGTTTTGGAGTGGATTATGATGCGTAGTTGATATGCACTTGTGTTTCCCTTGGTGGATTGTTTGGGTGTGTGGTGCCGAATAGAAGAGTGGCTTTTGTTAGGGGCCGGAGCCCAAAGTGGTAAACCGGGTAACCTTCAGAAGTGAGTTAATCAAGTGATAATTAAATTAATGTACTTAGATGATTAGGATGCAGTTCAGACTAATCAAGATAATTTAATCCTCACTCATAGACACAAGAGCTCGTATAGACTTGGGATGAATGAGAAGGCCTGGAATGGCATAGTCATTTATCTTGTTAGTACGAGAGGTATTTGATGCCGCATGAGTGAGTATGAGTTTCGTGATTCGGTTGAGGCCACCAGGATTACCGGAGCCTATGAAGGATGCCCAGAGGAGATCTCATGACTACTATGCGATGACACTCTATCTAGGACAACTATTGTTAATTGTTTTATATGTATATTTTTGTGAACATACTTGATCTACTTTATGTCTGGAAGCAATGTGACCTATGTTAGTGATGTGAATGTTGTACTTGATTTGTACTTGTATTGTACTTGATTTGTACTTGTTTGGTGATTGAGTTGAACTTGTTAGTTCATTTGTTTGGTTATATCAGTATGAGTCAGTATGAGTCTGTCTTTGGTTAGTGGATTGTAGATCTTTGTCCATGTTACTTTGTTACTTTCTCCTAGCATGGGGGGTGGGCCTTCGGGTACCACTTGGTTGGGTGGAACATGGACCAAAACCATTGGGTCCCCATCTATCTTCAGTACTTGGTGGCGAGACATCTAGATGGACAGCTCGCGGTTCTTGTTGTAATTACTTGCATTGTAATATTTTAACTTGTATAAGTTATTTTATCCCTCTTATGTTTATGAGGTGGAATTTTGTAATTGTAACCTTGAGTACTATTGCCTCATTCTGGGAATGAGTGATGTAACTATTGGATTAAGTTAATATTTGTGAGATTGTATCTTGGTTGATTATCTTATTATGTTATGTGGTATTCTTATGATGTATGATGTTTATTTCATAAAGTTATAATGCTACAGTTATATGTAATATGTATGTGTGGGTTTAAGTAATCCTAACTTTGTAGCCTTAGAGGTTGTTGATAATTAGTAAGTGAATGTGTATGTTAAATGCACTTTATAAAAAAAAATTAGTTCGCTTAAGACATTAATTGCAACTTCCTTTAAGGTTACTCGGCGAGGCATTACACATGGTATCGGAGCCAAGGTTTAAACACTAGGTTCTCTGGGTACATTTGTGCCCACTATGTTATTCGTGTGATTTGTTAGTAGAGTGTTAAGTAATCACGTGTTCATGGCTTTTACTTTAGCATGATATACTCTATGAAAGGGAGGAGTGTGTTAGTAACCTGATATAAGGTTAAGGTTGGAAAGTTATGATACGTATTCCATGGGTTATGGAATTTGATGTTTCTATGGGATTATGTATGTAGTTGCTTTCCTTTGTGAATGTAAGAAACCAATAAATGTATCTTGTCTAAATGTTGTGGAAACCTGTACTTGCTTGTGTGTCCATGTGATGGTGGTACTTGGTACCCATCCATGGGGAAAAGTCACATTTGGGTGTGGATTTTATCATACCATTATGTGTGTTTGCATGTTTGTTACCTGATTGAGGACCAACCCAGGTGTGGTTGAAACCTATATATAGGAGTAACCAAAAGTAGCTCCTTTTCTTTTGGTTCGTTAGATCCTAAATCTGTGAAGGGATAGTAGTAGTCACAAGTTTTCTTGGGTGGAGTGTGTAGCATACGCATGTTGTGGCGTAGAGCGTCTTAGCTCAACCAATCCCAAAGAAACGTACCCGCTACTTTCCCTAATGCTAAATTAGGATACTTGATCTATATGTGTTAGCCTTATCCCTCAGATTTGGGTATAGCAGCATGGTTGTTAGTTATGCCTAGACGTCCGTAGAGGCGATGACCTGGTAGAGTGATGATGTCTTCTTTAGTCATGGATACACTCTAGTCATGTGGATAGCATGCCCATTTCACATCACATGAGGGTATTTATCATTCTTGTTGGATGTTGTTTCCTCCTTCCTCGTTTGGTGGCTAGTATCTAGTCACATAGTTGTTGTATAGTGGAACTTAAAGATTGTGAACTTTCTTTCGGTTATTGATGATTCTTTTCAGTTGATTGTGAGGGTCAACACTTTGTTTATATTTGATTGTGAAGTTTTAGCCACAATTTGTGATCTTATTTTCTTATAACCCTAGTGGTTATGAATTTGATTCAGTGTTGAAATTACGCATATTTATTTCTTTATTGTTGAAATGGAACTTTAATTTGATCTTCTTTATGAACTTGGTGGCTAAACTAGTTATCTTTGTTGTTTTCAATGTCGGCTATGTGTCGTATTGTGATTCCTCTCCAAGGTTGTTTGAGGCAAACTTGGTGAGTGTGTACGAGGAAGTAGATGCAGGAAACGTTGAGAGTGGGGGTATGTGAGGCTGGACGCAACTAGAACCCACTATTCACCTTTGGGTGATGACTATCTCTTGGAGGCTGATCACCTTACACAATAAGAGATAGGTCATTGTGGTCTTGTTTGGATGGTCTCACTTTATGTATGACCTAACACTATCAAGCCACCGGTTTGATGTTAGATTTAGTTGAGATGGTTTATGTTCTTGATTCATGGATTCTCCTATCATGGATTGGTATATTGCTTTGTGGTGTCCAGGTGGACCCTTGTGTAGTCTTGTGATGGTTGTTGGTGTCTGTGTATTGGTACATATGTGTATTATGTATGATAATCCATAGTTAGGTGTTTTTGGAGAATTGGTTGGTGGTTGTTTCACCATGTTGTTTTGGTTAGATTTATAGTGTTCTAGGCTGAGTTGTTTACGGCACGGGTTGTCGTTGTTTATGTGTTGAGGTATGGAGTGGTTCAGTTTGGAACCCTTGGTTATGTGTGATTGTATGGAGTTTGCAATATGGGTTTTTTTGCAGGTTTCTAGGAGTAAGCCTAATCTTTGGGGGGGAGAATGTAATACCCCTCCGTTTTGTTTCTTGTTCAAATTGCTTTATGCTATGTCTGGTTGTAGTTACTTTGATATTGGATACATTTTGTTATGATATTTTGATCGCTATTATTGAGCGACAACTATTATTGTGGGATGTGGTTATTTGATTATTGTTTCACATGCATTATGGATTAATGATGTAGAGTTAACATGAGATGTTAAAATGAGATTATTGGATTATGAACGAAGTGTCAGTTTTGATGAGTGTATTGGTAAAGAAGATGGGTTCACATCACTCGCTTGCGAGTGCCCTGCGAATCTGTAATTCCTTCTTCACGGTGTGTATTATATGCTGGACATATTTTATGATGTTGTTTACTTGTTTTTTTAGGATTGCAGGTACATGACATCGACTCCACCAAGTTTCACAAGTTTGAGCATGTCAATCCAACGGTTAAGTTGAAAGGGAGATAGTAGCTAGGTAACATGTGTCAATTTTACACCCTAGCCTTAGTGTGTTGTCAGTCGTGTGTGTCGAGTCATTGTCTGTTTTGTTTTAATGTTATTTAATTCTGAAGGATTCTTGATTTGAAAATAGATATTTAGAATAATTGCATTTAAATCATGTTGATGGTTATTTAATTTAAATAATGCAATGTGGATAAAAGTTTATATTTAAATTAATTAATTATATTTAAATTATTTAATTAATTAAATTTAATCCAAGGGGTTGAATTTAGTTATTAAATAATTAAATTAATTAATTAAACGTGATGCAAGAGAATGAAAGGAAATAAAAGAATTAAAATTAATTTTGGAATTTAATTTCAACGTGTGGGAATTAAATTAGAAATTGTAATTAAATGTTTATTTGGGAAATTAGTTGCAACTTTGGAAATTAATTTATTATTTCAAATTGCATTTTAAATTGAAAGTGGGTTTTCGAAAATTGAAATTGAAATTGAAATTGAAATTGAAATTGAAATATCTAATTTGCATGTAATGTGAATTAGGGTTGTATTAGGTATTTTTGTTTTATAATGAATGCATGTTTTAATTTTAGGGCAGGGAAAAAGTTTTAGAAAAAAATACATTTTTACAGCAGAGAAGAAATTTTGGAAAATTGCACAAGAAGGGTTTGAAGAAAGTTTTGATGGTAGAATTGATTGAAGGAAAGATTGTTTGCATTTGTTGGGTTTTGGATTGGATTCATTGGAGGATTGAAGAAAATTCAAGAAATCTTTGGAGGAGGCTTGCATCAGAAATTCATCTCTTCCTGTAGCTTCTTGTACCAGGTTTTCCTCTTTGTGTTTTATTGTTCTTGATTGTTTTTTTTTAAATAGTAGTGATTAAAGATTTGTTTGTTAAATCTGTTTTAGAAAACAAATTTGATATTAGAAGAAAAGAATTAAATAAATTTACAGCTTTGCTTGTGAAAATTTTTGAGTGAAAATTGTGAAAACCTTCAGTTGAATTTAAATTATTTGGGGAAATCGATTATGTTGTTATTGAAATCAAACATAGAGATTGAACAATGCATTTAGAATGTTTTTAGAAAATGAAACCCTCTGTTTATTATTAAAAATCGGATTTTAAAATCCGCAGGGTAGTTATATTTTTCATGGTAAAATGGTCTGGTTGCGTCGCATATAACTCCACTTACACAAACTGGGTTGTCAGGAAATTTAAAGGGTTTCTGCACCTTGAAATTTTCTTATCCCTGTCAAAAAATCACAAATACCCAGATCGTAGTTTTTGAGTTATGCTTGAAACACGAGACTGCTGTTAAGTTATTTTCCCATGGCTGCTCTGATAATAAAATAATAATAAATTGATATTTATAAATATTAATATTTTATGTATTGTTATTATAATATTAAAGTATTATATTTATTTATATTATTTTAAATAAAATTTGTATATTAGATTAGTGGAATTAAAATTATAAACATATGGAGAAATTATTGTTTATTTTAAAATGGCATGTTAAAGTTTAATTGAAGGAGTTAAATATTTGATTTAAAGAATGCATAATTTAAAATTTAATTGTGGAATTTAAATTCATGTGTAAAAGGTCCAATTATTAATTTGATTTAATTGAAAAATATATATATGATATTGGGTTATAGTCCAAATATTGATCTTATTTTAACACAATAAGTTATGGAATAGACCAAATGTTAATTTGATTAATTTTATAATGATTTAATTTGCAAGGGCAATTGGTTATTTAATTTAAATCGAAATGTTTTGAGTTATAGTTGAAAATACTTATTTTGTTAAGAACAATTAGAGAATAAAATATTAGTGTAAGTTCTCCCCTATCTAAAAAGATGAATTCTTAATTCAGTTTTATCGATATAATGAATTACGTAATGAAATGAGAAATGGATTTAGAGTATCCAAATGTAGTTTCTTCTATTGCCAATGATTATGTCTTTCATGTTTATGCTTTGAGAATGAGTTGAATACCTGTTAGTTTATAAGTCTTCCAGATGGTCTGTTGTTTGTGAGGGTTGTCGTTGTGATGTCAACCTGTTGTGAATTCTCTTGATAGTGCATGGAATCGTGTTGTTTTAAAAGTAAATTCAGGAATTGATTATTGTGAAGAGACAATTAATTATTTTAATTTAATCATTTTTTATTTGAATAATTTATTTGTTGAGAATGTATATTTTATGGTTTGAATAAATGGATGTATGTAATAAGAGTTTGGAAAGGGAAACTTTTAGATGAGATTAACATAGGGTGTTGTTGGAAAACTAGAAGAAATATAAGGTTTGGGTTAGGAAATTGTAAAGAATTATTGTAGAAGATTTATGTTAATTTTAAATGAAAACAATGGATTTGACTTAAATTATTTGAACTAGTCTATCCTTTATTATAAAGGCACTTATTTAGTTTTTTTTCAATTAATTTTGAAAGGGCAATAGTTATTATGTTTTATTTCCATAGAGCAAATTAATCGTTGAGATTGGAATATTAAAGAATCTATATAATTGAGTTTATTAATATATATGTTTGGTGTATATATAATATGGAGCATATAAAAATATGTTAAGGGTAAATTCATTATCGTATTTCATTTTAATAAGATGTATGCAATATATTATTGAATAGAGATTTAAAATGGATTGATTAGTGTATATGGATAAGTGGATGGAGAAATGATATTTTATTATATTAAAGTGATTGCATGTTCTAAATAAGAAATTGAATGAAATGTAAGATTTGGTTAGGAAATGGAAAGAGTTTGCTTACATGCATTTGTGTCGATTTAAAAATAAATTAAGAAGTTGTTTTATTGATGAGGCAATCAATTATGTTATTTATTAATCTCTATTTAGATTAATTGAATCATTGTGATGGGATTATGAAAGAGATATGGATTTAGTATATCCAAAAGTAGTATCTTCCTCATGATTATCTTAAAGGATTTAATTCTTAGTATTCAGTAAAGGGAAGTAAGTTTAATTGTTTTAGATTTCTAATAATGAAAGGGGAAATAGGGGTTATGATTATTTTAGATGATCTAGTTATCGTGTCTTTGACTTTGTCAACACTACCTATTGAACGAGTATGGATTTAAGAAATCCAAATATTAGATTTGATTAATGATTTGAATGTTTTGTTGCTATATCATCAAGTTGCATTGTTGGTTTTGGGATTTAGTGTTAGTCCTAAATTATAAGTCTTCCAGGGGAACTTAGAGGATGAGGGTTGTTGAACCTTTATGTCATCCAATTGTTTTCCCTTGGGTAGTGCATGGCGTCTTTTCAGTTTACTCAGTTTCCTTGAACGGGGATCTTTTGTACCTACTGTGAAAGGAGTGGACTATGTGATTGTTGCCTCCAAGATGTTTGGAGTGAGTTCTATCTTTTGTTTCCTCATTGTTTTGGAGTGGATTATGATGCGTAGTTGATATGCACTTGTGTTTCCCTTGGTGGATTGTTTGGGTGTGTGTTCTCGAAGAGAAGAGTGACTTTTGTTAGGGGCTGTAGCCCAAAGTGGTAAACCGGGTAGCCTTCATAAGTGAGTTAATCAAGTGATAATTAAATTAATGTACTTAGATGATTAGGATGCAGTTCACAGTAATCAGGATAATTTAATCCTCACTCATAGACACAAGGGCTCGTATAGGCTTGGGATGAGTGAGAAGGCCTGGAATGGCATAGTCATTTATCTTGTCAGTATGAGAGGTATTTGATGCCGCATGAGTGAGTATGAGTGCCGAGATTTGGTTGAGGCCACCAGGATTAGCAGAGCCTATGAAGGATGCCCAGAGGAGATCTCATGACTACTATGCAATGACACTCTATCTAGGACAACTGTTGTTAATTGTTTTATATGTATGGTTCTGTGAACATACTTGATCTACTTTATGTCTTGAAGAAATGTGACCTATGTCAGTGATGTGAATGTTGTACTTGATTTGTACTTGTATTGTACTTGTTTGGTGATTGAGTTGAACTTGTTAGTTCATTTGTTTGGTTATATCAGTATGAGTCAGTATGAGTCTTCCTTTGGTTAGTGGATTGTAGATCTTTGTCCATGTTATTTTGTTACTTTCTCCTAGCATGGGGGGTGGACCTTCGGGTACCACTTGGTTGGGTGGAACATGCACCAAAACCATTGGGTCCCCATCTATCTTTAGTACTTGGTGGCGAAACATCCAGATGGACAGCTCGCGATTCTTGTTGTAATTACTTGCATTGTAATATTTTAATTTGTATAAGTTATTTTATCCCTCTTATGTTTATGAGGTGGAATTTTGTAATTGTAACCTTGAGTACTATTGCCTCATTTTGGGAATGAGTGATGTAACTATTGGATTAAGTTAATATTTATGACATTGTATCTTGGTTGATTATCTTATTATGTTATGTGGTATTCTTATGATGTATGATGTTTATTTCATAAAGTTATAATGCTACGGTTATATGTAATATGTATGTGTGGGTTTAAGTAATCCTAACCTTGTAGCCTTAGAGGTTGTTGTTAATTAGTAAGTGAATGTGTATGTTAAATGCACTTTATAAAAAAAAAATTAGTGCGCTTAAGACGTTAATTGCAACTTCCTTTAAGGTTACTTGGCGGGGCATTACACGACGTTGGTGGAGGCGCCGCAGGCGGTGGTGTCGCCATGGTTTCCACGCGGGTGGCAGTCGGTGGAGCTGGGTGCGGCTTCCCACTCCAATCCCATGGGGGCACCGGTGGGTAAGCCCCCAACCCTCCCCTTTAAATTTTATTTTTTATTTTTTTTTATTTTAAATTTTCATTTTAAACTAATGTCTCATTTTTTTTTATTTACAAAAGAAAACCAGCACCTTAAGAAAATAACTAGGCCCCTATTAAATTCACAATCTGGTATAATTGATAAAATTTGGCCAACATGACATTGCAATAAGGAAATTTAAACAAATATACATAAATATAAGAAGTATATATGTGCATAAACACCTAATTTTCATTCAAATCATGCATACAAGAACTCAATCAAATTTTACCCTCCATACAACAGCCATTGAATTCAAAATAAATCCAATTAAAACAAGTTGAAACCTGATTCTTTCGGAGTATGCTGAAGAACCTGCTGGTGTCATAAATCACCAGGCAACAGCAGTTATGGCTATGGCGGCTGCAGGAGGCAGCACCACCAGAATACACAGGGTGGAGGGCGGGTAACTCCCACGCAGGGCGCGACATTGGTGGAGGTGTCGCCACAGTTTCCACGTGGGTGGCGGTTGGTGGAGCTGGGCGTGGCTTCCCACTCCGATCCCATGGGGGTGGTGGTGGGTAAGCCCCCAACCCTCCCCTTTAAATTTTATTTTTCATTTTTTATATTTTAAATTTTCATTTTAAACTAATTTCTATTTTTTTTTTTATTTACAAAAGAAAACCAGCACCTTAAGAAATGAACTAGGCCCCTATAAAATTCACAATCTAGTATAATTGATAAAATTTGGCTAGCATGACATTGGAATAAGGAAATTTAAACAAATATACATAAATATAAGAAGTATATATGTGCATAAACACCTAATTTTCATTCAAATCATGCATACAAGAACTCAATCAAATTTTACCCTCCATACAACAACCATTGAATTCAAAATATATCCAATTAAAACAAGTTGAAACCTAATTATTTTGGAGTATGCTGAAGAACCTACTGCTACTTTGAAACCCTTTTGAGCACTTCAGATTCTTCAAACTTTTCCCTCAAACCCACAAAATCAAGCAATTTTCCTCTTCTCTTTTCCAATTTTCCCAAAAAAACTCTATTTTTCAAATTTGTGAAGAAATTCAAATAAATGCAAAAATCCTTCCAAAATCCACAACCCTCATAAATTTTGGAAAATAGAAAATAGGAAATATCTTTTTTTGTTGAATTTTTGAATTTTGAATTTCAAATTTGACTTTTAATTTATTTTTCTAATTTTTCAATTCCAAATACAAATTTGCATGCATTTTCAAAATGAATAATCTAAATCATTTCAACATGAATAACTTGATAAATTAATAATTAAATCTACCATAAGATTAAATATCAAATTAATTAGCTTAAATTACCCAATAATTAATCACAAATCCTACATTACTCTAACTCCTCAAATAGACTAAAATCAGGCAAAAGAGCAAAATAGAACAACAGGGTTACACAAGACTGAAAACACACTACAACTAGGGTGACGACTTGGTGTGAAAATCCTAGCTACTATCTCCCAATCAATTATCATTGGGCAATGGAGACACTTGAACTTGAGAAATTAGGTGGAGTCGATGCCTTATACCTATCAACCTACAAAGACAGAATATATCCACATGCAATAATATGCCATAAATAAGGCACACCGTGAAGAGGAAATCACGAGATCGCAGGGCACTCGCAAGCGAGTGATGCGATACCATTCTCTTCACCAATATAATAGTTCTAACTGACGCATCTAACATAGCATTATAATCGAAAGGATGAAACATCATAAGTTAAATATCCACATATGTTAATTCCAAACATGTCAAAATAATCATATCCAAATATAGTATCGCCACATCAAAATACATCATGATACAACAGTGATCCACTGAAATCAAGTACATAGTCCAAGTACAAAGAAAAACTAAAGCATAGAGAGGAACAACATAGTTCGCACAATAGATCAAAACAGAGGGGTATTAAATCCTACCCCCTTGGGTCAGGCTTACTCCTGGAAGCCTGCAAATAGATAGGGATATAACTCCCTCAAACAAACTGCATATAACTCAAAACCTCAACCCCTGAGGTCGAGCATCCTACATTGGACGATCAACACCAAAAGTCTTAACAACAGCTCCCTGATACCCAAGCTGATGGTTATCAACCGCAACATAAGATCGATGAGATCTACCAGCATCTCCAATTGTCGGTTCTGAAACTACTGGGCCCTGAACAAAACCAAAAGTATTCTGATGCAAACAGTTCCTAGCAATGTGGCCCTGTTGGCCACAAGAGTAACACCCTATGTGATGACTAACTCCTCTACCACCTAAAGGTGTTGTAGACTGCTGCACACTACCCCAACCAATCATAGACTATGAACTCTGAGCTAGCTGCTCCTGCTGATTGTGCCTATTGCACCACTAGTTTCGACCCTTCCTAGGTGAAGAACCTCCATCATCTTGACACAGTTGGGAGTCCTTACGCTTCCCAAGCACACTCTTTTGCTGCTGCTGCTAACCACCCTGAGATGGCCCCTACTAAGACCTAGAAGGTACACCTCCCTAAGACTGCCCTCCTCTAACACTAGATCTTGCCACTGCACTACTGCCAACTAGAACACTCATGTGTCCCCCAAATGCCATACTCAGGTTCTCCTCAATAAGGCATGCTTTCTCTACATCCACATCCATGGTCTTGGGTTTGAACACCCTCACGCCACCGCTGAGATGGGCATTTAAGCCCCTAACAAAATGGTGAACTAACATGCTGTCATCGTCGCCAATCCCAGCATACTCTTTGAGCTCATAAAAATGATGCTTGTACAGCTCAACAGATAATGCTAACTGATGCAAGGCATGGAACTCGTCCCCTCGATGCTGACACCAATGCTCAGATAAGAATCAAACTCTAAATCTCTCTACAAAGATCTCCCATGATGCAGTATGAATATCAATATGGAGCTTCTACTCCTCTAATATCCACCAAGTGGAGGCAAATCCTCTCAACTACATAATGGCATATTGAGCCTTGGTGTTACTGCCATACGGATGCATGGCCAAACACCTATCCAAGTCTATCAGCCAGGTCTCGGCTTGTAAGCTCGTACCTGATCCATCGTATAAAGGAGGGTGCCCCCTGAGCAAGTCCCTCATGTGAGACTCAGACTAGGATCAAGCTTCCCTCACCACTAGATTCACCTAAATCTCTGCCTACCTAGGTCCAAGGAGTGCCAAAGCCTCCTCTAGCGCTCTACACGCTGCCTCAATCCCTGCTAGATCCTGCTGTTGATTACCAACCCCAGGTGCATTCTGCGACGCCTGCTATTCCTCCTGATCAGGAACAACTGAAAGACGAGGAGGAGAGTCATGCTGACTCTCACCTTGACCGCCTAGATGGCCATGAACATGCCCTCTGCCTCTTATGTGTTTGGGCGGCATAATCCTACACAAACACGTCAAGGTATTAGGCAAGGTACACAACTCAAATCTTAAACAACTAAAGCTTAATGGTCCCATCATAATCCCAAAGTACCCAGTGTTTAAACCTAGGCTCTGATACCATGTGTAACGCCCCACCATGTAACCCTAGAGGAAGTTGCATTTAACTAATTAAATGGAATAATTTTTTATTTTTTTTAAAAGGATAAATCATAAGTAAGTTAATTAACTAATGCCAACAACCTCTAAGGTTACGAGACAGAGGTTATATAGAACCTCAACGAAGAACATGAATATAACTATGACAATCATTTAATTAATAAATTAACGCATACATTCCAAGTAAGATGATAAAACAACAAACATAAGAAAGACTTTCGATTCATTAATCCATTTAATAAACCATAAGATTACAATCTCTCATTCCCCGAATGAGGCAAACCAATACATAACTGAAATTACAAATTCCACCTCGATAACACAGAGGGATAATGATTACAAGAATAACTGAAGGGATAACAAGAATGAATTGCAACTGAAACAAACACGAGCTCTCCAACTGAAAGTCTCATCCATAAGAACATGAAGAAAGATCCCAACGGATTAAGGTGCACGCCACCCAACCAAGTGGAACCCAAATGTTCACCCCCCGTGCTAGGAGATAGTAACAAGAATTTCTATCCAAGGACATCTACCACTAGACATAGGCTAACATAACCATACTGAAATAAATACAGTAACATCACTGGCACAAGGTTACAATGCTTCAAGAATTACATAATCAACTGCATCACTGATGCAAACACACTATCGACCTAGGAGAAGTGTCATCACAATATTACATAGGTTACCCTAGTGAGTCTTTCTAGGTCTTGGCCCCCATCTCGGGTTATCTTGGTAACCTCTAACAACTTCTGGCCCCTCATGTAAACCAATGCAGAATCAATTATCTTTCATAGAGACAAGATAACGATCTTGCCATTCCAGGCCTTCCCGTCTCAACCCAAGTCTTTACAAGCCCTCGTGATCCTGAGTGAGGCATAATTATGTTATTGTGTGTTTGGTACTACGTGATACTCTAATCATTTAATTTAGTTATCACTGGATTAACTAACTTACAACGAGTTACCCTGGCACCACTTCGTGTGCTGGCCCCCATTACAAGCCACTCCTCTAAGATGACACGTGGAACAAATCCACAACCCAAGGGTACGCAAGTGCTATGCAAGGACATCACATCTCTAACCATGCCATACAGTCAATACCCTCCCATTCGTGATAACCGGGGAACAAACTGGTTATGCACTACCCAAGGCCATCTATGGTTGACTACACAATACTACAACCCATAGACTGAAATCCCAACTAGAAGACTTGTTAATCATGAAGACCCACATTTCCCAATGATACACACGTAGATCAATGCAAAGACAGGAATCAAAATCTACTTTGGGTTGACTAAACCCATTTCCTCACTAGCATTCAGTAAATAGTGCGTTAAACAAACAGAATTAATTACGCCATTTTAAAAAGAATCATTTCATTCCCAGTAGCATTTACATGCATAAAACATTACCCGTGTCCCCATTATTTAATTTAAAACAAGTTCCCATTTAAATAAAACATTATTCCCTAATCAATTAAATCCCTTAAAAGAAACAATATTCCCCTTTTAAATTATGTAACCATGAAATGAAATACTCATTTTCAATTGCTAATATTAAAACATTAAAAGATATCATTGATATTTAACCCCACAACTACTATATAAAACATAATGTTAAATCCTTTGAATGCATTTAATATTATACTAAATCATAATAATTAATCCATTTAAATTTCATATTAAATCATTATATTAAAATCTTATAACAATATTTTAACTCAACACAATAATATATTATATTATATTATGATAATAAAAATATTATAATAATATAATATCCAAAGTATTATACAAATTATAATATTATATTATAATAAATATAATAATATATATTTATTTTATATATATATATATATATATTTTTAACACTAAGGGCGGCCTCGGTTCACGCGCGAACCCTAGGGTTGGGTCGCACTAACCTTAGAATCCGCACCCAGCTTTCTGAAGGATACTTGGAGGTCAGCCTGACCGTGGAAATCACGAGGCGGCGGTGGTTATGGTTGTGGCGGTCGCAGGAGGCGGCGCCACTAGAATACACAGGGTGGAGGGTGGGTAACTCCTGCGCAGGGTGCAGCGTTGGTGGAGGTGCCGCAGGTGGAGGTGCCACCGCGGTTTCCATGCGGGCGTTGCCTACAACGCCACCACCCATTGGTGGCCGCTACCTGTGCAGTCCGCACGGGCCGTGGTCGGTGGAGCTAGGCACGACTTCCCACTCCGCTCCCATGGGGGCGTCGATGAGTAAGCCCCCAGCCCTCCCCTTTAAATTTTTTTTATTTTTATTTTTTATTTTAAATTTTCATTTTAAAGTAATGTCTTTTTTTTATTTATTTATTTACAAAAGAAAACCAGCACCTTAAGAAAATAACCAGGCCCCTATAAAATTCACAATCTAGTATAATTGATAAAATTTGGCCAGCATGACATTGCAATAAGGAAATTTAGACAAATATACATAAATATAAGAAGTATATATGTGCATAAACACCTAATTTTTATTCAAATCATGCATACAAGAACTCAATCAAATTTTACCCTCCATACAACAGCCATTAAATTCAAAATAAATCCAATTAAAACAAGTTGAAATATGATTCTTTTGGAGTATGCTGAAGAACCTGCTGGTGCTTTGAAACCCTCTTGAGCACTTCAGATTCCTCAAGCTTTTCCTTCAAACCCACAAAATCAAGCAATTTTCCCAAAAAAACTCTATTTTTCAAATTTGTGAAGAGATTCAAATAATTGCAAAAATCCTTCCAAAATCCACAATGACCCTCATAAATTTTTGAAAACAAAAAATAGGAAATATCTTTTTTTGTTGAATTTTTGAATTTTGAATTTCAAATTTGACTTTTAATTTATTTTTCTAATTTTTCAATTCCAAATACAAATTTGCATGCATTTTCAAAATGAATAATCTAAATCATTTCAACATGAATAACTTAATCAATTAATAATTAAATCTACCATAAGATTAAATATCAAATTAATTAGCTTAAATTACCCAATAATTAATCACAAATCCTACATTACTCTAACTCCTCAAATAGACTGAAATTAGGCAAAAGAGCAAAATAGAACAATAGGGTTACACAAGACTGACAACACACTACAACTAGGATGACGACTCGGCTCGAAAATACTAGCTACTATCTCCCAATCGATTGCCGTTGGGCAATGGACACGCTCGAACTTGAGAAATCAGGTGGAGTCGATGCCTTGTACCTATCAACCTGCAAACACAGAATATATCCACATGCAATAATATGTCATAAATAAGGCACATCGTGAAGAGGAAATCACGAGATCGCAAGGCACTCGCAAGCGAGTGATGTGATACCATCCTCTTCACCAATACAATAGTTCTAACTGACGCATCTAACATAGCAGCATAATCGAAAGCATGAAACATCATAAGTTAAATATCCACATGTTAATTCCAAACATGTCATAATAATCATATCCAAATATAGTATCGCCACATCAAAATTCATCACGATAAAATAGTGATCCACTGAAATCAAGTACATAGTCCAAGTACAAAGCAAAACTAAAGCATAGAGAGGAACAACATAGTTCACACAATAGATCAAAACAGAGGGGTATTACAATTTTCGCCAAATAAATTTTATTTTTTTGTAAATAAACCTAGTAATTTAGAAACAACATTCAATTTTCTACAAATTCTATTGTTACATATTTTTGAAATACTATAGATAACTTATTCAAATTTTTATGCCAAGATGCCTAACTCTAATTTTTCTGATTTTTTTGCCACTTAAGGGCCTATTTTTTCCATGATGATCATGCACCTACCCATCAAAATGGATGACTCCCTTAAAAGCTAGATGAGGATCATGATTTTGGATACAACAATAATTGTTTATCCCCTCCACACAGTATTGAGGTACAAGAGATCTAAAGAGTACAATATAGTTTTGTATTTCTATCAATCTAGTCACATATTTCTACCAATGTTGGAAAATTAGGTGTTTGTAACGAATATAAATAATGCTACTTGTAACACCCCGCCAAACAACCCTAGAGGAAGATGCAACTACAACGAAAGGGAACAATTTTTTTTATAATTTCTTTAATTAATTACAGGTATAGTGCACTACACTAACACATGCATCCTCTAAGGTACATGACTAAGCTTACAACTGAATCCCATAACATAGACATTAACTCATTCTTAGCATATAATTAATTACTCATGAATTTAAAGAACATACATTCAAAGCATTAAACATCACATAATATAGAAGTACATAAAGATCTAAAGATTACATTTATTTCAAAGAGTGTTTACAATACTCATTCCCAAAATGAGGAAGAACGTACAATAGTATTACAATTTACAAGATACCTCCTCAAATATAATTGATGAGTAATGTAAATACAAGTGTCAAACTAATACAATAATCAAATGAAAGGAATAAAAAAATGGTGCACATGAACTATGCAATTAGAAAATCCCACCATTATGAACATAAGAAGGAAACCCAATGGACTAAGGTGCATGTTCCACCTAGCCAAGTGGTACCTGAATGCCCATCCCCCATGCTAGGAGATAGAAACCAGACTTCCTAGACAAATCCAACTACCTCAAGACACAGGCTATCACATGACTGAACTAAACAATTACAACACTTACATAAGAGTTAGATTGCTTCCAGAGTAAATGACAATCAAGTGCATCACTGAACCAACAAACACAAACCATTTTCATAGTGGAAATTTCATCTCAAAGCCACATGGGTTACTCTAGCAGACCTTCCCAGGCCCCAACCCCCATCATGAGTCACTTCCCTATAGACAACACGTGGAAAAAATCCACAACCCAAGGGTAACTAGTGCACACATACGGATAAAAAATTCCACTCCAAACACAGGAGGTAACACATCCTCATTCATGGTAACCAGGTGACTCATTGAATCCCACTATACGCACTACCCAAGGGAAATCAAAGGGCTGACAATAAAATACAACAACCCTAAAATCTAATAACTCGTTTAGAAGACTTACAAATTATCAACTAACACATCTAATCAATTTTTCCCCAAAACGTAACAAGAAGAAACACATTCAAAAGGGTAAATTAAATAGGAAATAAATCTACCTTTTGGATTTCCTAAATCCAATTTCCCTTCAGTGAATTACAGAACTATATTGCCCAAATAAACTAATTTAATTAAATTTCATTATAGGAAATTAATCTAATTGTTTAAAATTGATTTCTTAATTTCACCTAATTTAAAATCAATTTCCTCTACTAAAATAATTTATTTTCGAATTACATAGCTTGTGCATTTGCATGCACCTTAATATAATATGCATTTAAAATATATATTATTTTATTATTTAAAATATAACTATAATTTCCAACAAATATTGAATATAAATATATTCAAAAAAACATAAATATATATATATATATATATATATATATATATTTATAGATATAAATATATATAAAAATATACACTTACATATATTTATATATATATATAATATTATATAAAAATTCAAATCATATCAAAAATTTCAATTGCATACTAACGATTTAAAGTAGATGAAATATTTTTAAAGGCCATACATTGGCCACTGGGACTGTCGATTGTAAGTGTCGGCTCCATGAGGGCACCTCAAGGGAAGGGGAGGCAACATTACTGCCTCCTCAACTGCCTCTCCCATGGGGGTGACATCTGGGGAGGTAGTCGTGCACCCCCCCCGCCCCCCCACAATACAATCACATTTTTTAAAATTTGAAAATTCCCGCGAATCCATAATATAAATCGTCGCAGGTTTTTATTTTTATATGAATTTTATTTTATATAAATTAAATTTTGGGTCACAGAAAAAAACTAATTCGTTGTACGGATTCTATGAAAGGTTTTCAGAAAAACAACTTCATCAGAAGATTTGACAAAAATACATATATATAATATATATATATATATATATACATATATATATATGTATACATATACATATATATATATGTATACATATATATATATATATATATGTATATATGTATATATATATATGTCTATATAAATGAACATCAAACGATTGATCCAGAATAGAGCACTTATTTTTCCCAAACTATTTCTATAGAGAAATTATACCTCTTTTAGCGGTTTTCCAATAAAACAAATAAATTTTAATATGAATCTTTTTTCGGAAACGATTTCACAAATTCAACACAGGGTTTTTTCCAAATTTTCTCTAGACAAACAAATTTAATACGAAGCAATAGTTTTTCTTCAAAAAACAAATCCAATAGGAAATTCATGCATTATTTCTCTACAGATAACTTTTACCCAAATTTCCTGAGAGGTTTAATTCTACAGAAGAATTTCTATAGCAAATTTTAATTTCTCTACAACCGAGATTTATCCAGATCCCTAATGTTTTCATCTGGGTTCTCCATTGTTTACAAAAATCCCAAATAAACTTGCAATAATTTTTGTATGCACGTAAAAACAGTCTGGATCATTTATTAATTGAATACTTTCTATTTGATTAATATTTTAAATTCCTCTACTATTATGAATAAATTGTTAAATTTATTTCTATGGTTCATATTCTAATTCTTCTTTTCCAAAATTCACTTTCTTCCAAAATTAATTAAATCGACAAATTAATCAATTTGTTATTTAATTGGTTTTCCCTCTTCCTATTAAATTTGAATTTTTAAATTCAAATTGGCGTATTATTCGAAAATTTTGTTAAAATGCACAAATGAATTAATTTGGCATCTTGCTAATTTACCATCTTCCTTTAAATTGAATTTTTAATTCAATTTAAGCACATTTTCTACATATTTCCTCCAACCACCTCCAACACACCTACCACGTCATCATGTGTCTCAAAAAAATGAATTTTAGAAATTGGAAAATATGAAATATCTTCAACAAATTTGCAACCAATTTGGAACTAACTGAGACACATGGCTCCTCCTTCTCTGTGATTCCCTTTAACACTTAGCAATTTGTCTTGTTGAAGGGAACCATCTCCTTGATTCCCTCTAACCTCCTAATGCTCCTTCGTTGATGTCACAGGATCACAATCCTGACCGTCCATTGTTGCCACATCACCTTGAGCCTTATAAAATCTATAAATGGGACCCTTTGCTACAGCTTTTCATAAAGATAAAATTCAACAAGTTTATGCTATAGGAATTTCACTAAATTTTGAAGGAATTTGAAGAGAATTGTAGTTGCATTTTAGCATTACCATGGAATCTCCACTTTAGTATTTATTTTTCTTGCATTCTCTCACATAGTATTGTCTTTGTCTTTTCATCATTAAATCTAGTTTCATTTCAAAAACAATCTTTTAGCATAGGTCATTCAACAATTTATTTTTAAAAATACAAAAATATAGGCATGTAGGTATTTTAGTTTGCATGGTGAAATAGCTACCGATTTCTTAGGTTTCCATTCTATACATTCATGTGCCAAACCAATTCTGAGAGCATGGATTGAAGAATCACCAAGAATAGAGAATGATGATATGAGTTCGAATGCAGGATTATAATAGTTTATTTTATTACTTTTCCTTCATTAGATGTAATACATTTCATCACTTATGTTTTGTTTAGTTTTAATTATTAATTCTCACTGACACATATTTTACACCACATAAATTGGCGCACACTGTGGGGATCAAACCCATGTTTAATCCATTTTATATCAAGTTTTATTTCATAGGTTTCGTCCAAGTATTTGAAATGACACATACAATTTTTTCTCTACTGCATTCAAACTCTATTTTGGTGCATTGAGTTTCCTATTTCAGCGCATTGGGTTGTTCTTCTGGTGCATTCAAACTCTGTTTCGGTGCATTAGGTCTCTGTTCTAGTGCATCTCGTTGCTATTTCAGCACATTAGGGAGTTTTTGAATTTTGTTTTGTACTTTTCTAGTTTAGTGCATTCATTTTATCATTCAATGCATTTGGCTATTCTTTCAGCGCATTCAGTCTAATTTTTAGTGCATCTGGTTACTATAATGGCACATCTGATTTTTACTGTAGATTTTCTAGATTCCCAAAACTAATTCTCTATTTTTCTATTTTCAGTAACCTTTCATGCAGTCAAAGACCTTGCTGAAACACTTAAAAGACCACTATCAAAGAAAAATGAAATAAAAATACTAATTGTTGTCTGTAGGGTTAAATCTAGTTGTTATTTTCCTTTTGGTTAAGTTAGGAATCTATTATAACTAGGAAGTTTAATTTACAACCATGTCTACTATGTTTGGAGTGGTAGGTGAGTATGCTCTCCCCTTAACTAGGTGATCAGAAAGCTAGACCCATTCATCTCTTTTAATTTTCACCTTTAGAGGGCCTGCCTTGGTGGGACAAGAGGTAATCACCCCAAGGGAATGACCCAAATTGGTAACAAGCTAAGGCCAAGCCCTTCTAGTCAGTATCTAAAACTAGGACATGAGGAAAGTTCAAGGACCATGAATGGTTATGTTAGCAAGTGATTCCCTTAGTACCCATGAGGTACGTAAAAACTTGTAGAGGTTAACCCCTATAGGCTAGGAGTCCTCCTTAATGGAGCTAATCTTACCATATGTATAGCCCACCTGTAATATAATGAACTTACTAAAAACCCTTTTGTTGTAGTAAGCCCAATTACCTTTATATTATTTGGTGCAACAACAATCGTTGTGAAGGCATCCACATTTTTGCAATTTTTAGTATAAATGATCAACTTGCCTTGGGAGATTCATGGGATTTGGAAGCTTGGTTGGCCTAAGAAGTTAGTACACTTTAAGGGGGCGCCTATGCAACCAAGCTTCTGAATTCATCCACTAAGAATATGCAGTTGGAGTAAAATCCTCATGGAACCCAAAAGAATATTATCTTACACAGCCCAAGGAATGTACTTGTTTGATGTCTTTTACCAATGTGTGTTTAAACTAATTTTGAACAAAATCATCATGCAAACATATTGAATCACTGATTCAGAATAAAATCTAACTTAAACAGTCCAAATTCACTATCAAAAATCAAGAAAATTTGTACTGTCAAAAACAAGAAAACACTTTCTAGTGTGGTGCATCTGGTGTCTGTTTCAGTGCATTCATACCATTATCCAGCACATTCATTTTTTATTTCAGTGCATCCCGCTTATATTCCCAACATATGCTCTTTCAACACATCCATACCCTGTTTCGGTGCATAAAGACCATTCTCGAGTGCATTCATACCCTATTTTGGAACATCCATAATTTCCTGTAGCACATCTGAACCATTCTATAGTGCATCTAAGTTTCAGCACATCTAGGCCCTATTTTAGTGCATCTGGTGACTTTTCAAACAAAAACCCGAATCTGGCCTCCTTTCTACCAATCATTATCCAGTTCGAATTTTCCCTCTTAAGAAACATCTATTCATTATCCTAAAGCTTATGTTGATGGATTGGAAATCAACTAAATTTGTTAGGAAATCCCTTACCAAAAGAATCAAGAAACTAAAGAAGCATCTTGGCTATAAGAAATTTTTGAAAAGGAGATGCTTCTTGTATCAAAGTAGAAAAGTCTTTCTCAATTATCAAACCTTCATCTATAGGTATCACGATTTTGATAGAGGATATATTGACAATTTTTCTCTAGAGCCTTTATCTTCATGAGCCTATTATCAATGAAGATCTCTTTCGCAAAGACATAATCATAGTCAACACATTCGTCATTCTTACATTCTGCAACCTGCAATACAATACTCTAACCATCCAAATCAATTCCTACAATAGAAAAATCATAGCCTCAAAATTGTTGAAACCCGCATTCTCAAGTGAAAATATCTTATCTAATCCTTCATCAAGAATTCAAAAGTGCCCCCTCATCATCCCGTTTTTTGATTTAGCAGCTTCATTTCACCATAATGATTTATTATCCTTCATCGGGATTCATCATCCCTCATCTCAAAATAAAGCTTGCTCAACCAGATTTCAACCAATTCTTTTGGCATTCCCCAAACTTTGGTCAAACGTTTAGAAACTTTTCATCATCTGTATGCCCATTTTAACAAGATTGAAAAAGTGCAAATTATAGAAAAAATAAATTGAAAACCAAGAAATCAAGAACCAGGAAACAATGGTGGAAAGAGAGGAAAATCCCTTTTTCAGAATTTTTCCAGACGAGGTTAAAGAGATAACAAAGGAAACAATAGACCAAGCCCAACAAAACCCAAATTTCCATAATTTCATGGAAAATATTTTTGAGAAAGAAGGAGAGAAATACCTTTTAATGTTGGAAAATAAAGGAGTCAAATTACCCGATGATTTTGATGTCACGAAATTGCAAAAGACTCCTAAAAATATAGGACAAAAATACCAACAGAAACAAGGAAAGAAACAAAGACTAGTGATCCCATGGATGCCTTAACACAACAGATACAAGCCCTTTGACAACAAATGCATAACTTGAAAATGGGGGCTACTAAGAGGTATTCCATACAATATTATGCCCGTACCCATTCGATCCAAGTGTAAACATGATACCATTCCCTAAACATTATGAATTCCCAAAATTTGATAAGTACAACGAAAAAACAGATCCCATTGATCATGTAAGGGAATTTAGAACCATGAGATTAGAATTTTCTCATGAAGACACTTATGGAATGAGGTTATTCCCACGTAGCTTGGGAGGATAGTTTATGTAATGGTTTTCACAACTACCTCCGAGAATTAAAACTTTTGAGGAATTGGTTGACAAGTTTATCACGTGGTATTCATATAATATCTAGCATGAAATCATGATGAAAGACATTTGTAATGTCAAATTGAAGAAAGGAGAATCATTCCTAGTATTCTTACAAAGGTGGAGAAGGTTATTCGTGAGGTATCCCCACCCCATACCAGAAAAGGAAAAGATGGAGGTGTTTATCGACAACCAAAATGATGACATGGTCTACATGCTAGAATTACAATGTCCCCCACTTTTGAAAAACTAATTGAAAATGGGATGAAAATCAAGGAAGCTTTAGTCAAGAGGGGAATCTTGAAAATCTATAACGAGAATAACTCATCCAGCCCCTCTAATAATGATAAACTAAAGTTTTGGCAGAAATACAACAATAACAATGATAATTCCACAGAAACACATAATGCCAAACCGGTTTATAATCTTTCAGGAGTTACACCCAAAGCTAACCCAATTTCCAATCCTAACATGAATTAGAACAATGCCAATCAAAACACAAACTAGGGCAATAATCAGAGAAATAAAAATCCTCCACCTAGACTACCGTATCAAACAAGGAACAACCGCATAAAGTTTACTCCTTTAGTTCAATCCTAAAAATCTGTATTGAAAGAGCTTATAGCAGAAAATCTCATCACTCTCCCCAACATTTGAGGATTTGAACCCAAAGTAAAATTATCCTGGTGGAATGAGGCTCACTTTTGAAAATTTCATGGATGCAAAGGTCACTTGACAAATAGTTACATGCAACTAAAACATAAAATACAAGACTTGATCGACAATAAGGCCATACAAATTGAGGAACCTTAAACAAACACCGATCATGGGGTGTTTGAAAATCCTTTGCCAAACTATGAGAAAGGGGAATCTTCCAACACAAATGGCAAGGGAAAGGGCATGAATTATGTTTATGACGACACCATCCTTCATATCTTAGCTGTCGAAGACTGTAAAAATGACCTTGACATCAATAACACACCAGACCCCGTCACAACCAATCCACCAATCAATGATACCAACATTTCCTCTCATCAAATCAATAATCCACAAAAAGATGCGGTTGCAAAAGATAATCAAATAAATGTCATCAAGATCAAGGGAAAACAAGATAGTTTCCTTGTAAATGTGACCACAAGGGCTCAAACCAAATATTTTTTGAAATTCAGAACTGCTAAAACACCCGACACTCCATCTCAAAAATAAAACATTGTTGATCAGCTTCTAAAAATTCCTATGCAAATATCAATACTGGAGCTTCTTAATATCTCACCCGCTCACAAGGAGATCTTGGAAAAATCCTTAGTGGATACAAGGGACCCAATAATCTAGAAATATGCACTTTCCAGGCCATGGTGGGACACCTAGTTGCACCTCACTGCTTATCTTTTTCTAAAAATGATGATGTATCTCCCACTCATCTGCATAACATCGTGCTTCATATTGAGGTTCTCATCCATAAGAGTCATGTCAAATGTGTCCTAAGAGACAGAGGATCCGGTCTTAATATTTGTACTTTAAAACTTGTTCGTGCACCGGGGTTCAAATACAATGCAATTGATCCAAGGAAGGAAATCACCATTAAGGCCTATGATGATGAGGAAATAGCTTCAAATGGATTGATTATATTGGTAATTCAGGTGGGTCCAATTCAAAGAGATGTGGTTTTCCAAGTCCTGGACAAAGATCTGATGTATAATATACTCTTGGGTCATCCTTGGATCCATGAGATGTAATTTGTCCCCTCAATATACCACCAGTGTCTAAAATTTCCTTGCAGTGGGCAGGAGATTACCATTCATCTTGACTCTAATGGTCCTCAATAGTGCAATACCCTTAAATCTGCTCAAGATGTATTTGTGCCACACAATCATGAAGATCCTAGTTCTACATATAATACCCTTGGTAATTCAAGTCCATCCTCTAATCAGATGGAGAAAGAAGAAAAAGTTACCCCTTCTACAACAGCTAGTCTTGAAGTCCAACTTAATACTTTAGCTAAACAAATTGAAAAGAAAGTTCAAGTCAAATATAAGGGTTTCGATGGATATTCCATTGAACAATCCCTTTGTCTTTCACAGATAACTTCACCTAAATCATATGGTCAACCATCAACCCCATCATCCTCCCAGCCAGTCACCCTTTTTGATGGTCGGTTCATAAAAAGAAGCACTCAAGAGGAGGAATCCAAAGACAAAGATATCTTGAAATGGCTCTACAAAGATGAAACTGATTCCCAAGAAGCAATGGCAAATGTCCAAACCACTCAGTATGGTAAAGGATCCTTAATCCTAGAAAAGATGGGATATGATGGGCAAGGACCTATTGGAAAAAGAAAAGAAGGCATTGTTGAACCCATCCAACCCATCATAACCAATCGAAGGGACAAAACAGGGTTGGGATATAAAGAACACTAGAAGGAACAGGAGACAAAAGGGGACATAAAACAAAAATTTGCTGAACAGATTCTACAACTACAAGCAAGTAATGTCTATGAGTCTAATTCCAATAAATATGAGTAGGATTCCATGTTAAAAGAGTCCTACCATGACAAAGGAATTGATGTGATATATAAGTATACTCTCGCACTTGAGGAGGGACAAGGCTCAAGGCTAAGACCACTTGAAGTAGGATTACACAATATTAGTGGCTCAAGTGAAGATAGCTAGACTCTTAGTGATATAGATCATTCAAAAGAGAATGACATCATGGACCTTGACTTGCCCATAGTACTATACAATAACAATATAGCTATTAGGACTCTTACTTCCTCTGACCTAAATCCATTCTGATGACCCCCTACCATTGTGACATCCTAAACTCATAGATTGGGACGAAGCTGAGCCTATTGATATCCCCACCTTTTCAAATGATGAGGCCATCATAAATTTCCTTTGAGTTGTAAACCCTAAAATAGGTTCCACCATTGAACATCATAATGAAGCTTCCCGATGGGGGAGTGCCAAATTTCCCAGCTACAAAATAAATGAAACAAAATAAGCATCTAATGATGAAAACCATTCCATGGTAGTATCAAATCCAGAAAGAGTAAAAATAAAGAGTGCATCTAACAATGAAAACCTCCCAGACATGCCAAAGGATGGGAAATTTGACACTCTACCTGAAAATTTCCAGGAAAGATCCAAAGTCCTAATTGAACCAATGAGTCCATGAATGTTGGCAGTGCAGAAACAATAAATACTCTCTACCTGGCAAAATCATTGACAGAACATGAAAAGCCCAACTTTGTCAAAATATTTGAGGATCTCCAAGCCAATTTTGGCTAGTCCTATGCCAATATTGATTTGGATCTTATCATGCATCATTTGTCTCTTCCTTCGAGAAACAAACTAGTTAAAAAAAAAATGAGAAAGATGCATCCTCATATTACATTGCTAGGTGAGGGCGGAATTAAAGAAGTTATTGGATGTCGGATTCATCAAACCCATTGATTAAGCACAGTGGATATCTAATATTGTACTTGAATCCAAGCCTGATGGTAGCATAAGGATTTTCACTAACTTCAGGGACCTCAATAAGGCTTTTCGTAAAGATTATTTCCCTTTACCAAATATTGACATCATTGTGGACTTGACAGCGAGTCATGACATGTTATCACTAGTGGACGGATTTTCTGGCTATTACCAAATCAAGATTACTCCTGAAGACCAAGATATGATAGTCTTTACTTTTCCATGGGGAACCTTCTGTTGGAACGTCATGCCCTTAAGGTTGAAAAATGTGGGGGCCACATATCAGAGAGCTATGACAACTATTTTCCATGACATGATGCATAATTTCATGGAGGAATAAGTGGATGACTTGTTGGAAAAATACCACACTAGAGAAGGACATCTGGAGATATTAGACAAACTATTCACTCGCCTAGAGAAGTTCAATGTTCATCTCAATCCAAAGAAATTTGTATTTGGGGTAACATTAGCAAAGCTACTGGGGTGCATAGTGTCAGCGAAGGGTATTGAGGTGGACCTTGCAAAGGTGAAAGCTATAATGGAGATGCCTCTACCAAAGAACATCAATCAGTTAAGGTCCCTTCAAGGTAGATTCCAATAAATTAGAAGATTCATCTCGCAACTGGCTGACAAGACTCATCCTTTCACTCATCTCCTCCACAAGAATGTTTTCTTTCCGATGGGATGAGAAATGTGAAGTATCTTTCAATCAACTAAAACAATACCTGACGAGTCCACCTATTCTAGCACCTCCAGCAGAAAGAAATCCTCTTCTATTATACATCACCATGACTAATAGATCATTGGGAGCCTTGTTAGCACAAGAAGATTTAACAAGGAAGGAGAGAGAAATTTATTACATCTACAGAACTTTAAATGGTTGTGAGATCAATTATACACCCATTGAGAAAGCTTGTCTAGCTGTAGTGTTTGCTATGAAAAAATTGTGGCACTATATGCTTACTCATACCGTCAAACTCATCGCCAAAATAGATCCACTGAAATACCTCCTAAGAAAAGAAAATCTGATAGGAAGGTTGGCCAAATGGGTTATGATACTCAGTGAATTTGACATACAGTATGTTGATAGAAAATAAATTAAAGGGCAAGCCATTGTCAATCAACTAGTTGAGGCACCACTTTATGATGATCATCCCCTAAATGTTGAATTTACAGATGTAGATGTCCTCATAGTAACAACCAAGCCTAATTATACCTAGATTCTTGTGTTATCTTGCATTATCAAACCTCAACAAAAGTTGTATGGAAGTTATAATCAGGTCATCATGGTCTGATTGTACCATCGATGTTTGTACCAAATTTCAACATAATAAAATGCTCAATGATGAAAATAAGCACAATGAATTAGATGGAAACATTTGCATAGATAGAATTTCCTTTCATTTTAGCATTTTCATTTTAGATTTTCTAAGCTGGTCATTCTCAAGGTTGATGTTATTTCTTTCTACAAGATTGAGTATACTTGACAGAACCAAAAAATCATTCATGTGCATTAACATTTCCATTCCATTAGCAGGCATTATAGTACATCCACTATCACAAATTATCCACACATTCATTATAACATTTACATAAATAAATAAATTGAAAATAAAATAAAATACTATCATCATTCATAATTTATATTATCACATCAAGGTCATAATAAATGCATTTTTTTCATTCATCCATCATTGATCCACATTTCCATTCATTCATAATAACACCATAAGTTCATTCAACATCATAATCCATTTGCATTCATAATCATAAAGCATAGAGAACTACATTAGATTTCATTTGAATCATAACGTTCATCATAATCATAACATAAAAATCATACATGCATAAATCTACGTGTACCACATTTGCATCCATAAATCATCCATAATCATATTTAATCACCCATTTACAGTTCATAATAAAACCATTTGCATCCATACATCGATATATACATATGAAAAAATACAAAAATGACATTTCATGTCATTTTCATCCATATCATACATCTCATAAATGCATCATTCATAAACATAATAAAAGCATCATTATCCATACATACATCCATAACATAATCATCTAGAACATGGCATACTCATATATAACACAAATTAGATGCATCCATCCATAACAAAACATCAAAACATATAGGATCACCGAACATCATTGCATATCATATAACCTCATAAAAATATGTCAAGTATACAATGATATAAACTAGAAAAGAGATAGATCAAAAATGTGGCACAAGGTCGAGTCTCTAAATCAAAGTATAAAATCAAGTATGTCTAGGAGATCCTGTGGTGTACCACCTGATATGGCCAGTCTTTGGCCTACGCCTGATGGTCCTGTCCCTAGTGGAGGTCTGCTTGGCGAAAGTGGTTGTGTGACCCCTCTGCTGGTAGTATGCAAGTGTGAGCATCTAGATATGGATCTAGCATAGCTGATCCATTGTGCTATTGGTACAAACTCATGTATCTTCCTCTATAGTATTCTTCCTCCTTGGCGGACTCTCTGAGCTCTTTAACCAGATTGGTAGTACCTGTACCCTGAGCTATAGTCTATACCCTATAAGCCACTGCCATAGCCTACTCTTCCTGCCTCCTAATAGTATCTCTCTCTATAGTAAGCATAGCTACCTGGGCCAATAGTTGTACCATCTATCCCTAGATCTACACCTATGCCAGAGCTTGTGCCTAAATCTGTGCCTGGGCCTAGGCAAGCTATCCCTGAAGTGTTTGGACCTGTGCTTGCAATGCTTGAACCTGACCCTGTAGCCTCGCAATCTGTGTTTGTTGTCTCTACAAGGACATCTGCACTATCAATGGTCATTTCCTGCCTGGTCGTGACCTCCACCTCTTGGGGATGACCCCAAAGTCTGGTGCACCACCTCCCCCTCCTCCTCCATCCCCTTCATCATCACCTCCTGCCTCCCCCTCTGCCTCCTCACCTCCTCCATCTCCTCCTTTGGGTTGTACAACTGACCCTGTTCTCCTCCCCATCTCCAAATTTGGTGAAGACTCATCAGGACTGGAAATCCACAGAAAGGGATGCATGTGGAAATACTCAGCATAGTCCACTATCATCTAAGCATCTACGACCTTGAGATGGTACTGCCATAAAATCAGTTATAGGTCGTAATACTCTATGTAGGCTGCATCATAGTTAATTGTTGGTGCCCACTGTGGTACATCCTACCTATGCCTAGCGTAATGTGCTACCCCCTGTGGCATCCCTTGGATGCGACCATACTGTCGATGCACCCTTCCAAACATCAACCTCTCAAGAATATATGGCATCTTGCCTATCAAATATCTGGTGCAAAAAGCATAAGGTAACTTTGTACCATCCTCTGCCCAAGCCTCACTATCCAAATAAGGCCACCAAATCACAAGTTCAAGGTCATCCAAGATTCACCTTCAATACTCTAAATTTACGAGCTTATTCTAGACAAGTGGCCCTGAGTAACCAAAAATGTATGGTTGTCATACTGTCTGCACCCTGTCTCCAATTGGTCATGTGATGGCTATGTGCTCCCAGGCCCAAAGCTGTAAAAGTGTGCAGCCTAATGAAAAATTGCTTTCCCAAAGATACACCACCTGGTGCAAGTCATGATATAAGTGTGCTAACATGCACGAACCCCAAGCATACATCGTACCATGGGTAGTCATGCTCTCTAGAGATCACCCCCAACCAACTGAAAGGTCCTTCGACCTACGATTGGGGCAGAGAAATCCTCCAACGAAGCCTGCTAGCACTAAGGGTAATGGATACTGAGTCGCAATCAACTCCTACCAAGATAGCTCATATCCCATAAGTCCACCATCATGAAACATCTGTCGTAGGGTGTTTGTCCCTCCCTACTCCTCCACATCGTACATAACCAAGGTCCCCACAACTGGTATCTTTAGTATTTGATAAACATCCTCTAGGGTCACTATCATCTCTTCCATTGTAAAATGAAAAGTGTTGTGGTCGCTATGCCACCACTCTACAAGTGTTGTCAGTAGCCCCCAGTTAATCCGGTACTGGGGCATATCTATCAATGAAGTCAAACCACATTGATCTATAATGGAAAGATCTATCGAAGTCAGCTGTGGGATCATGTGCCATGTCCTTGGAAGGCACTCACAAACCTGAAGGTTCCCTAAGCCACCCTCCTAGAATCAAATCAAACATCAAATTAGAAAATAATTCAATCAACCTATCAATCAAGCACATCATCTAATCAAGTCAACAAATCATTCAATCAACCTATGAATCAAGCACATCATCTAATCAAATCAGCTCGCATGAGATTCTGATCAAATCTCGAGGAGAACCTATCCTATTATTCAATTCTCATTTTTCATGAGATCAATCAAAATCAACCTATCCTAATCATCATTCCTCATCTATCATGAGGACAATCATCAATCAATCATTCAACTTATCATAATCATTGTTCCTCACCTATCATGAGGACAATCATTAATCAATTGATTAATCAACCTATCTTATTTATCATTCCTCACCTATCATGAGGATGATCATCAAATTATCAATCAACATCACCATATCATTGGCTAACGTGATCATCAAATCATCACAATCTAGAAGGAATTCATTAAAAACATCAATTTTGGCTGGATGCGCTAAAACAAGGTTTCTATGCTCTGATTTGCCAAATGCGCTAGAAAAACTATTGGATGCACCGAAATAGAGTCCTGATGTGCTATATCATCGATGCGCTATTTCTTGGATGGACTACTTTATCAAACCTATGCGCGACTCTATCCTATGGATGCGCTAATCTATGGACCTAATTTGCTAAAGCGGGTTCTAAATTCTCTAATCTAATTACGGGGTCCTAGCCTAACAGGATGTGCTATTACAAACTTCCTATGCACTGAAGCGGGTATCTTATGCGCTAATTCGCTAACCCTATGCACCAAAACATGAAAATAATTCAAATTTTCAAAAGGAAATAAAGTGGAAAAAATCAAATTTTCAAAATTCAAAAAGAGGTTTCCGGGGTACGTACGGGAGGTCCATACGTGGCTAGACGTTGGTGGCAGTGAACTCGCCCAAATCTATGTGTGTGGTGTGGAATTTTTTCCATATTTTCTCTACAGGCTCCCAGTCTTCAAAATGCGTAAGTTACAAATGAACATATCTTTTACCCTTTTTACCCTTTTAAAGGTTAATTAAGGGGTAATTATGGTGGCATTTTATTTAATTTTTCAAAGGGGTCTTTTCATCAATTAATCAGTAGTGTGGCGAAACTCTTCTAATTTTTGGGAGATAAATCAGGTCATCATTATCAAATCTATCCATCATCAAGACATCATCAAAAAAACATTTAAATCATCAAAAAAATTCATAGATCATCAAAAATTCAAAAATAACTGATTTACCTCCCGAGGGGGCATCCTTTCATTATCGCTGTAAAATAAGAGTCTGGGGCATGTCGAGTTTTTTTTCATCATGATCAGGAAAATTTATTCTTTGAAGCAATGCGGTTGCACACATCACTTCAAAGAGAGGTAAAATGTATGCACCCAAAAATAGTCTGGAGCATTTATTAATTAAGTACTTGCTATTTGATTAATATTCTTACCTCTACTATTATGAATAAATTGTTAACTTTATTTATATGATAAGTAGGAGGTTTCTTACACAGTTGAATCCTGATAGCAATATCATAATTTATTTATATGGTTCATATTCTAATTCTTCTTCTCCAAAATTCACTTTCTTCCTAAATTAATTAAATGGACAAATTAACCAATTTTTTATTTAATTGGTTTTCCCTCTTCTTATTAAATTTGAATTTTTAAATTCAAATTGGCATATTCCTCTAAAATTTGGTTAAAATGAATAAATGAATTAATTTGGCATCTTGCTAATTTACCATCTTCTTTTAAATTAAATTTTTAATTCAATTTAAGCACATTTCTACATATTTCCTCTAACCACCTCCAACTCACCTACCACCTCATCATGTGTCTCACAAAACTAAATTTTATAAATTGAAAATTATGAAATATCATTAACAAATTTGCAACCAATTTGGAACTAATTGAGACACATGGCTCCTCCTTCTCTTTGATTCCCTTTAACACTTACAATTTTTCTTGTTGAAGGGAACCATCTCCCTGATTCCCTCTAACCTCCTGATGCTCCACCGTTGATGTCGCAGGATCACAATCCCGACCGTCCATTGTTGCCACATCACCTTTAGCCTTAGAAAATCTATAAATAGAACCCTTTGCTACAACTTTTCAACAAGATAGAATTCAACAATTTTATGCTATAGGATTTTCATTGAAGTTTGAAGGAATTTGAAGAGCATTGTAGTTTCATTTTAGAATCATCATGGCATCTCCATTTTATTATTTAGTTTTCTTGCATTATCTCACATAGTATTGTCTTTATCTTTGCATCTTTAAATATAGTTTCATTTCAACAACAATCTTTTAGCATAGATCATTCAGATATTTATTTTCAAAATAAAAAAAATATAGGCATGTAGGCATTTTAGTTTGCATGGTGAATTAGCTACTCATTTCTTAGGTTTCCATTCTATACATTCATGTGAAAAACCAATTTTGAGAGCATGGATTGAAGAATCACCAAGAAAAGAGAACGATGATATGAGTTTGAATGTAGGATTGTAATAGTTTATTTTATTACTTTTCATTCATTAGATGTAATACATTTCATTGCTTGTGTGTTGTTTAGTTTTGATTATTAATACTCACTGATGCAGATTTTACACCACACAATTTCAACAAAAGAATTAATTTCTAAAGAAGATTTCATGGAAAGTTTTAGACACAACATTTTTAATTTTAACAAAAACTTAGAAGCTTCATAATTTGCACAGGCAATATTTTTCCAAACAATAGATTAATCTAAGAAACTTTTCCCAAAATGAAATTAACTAGAATAATAGAGGAACCTGAATTCCAACGCTTGAGGGGATGTGGATTAGTGTAGAGAATCTTCCATAGAACCCATTGTTCTAGAACAACCAGAGTTTCCTCCAGAACAAACAAAATTCCAGAACACAAAGAACTTTCCCGAGATTGACCTTTTTTTCCAAAATTTTAACAACCCGAATACAATAACACAACTTAATTTTAAACAACCTTTTTCCAAAAAATATCCTCTTCTCCTTTCCATGAAGAAACTTCTCACCTCTCACGGTTACAACTATTATTCTCTCCATGAAAACATTTTAATTATTTTCAAAAATACATAGTACTTCTAATTTAAATTTAATCCAACTAATTTAATTAATTAATAAAACAAATTTAATCCTAAGATTAAATTATTTTACCAAATAGATTAAATTAATTAAATTAAATTACAATCTTCCAACATAATAATAAAGATTAATTAAATAAAAAACTAAAATATTTAAATAATTTATTTACCTTAAACACATTTTGCAACATAAATAATATCAAGGAAAAATTGAGAAACATTATAACAAACAAATCCAACTAAAATCGATGACACACTATGACTAGGGTAGTGGCTTGATAGGGGAAACCTAGCTACTATCTTCCAATCAAAATTGTCATTGGGAAATGGACATGCTCAAACCTATGAAACTAGGTGGAGTCGATGTCCTGTACCTACAAACCTGTAAAAAAAGCATCTATCGAACATGCATATATATATGATACTAAAATACACCGTGAAGAGAGAATTGTGGAATCGTAGGATGCTCAGAAGAAAGTGGTTCAATTTCATCCCCTTCACCAATATAATATCACAAAATTGATGAATCTAACATCAATAATATACTCAAGAGCATATAACAATATTAATTCAAATAACCACTATGCTAATCCAAATCATGTCATAATAATAACATCAAAATAAAGTACCATCTCATCATAATATAAAATCCACATCGCTCTAAAGTTAGTTATCAAATACTAACAAAGCATCATAGTCTAGATCATAGTCAAGGTACTAATAGAAAATATAAGCATAACAAAAACACACATGCTATCTAATAAAAAGAGAAAATTGGAGGGGTGTAACATCCTCCCCCAGGGTAAAAATTACTCGTGGAAGCTTGCAAATACGCCTAGTACAAAATCCATATAATCATACATAAAAAAATAGTAAATAGTGACATAATCCTCCAAGACAAATAAACTGCTAATTCAAACAACCAACATGGTGAAGCAACCACCAAAAAAGTCTCAAAACACATAGCCTATCATAAAAACTGTCAATGTAGAGAAAACAACATTCAAGGCACTTCCTCAGCCTCCTATACCAGAAGATTATCATGAGCTCCCAAATCAGCTACCTGTCCACTACTAGTAATATCCACATCTATGCCCTGATACTCTACCCAATGATGATCAACCGTTACAGTCGTCCCATGGGTCCTTCATGTGTCATTGCTTGTTGGCTCCGTAGCCACCAACCTCTGTTGAAATTAGGTGAGTTCCTCTAAGTACATTGTCTAGCTATGTGGCCCTATTGACCACAAGAGTAACAAACTATGTCACATCCAAAACCCCTGTCACCTGGAGGTGCACCAGACTACTGAACACTACCCCAGTTACCCATAGATTATGCGTTCTGTGTCGGCCGCTCCTGATGATTGCGCTTATTACGCCACCAATTTTGGTTCTTCTTAGATTGAGAACCATCACCATCATGATGAGATTGTGAATCCTTAGACTTAGACTCAGAGTGATGTTGTTGCGTACCACACTCCTATCTAGGGCCTAGCTAGGTGAGAAAATCCTCAAGAAAATAACATAACTGAGAACCCAGGTGCTCCTCACGATCCTTCTCGTGGGGACTCAAAAAAGAAGTATCTAGATGATTGACTCCATGACCACCTCTCTTAGGCAGCCTATACACACCACCCAAGAAAGGAGTCACAACCAAAAGGAAACATTAAAATATAGAAACTCATAAGTCAAGCACCATAGTCATGATTTAACATACATTCTACACATTCACACCAATACACATCACTGGAAGTCACAATACAAGGCCACACATGGGTCCATCTAGACACTGGAAAGCAACATACTAATCCATGATACATAATCCATGAGCCAAGAGTCAATATCCATCTCACATAATCCATACATCACACATAATGGCTTGATGGTGTTAGGCCACACACATGGTGAGACCATCCAATCAAGACCACAATGACCTGTCTCTTGTTGTATAAGGTGTTTAGCCTCCAAGAGATAGTCATCACACATAGGTGGGTAGTGGGTCCTAGATGAGTAACAACCTCACATACCCCCATCCTCAATGTTCCATGTTTTTGATTCCTCATATACACTCACCAAGTCTATCTCATACGTCCTTGGAGAGGATTCATAATACAAAATATTGTCGATGTTGTTCAAAGAATAAAGATAAACTACTTTAGCCACCAAGGTCATAAGTAAGGGAAAATCAAAATTCAATTTCAATAGTAAGGCAATAAATGTGCACAATTTCAACACTAAATCAAATATAACCACAAGGGTTACAAGCAAATAATATCACAAGGTGTGGCTAAACCATCACAATCAAGTATAATAAGGTCTCAACCTTCACAATCAACATAAAATCATCAATAACCATAAAGAAAGTCCATAATCTTTAAAATTACATTGTACAACACTATGTGACTAGATACTAGCCACCAAATCAGGAAGGAGGAAACAACATCTGACTATAATAATATTAGCCCTCATGTGGTCTGAAGTGAGCACACCATCTATATAATCTAGAGTGTAATCCATAACTATCACGTCGTCACTCGACATGGTCATACGCCAGCCAGAGAAGGCATGCACTGGTCGTATGCCACATGACAGTGTGTCTATGGCTCCACAAAAGTAGGAATGCATAGAACACACCATGCATAGAGATAGCTCATGGAAAAGGCACACATAGGTACTCATCATAGCCAAAGGTATACATGGCTAGGACTGACTCATATGCTATCTGACCAAACACTATCGAAGCAACCATGAGTATCCCTCTAGAAGTATGTGAGGCCCCATAATGCTCATCACACAAGTAGGCTATCATAAAAAAATCTCGTAATGTGCCTTCACGTGTCTATGCATGCAGCATCATATAACACAAAATCATCACCAGCACTATATCGGAACATCAGTGGGGTGTGACATCGTATCTATTGCATCATGTCGAAACACGTGCAGCTATAGTATATATAATGCATATATGATAATATCCATATGGGGCTACCCTAGCTTCACCTCTCATATAGACAAGGTTTACTCAATATTTCTAGATCAACGTCTCCATGGACGGTCGGGCATATACTAACAAATCAATCTTGTTGTACTCAAATCTATGGGGATTGGGCTAACACATATGGCTCAAGTATCCTGATCCATCATAAGGTAAAGTAGTGGCTACATGTCCTTGGAATCGGTTGAGCTTGTGCCACAATATGTGTACGTTGCACACTCCATCCAACAAACTTTGTGGCTGCTACTATTCCTTCATAGATTGAGGGGCTAAAGAACCAAATGAAAAGAATCTATGAAACTAACTTTTGGTTACTCTTATATATATAAGTTTCAACCACACATGGATTGGCCCTCAATCAAGTAACAAACTTGCAAACACACATAATGGTATGGGTAATTCCCACACCAAGATACAACTTTTTTCCCCATGAATGGGTACCCAGTATCACCATCCCATGGACATACAAAGTAGGTACGGGGTATTCAAAAAACTTAATTAATGCACAGTTACTGGTTCCACACATTTATAGGGGGTACAATTACATACAAAATTCCATAAGAACATCCCCTTCCATAGCCCATGTGATACATATCAGTGCTTTTCATCCACAACCTTTTATCAGTATTGTATCAGTCTACTCTTTTCCACATAGCACATGATGCTAAATGTCAATGCCATAAACACTGTGATCACTTAACAACTTCACTAACAAATTCACAAGGACAACATAATGGGCTCATATGTACCCAGAGTACCCAATGTATGAACCTGGGGCTCTGATACCATGTGTAATGCCTTGCCACGCAACCCTAGAGTAAGATGCAACTACAATAGAAATGACAATATATTTTTTTAAAATATAATTAATTACAGGTATAGTGCACTACACTAACACATGCATCCTCTAAGGTACGTGACTAAGCTTACAACTGAATCCCATAACATAAACATTAACTCATTCATAGCATATAATTAATTACTCATGAGTTTAAAGAACATACATTCAAAGCATTAAACACCACATAAGATAGAAGTACATAAAGATCTAAAGATTACATTTATTTCAAATAGTGTTTACAATACTCATTCCCAGAATGAGGAAGAACGTACAATAGTATTACAATTTATAAGAGACCTCCTCGAATATAATTGAGTAGTAATATAAATACAAGTGTCAAACTGATACAATAATCAAATGAAAGGAATAAGAGAACTGGTGCAGACAAGCTCTCCAACTGGAAGATTCTGCCATTATGAACAACTAGTGCACACGAGCTCTCCAATTGGAGTAATGTAAATACAAGTTTCAAAGTGATACAATAATCAAATAAAAAAACTGGTGCACACGAGCTCTTAAACTGGTAGATCCCGCCATTATGAACATAAGAAGGGAACCCAATGAAGTAAGGTGCACGTTTCACCCAACCAAATGGTATCCGAATGCTCACCCCCGATGCTAGGAGATAGAAAGTAGACTTCCTAGACAAATCCAACTACCTCAAGACATAGGCTATCACATGACTGAACTAAACAATTACAACACTTACATAAGAGTTAGATTGCTTCCAGAGTAAATTAAAATCAATTACATCATTGAACCAGCAAATACAAACCATTGTCATAGGGGAAGTGTCATCTCAAATCCGCATGGGTTACTCTGGCAGACCTTCCTAGGCCCCGACCCCCATCATGAGTCACTTCCCTATAGACAACACGTGGAAGAAATTCACAACCCAAGGGTAACTAGTGCATACATACGAATAACAAATTCCACTCCAAACATAGGAGGTAACACATCCCCGTTCGTGGTAACCGGGTGATTCACCGAATCCAACTATACGCACTACCCAAGGGAAATCAAAGGGCTGACAATAAAATACAACCCCCAAATCTAATAACTCATCCGGAAGACTTACAAATTATCAACTAACAGTTCTAATCAATTTTTCTCAAAAACGTAACTAGAAGAAACACATTCAAAAGGGAAAATTAAACAAGAAATAAATCTACCTTTTGGATTTCTTAAATAGAATTTCCCTTCAGTGAATTACAGAAGTATATTGTCCAAATAAATTAATTTAGTTAAATTTCATTTACAGAGAAAATTAATCTAATTGTTTAAATTGATTTCCCAATTTCACCTAATTTAAAATCATTTTCCTCTACTAAAATAACTCATTTTAAAATTACCCAGCTTGCGCATTTACGTGCACCTTAATATAATACAAATTTAAAATATATATTATTTTTTTATTTAAAATCTAACTACAATTTCCAACAACTATTGAATATAAATATATTCAAAAATACATAAATATATATAAAAATATACACTTACATATATTTATATATAAATATATATATATAATATATTATATAAATATTCAAATCATATTAAAAATTTCAATCACATACTATATACACCTAAAATTGGTCTGGAGCATCCGATTAATTAAATACGAATTATTTGATTAATTATCCTAATTTCCTCTACTTTTAAATAAATAGAAATATTTATTTATATAGTTCACATTTAATTCATCTTAATTAAATAAATAAAATTAAATACTTTGTTTGATTTAATTATCAAATCCATATTTTATTCTATCACATCAATCTTAAATTAATTAAATAAAGATTAAACACTTTATTGATTAACTGCCATATTCTTCTGTCTAATTTAATAAACAACTTCTATAGTTCGTTTTATTAAATTATTTATCCCTCTTTTGCTAATTTAAATAAATCAAAATATTTGAATAAAAGCATAAACAATATTCCATCTATAATTCCTCAAAAATGAATTAGATATCCTATGTCTAATTTATGTCTAAAATATGTCACCATTAATGCTTTGAAACTTCACGGGAAGTTTTGGAGACAAATTGGAGACAAATTTCAAAATCTTCTCTCAATCCTCCTCCATCAATCTTTCCTCTTCTGTTGCTTGGTGTTTTCATGGGTAGAGACAATCACCAAATTTCTCTCAATCTGCTTCATCTTTCACCATTCAATCCTCTAGATTGAATCCAAGCCTCTCAATGTCTTCCCTGTGCATTTCTACAGCCAAAAAATCTATAAATAAAGCCTCATTGAACCAAGAAAGGATCCAGATAATCTAACTTATGCACTCTTACTCTGCAGGAATTCAAGCAATCAAGTATCAAGCATCAAGCATCCAACATCCAACAATCAAGCTTTCACATCATGGCTGCTTCCTGTAGCTGCATTTATCTGTTTCATGTCAATCCATGCTAGTTTAATTTATTTGTCATCTAGTATTATCACATTTAGCTCCATATCATTGCATTAGCATCCATCTCATTCTTTGAATTGTCATTTTAACAATCATAGTGTCCTCACGATCTGAGAGCAATAGTGGTTTAATAAATCTTTAGAGATAGAGAACAATATGATGCATTCTATTGATTATTGTTTTGATTTGATTCATTCAAATTTGTCTTTGATATAATGTCTTATTAAGAAGTGTGTTCTATGCTTTACACCTTATCCACGGTTAGAATTTGGCACCCACCGTGGGGCATTAACCCCAATTAAACAATTTTTCTAGAAAGTGTCATGTAGGTTCACGACATGTTTTCTTTTAGCGCTTTTGTCAAATACTATAGCGCTTCCATGACAAACTATACTGCTTTCGTGCTCTATTTCGGCGCTTCCGTGCTACTATAGCGTATCTGTCAAAAATTTCAGCACTTTCAACTTTAGCGCTTAAGTCAACTGTCTCAGCACATCGGTGATTTAGTGCTTCCATGGCAAACTTTGGCGCTTCAGTGTCCTGTTTCGGTGCTTTCATGTTTTAGCACATCAGGTAAGAGTTATAGCGCTTCAATGGACTATTCCAGTGCTTTTTTAAAATCAATCTGGATCCGATGTGGCCACAGCTAGTTTTTAATTTTTTCACAGTTGGACTAAAATTTATCAATCCTAGGATAGTCACTTCTGGTTTGCTAAAATTTATCAATCCTATGATATTCATTTCTTGGTTTCTAAAATATATCAATCCTAGGGTAGCCACTTTTTGTTTTCTTAAAAGAAAATTTATCAATCCTAGGATAGTCACCGCATTCTTACAGTACAAGTTAAAAAGAACATGATTTCTGTGAAGCAACACCTTCACATAGATTAGAACATTTCTTTTTGGGCTTAAAATAAAACAACTTATATGTTGTGCTTGTGGTGATTAGGCTTATGCTCTCCCCTTAACTGGGTGACCAAAGCGCCAGATTCACTTTTTTTTCATGCTATTTATGCTTTATTAAATCTTTTAGAAGGCCTGTTGTAGTGAGAAAAAGTACTCACCCTACAGGAATGACCTAAGTGGGAACACCTAAAGCCAAGGATTCCAACGCACTATAATAAAAATGCAAGTTGTTGATGAAAGTACAAATTGATGGTAGTGAGCAAGATAACCATCCCCAAAATCTTTGTTCTAAAGATTGGGAGGTCTCCTGAGGGAGTTTATCAATTGCCATACCACACGGAAGCCCTATCTACGAACCATAGAGTAGTATCTCGCCAAATAAGTATCCATACATTGTCATACTCACAGTGCAAGGGGAGGGAAGAATCTGCCCCCAAGACACTCACCATATAATTGTCATGGACCATTTTCTCAGGGGACAAGAAATCCAAGTCTGAGTATGCGCTGGAAATGACAAAAACATGGGCGCCCTCTAGGGGGTGACAAGGTTGTGTGTGTCAATGAAATTCAAGATGTGGGCTGTGAGTATAATGATGACCTACTTGTCCTTAAGTGTGAGTTTGTTTGATTTGTGTATAATTGTCAAAGCAGCCCGTCAAAATCAATAAGAATCATTCGTGGTTCTTGAACATACACAATCTATTCAGTTAAAACAATTATTCACAATTGCTTGTGTTTTCACAAATTCATTAAAATCAGATTAAAGATCATCCTGAAAACAACAAAGTCAAGTTAGATCAGAAAACTCCATGCTTCGAAAGTGGAAGTCCACCACGTTTCTCAAGAGGAAAATCAAAATCACAAAACCCAAGGACCCTCTCAGTTATCGAAATAAATTGAAAAGAGGGCATTTTCTATATCAAAATCGAAAACTCCTTTTACAACATAGAACATTCATCCACATATATCATGATTTTGCTAGGGGTCACACTTTAGATTACGCAGTGGAACCACTCTATTCACGAGCCTTCTTTCAAAGAAGAGCTCTCACTCAGTATCACAACCATAGTCAGCGCATACATAGTTCTTATCTTCCACAATCCATGATACAGTATGCCACAAGGCCAGATCAGATTTTACAATAGAGAGTCTTAAATCCTATTTTAGCATTTTGGAATCCTGTTTCAGCGCTTCTGGTCACTGTTTTAGCACTTTTGTGAAGTAGCGCTTGCAAGTACTATTTCAGCGCTTACAGTCTATATTTTAGCGCTTTCGTCAAACAACACTTTCATCATATTTTCTAGCACTTTCGGGCACTATTTCAACGCTTCTCTCAAGATAGCGCTTCCATCAAATTTTGTAGCGCTTTCATGCATTGTTTTAGTGCTTCTATCAAGATAGCATTTTTGTCACCTATTTCAGCGCTTCAGAACTTTGTTCTAGCACTTCTGTGAAATAGCTCCGCTATCCTCTGTTTTAGCACTTTTAAAACAGAGAGTTCAAAATTTTTACCAGTCAGTCTGCCTGTCATTTTATCTACATTTTTCATCAGAACCAAGTTTCTTTTTATCAGAATCACTGTCTAGAGACCGAAAACAGATAGGTTTATACAAACTTCTAATCTTATCAATTAAAACAAGATCTTGCAAATCACAAGTGTCAAAATAAAATACATAATCGATTACAGCATTCAAGTTTCATCATTAGGATACTATCATCCTTTATCATGAAACCAAGTATAGTAATCAAATTTTTAACATAGTCTCATCAATAAGATGAGTCATCTTATTCGACTTTGTTAAAAGTTCAATTGACATTTTTGCAGCATAGAAGATCAACATTTCGGAAGAAAGGGTAAAAATTTGTATGCCAATCTTCACTAGGTCCCAAAAGCAGAGACTCTTAGAGCAAGAACTTGAAACATCCCAAACACTGGCAGAAGAGAATCCTTGGAACAATCTGAACCAAAATGATAAGAACGAAATAACTCCAGAGGATATCCAAACAACTCAACAAGATCCCAAGTTCCATAAATTTATGGAGAAAATCTTATAACAAGATATGGAGAAGTATCTTTTGATGTTGGCTGAATCAGGTGCCAAACTTCCCAAGGACTTCGATGTGAATCATCTGAAGGACGCACCTGGAACAAGTGAGACTGAAATTCTGCAACCTACACAAACAATAGATCCAGTTGCCATCTTGACATCTCAAATGCAACTGTTACAAAAACAAATACAGGATATGACGAAAGGGAGTACTAAAAGATATGCGATATAGGACATGTGTCCTTATCCTTTCGACACAACGGTCAGTCTAATACCTTTTCCTAGACACTGTGAGATCCCAAAGTATGACAAGTACAATGGAAGAATGGATCCAATAGATCACATCAGGGAATTCAAAATAATGAGTCTCGAATTTTCCCAAGAGGAAACTTACTTAATGAGATTATTCCCAAGGAGTTTGGGAGGATCATGTATGGAGTGGTTTTCAAAACTACAACCAGGTATTAGAAATTTTGAGGAACTAGTCAACAAGTTCATTTCCCAGTACTCCTTTAACATCCAACACAATGTTACAATAAAGGATCTTTATAACCTAAAGCAAAACAAACAAGAAACATTCTTGTCTTTTCTACAAATATGGTGACATTTGTTTGCTAGATATCCTCTATCCATTCCTAAGGAAGAAAAGATGGAGTTATTCATTGAAAACTTGATGGAGGAAATGAGTTATAGGCTTGAATTGCAATATCCTCCCACATTCGAAAAAGTGCTGGAAAATGATCTTAAAATTGAGGAAGCATTAGTCAAAAGAGGAGTTATCAAACATTTCAACAATAAAATGAATAACACAAATAACTCCAACAATCAATACTCATGCAGTGATAAGCCAAAATTTTGGCAAAAGAATTGAAACACAACTACAAACAAAACAACAAGTGATTCCCAAAATGTCAAACTGGTTTTTAACTGGACAGCATCTGCATCAAAGAATCAAAATAATGATCAAGTTGTCAAGTCAAATTTCATACAAAACAATGAGATCGTAAAAACAAAGTCATATCAGAAATCATCAAATCAGCATAGGTTCACACCTTTAGGCCAAACAATAGAATCGACAATGAAAGAATTAGTCACTAGTGGCCTTATCACTACACAGGAAGCTCGATTCTGGGATCCAAAGGTCAAACCACCACGGTGGAATGATGCTGATAATTGCAACTTCCATAATAACAAAGGTCACAAAACCAATGATTGTATGGAGTTGAAGCATGGAATACAAGATTTGATCGACAACAATAAAGCATATGTTGAAACACCACAAAACAACAACGATCATTCGGTTTTCAAGGACCCTTTGGCAAACTATGACAAAGGAGCACCATCATCTTCAAACAACAAAGGAAAGAATGTCAACCATGTCTTTAACGCAACAATCCTTTGTCTATCTAGAATAGAGAGTGATCATACAGTTAGTCCTTACATTGACAAACCCAAAATCAACAACACTACCCCTTTGGACTTGCTCCTGAGCATACAAAATTTTGATAATCAAATCAATGTATTAAAAATCATAGACCATCAAGAACATCAACCAGTAAATGCAATGACTGTGGGGCAAGCCAAGGTCATGTTAAGGGGAGTTGGATCTACACATGCAATTCCACCTCCATCTCATTATAACATTGTCGATCAACTGCAAAACATTCCTGCTCAGATAATGATACTAGAACTCCTTAAAATATCACCATCACATAAGGAGGTTCTAGAACAATCATTAGTTGCCACTACGGTACCAAAGAATCTAGAAGTTTGTCAGTTCCAAGCTATGGTGGGACATTTGGCTACCCCACATTGTCTATCATTCTTCGAACATGATGATATCTCGTTAAACCATCCCCATCATACTGCACTCCATATTGAGGTCTTAATCACAATCACAGCATCAAGAGAGTCTTAATAGATGGAGGAGCTGGTCTGAACATTTTCACTCTCAAGTTAATCCATGCACTAGGATATTCAGATGATGTTATTGATGCTCGAAGAAAAATGACTATCAAAGCATATGATGAGGAAGAAAGATCGTCTAAAGGCTTGATTGTGCTACCCATTCAAGTAGGCCAATGATGAAACATATAGCATGTCAAGTGTTGGAAAGAGAGTTAACATACAAAATTCTCCTAAGACGACCATGGATCCATAAAATGCAAGCTGTACCTTCAACGTATCATCAATGTTTGAAGTTTCCATTAAATGGATGAGAGGTGACTATATCTGCTGATTAAAATCATCCTCAACATTGTGACACCCTTAGGATCTCTCAAGATACCTTTATACCACACAACAGGGAAGCATCATGTTCAAAATCATCCAAAGAAGAACAACATCCAAGTATCACTACCAAGTGGGTAGAGAAGAAGGGTAAAGAAAAAGAGACAAGTCTTGTGGAAAATCAATCAATAGATAATCTAGATCAACAAACTTCTTTATCACACAAGTTCCAAGAGCAAGTTCAACTGATGGAAAAAGGAATGGGAACATATTCTATGGAGCAATCGCTTAACCTATCACAGTTAATGCCATCTCCTAGAACATATGGTCAACCACCTATGATCAAATCTCAAACATCATTACCAGTCACAATTCTTGACGAAAGGTTTGTCAAAAAAGGTACAATAGAGGATGAAACAAACAACAAAGAAATTCTGGATTGGCTATACAAAGATGAGGAACCCTCTACATCAAATATCAGTATCAAAAATGTCAACATCAACACTGATAAATATGGAAAAGGAAAAGATATTTTAGATAAAATGGGGTATGAAGGACAAGGACCCATTGGATTAAGAAAGGAGGGAATCATAGAACCTATTACACCCCTCACTCTCCACACAAAAGAGAAGCTAGAACTAGGATACTCTGAAGAAGAAAAATAGGAACTAACATGGACGGCTGTAGAAAATATCCTTCAGTTTAGAGATAGCTCTGAAACAGATTCAAATGAATATGAGTGGGCGTTGTGTTCCAATCTATCTTTCACTAATATTCAAGTTGATGTAATTCAACAATATGCACCTATGTGTGAGGAGGGCCAAGGTTCTGGGTCTAGACCACTCGTGGTAGGGTCACTAAATATCGATGATTCAAGTGGGGACGAGCAGACTTCGAGTGGACTAGACGATCTTGAAGAAAGTACCATCATGGACCTTGATATTCCAATAAACGACTATGATGAAATGGCTGTCCAAACCCTTACATCCATCACCTCGAATGAACCTGATAACCTCATGCCATTAATCCATCTTGAACTCATTGACTGGGAACTTGTCGAACCTTTGAATATACCAATATTTACAAACGATGATGCCATCAAAAAATTCCTATGTCATATTGAACCTGGTACAAGTTCTATCTATAATACTCATAACAACACGACTCGGCAGGAGGGTGTCAAATCTTCCAGTTGCAAAAATGAAAACAGGGAAAATAGATCTAATGGTGAAAACCATTCTATGGCAGCATTAGATCTGGAAAAAGAAAAAATAAAGAATGCATCTAACGGTGAAAACCTTTCTAAGGCACTGAAGGATGGAAGATTTGACAATCTTTCGAAACATTATCATGAGCGATCATCAGTCCTAGTGGAACCAACACAGTCTGTGAACATCAGAACTGAAGAAAGGACAAGAATCCTACATCTGGCGGAATCCATGACAGAACAAGAAAGACCGGAATTCATCAAATTCTTTAAAGAAAGAAGCATCAAATTTTCTTGGTCATGTTCTGATATGCCAGGCTTAGACTCAAATCTGCTCATGCATCACTTGTCTTTGCCCATAGGAATCAAGCCTGTCAAGCAAAAATTGGAAAAATGCATCCCCACATCGCATTGATGGTAAAGACAGAGCTAAATAAATTGTTGGATGTTGGATTCATACGGTCTATAGACTATGCCAAATGGATATCAAACCTTGTACCTATTTCAAAACCAGACAATAGCATCAGAATATGTAAAGATTTCAGGGACCTAAATAAAGCATGCCCGAAGGATGATTTTCCACTACCAAATATAGACATCATCGTGGACTTGATGGCAGGGCATGCCATGTTGTCAATCATGGATGGTTTCTCTGGGTACAATCAAATGAAAATAGCTCTAGAAGATCAGGAAAAGATGGCTTTCACATGTCCATGGGGAACCTTCTGCTGGAACGTCATGCCATTTGGTCTAAAGAACGCAGGAGCCACTTATCAAAGAGCAATGATGACAATCTTCCATGACATGATGCACACTTTCATGGAGGATTACGTGGATGAAATTTTGGAAAAATCTAGTACTAGGGAAGGACATCTGCATATCCTAGACAAAATCTTCCCACGGATGGAGAAATTCAATGTCAGGTTAAACCCCAAGAAGTGTGTCTTCGGGGTCACATCAGCAAAACTATTAGGGTACATTATCTCGGAAAAAGGCATTGAAGTGGATTCAGCGAAAGTCAAAGAAGTTATGGAGATGCCACCTCCTAAGAATATAAGTCAGCTTAGATCACTATAGGGAAGGCTCCAATCGATCAGAAGATTCATCTCCCAGCTGGTGGACAAAAGTCATCTTTTCAATCATCTATTGCATAAGAATATAGTTTTCAAGTGGGATGAGGGGTGTAAAAAAACATTGAATCAAATCAAACAGTATCTAATGTCACCACCTATTCTCATGCCACCAATAGAAGGAAGGCCTCTCATATTGTATATTGCCACGACAGATATCTCTTTGGGGGCACTATTAGCACAAGAGGATTATGAAGGAAAAGAACATGCTATCTACTATATCAGCCGGACATAGAATGGATATGAGATCAATTACACTTTCATAGAGAAATCTTGCTTGACGGTGGTATTCGATACTCAAAAGCTGAGACACTACATGCTAACTCATACAATCAAGCTAATCACAAAGATCGATCCTTTAAAATATCTACTCAGTAAAGCTGCCTTAACAGGTAGACTGGCAAAGTGGGTCATGCTATTAAGTGAATTTGACATTCAATATGTAGAGAGAAAGGAAATCAAGGGTCAGGCAATCATTGAACAATTAGCAGAGGCTTCTTTACCAGATGATCGACCAATGACAATGGAGTTTCCATATGCAGACATTCTGACAATAATGCCCCAACAATGGGTGTTATATTTTGATGGATCAGGAGCAAGAATCTTGTTCATCTCTCCACAAGGACACACTATTCCAAAATCATATAGATTAATGTTTCAATGTACAAATAATGTGGTAGAATATGAAGCATTAATCATTGGGGTCAAAATAGTAATTCAGTGGAAGATCACAGACTTATAGGTATATAGGGATTCTCAACTAGTTATTTATCAAGTAAATGACGAGTATCAAACAAAAGATGAAAAGTTGATGCCCTACAAGCAAAAAATAGATAATTTAAAACAGTCCTTTGTCAGTATCAAGTTTGATCAAATTCCAAGGGTGGAGAACAAAGCTGCAGACGCTATGGCTACAATTGCTTCATTACTACAATTGCTTGAGAAACGTGTTTGTTATGAGTTTATGGTAAAACAAGTATCATGTCCTTCCCATAAAAATCCAGAATCCGCTACTATTTGCCATATAGAAACCATCGAAACCTCCATCTATGAAATGACCTATGCTTACTTGAAAAATGATAGCCTTCCTCCTGATCTATCTAGGAACCAAAAATGAAACTTCATCCGCCAATCCACACGACATACTTTAATTGCTGACATACTTTATCATCGAGGTCTTGATGGTACTTTACTCCGATGTCTAGAATACAACGAATCTGAAATGGCCCTACGAGAGGTTCACGAGGCTATTTGTGGCACTCACTCAAGTGGGATAACTCTAGCTAAGAAACTTCTCCATTTGGGATATTATTGGCCATGCATAGAGAAAGAATCTGATCAGTTTGTTAAGAAATATCAAAAGTGTCAGATTCATAGCAATCTGATTCATGCACCAACACAAGAACTGCATCCCTTCACATTGACATGGCCTTTTTGTCAATGGGGCCTCGATTTGGTAGGAAAAATAAATCCATCTTCATCTAATGGACACAAGTTCATTATAACAACTACAGAATATTTCACAAAATGCATAGAAGCAGTACCTCTTACAACCATCACTGGGAAACAAATTTCCTCTTTCATCTTGAACTACATAATATGTCGATATGGGATCCCTCAATCCATTATCACTGATAATGGATGACCTTTCAAGAATCAAGATATCCAAGAGCTATGTGATAAGTTTCATATCCAACATCGATTTTCAACACCGTACTATCCTCAAGGGAATGGCCAAGCAGAGGCCTCAAACAAAACGATACTTAGAATTCTCAAAAAGATGGTTAACGATGTTGGACATGATTGGCATGTTCAACTCAATCCTACACTATGGGCCTACAGAACAAGTATCAGAACACCAACAGGAGCTACTCCATATGCCCTGGTATATGGATCAGAAACCATATTGCCCATTGAAGTTGAAATTCCATCCCTTTGTGTATCACTTAGAGGAATCATTTATGATGAAGACTATAGGGTATCTAGACTGCAGGAACTGGAGTTGTTGGATGAGTGTCGTCAGCAAGCTATTAATCATCTAACAACTTATCAACAAAGGATGTCAAGAAGTTATAACCACAGGGTAAAACCAAGAGTCTTTCAGTTTGGTGACTTGGTACTAAAAGAAAACCCTAGGAATTAGCAGGACAAGGAGAAGAAAGGAAAATTTGAGCCTAACTGGCTTGGTCCCTTTGTCATCATATCAGTGTATGGATTAGGAGCATATCAGTTATCAACGTCGAAAGGGGATTTTTTTGATGAACCTATCAACAATATTCATCTCCAAAAATTCTATGCTTGAATCTCCTAGTGCACGGGTCAAACTTCTGAAAATGGTTTCCTTGATGAAAACCTGGCAAACAGGCATCTTGGCAATGCAAAAATACAAATAAAAATAGAAAATACAAAAAGAAAAAAAAAATGAATGAGAAAAATACAAAAACACAAAGAGTGTAATCAAAGCATATGGTGAAAACCTGGAAACAGGCATCGTATGTGATTCTAAGATCAACTTTCCCATTTATTTTGATATATATCAGGATCATTAGTCTGGCAGTCAGTATCATTTCATATAAGGTCAGTAGTCTTGCCATCTTTGCATCCATACCAAAATCATTTTCAAATAGTCGAGTATCACTCCAAAGCTTGGGGGCAACATCTGGATATCACTAGGGGCAACAAAAATATCAATTTTACCAAAGGGTACACAACAGTATAGAAGAAAACCGAAAACAATGATCAAAGCGCAACATCAATCATCATCAGAAAAGCATCAACAATCTGTATCATATCAAAAATCCAAAAACATGTCAAAAAGTTAATCTAAAAATGCAAAATCCAAAAATATAGGTTTGCACCAATCAAACTATGTGGTCTCTGCATGTGTAATGTAGGCAAGGCTAATCTTTGATCAACCCTCGAGATCCCTAGGATAGGTTAGTAGGTTAGGTCTTTAGTCAAAATCTCAAAAATCCAAAAACATTTTAAAATCAGGATGGATGATCTACAATCTGAATAATGAATGAAACACTATAAGTAAACAATGGATAAGTTGTACTTTTGATTATCATTTCTTTGGAGTAGCTCAATGATGTATTGAACTAGAGAAACAAGGAAGAAGAATGATGTTTTTATTATCTAATGTCTGTACATTAATCATACAAACATATGAATTATCGAGGGATGTGCTATGCAAATGTATCACCGATGACATTCAGAATTCACACATTGAAATGATTAATCACTGCTTGTTTATGCAAAGAATGCTCAAGTCATCTCGGTTAAATCATACCTAGATGCTTGTGTTCACTTGCAATATCAAAAATCATGAAAGAAGTACTCAAGTCGTCATTGGTCTAACACATACCATTGATGCTTGTACTCACTTTCAAGATTCAATAAAGCTCTGCGATGACAAAAAGCACAAAGCTACTGTTAAAATGACAATTCTTTTGCATATAGTTGCATGTTAAAATTAGATTGCATTCATCATATTCATTATCTACAGAGTTTTTGTTGCATAAAAGATTCAAATCAATGATTATCTAATCTACAAATAAGACTGAGTATACTTGACATAATTCCAAAAATCATCAAAAACATGTAGGAGTCATCATCATTCATACATTTCATCATTACATCAAATAAATTATGAATTAAATTGTACCATAAGTACATCATGTTCATTTTACCATAAAATCATCCATCAACATCATATGCATACATCATTTTTTTATCCATACATTTTATCACATATAAATGGAAGTCATATCATTGTTATCATTACATCCATCCATTATCATTCATCATAATATCATCTTTTTTATTATCATCGCATTTAAAAATAAAAAGGCATCTATCCATTCATCCATACATACATCACATCATACATCCATATATCATATATTCTACAAATACATGTATCACTGAATCATTACATTGAAATTAAAGCATTCATATAGATAATCACATATTGCATAAAACATCACATAATAAATGCATCCATCACATAAAAATCATACACCATCATAAAATCACATCAACTGCATCTCATATATATATCATTAGTGTCAAGTATACAATGAAGTCTGAAGATACATCATAAAAAATGAGGTACATCGTAATATGCATCATGTCTGAAAAAAAGACAAATCACAGGAGGCATCTACGATCTGCTACTACCAGAATGTGTGGGCCTAACATGACCTATACCACCACCACCCCCGGAAGAACCAAGATCTCTGGGATCTCTACGTGGAGGCTGTGTCACCCCCTCACTCACTACAGGGTCTCTGCTATCTCCTGCGCCCTCTCGGCAATCTATCGAGCACTGTCTCACTCAGCTGTCAAGGTGGCCACCTGAATCTATACAGCTGCCAACTGTCCCTGAACCTGTGCTAAACCCTGAGCATGAGCCTACGACTGGGCCTGCATCTGACTCTGGGTATGAACGAGCAAACCCCGAGCTTGTACCAATTGCCCCTGCAGTGTCTGAACCTATGTCTACAAGCCTGCAATCTGTCTCTGATGCTCCACAGGTGGCACTGTCACTGCTCGCCTCTTGCGAGGCCTAGTGGATGGTGGTGTAATACCCCTCCATTTTTCCTTTTGGTTGAACAATGTTCTATTCTCGTGTGTTGTACTTTCTGTTTGTACCTTGACTTTGGTACCCGATTGTTATTTGGTCGTTATCTATAAAGTGACGTTATTGTAATCTTTTGATGTGATGGTATTTTTATATGATGTTATCTTATAGCATGTTTTGGATTAACAAAATGGATATTTGAATTAATGATGATTATGCTTTCAATTATATTAGCATGTTAGAATTGTCAGTTATTTGCAATGTATTGGTGAAGAAGATGGTATCGCATCACTCGCTTGCAAGTGCCCTACGATCCCGTGATTACCTTTTCACGGTGTGTATTTTATGCCGTTCATATTATATGTTGTGGTTTACTTAATTTGCAGGTTGATAGGTACAGAACATCGACTCCACTTGGTTTCATAGGTGAGAGCATGTTCAATACCCAACGGTATTCAATTGGGAGATAGTAGCTAGGTTTCCGTGTCAGGTCGTCACCCTAGTCTTGTGTGTCGTCTGGTGTTGTCGAATTGTGCTGTCTTGATTATCATATTCCCCTCTTCGTTATTTAATTGCAAACTGAATTGGGTGATTTAAATAGCTTGATATATTTAAGTTGTGAATTATTGTGTTCTGGAATTATGTTGAAATATAATTTATTTTATTGTTAATTTAATTTAATTAATAAATAATTTAATCTTTGATTAAATCTATTTATTAATTGATTAAATTTATTTGGTTGAAAGAAGTTAATTTATCTTTGTTAAAGTTATTGATTTAATTGTTAAAATTAGAAATAAAGAAAATGCATAAAAAGTCAATTGGAAATTTGAAAATTCAAAAAAATCAAAGAAAATGTTTAGAAACTCAAATTTGAAATTTGCATTCAAAATTGAAGGAATGAGATATTTTAGAATTTGAAAATTAAAATTATTTAAAATTAGATATTTTTCAATTTTTGTTTTATGAAATTTATGATGGTGGTTGAAGGAGTTTAGGGCAAAAAAATCCTTATGTTTGAATTTTTGCTCTAAAATTTGGATCTTGGAGTTTTTGAGAAGATTGAATTTGTGGGAGAAAGATTTCTTCAACTTTGTGGGTTTTTTGATTGGGTTTGTGAAAATTTGTGGGGCTGGATTTGGAAGCAAGGTGGGAAGCTTGGCATCAGCTGGACCTCCTGAAACTCAAGGAAAAACTAGGTTCTTATGTTTTAAATGTTGTTGTTTGAATTCAAATATGGCAAGATTGGAATTATGTCTTTCAATTTGCATTAAGACTCTTTTAGATTTAAATGGTTTTCAAAAATGATGTTTTTGGAATTTAAATCATTGTTCTTGAATTTTATCATTCTAGTTTTCTCAATTTATTCTAGTTTTTAAACCAAAAATACATATACATATATATACATATATATACTTTAAGGTATATATATATATATATACATATATATATATATATGCATTTAATTATGCTGGTAAAAAGATTATTATAAATGAATATTGTAAACCGAATTTTTGGGGCGGATTTCATTGTTTATGAAATCGTGTTTTTTGGAAAAAAAAAACGTAGGCCCGAAATTGGATTTTAGGGTTTTAATTTATAAAACAATTTTTTTGAAAATTTCATGGGAGGCAGCTAGGGGCTCAACCCCCGCCACGCCCCATGGGAGGTAGGTGGAGGGAGCCACGCCCAGTGCGTCCTCCCCTCCTCCCCTTACCTTGTGCCTCTGTCGTCACTGCCATGGGTGTGACGACTGTGCTCACCCACAGTCACCGCCCCCATTAATGGGGGTCAGTTGTGTGTGAACACAGCTGGCCGGCCTATGTAAAGTGTGGCTCCCCTATGACCTGCGCAGCCCGCGAACCAATGCGGCCACCTATGAGGCCGGCGCGCGGATCGATAACTCAACTTCATTTTTATTAATTATATAAAAAATATATATATTTTAATATATATTTAATATTATAATATATATAATATTTATATTATTATATTATAATATTATATATATATTAATATTTATATATTTTGTTGCATAATATATATAATATTATTTATAATATGACATTAATATATTAATATGTATTATTTCAAGAATAATATGTATTAATTATTAATACTATATTGTATAATATTATAACAGTATTTTGGAGGAATTGAATTTTTATTTGAATGGATATATGCATAGTTGTGAAATAAATTTATAATGCATAAGAAATTATTGTTTTCTTTTGAACATGACTTAAGGTTAATTAGGGAAATGAAAAAAAAACATATTACCTCTAGTTGAACCACTGTTTTGTTATAAACAATATTTTATTGAGAATAGCATTGATTTAAATATTATATATATGCAAGTCAAGTTAATTACTTTTATATGGTTATTTTGAAATGTGGAAACGATTAATTCAAGTTATGGTGTTTTGATTAGTAGAATCAATCAATTATTTTATTATTAATGAAATGCAAGTAGGAGATTAAGTAGCAAATATTAACTTTCTCCCATGTCTGGAAAAGACGTATTTTGTATCGATTTATATAATGCAATAAATTCTTGAATGTTAGCATGAGGACATGGATTTAGAATATCCAAAGTAGATTTAATTATTGTTTGACTTTTATCTAATTCTTGTCGTCATTTAGAAATTGAGTCTTTACATTGGGCAAGGCTTCTAGTTGAGTTTTCCATTTAGTGGTTGTCGTTTGTTATGTCAACCTGTTTTGTATTCCTTGGGTGGTGCTTGTGAAGTTACCTGTTACTACTCGGTTTCTATGAATGAGTATGTTTGTACCTCCTTGGTGTAGGAGCAGATTATGGGATCTGTGTCTCCTTGTAAGGAGTGAACTTATATGTAGTTAGTGCCTCCTATGTTGGAGTGGTCTTATCCTTGTCGCCTCCTGAGAAAGGAGTGGACTTTGTTATGTGTGTCTCCTTGTCAGGAGCTATCAGGAGCAGATTTGTTACCTTGTTACCTCTAGTGTTTGGAGAGGGTTTTGACTTAGGTTGCCTCCTGAGAAAGGAGTGGTTGTAATACCTTGTTTGTTGCTCCTTGTACCCTTGATGTTTGGATGTTATCTATGTGTTGTCAAGTAGAAGAGTGGCTTTTGTTGGGGCCAGAGCCCGGAAGAGGTAAGACTGGGTAACCTTTGGAAGTGGTATAATTAAGTGATAACTAAATCAATATTCTTAGAGTTTGGGTAGTACTTCACACTAAAAAGATAAGTATCCCTCACTCATAGACGCAAGGGCTTGTTTAGACTTGGGATGAGTGAGAAGGCCATGGGATGGCAAGGTCATCTATCTTGTCTGTACGAAAGGTATTTGGCTCCGCATTAGTAAGTGTGAGGGCCGAGGGTCGGTTTGGGTTACCTTCCTTACGATCCGCTGGGTAACTCAGGATGAACTATGTGATGACACTCTGTCTAGGACAATAGTTTAACCTTTGGTTTTGCTCTAGTAGGTATGAGGTCCAATGATCGGTTAGGGCCACCATCTTGATGATCAGTGTGGGTGACTCATGATGTATTGTGAGATGGCACGTTGTGTGACCATAGTTGGTACTTGTTTATGGTGGGTATGGTTTTCATAAGATACCTAATGTGACTATGGTTGGAGTTTGACTATGTGGTATGGTTCTTGTAACATACCTGTTCTGCTTTGTCTTTGGAAGCATTGTGTCCTTGTAGAGTTGTACTTATGTTTGTACTTGCATGGTATTTGATGTGTACTTTGGGATGTACTTGTGAGGTTCATGTGATTGGATGTTTCAGTTTGATTTAGTTATGTTAGCCTGTGTCTAGAGGTAGATGGTCTTGACTAGGATGCCTGGTGACTATCTCCTAGCACGGGGGGTGGGCCTTTTGGTTCCACTTGGTTGGGTGGCATGCACCTAAATCCATTGGGTTCATCTTCATGTTCATGTGGACGAGACTTCCAGTTGGAGAGCTCATTGGTTTCAGTATCAGTTCTTGCTGTATTGCATTTCAGTTGCTTTGTATTATTTTACCCCTCAATTGTATCAAGGTGGAAGTGTAATTGTAATTATGTTTATTGGACTTGCCTCATTCAGGGAATGAGGGTTGTAATCTTTTGTAATTGAATATTTAATGATGGATTAATGCAATGGAAATTTATCTTTATGTTTTGGTGTAATTCATCTTCTTTGGATGTATGTGCTTTAAATATTTGTTAATTAATTGACATGGTTTAAATCATGTTTTTTCTTTGGGTTCTATTTAACCTTTGTCTCGTAACCTTAGAGGATGTTGGCATTAGTTAGCAAACTTGCTTATTAATTATAATTTAAAAAAAAAAAATTTATTCTGTTCAAGTAGTTTAATGCAACTTCCTCTGGGGTTGCATGGCGGGGCATTACACATGGTATTAGAGCCTAGGTTTAAACACTAGATACTCTGGGATTATGATGGAGCCATTTAGCTTTTAGTTGTATAGGTTTTTAAGTTGTGTACCTTGCCTAATACCTTGAAGTGTTTGTTCAGGATTATGCTGCCCAGACGCGAAAGAGGTAGAGGGCGTGGCCATGGCTATATAGGTGGTTGAGGTGGGAGTCAGCATGACTCTCCTCCTCATGTTTCAGTTGTTCCTGATTAGGTAGAACCTCAGGCATCTCAGAATGCACCTGGAGTCAGAGATTGGCTACAGGATCCAGCATGGATCGAAGCTAGGCATAGAGAGCTAGAGGAGGCTTTGGCACTCCTTGGACCTAGGCAGGGAGAGGTTCAGATTAACCTTGTGGTGAGGGAAGTTCCACCCCAGTCCGAGGCTCATATGAGGGACTTGCTCAGGGGGCACCCTCCTTTGTATGATGGTTCAGGTACGGGCTTAGAGGCTGAGATGTGGCTGATAGATTTGGACAGGTGTTTTTCCATGCATCAGTATGGCAGTAACACCAGAGCTCGATATGCCATTATGCAGTTGAGAGGATTTACGTCTACATGGTGGAGACTAGAGGAGCAGAAGCTCCATATTGATATCCATACAGTATCATGGGAGATCTTTGTAGAGAGGTTCAGGGCTCGATTCTTATCAGAGCATTGGCGTCAGCATCACGAGACGAGTTCCATGCCTTGCGTCAGTTAGCATTATCTGTTGAGCAGTATGAGCATCGTTTTTATGAGCTCAAACAGTATGCAGGTATTGGCGATGATGAGAGCATGTTAGTGCAGCATTTTGTCAGGGGCTTAAATGCCCATCTCAGTGGTGATGTGAGGGTTTTCAAACCTAAGACCATGGATGTGGCTGTAGAGAAAGTAGGCATCATTGAGGAGAACTTGAGTATGGCACTTGGGGGACACATGAGTGTTCCAGTTGGCAGTGGTGCAGTGGCAGGATCTAGTGTTAGAGGAGGGCAACCTCAGGGAGGTGTACCTTTTCGATCTCAGCAGAGACCATCTCAGAGTGGTCAGCAGCAAGAGAGTGCGCTTGGGAAGCGTAAGGACTCTCAGCCTTGTCAGGATGATGGTGGTTCTTCTCCTAGGAAGAACAGGAGTTGGTGGCACAACAAGCGCAATCGGCAGGTGCAGCCAACCCAGAGTTCACAGTCTATGGCTGATTGGGGTAGTGTGCAGCAATCTACTGCACCTGTAGGAGATAGAGGTTCTGGTCGTAACACGGGGTGTTACTCTTGTGGCCAACAGGGCCACCTTGCTAGGGATTGTCCATGATGGAATACTTCTGGAGTTAGTCACTCAGTGCAGGATACTCACCCTCAAGGGTCGAGGTTTTGATTTGTATGTAGTTTGTTTGAGGGAGTTATATCCCTACTGTTTGCAGGCTTCCAAGAGTAAGCCTAACCCTAGTGGGGGAGGATGTAATACCCCTCTGTTTTACCTTTTGGTTAAACAGTGTTTTGTTCTTGTGTGTTGTACTTTCTGTTTGTACCTTGACTTTGGTACCCGATTGTTATTTGGTCATTATCTATAAAGCGACGTTATTGTAATCTTTTGATGTGATGGTATTTTTATATGATGTTATCTTATAGCATGTTTTGGATTAACAAAATGGATATTTGAATTAATGATGATTATGCTTTCAATTATATTAGCATGTTAGAATTGTCAGTTATTTGCAATGTATTGGTGAAGAGGATGGTATCGCATCACTTGCTTGCGAGTGCCCTACAATCCCGTGATTACCTTTTCACGGTGTGTATTTTATGCTGTTCATATTATATGTTATGGTTTACTTAATTTGCAGGTTGATAGGTACAGAACATCGACTCCACTTGGTTTCATAGGTGAGAGCATGTTCAATACCCAACGGTATTCAATTGGGAGATAGTAGCTAGGTTTCCGTGTCAGGTCGTCACCCTAGTCTTGTGTGTCGTCTGGTGTTGTCGAATTGTGCTGTCTTGATTATCATATTCCCCTCTTCGTTATTTAATTGCAAACTGAATTGGGTGATTTAAATAGCTTGATATATTTAAGTTGTGAATTATTGTGTTCTGGAATTATGTTGAAATATAATTTATTTTATTGTTAATTTAATTTAATTAATAAATAATTTAATCTTTGATTAAATCTATTTATTAATTGATTAAATTTATTTGGTTGAAAGAAGTTAATTTATCTTTGTTAAAGTTATTGATTTAATTGTTAAAATTAGAAATAAAGAAAATGCATAAAAAGTCAATTGGAAATTTGAAAATTCAAAAAAATCAAAGAAAATGTTTAGAAACTCAAATTTGAAATTTGCATTCAAAATTGAAGGAATGAGATATTTTAGAATTTGAAAATTAAAATTATTTAAAATTAGATATTTTTCAATTTTTGTTTTATGAAATTTATGATGGTGGTTGAAGGAGTTTAGGGCAAAAAAATCCTTATGTTTGAATTTTTGCTCTAAAATTTGGATCTTGGAGTTTTTGAGAAGATTGAATTTGTGGGAGAAAGATTTCTTCAACTTTGTGGGTTTTTTGATTGGGTTTGTGAAAATTTGTGGGGCTGGATTTGGAAGCAAGGTGGGAAGCTTGGCATCAGCTGGACCTCCTGAAACTCAAGGAAAAACTAGGTTCTTATGTTTTAAATGTTGTTTGAAATTTTGAAAATTTAAATATTGATGGTTGAAGATCTTATGGAAAGGAATTTTAAAATGTTGTTGTTTGAATTCAAATATGGCAAGATTGGAATTATGTCTTTCAATTTGCATTAAGACTCTTTTAGATTTAAATGGTTTTCAAAAATGATGTTTTTGGAATTTAAATCATTGTTCTTGAATTTTATCATTCTAGTTTTCTCAATTTATTCTAGTTTTTAAACCAAAAATACATATACATATATATACATATATATACTTTAAGGTATATATATATATATATACATATATATATATATATGCATTTAATTATGCTGGTAAAAAGATTATTATAAATGAATATTGTAAACCGAATTTTTGGGGCGGATTTCATTGTTTATGAAATCGTGTTTTTTGGAAAAAAAAAACGTAGGCCCGAAATTGGATTTTAGGGTTTTAATTTATAAAACAATTTTTTTGAAAATTTCATGGGAGGCAGCTAGGGGCTCAACCCCCGCCACGCCCCATGGGAGGTAGGTGGAGGGAGCCACGCCCAGTGCGTCCTCCCCTCCTCCCCTTACCTTGTGCCTCTGTCGTCACTGCCATGGGTGTGACGACTGTGCTCACCCACAGTCACCGCCCCCATTAATGGGGGTCAGTTGTGTGTGAACACAGCTGGCCGGCCTATGTAAAGTGTGGCTCCCCTATGACCTGCGCAGCCCGCGAACCAATGCGGCCACCTATGAGGCCGGCGCGCGGATCGATAACTCAACTTCATTTTTATTAATTATATAAAAAATATATATATTTTAATATATATTTAATATTATAATATATATAATATTTATATTATTATATTATAATATTATATATATATTAATATTTATATATTTTGTTGCATAATATATATAATATTATTTATAATATGACATTAATATATTAATATGTATTATTTCAAGAATAATATGTATTAATTATTAATACTATATTGTATAATATTATAACAGTATTTTGGAGGAATTGAATTTTTATTTGAATGGATATATGCATAGTTGTGAAATAAATTTATAATGCATAAGAAATTATTGTTTTCTTTTGAACATGACTTAAGGTTAATTAGGGAAATGAAAAAAAAACATATTACCTCTAGTTGAACCACTGTTTTGTTATAAACAATATTTTATTGAGAATAGCATTGATTTAAATATTATATATATGCAAGTCAAGTTAATTACTTTTATATGGTTATTTTGAAATGTGGAAACGATTAATTCAAGTTATGGTGTTTTGATTAGTAGAATCAATCAATTATTTTATTATTAATGAAATGCAAGTAGGAGATTAAGTAGCAAATATTAACTTTCTCCCATGTCTGGAAAAGACATATTTTGTATCGGTTTATATAATGCAATAAATTCTTGAATGTTAGCACGAGGACATGGATTTAGAATATCCAAAGTAGATTTAATTCTTGTTTGACTTTTATCTAATTCCTGTCATCATTTGGAAATTGAGTCTTTACATTGGGCAAGGCTTCTAGTTGAGTTTTCCATTTAGTGGTTGTCGTTTGTTATGTCAGCCTGTTTTGTATTCCTTGGGTGGTGCTTGTGAAGTTACCTGTTACTACTCGGTTTCTACGAACGAGTATGTTTGTACCTCCTTGGTGTAGGAGCAGATTATGGGATCTGTGTCTCCTTGTAAGGAGTGACCTTATATGTAGTTAGTGCCTCCTATGTTGGAGTGGTCTTATCCTTGTAGCCTCCTGAGAAAGGAGTGGACTTTGTTATGTGTGTCTCCTTGACAGGAGCTGTCAGGAGCAGATTTGTTACCTTGTTACCTCCAGTGTTTGGAGAGGGTTTTGACTTAGGTTGCCTCCTGAGAAAGGAGTGGTTGTAATACCTTGTTTGTTGCTCCTTGTACCCTTGATGTTTGGATGTTATCTATGTGTTGTCAAGTAGAAGAGTGGCTTCTGTTGGGGCCAGAGCCCGGAAGAGGTAAGACTGGGTAACCTTTGGAAGTGGTATAATTAAGTGATAACTAAATCAATATTCTTAGAGTTTGGGTAGTACTTCACACTAAAAAGATAAGTATCCCTCACTCATAGATGCAAGGGCTTGTTTAGACTTGAGATGAGTGAGAAGGCCATGGGATGGCAAGGTCATCTATCTTGTCTATACGAAAGGTATTTGGCTCCGCATTAGGAAGTGTGAGGGCCGAGGGTCGGTTTGGGTTACCTTCCTTACGATCCGCTGGGTAGCTCAGGATGAACTATGTGATGACACTCTGTCTAGGACAATAGTTTAACCTTTGGTTTTGCTCTAGTAGGTATGCGGTCCAATGATCGGTTAGGGCCACCATCTTGATGATCAGTGTGGGTGACTCATGATGTACTGTGAGATGGCACGTTGTGTGACCATAGTTGGTACTTGTTTATGGTGGGTATGGTTTTCGTAACATACCTAATGTGACTATGGTTGGAGTTTGACTATGTGGTATGGTTCTTGTAACATAACTGTTCTGCTTTGTCTTTGGAAGCATTGTGTCCTTGTAGAGTTGTACTTATGTTTGTACTTGCATGGTATTTGATGTGTACTTTGGGATGTACTTGTGAGGTTCATGTGATTGGATGTTTCAGTTTGATTTAGTTATGTTAGCCTGTGTCTCGAGGTAGATGGTCTTGACTAGGATTCCTGGTTACTATCTCCTAGCACGGGGGGTGGGCCTTTTGGTTCCACTTGGTTCGGTGGCATGCACCTAAATCCGTTGGGTTCATCTTCATGTTCATGTGGACGAGACTTCCAGTTGGAGAGCTCATTGGTTTCAGTATCAGTTCTTGCTGTATTGCATTTCAGTTGCTTTGTATTATTTTACCCCTCAGTTTTATCGAGGTGGAAGTGTAATTGTAATTATGTTTATTGGACTTGCCTCATTCAAGGAATGAGGGTTGTAATCTTTTGTAATATAATATTTAATGATGGATTAATGCAATGGAAAGTTATCTTTATGTTTTGGTGTAATTCATCTTCTTTGGATGTATGTGCTTTAAATATTGGTTAATTAATTGACATGGTTTAAATCATGTTTTTAATTTGGGTTCTATTTAACCTTTGTCTCATAACCTTAGAGGATGTTGGCATTAGTTAGCAAACTTGCTTATTAATTATACTTTAAAAAAAAAAAAATTTATTCTGTTTAAGTAGTTTAATGCAACTTCCTCTAGGGTTGCGTGGCGGGGCATTACACATGGACCACTAATGGCTGGCCCTACCCCTCTATCACCTCCACTGCCACCATCACTGTCATCATTGCTGCTATCATCACTGCCACTCTCCGTGTTACTGGCTGCTGGAGTACCACCCTCACTCTCTACGGAACCCTCTATCACATCCTCCTCTACTGGTAGCGATGCTGGCTCATTTGGAATAGTGATACGAGGATGTGGAACCAAGGCTAGGAATGTAGCATACTCCTTTGTGGCTGGTGCCTCTGCAATGTCTCTCCGCATATCCCAGGGTGATGGCTACAGTACCCTGTATCCCTCTACTAAAGCATCATACGATAGATAGGGCCCCCAATCAGGAATATCCATCTGCTGCCTAGCATAGTGGGCTACCCCCTATGGCATACACTACATGATGCCATACTGTCTATACACTTGGCGCAACAAAAATCTCTCTAAGACAAATGGTGTTCGGCCGATCAGATACATGAAATCACATAAGTATCCCAACACAGCGTCATCCTCATCCCACTGCTCATAGTCTAGGTATGGACACCAAGTAACATTCTCTGTGTCATCATACACCCGCCTCCAATGCTCTAACTTGCCCATCTGGGCCTGTGTAAGATGACCTTTGTATCTGAAAACATAGGGTCTGCCTGTTGGTCTACCTGCCATTGGAAATGACTGAGCAATAGCAAAATGCTCCCATGCCCACACCTGTAACATGTTCATCCTTGCTGATAAGCTACGTGCCCCTAGGTACACAACTGAATGAAGATCATGATAAAGATGTGCCAACATGCACATCCCCCACACATATCTGGTACCATGTACCATCATACTCTCTAGAGTCTTGACCCAGCCCACGAGGAATCCCTTTGACCTATGATCAGGGCAAAGGAAACCTCCAAAAAAGCTAGCAAGCACTACTGGTAGTGTCATGTAGGAATCAACGATCCTCCTCCATCGAAGGCTCAGACCCTCAATATTTTGATCTTGAAATACTCTATGAAGAGCATCTCTATCGCCGGTCTCATGGGAATCATATGATACAATCTCGCCCATAAAAGGAATGTGAAGAATCCACCACACATCCTCAGGTGTGACTGTCATCTCGCCAGTGGGTAGATGAAAGGTGTTGTAGTCACTATGCCACCTCTCAGCCAAAGCAATCAACAAACCCTGATTAATCCTAATTTGGGGCATATCAAGCAAGCTAGTAAGGTCGCATCGACCTATAACCTAAAGCTCATCTAGTGTCAGATGAGGTATCAAGTCCGTGGTCCAAGGAAACCTCTCTCGCATCTGAAGAGTACCCAAATCCTCCTATCATGATAATGAAAAATCCACAATCAGTGAACTATGTCAAAAAATAAAAAATCATTCTACTATCAAGTCTATTCCAAAAATTTGGTATGAATTTTCGATCAAAATTCATGAGCGAACATCAGCAAACCTCACCTATCATGAGGTTCATCAAACAGTATCTAATCTCGCCTATCATGAGATTTAATACATATTGAATCATCTCCTCGCCTATCATGAGGATCATCACAAATCAGATTTCTTCTCGCCTATCATGAGAAGGTAGTCTTATTTAAATCATCATATTCCTACATCAAGAATTTGGATTATCAATCATACCAATCCAAAGAATGGACATGATCAGAATTAACGAAATCAGCGTTTAATAAGTCAAAATGTACAATTTTGACATGAAAGCACTAAATCAGGCACCCGAAGCGCTAAATCCCAAAAGTGCTACTTTATCACTCTAAAGCGTTAAATTAGGCACCCAAAGCACTAAATCTCAAAAAGCTCTATTTTACCCTAAGCACTGTTTTTTTGCATCAAAGCGCTACAACAGTCCGTCAAAGCACTGCTTTACCAGAAGCGCTTAGACAAATCATGAAAGCGCTAATCAACCAAATCAAAGCACTAGATTTCTCTAAGCGCTAAAATCTAGAATCAAAGCGCTAAAATTCAAAACCTAAGCGCTATAACATCGAAAGTGCTACATTACCCTATGGAAGTGCTAGAGGATTTAATGCAAGTGCTAAAATTGAAAGTGCTAATCTACAAACTAAAAGCGTTACACCGGAGTGAAAGCACTACAATGCAGCTTGGAAGCACTAAAACGGGAAAAATACGCTGAAAGTGATAAAATGCATAAAAAACAAAAATGCATGAATTATGAGGAGGATTAGGGGTACATACCAGAGGTCCATACGCAGTTGGCCGTCAATGACATCAAACGCACTCGAAATGATGAGTGTGGTAAGGGATTGGCATCCTACTCCTACTGGCTAAAATGCCTCTATCAAAGGATTTTCAAACTCAAAAGTGCAAATGACTATGAAAATGACCTTTTGGACTATATATAATTTTTCAAAAAGGAATTTTTGAGGGATTTTATTATATTTTGATTAATTTTATTTGTGAAATTAATTGAAATTCATCCGCGGGCTATATTTCTTCATCATTTGTCGGGAGATAAATTATTTCATCATCATATCTTTATCAAATCATTAGAAAATCATAAAAATTCTACAAATCATTAATTTATCTCCCGAGGGGGCATATTATCGACAATCATCTGAAAATCAATGTCTAGGGCATACGAATTTTTTTTTTTTATATCATCGATCCTGGCAGTAGCAGCAAAATTTTCTTCGAAGCAACGCGTAAACACATCACTTCGAAGAGGGGCAAAATGTATACACCTAAATTTGGTCTGGACCATCTGATTAATTAAATACGAATTATTTGATTAATTATCCTAATTTCCTCTACTTTTAAATAAATAGAAATATTTATTTATATAGTTCACATTTAATTCATCTTAATTAAATAAACAAAATTAAATACTTTGTTTGATTTAATTATCAAATCCCTAGTTTATTCTATCACATAAATCTTAAACTAATTAAATAAAGATTAAACACTTTATTGATTAATTGCCATATTCTTTTGTCTAATTTAATAAACAACTTCTATAGTTCATTTTATTAAATTATTTATCCCTCTTTTGCTAATTTAAATAAATCAAAATAAAATATTTGAATAAAATCATAAAGAATATTCCATCTATAATTCCTCAAAAATGAATTAGATGTCCTATGTTTAATTTATGTCTAAAATATGTCACAATTAATGCTTTGAAACCTCACGGGAAATTTTGGAGACAAATTGGAGACAAATTCCAAAATCTTCTCTCAATCCTCCTCCATCAATCTTTCCTCTTCTCTTGCCTGGTGTTTTCATGGGTAGAGACAATCACCAAATTTCTCTCAATCTCCTCCATCTTTCACCATTCAATCCTCCAGATTGAATCCGAGCCTCTTAATGTCTTCCCTGTGCATTTCTACAGCTAGGAAATCTATAAATAAAGCCTCATTGAACCAAGAAAGGATCCAGATAATCTAACTTATGCACTCTTATTCTATAGGAATTCAAGCAATCAAGTATTAAGCATCAAACATCCAACATCCAGCAATCAAACTTTCACATCATGGTTGCTTCTTGTAGCTACATGTATTTGTTTCATGTCAATCCATGTTAGTTTAATTTACTTATCATCTAGTATTATCACATTTAGCTTCATATCATTGCATTAGCATCCATCTTGTTCTTTGAATTGTCATTTTAATAATCATAGTATCCTCACGATCTGAGAGCAATAGTGGTTTAATAAATCTTTGGAGATAGAGAACAATATGACACATTCAATTGATTATTGCTTTGATTTGATTCATTCAACTTTGTCTTTGATATAATGTCTTATTAAGAAGTGTGTTCTGTGCTTTACACCTTATCCACGCTTAGACATAGTAACAATTTAAAGTGGATGAAATATTTTAAAAGGCCATACATTGGCCACCGGGAATAACAGCTGTAAGTGTCAGCTCCATGAGGGTACAACAAAGGAAGGGGAGGCAGCGCTGGGCTACCTCCTCACGCGCCTCCCCCATGGGGGCAGCGGCTAGAGAGGTAGCCATGTGCCCCCCCCCAAAATACAATCACATTTTAAAAAAATATGAAAATGCTTGCGAATTCATAATACAAATTGTCGCAGGTTTTTATTTTTATATGAATTTTATTTTATATAAACTAAAGTTTGGGTCACGAAAAAACACGAATTCGCTGTACGGATTGTGTTTAAGGTTTAAAAAACAAACAACCAACTTAAAAGATTTGACAGAAATACATATACATATATATATATATATATATATATATATATAAACATCAAACGATTGATCTAAAAAAGAGCAATTCTTTTTTCCAAACTATCTCTACAACAACCATCATTATTTTTTTCAAACACATGTTGAAAACAAAATATCTTTTAAAATCAATTAACACCAATCACTTTAGATATTTTCAGAAATTAAAAAAATTTAATTATTTCCAAAAATACATAGTACTTCTAATTTAAATTTAATCCAACTAATTTAATTAATTAATAAAATAAATTTAATCTTAAGATTAAATTATTTTACCAAATATATTAAATTAATTAATTAAATTAAATTACAATCTTCCAACATAATAATCAAAATTACTTAAATAATCAACTAAAATATTTAAATTATTTATTTACCTTAAACACACTTTGCAACATAAATAATATCAAGGCAAAATTTAGCAACATTATAACAAACAAATCTAGTTAAAACCGACGATACACTATGACTAGGGTAGTGGCTTGACACGGGAAAGCTAGCTACTATCTCTCGATCAACATTATCGTTGGGCAATAGACACGTTCAAACTTATGAAACCAGGTGGAGTCGATGTCCTTTATTTGCAAACGTGCAAGCGAAGCATATATCGAACATGCATATATATATATATATATCATAATAAAATACACCGCAAAGAGAGAATCGTGGAATCGCATGGTGCTCGCAAGTGAGTGGTGCAATTCCGTCCCCTTCACCAATACAATGTCACAAAACTGATGAATCTAACATCAATAATCTACTTTAGAACATATAACAATATTAATTCAAATAGTCACTATGCTAATAAAAAACATGTCATAATAATAATATCAGAATAAAGTACCATCTCATCATAAGATAAAATCCACATCGCTCTAAAATTAGCGATCAAATAATAACAAAGCATCATAGTCTATCATAATCAAGGTACTAACAGAAAACATAAACATAACAAAGACACACTCTCTGTTCAAAAGAACAAAACGTAGAGGTGCTACACTACTTTAACTTTACACCTCACAAATATAGCTTGTATATTTACTTCAAATTTGTGTTTTAAATTTTACATCATAGCTCTTTGAATTTTCTTCTCTTAATAGATGTATAAAAACAAAAGATTTTGGTTGTTTCAGACCGAGTAGAAGCGGAGAAGGATAAATTTCTCTCAACACTGGCCTTCGTTTTCATTTGTAACAGAGACCAAAGAGTGGCCGGCCTTCATTTGTAAGTTTGCGTTGGTTGTGTGAGCATTGGCAGCCACCAACATATAAAGTTTTAAGTGAATCCTACAAATTAAGAGAAGACGTTCAATAAAATAAATCTTCCAAAATTTGTCGCTTGAAGTGAAATGTACTTTTATTGGCTTTGAAATAGCCAGTCAATCTGTGGACAATTGCATTTGTAATATATGAGATGGCACATGAATACCTTTTCCTTTGTATTATTCGGAAAATTATATATCAATAACTTGACTATTTTAATTACTACAATGCTAATCTACATGACTATCAACACGACTCGCATGTTTGTTTTGTCGGAGATCTCTATGTACTGTTGCAGATTCCAATCTTCATCGTCTTCTTTCTGTTCCCTTTTTATGTGTCTCCTTCTAAGGGCCCATACACTCATCTCGGATTTCTAACTCTCTCTACCCAACTTCTGTCATTGTAATTTTAACCATGCATGTGCCGCCCATGCCTAATAAATGCTGCTGCAACAATGTTTGTTGCCTTCCATTTAGATCTTTCAAATTGGTTTAAACAAGAATAGTGATATGCCCGTATTGATTAATATTGTTTTAATAAGATAATTTTAATATAGAGTTAAGTGTAGAATAATATATTTAGAAAAAATGGGATTCATCTCTATTGTTTTAGGTATATAGAAGGTTCCATTTTTTGGTGTGCAATTTTTTTTTATGAAAAAAGTTGTTTCCAATTTAAATGATGGTTCTTCTTTGATGTGAAGTTAGTTGGATCTCTCAATTTTTGATACCTTTTGTTTTTGTTATCTTTTACAAGATAAGTTTCATGGATGGAATATGTGATTTTCTGGATTGTTCTTAGTGATAATTTTAAGAAACCCTCCTAAAATATCATATAAAATTTTATCAAACATTGGTCCAATGCATAAATAATCAAGGTAAATATATGTCTATTTTGGGAAAAAGTAATTTAAATGGTCAATTTTCCTCATATTTGTTAAGATTTTTAGATTTTATTCACAAATTATAAATATTCATGAAAAAAAAAGACAATTTTAATTGAAATAATTATCAATTGAATTCAGAATATATAATAAATTAGCAAGTAAATTATACAATGGTTTAAGAAAAATTCACAAGATAGGTAACAAAATAATTAGTATGATAACTGATAAGGATTAAATCATTTGCGAAAATGTTAATGACAACATTCATATAACTATAAAAATAGAGAGCAATTTTCACAAATATTTTTTATTATCTAATTTATGATGATCAATTCTTTAGTTTTATTCTAGGTTCAAGTTCTCATAGACCCAAAATTTCAATTATTTTTTGAAATAAACCTATTTTAGAGACAAGTGTCAATGATTAAATTACATTTGTTACTAATTGTGAGCTCTTTCTGTTTTTTGGTTTGATGTGGTGGCTAAATTAGAATGATATTGGAAGAACAAGCCTTTACAAGCAAGGGGCCACTAAATTGATGTGAAGGAATTTGGCAATATCACAATATTCCTTCCTAAAAATAGATAATTTTTTTATCGATATTATATCCAGTACATGTAAGTTCTATGTGAATGATGAAGGGGTCGATGTACCTAATAAGTACTGCATCTTCTTTTTCTTCTCTAATGACATAATGGAATAAAATTATCAAATTGACAATAATTTATAGATGGGTGGGGCACCACTAAGTTGACATCACATCATTTTTCTCTTCTTGGATTAAGGAATTACAACAATAGAAGAGTTGGATTCTACTTGAATGTAAATCTATATGCCATTGCCTGATGGTGTAATAAAATAAAGGTATGAAACTAAAAAATATATTAAGATGCAAAAATTGGCCAAGTTGCCTAGCTTGCATTGATATTTTTTCTTTTAGTAGAATATAGGTAAAAAAAGCCTAAAACTCATGACATGGATAAATTAGCTAATAACATAATATCATTGAGTTGTTAGAATAACAAATCTTTCAATATATACCAATCATTTATTAAAATTAAGATCAATTATTTCTTGAATGATCTATACCTATTTAACATATAATTTATTGAAGTGTATCAAAATATCCACCTATATTTAACAAAGGGCCCAAAAATCAAAGTGACCACCTCTATGTTTCTTAACTGAAAATCACACAAATTTATAAGTTCATTTTGCACTAATGATAAAATACATATTGAAGAGAATTTTATTAAAGAATCAAATGGGGCCCAATAGTGCTTCACTCATCAAGGAGAAAATTAGAATGAAAAATGAATAATGGAGATATGGTTATCTACAACTTCCATGTAGATTAATATATTATAAATTTATTAACCATTATCAATTTTTTTGATTAAAGTATGTTCACGGTAAGTACATCTCACTTAAGTGAGAATTAAATAAATAATGATAGGAATACATAACCTCTTTGTAAATACTTTACAATATCTAATATATGATGATCACCAAATTAAGTTCTATTCTAAGATGGACTTCTAACTCACCCACATTTTGAGTTAAATCTTTTAGAATAGGCCTCCTAATGATACTTTGTCTTGCAATGACCCTCAGGTGAAAAATTAATAATGTTAAAATTGAGTTAATATCATGCATATTATGTAGGAATTTTTTTTACTACAGTCAATTAAATAGGTGTTTGGAGGAACAACTCCTTGCCTAAGGTGAAATTCTTTTGGTGGATGACTTACCATGAAAAATTTCTCACACTAGATGATATACAAAACAGGGGCAGACATCTTGTTAACAAGTGTTTTCTATGTGAAATTGAAGCTGAAAAAATTTCGCACTTTTATTTTACTTCTCCCATTCTTGATAAGTACATCAAAAATAATTAATCCTTATTCAAGGTCAAATAGGTTTGGCAAAAGGATATCAAGATGGTGTTGGAGGGGTGATCCCCATTGCTGTCTCATCTTTTTCTCACTGAAATTTGGTGGAAAGCTCTCCTTTTCATAGGTTGGGTGCTCTAGAGAGAGCACAACAATAGGTTTTGTAGAGATAAATAAAGCCCATGGCAGGTTGTTGCAAATAATATTTGTAGTGTAGAAAATTTTACTCCTTTCTAAGTGAAAGGACAAATTCACACTTAGTTTGGACCTATTTTAGTGACCTTTCATTTATGCATCTTGAAACCTCATTAATAAGCCCCTAACACCATTTATTATGCATTCTAAGGCCTATTTTAAATATTTCGTGACATAACCCACATTGAATAAACACTATTAATTGATTTAATGCCTCAACATAATCTAAGTCTTGAGGTTTTAGGTCATGACCCATTCGCCCATGGGTGAATGGATCCCCTTTAAGTTCTTAAACTTAAATTAAAATATGTTTTTGGCTACATTTCAAGGTCCTAAATTCAAATTTTAAGTATTAGCTTTTAGGATTTAATAAACAATAAATTAGAAAGGAAGCCTATAAAACTAAGTCTTTCAATCATTTTTTACTAGAAAAATGAGAGATTCACATGATATCACAAGGATTTACACTCAAGAGCAAGGAGAAATTAGTAAAGCATTCAAAGTTGAAGTCTTGGAGCAACATTCTATTTGTTTTTGTAGGTCTTCAAAACTCATTTTACCAACAAGATCAAGCATTGTCAAAGATTGATGATAGATGCCTATGGAGGATCATGATGGATTGTAGGTTTTGGGAGATGCACCAAGCCATTCAACAAAGCTTAATGAATTGTTTCCTAAGTGGTTCCATCTTCTATTATCATTTTATTTTTTTCTTAAAGGAAGGTTTTATTAGATTTGTGATCTATTAGGGTGATTTTACATCTCTTAACGTAGGTCTTCATCATTGTTCATGTTTCATTGGAGATCTTATTATAGCACATTTGAATAGGGTTTCTTTGCATGCTAACTCTTAACAATCTTAGACACACTTAAGATTAGGGATTACACACTTTTAGGTTTTAGGTTTGTACTCTTCATCAAGGTTTAATTACCAAACTTGGGGTTTGATCGAGGCATACCCCTATCCACTCCAAAAGAAATGATTTTTCTTTTCATATTTATTGTGTAGGTACAAATTTGGAAGAGAAGGTTCAAAAGTGCAGGAAGGAAGTGCAGACACGGGACTCAAATATCTATTTTTGATTTTCTAGAAAGGGAGACCTGGACCCATTTTCCCATAGGAAAATGAGTCTCTGACAACCTCACAAAAAAATCATTTTGCAATAGGTTCAAAATATTCAAACCTTCTTAAATCTATCAAATATTTTTTGTTTCTCATAGCTTTATGCTTCATCTACAAGATTGAAGTGTCATCTTGCAATTTTTGGTTGATTTAATATTTTTAGTTTTTATCCCAAACATGCTATTTAGGTTGATATCCCCATCCTCAATCATAAGGATTCAGTAGATTCCCTCATTGAGTTGACTCACCTAAGGGTTTTAATCCAATTCTTTGTTTAGGTCCATCATACCTTCATTTCCCCCATTTCAAATTAGTAAACCCTATTTTTCTATGTTTCAATATTATTAACCACATTATTGAGAATCTTAAACTGACCTCTTATAAGCCAAAATAGTCCCTTCAATCTAGAGTTCTCCATTTTTTTAATCTTGGAACTTATTTGAGGCTCTTAATTTCTTGAGATCATGTACTCCTTTGCATAGGAAAAATAATCCTTGGTCCCTTGATGCCGGTTGGCTTAATCTCAACTTTGATGCCTTATTCAAAGGGAACCTGGGTTGAGTGGGTGGGGGTAGCATAATCAAGGACCATCACAGGAAGTTGGTTTTGGATTATGCAGTTAACCTAGCCTTAAAAACTTCAAAATTTGAAGAGGTGGTGGTTGCTTATCATGAGATCTATATTTCCAAGAACGTTGGAGTGTCCAACCTAGTAATTGAAGGCGATTCTATAAATACAACCATGTTGTTGAATGGGAATGTGAACCCTTCTTGGTCCCGTAATCCTCTTGGCATGAAATGTCATGATGAAACTTGGTATTTATAGATTTTACCACATGTTCAAAGTTGGGAATAAAGTGGTTGATGATCATACAAATCTAGAATCCTTCACACCAAAAATTATTATTTGGGATGATCTTTCATTAATCCCAAACTATGTGTGAGAGTTATTATTAAATGATGAAAAAATCCTTTAATATTGAGTTTGAGTTGAACACCTCATCGGCTCAAATTGACAAATGGCACAAATTGTGTTTAAGGAAATATTTTCATCTGACCCAGTCTTTTAATAAGTTGCCTCTTCTTTTGCTTGTTCATTTTTTGGGTGTTTCTATAGAATTCCTATTTTTTCTCTGTTTGAAGTGAATATCACTATGGGAGGTGACCTTGTCTTTGAAGATCTTGCCTCTTGTGAGGTCTGAAATAATGATAAGGATGTCTAGACTATCCTTCAACAAGGTAAGTTACCCAGTTATGTCGATGGTGGGATGTGGCCTATTCCTAATATTTCCATGGAATTTTTTAATTCTTGGAAAGATGGAAATATTACTATCAAGGAGTACTTCATTAATATGGAGATTATTACTCAAGTAACTCGCCTCTCCTTGTAAGGGACATGTATCCTTAGGAAGCTAAAAGACCATTATCAAAAGGAGATGGAAAGGTTCTTAAAGAAAGGGGAAAATATCAATCAAGTGTAGAATGGGTTTAATAGAGATGACCGCCAGGGTGTTTATAGCAGAATGGCAAAGGTTCTAATGTGTTATGTTACCCTAAAAGGTAGGTTTAAGAATTTCTATGTCTGCCTATTTCCAATGTTGAATCATTTCCGCTATGATGTTAAATAATCTTTGCATTATGGAATTTTTTCTTCCCTCGATCAATCTATTAAGGTTTGTTTAGGATAAAAAGAAGAATCTACTCTTGCACTAGGGGTTGTTATATAGATTGTTCTATTTTTAAGCATCCCTTCCCCTTCCCTATCCTTTGCTAAGAAAATATCTCTTATGGTTAGAGACTCTGTTAAACCATTAGAGGGTCCCTTCTCTACCCCTGGCCCAGATTTTGACGTTGTCCTCCTCTCAAAGAATTACCACATCTATAGGTAAATCCTTTGCCACTAAGGCCCCCACCCTAAGTTCTAAAAAAAAATCATTTTTTGACCCCATTTAAATTTTTATTTATAATACTCAAAATTGGGCTAATGAATCCTGGAACCCCAACCTAGATGGCTACCCCATTAGTTCCACTTTTCATAAAGACTTCTCTAAAGTCCCCAAATTCCCCTACTATTTGTGTAAATTTCGATAATGCCCTTGAAGAACCTAAATTGGATGATGATGTTATTTGTGCCAAATGTGCCCCCTTGAAACTTAAAATTAATGACTTGATCGAGGTCGTGATTGTTCAGAATGACACTCTAAAATGGCTTCTTTCCCAGCTTATCATGACCAAGGATAAAATTCAACATTTGGAGGAGAAGGTGCTTTATCAAAAGGAGACCTAAATGGGTTAGGTTGATAATGAAGGTCATTAGAAACTTTTATCTTCCCTTTCCAAGTCATTTGACAAGTGAGACCATTGGGAAAATGAATTCATTGAGCTCAAGGAAGCTGTAGGAGGAAGTGGCTACCATGCGTAGAAATCATGATATAACTCTTAAGTGTCTATAAAATATTATAGAATATAGAAAGGAAATGGTTCAAAACACTATGGACACCATTTAGGTGAACTCCAACATGAGCTCCATAATAGCCATGGAAAAAGGGTCAATGATGACTATCAGGAAGATATGCACTCAAAGAAGAAGGGTAAGGAAGGGGGTAGTTCTATTTCACCCAATACTCAAGAGGATCAGCCTACACAACAGAAGGATCTATCGTTTGAAGAAAAACTACATTTTTTTGAAAATGAATGGTAGAAAATTAATAGCCTTAAGTTTCTGGGAGACCAATAGTTGGTTCAATCCCTGGATGGTTCTCCCATGTGTTTTTCTTCTTTCCTTCTTTTGTTGGTCTTTGTGTAGCTATTTTTATTTTTCTTTCTAGGTGCCTCATCTCTTGTGAGCTCCCCTTCTTGGCTTCTATGGTTGTTTTGTAAATTCAATTACGAGCTCTTCCTGACTTTAATATAATCAAAACATTTACTATAATCAAATATAATATTTTTATAATATCAAACATGATGTGACCTCTAAGTTGTATAGAATTAATTTTTTACATCGCTTGTACTCTTATAATATTTATGGATTTTATTAGGAAAATAATTTTGTATGTTTTTCCACTTGTGAGAATTTTGTCCACTATTCTTCTCAATTGTGATTGACTAGGAAGATATATGTTTTTATATATGGATATATATATATATATATATATGGTGTTGATTATATTAATAATATATATCTAAACATATCACTTCCACCTTGTTTTCAAAATGCTAGTGCACCATGGTTGTCATTTGGTTCTTCTAGGTTGTTTTGGATGCATGTTGTGAATATAATAGGGGTAATTACTAATGACACAAAATTTGACATCTAGGAAATATAGAGACCCTCCTAGGTAGTGTTTTTGTAGGCTATTTATAACTTCCCCATGATATTAGCCAACCAATTTAATCTTTATTAAGGATATTTCGGGTGAGGATACTGTAGCCATGGCAAGAACACTTGGGCAAAAAACTAGCATTTAGAAGAAGTTGATAGAGAAGCTAGCTTTTATTGTGCCCTTAGATGATAATAGACTATGGTTGTTAAATATTACTATACAAAACCATTATGATTGTCTTTTATATTCCTAGTAGAAATTTGAGGTGATTCAAGTGACAAATCAATAACTGGGGAATTTTTTATCAAATAATGTTATAGAAAATCATATAACATTTGTAATTTAAAATGAATTAATTTATTAAGGGATTAATTTTTTAATATGTGGAATATGATTAAACTTTTTTATGCATATTAAGGGCTACCATAAACTAGCTAGCAAATTTACTATGTATTTATTGTCTAAAAAGAGTGTAAAATATGCAAGGATAAAACTTAAATATATTTAGAGGGGTATAATTTTCCTCATTATATCCCACTTGGAATTAGAACATAGGGGGAACTAATGTAGTATAATTGGTTATGTTTGGTGAGATTGTATGTCATGGTTTGTAGTACTAGGTAGTTTGGTCATTTTAGTGGATGAAAATAAAGTTTTTGATATTTATTTCTTTGAATAAATCATTTATCTATAAATTATTTTATAAAATTAAGAATATTTCCTTTTTAGATTATAAAAATTATACTACCTAATTCTTCACTCCTATTTAAAAAAAAATAATACTAGTATATTCATATTTAGTGCACTACTAATTACACTCATTTATAGTTCACCTAGGCATCAAAGTCATGAAACCATTTAAAACTAGCCCCCCAAAACAAAATAATTTAAAATTATAATTATAATATAAGTAATATACAGGTTGTAGTCATTAGTTTCAATTTTATGCGTTCTTCACTCATAAGTTCATCTCTTTAATTTTATTTTACATAATCCTTGATAGGGTCTATTATCTAAAAATAATTTAGTTTAATCCTCAAACATTATATTTATGAGATTAATCCACCACCTTGAAAAGAAGCATGCAAATCCATATAAGAGAATGGAAAAAAGGTACACCTAAGCAATATTATCTACTAAAATGGAAAAAAATATGAGAGAATATACCATATATTATTCTACACTAGCACCCCCTTTAAGGATAACTTATGTGGGTATAAAGAAATTGGGTCCCAACAACTACACTTAATAGGGTACCAAAGTACAATGCAACCTCTCATAAATTTTAGAATGGGAGAAAATTGAAAACAACTAGAAGGCCCCCTGAAGAGGATTATTTTACTAAAGTAGATCACACCCCAATAAGATCTCATAGATGAATGAATTTACTCTTTGTAAAAGGTTTGGTTAAAATATCAACGAACCTCCTCTAAATTTACTAGCAAAAGACTAAGTTGAAGATCTAACTATTAATGAGATCTTGAATGTAATTCATGTGAATCTTTGTGTTAAAATTGGTGATGCTAGACTAGATTATTGTATATTTAGATGGTTCTATTGTTGTCACAATAGATGGATTTTGGCTAACTAAACAAAATACCAAACACAATGAGAATCCCTTGAAGAGAAATAGCCTCAGTAGCTACATTAACAAATTACCTCTAGTATTTCTCTATGGATGATAAAGAAATACTATTTTTCTTCTTGACCAGCCAACTAATATGATCATCCCCCCCACCCCCCGAACCTAGATGGGTAAAGCTTAAATTTAACAGCTCAGCTAAACCAAATCCAAGTCGGGTGAGTGGGGGTGGGGTCATTCATGATCACAAGGATGATTTAATCTTGGATTATGCAATGAACCCGAGGGTACAATCATCCAAATTTCTTGAGGTGGTGGAAACTTTTCATGGCATTCAAATGACCCCGCAAGATAGGCTTTCAAATTTGGTCATCAAGGGAGATTCTAGAAATACTATCCTCATTCTGACAAGGAAGGATAATCCTTTTTGGGCACTCCGAGACCCCGTTTCATCTGTTCATAATCTAATGATTTCCCTCATAAATTGCTTTTCTATTCACATGTTTAGAAATGACAATAAAGTTGTCGATGCACATGCTAATATTGGATCCCTCACACCAAATTTAGTAATATGGGATAATATTTTTCATATCCCTAGGCATGTATGTGAATTAATGAATCATGATGCCAAAGTTCTACGAAATTGAGATTGAGTTAGATTCAATATTATCTCTCTTTCAAATTTTCCACGAGTTTCACTTATGGAAAATTAATCCCTTTAAGAAATATGTTCATGAACTCATTTACATGTGGCTCTAGCATTTGTATTGGGATTTCTAGAAACGATATTTCCTTGCTCTAAATTTTATGAATTCTACCATGGGAGGTGAATTGGTCTAGGAAAAACCTACTAATTGTGAGATGTGGAAACAAGACAAGGAATTTTGGTCCATCATTCAAAGGGGCCAGCTAGCGTTGTATCTGGAAGGAATTCTAGGGCATGACCCCAAGCTCTCTATGAAATTCGCTACCCCTGGGTGGATGGCACTGTCATTGTTAGTGGGTATTCCTTCATGGTGACTATTGAGATTATTGTAGAGGTGACATGGTTATCATTGGAGGCTATTTTCATTCCTTGTAAGCCCAAGGCCAGTTATCAAAAAGACATGGAAAACTTTTTGAAAGAGGATGAAAAAGTGAACAGACTCCAAAATGGATTCAATTGGGCTGACCTACCCCGTGTTTGAAGTAAGGTTGTAGAAGTCCTGATGAGGTATGTTATGTTTGAGGGTTGATTCTATCGATTTAATTCTCATTTATTTCCAATGCTTAACCATCTTTGTTATAATATAAATATGAACTTTTCCTTTTGGATTTTGTCATCTCTTGAACAAATTGTTAAAAACATCCACTTGGTAAAACAAAGAATTTACGGATTCACTAGGGTCTTATCTTCCAGCTCTATTAGTACAAGGCCACTTTGTTACCCTACTTCAGCCATGACCATGGTAAAACCTCTTCTAATGAGGAAACCCCTCTTGACCCCATTAAAATTGCTCGCTTGTTTGAGCCCACTCCTATTTGTACTTCTGGGTCGAATGAGTTAGAAAACTCAGATGAGGAGTCATGGAATCCCACCCTTTCCATTTCCACCATGCACTCCCCTATTAAGGAAAATTTTTATGATGTCCACAAAACCCCTTATTATTAACCCTAGCCTTCAAAATTACCCTAATTTCTACATCAGTTTGGAGGGGAATCATGCCAAACCTAGGGTGGGTTTTGACATTCGTGCTCTTAACAACCCCCTTTGTAACAAAACTAATGAAATTTCTATGATGGTTAATATCCAAAATGACATTATTAAGTGGCTCTTGGGTCAGTTGGTTACTACAAAAGAGAGAATCCAAATTCTAAGAAATAAGGTGTTGCACCAATAGGTTTTATGGCCGCGAGAGGTGGAGGACAAAGGCCATTGGGAAATGATAGCATCTCTAGCTAAGTCATTTGAGCATTGGGGAAAATGGGATAAGGAGCTAGAAGAGTTGAGAGCTATCATTGGAATGTAGGAGGAATAAAACAATCTATAAATGGAGATTAATGCTATATGAGTATGTGCAGGATCATGATGGGCCAAAAAGTGGTGATATGGTGGGTATGTGGTTGATGAATTTTTCTTTACCCAAAATTAATTAAATGCAAAGGGTTTTAAAGGATATTCTCAACTTTCCACCAATTTCAATTATGGTTTACTTTGAATTTAATAAATAATTATTATTCATTTTCTATTTGAATTATGACTAAAGTCTTGATTGATAGGCTGATTGAAAAAAAACTATAGCTTTCAAACGATATCACATTTTTTGAATCCAAAACATGCGTCACATTCTATGCTTCACATACTATAGGATTAAAAAAAAAAATCATGAAGTTTTGACCAAGTTAAGGTTGTTAGACATACGAGTTTGTATATTTTTTAAAAGTTGTAATAAAAAATTTATAATTAATTATTCACTTGGAAAAAAATTACAAAAAAATATGCATCACATTAGGACATGAGTCCTCTACTTATATATAGAATATTATAAAAAATAATTATCATTTTATTATGGTTAGGGTGGTCAGACAAACACCTACTTCTTATTTTTTCCCTGAAATTTCAATTTTTCAACAAATATATTTAAAAAAAATAAAAATAAACCTACTAGTTTAGAAAATACATTCAATTTTCTACAGATTCTATTCTTACATATATTTGAAATAATATAGATAATTTATTCAAAATTTAATGTGAAGTTGCCTAACTTTGATTTTTTTTAATTTTTCACCACTTAAGGGCTTGTTTTCTCCATGATGATCCTGCACATACCCATACACAAGAACTAGGACAAAAATGCATAGTGCCTCTAGGTCACTATTGATTACAGTAAGGCAACCATGAAGAACACCACCCTCACCATTTAGATATTTGAACAAGAGATTAGGAAGGGCCAAGGAAAATGGGTGGCTAAGGAAGGACGTGATGATTGTCACAAGTAGAAGAAAGGTAAGGAGGTGTCCACAACTTAGCTCTAGATGTCATGGTGGATACTTAGGCTATACAAAAATTCCCTATACCTTTTGAGAAGAAGCTCCACTACTTGGCTCAGGAGTGGAAGGAAATCAATGGTATCAAGTTGTTGGGAGACCTATAGGTGTTATATGGTCCCATGCTAGTCTTTTTTTGTGCTATCTTTGTTTCTTTTCACTAGTTGGAGTATTTAAGTTTAATTTTAAGTTTATTCTTTAGGTTTTTGGGCGTTTCACTTCTTGTGAGCCCCTCATTTTTCTTAATGTATGTTTTGTAATGGGTAGTAGTCCTTCCAATCTTAATCTAATCAAAACTAGCTAATATGACCAGGACATAGAAATAAACTATAACCTAAAGTGGGCTCATGATTTTGATGTTAGCCCAATTTGAATCTATAAGGCCAATCCTGTCAACCTATGTACCAACTTTGTAATGAATTCCAAAATTTCAAGTACCGTAAAGGTAGAAGAAAATCCTCTTAGCTATTTTCTAGTGCAACTCATGAGGCTCCTACACGAATCTCAAAACCATCACCATTGTATATGAAATGGCATACTTGGTATGAGTCAAATATATGAGACTGCAAACAAGTTGTTGATATAAAGTAGCATCAAGAAGTGGTGTAGTACAATTGACATTTATTTTCTTAATGTTTTCCTTCACGATATCACAAGATAGTTTTGTGACATAATATTTTACAAAGCTTTATGCATAGATTTCCCATGTGTTTATCCAGCCAGTGATGACATCAATGTGAAAAATCAAGAATTATAATGATGTTGTAAAAGATTGACATTAAGTCTTTGTTTCATCATATTTTCTTAGGGGTTTTATTCATAATTTAATATTTATTTTATTAATTTTTATTTTCCATACAATAATTTTTTGTGTTTCTAAAGGATGGATGAGAATTGATAGATTATTAGGGGGGTTTCATCATGCTCTTTATTAGGAAAAAAGGATTTTGGCTACCTAAAAATAAAAAAACTTAACAAATCAAAACCACTTTAAGAAAAATATTTAATCTAAATCTTTCAAAAAATTAATATAAATTACCTCCTAAATGTTGAATCATTTTTATGAGGCATTTAATTATTACAAAACATAATCACATTATTCCTCAATTATGCTTTTCCATCTATATATTTAAGGAAAATTGAAAAATGTGATCACAATATTACAAGAAAATCTAACCATTATATTTTACCTCTACTTTTAGTTCCATGTGTATCCTAAAATGGTCATGCATCTAAAAGTACATGAGTAGTCACAAACATTCATGAAATTAAATTATAAAACATAAAATAATGAATTCAAATTATCTTAACTAAAAATAAATGTTCATCTTAGAAATGAAACTATGACTTATAATTTATTTATACTTAAAATTCCAGGTTTGTATTGATCATATTCATACCTATAATAAAAGATTGGCACTATTGAGAAATAGCCTTGGAAGCCTACCAAATAATATATACTAATATTTATTAAATTTTAAATAGATGAAAATATTTATATATATTATCAATAGAGAGGGTAATTATATTAATATTTATTAAATATTATAACGATTTTTTGTCAAGAGTTTGGAAGTTGGATCAAAGGGACATGAAGATCGGAAAAATATATATAAATTTATCTATATTTACTTTAGGATTTTATGACAGTAAACAATCAAATATTTTTGGATTTTTTTGGTTTTTAAATTTGTTTGAAATATTAGGCTAGGAAAAAGATATAAAAAATTTCCTATGACTCAAAAGAATAATATATCCTTTTAGTTTAAATTGGGGAGGTTTTAATATAATAATTTAAAAAATAAAGACACAAATAATCCTAAAACTGTTTAGTTAGGAGTGTCAATCCTCATAGGCCTACATAAATAATATCTATCAAGTGATGGATAGCTAGGCAATGCAAGCTCATGTACCAGTAATGCATCTATTCTACTATGTAGTGCTCAAAACTATCTATCTAATGTATGCAAGAAGTTAAGAATCCCATTACCTTCATGAAAGATATTTTTTTTGAGTGTAGGTAGGATGTTTACAAAATGCAGAGGGGAAGGGCAAGGAGTTTGGCCAAGCTATTCAACCTCTATGAATGAGACATTCAACCAAAAAGTAAATTGACTAGTTCTAACAAAATAAAAAATGTGTAGCAATCAAATTGTATTCTAAAAAAAAAAAAAACTTTTACTAATGTAAGATTACTATATAAAGTTTCCAAAAAATATTGTTTTTGTAGCACCCCTCCGATTTGCTTATGTTTTCAGATAGTGCTTTTACTTTGATAGACTATGATACTATTTTGTTGTTATTTGATCATTGACATTGGAGCGATGATGGTTTTATATTGAGATGTGATGGGACACTGTATGGATGATTATTGTTTATGACATGGTTACTAGTTAGCATAGTTGATTGTGTGAGTTGATATTGATATATGCTCATCTGTAGTTACTTGATGTTTTAGTTTTGTCATTCTTGATGTGACACTGTATTGGGAAAGGAACGAGATTGCATCACTTGCTTGCGAGCACCCTGTGATTCCGCTATTTTCTTTTCACGGTGTGATTGTTCATGATATATATACATGTACAACATATGTTTTGATTGCACGATTGTAGGTATAGGACATCGACTCCACCTAGATTCACAGGTTTTAGCGTGTCCATTTCCCAATGGAATAGTTGATTGGGAGATAGTAACAAGGTTTCCTTGTAAAATCAGAACCCTAGTCATAGTGTGTTGTCAGTCTTTGTTTTGGTCATGCTTTGTTGTCTTCTTGTCCCTGTTTGCCTTGTCGTTTATTTATTTTTCAAGGTTTTCTTTGTGGGAAATTAATGCTTATAATGTTTTAAGTGATTATTTAATTAATCTTGATTAATGAGGTTAGAAGATTTATATTTGATTTAACTAATTACATTTAATTTATTTTGTAAAGTAATTTAATCTTTGAGATTAAATTTATTTTATAAAGTGATTAAATTAATTAGATTAAATTTAATTAGAAATTAATATGTGATTTTTGAATTATTAATGCACAAATATCTTGTAAAAATCTTAGAGGAAATATCTGTGATTTGGTTGGAAAGATATTTTATTTGTGACATGTGTTAGAAAAATTAAACACTATTGTTGGGAATTAATTCTCAGAGAGAATAATTGCATTAACTGAAAGATGAAAGAGGCTACTTTACAGAATGAGAAAAGATATTTGGGAGGGATGTAAATTAAAGGGGTTGTTGAAAATTGGGGAAGAAGTTGTTGAAAATTAGAAAGAAGATCTCGGGAAATTTTGGCTCTGGTTTTATTTTTAACTTTCTGGAAAGAGGAATATTTGGAAGAAGCTTTGATTATTTTGGAATTTGAAGGCGAGGCTCTACTTCAATATTTTTTTCTTCAAACATCTATAAATAGGTTCTTTAATTGTTTTTATTTATATGCAAACTAGAAAGATTGCTTGTACATGAAGAATATTCTATTTGTTTAGAAACTTTAATATATTTTGAAAATTTGAAAGATTGTTGTGTTTGGAAAGTTACCGTGAAAGCTTTAGAGATTCTATATAAATTGTTGTAACCTTTGATATTTTTTGAAATTGGAAAATTTTTGTGAAAGCTTTAGAGCCTCTGTAGAAATTGATTTTAAACAAAAGAAATCCCAAAAGGAAAACTATAGAAAATTTTGAAAACCTCTGTAGGAATGAGTTTAAATCTTCCTGTCAAAATTTATGGAAAATCTTGTTTGTATTGGAAAAGATCTCCCTATATAAGATTGTTTTTTTTCTTCCAATTTATTTATTTGATTTGGGAAATGAAAACCTCTAGAAAAAAAATGTGAAATTCCATCTGTAGAAAATTTTGTGAAAATTTTCTCTTCTGGAGCCATTATTTTTCATATATTTATAAATATATATATATATATTGTTATATATACGTATGTACATATATATATAAACAATTCTTAAGGGATCAAGACTTGTTTTTGGGAATCTTATAATAAAATTATGCATAAAGTTTTGAAATTATGTAGAGGTTTTACACCTTTTTTGAGTCTAAATTTATACTATAAATAATGCAAGTATTTATAACATAGAAACAGATTTCTAATTATATTAGAAATAATAAATTTCTAATTTATTATAAACGTATTAAGAATAATTTCAATTTATTTATATAAATGCATTTATATGTAATTCATTTACAGAATAAGAATTTTTTTGAATTTAAAACTTATAGTGGAATTCTAACTAAAAAAAAAAATACTAGTAATAGTCATTATAGCAAAAAAAGACTAGCAATAGTCTTGTGTTTTTAGCGGTTTTGTGTAGAAAAAGTCGTCGTTTAGCTCAAACATAACAAAAAAAAACAAAAACTCTTTTTTTCTTACTAATAAAGTTTCTCTATTTGAGATTATTGTTCTCTATTTTAAAATATAATTATAATATATTTATATATTAGCTGTTGTAATGAAGAGTCAAAAAATGACCAAAGAGAAAAAACCTGGAAAAATGGACGTAACCAACGTACCCAAAGTGCCCTATCAGGGGCCGAAAGAAGAGGAGGCAAACTGGGTCGAGATATATGTATATAAATATTTACATAAAAGTTCCTATAGAATTTTTTTTTTATAAAAAATGGATTTAAAATAAATTTACGGTGATTATATATTAAATCGCAAGTTAAAATTTAAAGGTTTAAAACTTGTTTTGGTTGGGGCTACCCCATAGCCGCCACCCCAAAGGGGACGCAGGCTCCCCAATGGGGATTCGATTGTGCTAAGCACAACCATTAACCTTGGCCAATCAAACCTTTTCATCCGCCTTTGAATTTTGATTATTATTTAGTTTGGTTTTATATTTGGGTATGTGTAGGATCATTATGGAAAAAATAGGCCCTTAAGTGGCGATGAAAATTCAAAAAATCAGAGTTAGGCAACTTGACATAAAAATTTGAATAAGTTATCTATATTATTTCAAAAATATGTAAGAATAGAATCTATAGAAAATTGAATATACTTTATAAACGACTAAGTTTATTTAAAAAAATAAAAAATCTATTTGGTGAAAATTTGAAATTTCAATGCAGTAGTACTTAAATTTCAAGAAAAAATAAGAAGTAGGTGTCTATCTGACCACCATAACCACAATAAATGATAATTTTTTTTTACAAAATTTTAGATTTAAGTAGAGGACTCATGTCCCGATGTGATACATAATTTTTTTGTAATTTTTTTCTGAGTAAATAATTAATTATGAATTTTTTATTACAACTTTTAAAAAATATAAAAACTTGTATGTCTGACCACCTTAACTTGGTCAAAACTTCATGAAATTCAAATTTTCTTTTTTTAATCCTATAGTATGTAAAGCATAGAATGTGACACATGTTTCAGATTCAAAAAATGTAATACCATTTGAAAGCTATAGATGTTTTTCAATCAGCCTATCAATAAGGACTTTAGTCGTAATCCAAATAGAAAATGAATAATAATTAAATTTATTAAATTCAAAATAAAGGATAATTTATATTGGTGGAAAGCTAACAATCTCCTTTAAAAACCTCTTTCGTTTCATCAATTTTGGGTAAAAAAAAGTTGTCAACCACATGGGCCATCATATCACTTACATATCGCCACTTTTTGGCCCATCATGATCCTGCACATACCCATTTATAAAATATAATACATGATTATATATATATATATATGTAAGTATATCTTTATATATATTTATATATGTATATATACATATATATATAATTATATATAAAAGCATATATAATTATGTATATATTTAAATATATATATATATATATATATATAAATGAATTATATATTAGGTGCATCTAGATGCACAAATTAGAGGATTTTAAAATGAAATGTTTTAAAAGAGGAAATTGATTTCTATATCGATGAAAATTGGAAAATTGAATTAAACATTAGATTTAATTTTCCTATTGTCTATAAATGAAATTGCATTAAGTTAGATTATTTGGAGCAATTTATTATTGGAATTCTTGCATTGGAAATTGGATTTAGGAAATCCTAATGATAGTATCAATTACTATGCCTGAATGGCCTATTTAATTATGATTTCTTTTGTTCACGTAAGTTGGAGAAATCAATTAGTGTTTTTGTGTAAGCCTTCCAGATGTAATTTTATGAGGGGGTTGTTGTGATTTATGGTTCAGTCCTTTGTTTCCCTTGGGTAGTTCACTTGGTTGTGATTCAGTTTAAACACTCAGTTACTACAAATGAGATTTGTTGCCTCGAGAATTATGGTTGATATTTATTATTGGTTTTTGTGCACTTTGTTTACCCTTGGATGTTGGATTAGATCAGTGTGTTGTAAGTGCGGGAGTGGCTCTCAATGGGGGCCAGTGCACAAAGTGGTGCCAGGGTAACACATGTGAGAGTTTATTAATTCAGTGGAAATTAAATAAATGTATTAGGGGAAAGGGTAGCTTAAAATACATAACTTGTTAATTGTGCCTCACTCGTGGGCTCAAGGGCTTGTTTAGACTTGGGATGAGACTAGAAGGCTTGGAATGGCAAGATCAGTATCTCTTCCCTTTGAAAGATATTTGATTCTGTATCGATTTGCATGTGGTGCCGAGGATCGTGAAAGGCTACCAGGATAATCCAAGATGGGGGTCAGGGCCTAGGAAGATCTGCTAGCATAACCCATGCTACTTTGTGATGAAACTCCTCCTATGACAACAATTTGTTTTTTTAGTTGATATACTTGATTATTTTACTCTAGAAGCAATATAACCTTCATGTATTGTATTGTTTAGTATAGTCTTATGATTTCCTATGTCTAGAGGTTGTTGGTTATGCCTCGAAAGCCCTTTTACTATCTCCTAGCATGGGGGGTGGAACTTCGGTTACCACTTGGTTGGGTGGAATGTGTACCTTACACTATTGGGTTTCCACTTCATGTTCGTGATTGCGGGATCTTCCAACTTGGAGAGCTCACGTATTCCTGTTGCTTTGTAATATCTCTTGTGTTCTATTGTATCAGTTGGATATCTATGTATATGTACTACTCCTTATTTTTATTTGAGGATCATCCTTGTATCATGTAATTGGAACATTATTGTATGACATACCTCATTTTTGAAATGAGCTTTGTAACTCCTATTTGATTGAATGCAATCTATGAATGGTTTTATTAAGTACTTTTTATATGATGGAATGTGTATATGCTTAAATGGATGTATGTTCTTTATTTCATGGGTTTAATTGATATGCTATGGATTAGTTTTATATGTTATGGGATTCAAATGTAAGTATTGTCGCATACCTCAAAGAATGTATGTGCTAAGTGTAGTTTAATTTACTTATTGTTTAATACACTTTTTCAACAAAAAATGTTATGCTTCTATTGTTTTTTGCGTTGTCCTCTAGGGTTACGTGGAAGGGCATTACACATGGTATCAGAGTCCAAGTTTAAACAGTAGGTACTCTAGGATATTATTGAGCCCATTAAGCTATAAGTTGTGTAGGATTTATGTTTGTGTTACCTTGTCTTATACCTTGGTATGTCTGTGTAGGATCATGCCACCTAGGCAAGGTCATGGTAGAGGTTGTGGTCATGGTCGAGGCGGTGGTCATGGAGGTAGTCAGCAGGATTCACCTTCCCATGTTCCCCATGAATCAGATCGTGAGGAACAACAGGCTTCCTAGAATGATTCAGGACACGGTGACAAGAATCAAGATCCACTAGGGATCAAGGGTGCTTAGTTGCATCGATTGTTAGAGGAGACTCTTGCTCACCTTGGACCGGGGTAGGATAAAGATTAGATAAATGGTGGTGAGAGAGAGGTTCCAGCACAGCAGGAGGTGGTCATAGCTGCTCATATGAGAGACTTACTTAGAGCTTGTTTTCCCACTTTTGATGGTTCTAGTAGTGGATTAGAGGCTGAGACATGGTTGATAGATCAGACCTAGTGTTTTTCTATGCACCCTTATGGTAGAAACACCAAGGCCAAATGTGCTATCATGCACTTGCGAGACTTTGCATCTACCTGGTGGAGATTGTAGGAGAAAAATCTTTGTATTATCATTGACATTGACAGCCCTAACGTACAATTCCACTATTAGTTGTTTGCAGTGATAGTAGATGACTTGGAGTTGGGAGATAGTGAGGAGAAGGTTTCACTTGATAGCCACCCCATACTTTAGTAGTATGTAGATGTGTTTCTTGATGAGATTCTAGGGATTCCATGTGACATTGATTTCAATATTGATCTTACAATTGGATCCAAGCCTATTTCACGAGATTCATAGCATATCACTACATAGGAGCTTAAGGAGCTCTGCTTGTAGCTAGAGGAGTTGCTAGCAAAGGGTTTTATCTACCCTAGTGTTTCATCTTGGGGAGCACTAGTAATTTTTGTGAAGAAAAAGGATGGATCTCTCTGATTGTGCATAAACTACTATCAACTGAATAAAGTGACAATCAGGAACCGATATCCCTTACCTAGGATTGATGATTTGTTTGAACAGATCAAGTGTGCTATGGTCTTTTCAAAAATTGATCCTAAGTCTAGATACCATCAACTACGTATATTTGATTCTGACATTTATAAGATGGTTTTTTACCACTTGTTATGGTCAGTATGATTTCACAATGGTACCATTCGGGTTGACAAATGTGCCATCTGTATTGATGACCTCGATGAACAAAGTCTTTCACACATATCTTGATAGATTTGTTCTAGTATTCCTTGATGACATATTGATCTATTAAAGGACAATAGAGGAGCATGGGGAGCATCTAAGTTAGGTTTTGCAGTGTTTGAGAGACAATTAGCTGTACACTAATCTGTCCAAATGAGATTTATTTAAGAACGAGGTTAAGTACCTTGGACATTTGATATCAATAGAGGGTGTTGTAGTGGATCCTATGAAGATCGAAGTGATCATTGATTCGCCTGCGCCCACTAATGTGGCAGAGATACATAGTTTCATGGGATTAGCAGGCTATTACAAATGCTTTGTTCAGGGTTTCTGGAGGATAGGACATCCTATCACTTCTCTTCAGAGGAAAGGGAAGAGATTCATCTAGTCAGATTAGTGTGAGGCAACATTTCAGACTCTGAAGGAGAGGTTGACCAATGCACTGATTCTTGTGATACCTGATCCTACTAGAGATTTTGTTGTCTATACAGATGCATCTTTGGAGGGATTAGGAGTAGTCATGATGCAAGATGGTCGAGTTATTGCATATGAATCTCTCAAACTCAAGGCTCATGAGTTGAATTACCCCACTCACAATCTTGAGCTAGCAGGGGTAGTACATGCTTTGATGAGATGGAGACATTTCCTTTTGGGGTACAAATTTGAGTTGCATAGTGACCATAGGAGACTACAGTATATCTTCACACAACCTAATCTAAATGTTAGTAAGACATGATGGATGGAGTTCCTTTGCGAATATGACTTCGAGGTGAAGTTAACCCAAGGGAAAGAGAATGTAGTTTTCGATTCTCTCAGCATATGGATACATGAGTTGTCTGAGGTGACTCTTGGTGTGGATTTGAGGATTTAGATTCTTGCTACACTTCTTGCAGACAACTAGTATCAAGAGGTGAGATCAGATATAGAGACAGGCATGAATCTTGGGGATAGATTCTCAATTTATTCTCTAGAGTCTGATGGTTTGTTTAGACACATGGGATGCATTTATGTTCCATCTTCTGGTGATCTTCATACCTTGGTTATGATAGAGGCACATTGGGCACCTTATTCAACTCATCATGGAGTGAAGAAGATGGATGTGGATTTGCAACAGTTATATTTCTAGGTAGGTATGAAGTGATACATCACTAACTTTGTGTCAAGGTGTTTGGAGTGTCAATGAGTGAAGGATGAACACCGACATCTCACAAGGCTTCTGCAACCACATTTGGTGCCAAAGTGGAAATGGGATATAATATTGTTGGATTTCATTGTTGTGTTACCCAATTCTTCTTGATGGCATGATGCCATTATGGTGAGAGTGGATAGGTTGATGAAGGTAGCACAGTTCTCACCTGTTCATTCATCCTATAATGCTTCATCCATTGCTAGAGTATTCATGGGAGATATTGTTAGGTTGCATGGTATTCCTCGTCGGATCATTTCTAACAGGGATCCTATGTTCACCTCAACTCTTTGGACGTCGTTGCAGCATGTGATGGGGACACAATTGAACTTTAGCTCAGCGTATCATCCTAAGATAGATGGATAGACTGAGAGGGTCAACCAAATCCTCAAAGATATGTTACACATGTATGTGATGGACCAGAAGACACAATGGGAGGACTATCTCCATTTAGTGGAGTTTTCTTATAATAATAGTTATCAGAATTTGATTGGTATGCCTCCTTTCTAGGAATTGTATGAATGACCATGCCAGACTCCTTTGAGTTGGGATCAGTTAGAGGAAAAAAATTTATTGGGTCCTGTAACGCCCCGCCACGCAACCCTAGAGGAAGTTGCAAACAACTATTTAAACATAATATATATTTTTTTAAAAAGTATAATTAATAAGCAAGTTCGCTAACTAATGCCAACAACCTCTAAGGTTACGGGACAAAGGTTAAATAGAACCTAAACAAAACACATAATTTAAACCATGTCATTTAATAACTAAATAAATAAAGCACATATATTCCAATAAGATGAATTACTACAAGCATAAAGATAACTTTCCATTGCATTAAACCATTCATTAAACAATAAGGTTACAACACTCATTCCCTGAATGAGGTAAGATCAATCAATAAGATTATAATTACAACATCCACCTCGATAACAACAAAGGGGTAAAATAATACAAGATCAACTGAAATGAAATAAAGCAAGAACTAAAACTGAATTCCATGAGCTCTCCAACCGAAAGTCTCGTTCACATGAACATGAAGGTAGCCCAATGTATTTAGGTGCATGCCACCCAACCAAGTGGAACCCAAAGGCCCACCCCCCGTGCTAGGAGATAGTAACAAGGAATCCTAGTCAAGACCATCTACCTCTAGACATAGGCTAACATAAACTGAACCAAACTGAAACAACCAATCACATGAACCTCACAAGAACATTCCAAGGCACAACCCAAATGCAACTCAAATACAATGAAAGTATGACACAAGTACAACTCTACAAGGTCACATTGCTTCCAGAAATAAAGTAGGACAAGTATGTTATGAGAACCATACACATAATAATCAAATACCAACTATGGTCACATCAAGTATGTTATAGAAACCATACCTACCAGAAACAAGAACCAACTGTTGTCCTAGACAGAGTGTCATCACATAGTTTGTCATGGGTTATCCTTGGGAATCTTCCTAGGCTCCGGCCCCCACAAGAAAAGGTTATCCTGGTGACCTTTATCGAATCCCAGCCCCCATACTCACTCATGCAGAGCCAAATACCTTTCATACAAACAAGATAGATGACCTTTCCATTCCAAGCCTTCCCACCCATCCCAAGCCTAACTGAGCACTTGGGTCCATGAGTGAGGCATTAAAATCTTGATTAGTGAGAAGTTAGTCCTAAACTTCTAAGTATTGTTTTAGTTATCACTTGATTAAATCACTTACAACGAGTTATCCTGGCACCACTTTGTGTGTTGGCCCCCGTTACAAGCCACTCTTCTACTTGACAACACACACACACACCAACCAGATAGCTGTGGTACCAAGGTGCAACGAATAAGACATCACGACCTCTCCTTTCTCAGGAGGTGACACAACTGAAATGCACTCCAACACTGGAGGTAACAACAATAACAGAACCGCTCCCACAAGGAGACACACATTACAAAATCCACTCCCTTCTCAGGAGGCAACAAAGATAAAACCATCTCCAAACACTGGAGGTAACAACAATAAGAAGACCGCTCCCGACAAGGAGACACATATCTCGTAATCCTCTCCTAAACCAAGGAGGTACAAACATTCCCATTCACGAAAACCAGGTACTAACATAGACACAACCTCATGCACTGCCCAAGAGAATTCACAACAGGTTGAAAAACACAAAATGACAACCCAGGATTGAAAAACCCATATGGAAGACTTGTTAATTATGAAGACCCACACTTCCCAATGATATGCACGTAGATCAATGCCAAAACAAGAATCAATTTCTACTTTGGGTTCACTAAACCCATATCCTAACTAGCATTCAATAAACAGTGCGTTAAATAAACGAAATTAATTACGCCACTAAAAAAAATGTTTTATTCCCACGCAGCGTTTAAAAGCATAACACATTGCCCATGACCCCATAATTCAATTTAAATCAAGTTCCCAAATGACATAAAATATTATTCCCTAATCAATTAAACCCATTAAAAAAAAACAATATTCCCCTTTTAAATTATGTAACCATGAAATGAAATACTCATTTTCAATTTGCTAATATTAAAACATTGAAAGGAATTATTGTTATTTAAATCCCACAACTATTATATAAAACATAATGTTAAATCTTTTCAAAGCATTTAATATTATGCTAAGTCATAATAATTAATCCCTTTAATTTTATATTAAATCATTATATTAAAATCCTTTAATAATATCTTAATTCATCACAATAATATATTATATTATATCATGATAATAAAAATATTATAATAGTATAATATCCAAAATATTATAAAAATTATAATATTATATTATAATAAATATAATAATATATATTTATATTTTATTAAATTTCTTTTTAAAAATTTAAAACACCAAGGGGCGGCCTCGGTTCGTGCGCCAACCCTAGGGTTGGGTCGCGTGACCTCGAGACCCATGCCCAGCTTCTGAGAGTTGTTTGGGTGTCGGCCCGACTGCGGTAATGACCAGGCGGGGACGGAGTTGTATGTGGTGGCCACAGGAGGCGGTGCCACCGACAGGGAGGAGGCAGAAGAACTGTGCAGGGCACGACAGGTGGAAGGGCACCACCACGGGGTAGCCGCCACAGTTACCACCGCGGATGGCGCCGGCAGCGTCGCCACCACTGTGGTGGCCGCTTCATGTGCAATCCGCACGGGCCATAGATGGTGGGGATGGGCGCGGCGGTGGGGTGAGCCCCCATCCCACCTGCGTTTTTTTTTTAAATTTTTTTTTTTAAAAGTTTTTAAACTAATGACTGTCATTTTATTTTTTATTTTTTTATATTTTACTTTTTTAAAATGAAAAAAAAACCAGAACCTTAACAAAATAACAAGGCTTCTATAAAATTCACAATCTGGTCAAATTGATAAATATTTTGCCAGCATGACATTACAAAGATGAAATTTAAACAAATAAATAATTATAAGAAGTATATATGTGCATATACACTTAATTTTCATTCAAATAAGGATGGAATCAACAATTTGAGTAATAAAATTGAGAACAAACAAACTGAAAATAACAGTTGCAACAAGAATTTCCTTGCTTCCAAATTAAACAAACTTATACAAAATTTGAAAGCACAACAAAACAAAAAAAATAAGAACGGAACCTGATTCTTTCAAAGTATGCTGAAGATCTTGCTGCTACTTTGAAACCCTCTTGAGCACTTCAGATTCCACAAGCTTTTCCTTCAAACCCACAAAATCAAGCAATCTTCCTCTTCTCTTTTCCAATTTTTTCCCAAAAAACTTCATGTTTAAAAATTGTGAAGAAATTCAAGATAATGCAAAATTTGCTCCAAAATCCCACAACAACCCTCATAAATTTTTGAAAACAAAATAGCAAAAGTCTTTCTTTTGAATTTTTGAATTTTTGAATTTCAAAATTGACTTTTAAATTTATTTTTCTAATTTTTTTAATTCCAATTCAAATTGCATACATTTTCAAAATGAATAATTTAAATCCTTTCAACATGAGTAACTTAATCAATTAATAATTAAATCTACCATAAGATTAAATATCAAATGAATTAAATTAAATTACTGAATAATTAAATCGCAAATCCTACATTATTCTAACTCCCCAAATAGACTGAAACCAGTCAAACTGAACAAAATGGAACAACTGGACCAAACTAGGACTGACGATACACTACAACTAGGATGACGACTCGGTGTGAAAATCCTAGCTACTATCTCCCAATCGAATACTGTTGGTTGTTTAACACGCACCAACCTGTGAACCCAGGTGGAGTCGATGTCCTGTACTTGTCAACCTGAAAATCAAGTAACAACAACTTATAATATGAACAACATAAAATACACACCGTGAAGAGGAAATCACGGGATCGTAGGGCACTCACAAGCGAGTGATACGATACCGTCCCCTTCACCAATACATTGCAAATAACTGACAAATCTAACATACTATTATAATCCAAAGCATAAACATCTTTAATTCAAATAACCACTATGCTAAACCAAAGCATGGAATAAAGATAACATCAAAATAACCAGAAACTCATCACATCAACATACCCACACAAGGACGCACAGTCCAACTAGAAGGAAAAACGGAGGGGTATTACAAGTCCAAAGATGCTTCAAGACATGGAGCAGTAGGTGATTCGAATCAGGGAACATTTGGTTGTTGCACAAGATAGGCAGAAAAAGTATGTAGATGCACATTATGTGGACCTTCAGTTTGTAGTAGGTGACTGAGTCTTTTTTTGAGTGTTTCCGTGAAAGAGTCCAATCTAATATGGAAAGGGCTCTAAGCTTGCACCTTTCTTTGTCGGGCCATTCTAGATTCTTGAGAAGATTGGACTAGTAGCTTACCGTCTTGCTTTGTCGCCCAGTCTCTCACGCATATGCGACGTATTTCATGTTTTAGTACTCAGGCCTTACCACCCTAATATATCTCACATCCTTGATTGGAATTCCTTACAGGTACAGGATGAGCAACTGGCTTTGGAGCCTGTGGCCATCACGTAGCACAAGAGAATCACCCTCAGGGATCAAAACATTGAGAAGGTTAAGGTCCAGTGGGATCCGAGAGATGATTCATTGGCTACATGGGAGGATGCAACCACGATGAGGGAGCTCTATCCCTATTTTTTTGTAGGCTTCCAGGAGTAAGCCTAATCCTAGGGGGGAGGATATAGCACCCCTCTGATTTTCTTATGTTTTCAGAAAGTGCTTTTATTTTGATAGAATATGATACTATGTTGCTATTTGATCATTGACATTGGAGAGATGATGGTTTTTATATTGAGATGTGATGGGACACTATATGGATGATTATTGTTTATGGCATGCTTCTTGGTTAGCATATGATATAGGGACTTCCAGAGGTCATAACTTTTGACTTAGATGTCTGTTTGCTTTGAAATTTTATAGATGGATGCCTTTTGAGGTGGCTGAAATTGGCCCCCGTTTTTGCACTTTTTCAGGGCTTGAAATTTTCATTTTGGCCCTCAAAATGGCAAGTTAGTGGTTTTTTCTAATTTTTAAAAACTTGTTTTTGTTCATAACTCGAAAAAAATATTTCGAATTTAGGATGTTCGTTGGAAATTCATCCTACCTTAGTTTTAGGAAGTTTTTGGAAAAAAAATAGACTCTGAAAGTTTTGCATGAGAAATTCCAAAAACAATAAAATCTGGCAATTGTCAAAATCTGTCGAAAAGGTGATTTTTTGGGTTTTTTTTGTTTTTTTCCAGTTTTTTGGATATAAGAGAGTTTTGTCTCATTGTAGCAAGAGAGTTGGTGAATAGAATATTTTAGTTTTCTATTTATTTTGAATCTTTGGCTTTCACACATGATTAATGGCACAATTTTGTTGAGTGTATGTTGTTGGCTACATCAACATAGTTGATTATGTGAGTTGATATTGATATATGTTCAACTATAGTTATTTGATGTTTTAGTTTTGTCAGTCTTGATGTGACACTGTATTGGTGAAGGGGATGGGATTGCATCACTCGCTTTCGAGCACCCTATGATTCCTTTATTTTCTCTTCATGATGTGATTGTTCATGATATATATACATGTATGACATATGTTTTGATTGCAAGATTGTAAGTACATGACATCAACTCCACCTGGATTCACAGGTTTTAGCGTGTCCATTGCCCATCGAAATAGTTGATTGGGATATATTAATAGGGTTTCCTTGTCAAATCACAACACTAATCACATTGTGTTGTCAGTCTTTGTTTTGGTCATGCTTTGTTGTCTTCTTGTCCCTATTTGCCTTGTCGTTTATTTATTTTGCAAGGTTTTCTTTGTGGGAAATTAATGCTTATAATTTTTTAAGTGATTATTTAATTAATCTTGATGAATGTGGTTAGAAGCTTTATATTTGATTTAATTAATTACATTTAATTTATTTTGTAAAGTAATTTAATCATTGAGATTCAATTTATTTTATAAAGTGATTAAATTAACTAGATTAAATTTAATTAGAAATTAATATGTGATTTTTGAATTATTAATGCACAAATATCTTTTAAAAATCTTAGAGGAAATATTTCTGATTTGGTTGGAAAGATATTTTATTTGTGACATGCGTTAGAAATATTAAACACTGTTGTTGGGAATTAATTCTTGAAGAGAATAATTGCATTAACTGAAAGAGAAAAGAGGCTACTTCATGGAATGAGAAAAAATATTTTGGAGGGATGTAAATTAAAGGGGTTGTTGAAAATTGGGGAAGAATTTGTTGAAAATTAAAAAGAAGATCTCCGGAAATTTTGGCTTTGGTTTTTTTTTCAACTTTCTAGAAAGAAGAATATTTGGAAGAAGCTTTGATTATTTTGGAATCTAAAGGTGGGGCTCTACTTCAATCACTATTTCTTCAAACATTTGGAAACAGGTGTTTTAATTCTTTTTATTTATATGCAAATTTGAAAGATTGCATGTACCAGAAGAATATTCTATTTGTTTAGAAGCTTTAACATATTTTAAAAATTTGGAAGATTGTCATGTTTGGAAAATTGTCATGAAAGCTTTGGAGCTTCTGTAGAAATTGTTGCAAGCTTTGATTTTTTTTGAAATTGGAAAATTGTCGTGAAAGCTTTAGAGTCTCTAGAGAAATAGATTTTAAAGAAAAGAAATCCTAGAATAAAAACTATAGAAAATTTTGAAAACCTTTGTAGGAATGGATTTAAATCTTCTTGTCAAAATTTGTGGAAAATCTTATTTGTATTGGAAAAGATCTTCCTATAGAATATTGTTGTTTTTCTTCTGATTTATTTATTTGATTTGGAAAATGAAAACTTCTAGAAAAAATTGTGAAATTCCTCCTGTAGAAATCTTTTTGAAAATTTGCTCTTCTAGAGCCATTATTTTATATATACATATACATATATATACATAGATATATACATATATATACATAGATATATACATATATATGCATATTTTCATAAAAGTTCCTGTAGAATTATGTTTTTATAAAAAATAGATTTAAAAGAAATGTATGGCGATTATATATTGAATCGCAGGTTAAAATTTAAAGGTTTGAAACTTGTTTTGGTTGGGGCTACCCCACAGCTGCTACCCCAAAGGGGAGGTGGGCTATGAAGGTAGTGTCTGTTGGCTTCATAGGTCGTGGCCTCCCCAATGCGGAGTCGACTGTGCCAGGCACAACCATTAACCTTGGTCGATCAAACCTTTTCATTTGCCTTTGAATTTTGATTATTATTAGTTTCATTTTCTATTTATAAAATATAATATATGATTATATATATATGCAAGTATATCTTTATATATCTTTATATATATAGGTATATATATATATATATTTAAATATATATTAATAATAATTTTTTGTAAATTGTAAATTGATTTTTAAAATATTTAAATTATATATATATATATATAATAATATATAAAAGCATATATAATTATGTATATATTCAATAATCAAGTATATATATATATATATATATATATATATATATTGAAATGAATTATATATTAGGTGCATGCAGATGCACAAATTAGAGGATTTTAAAATGAAATATTTTAAAATAAGAAATTGATTTTTATATCGATGAAAATTGGAAAATTGAATCAAACAATTAGATTTAATTTCCTTATTGTCTATAAATAAAACTGCATTAAGTTAGATTATTTGGAGCAATGTATTATTGGACTTCTTGCATTGGAAATTGGATTTAGAAAATCCTAATGATAGTATGAATTTTACTATGCCTGAATTTCCTATTTAATTATGATTTCTTATGTTCACGTTAGTGTCTTTGTGTAATCCTTCCAAATATTGTAATTTTATGAGGGGGTTGTTGTGATTTATGGTTCAGCCCTTTGTTTTGTTAGGGTTAGAAGGTAGATATATAACAAGTTAAATGCAGATATGAACAATAAAATAGAGTAATAAAACACACATAGAAGACAATACAAAGAATTTAACGCGGTTCACCCAATCTGGGCTACATCCACAAAACCACAGCGATCCAATGATTTTATTATCCAGTGCAAAACCTATTACAATATTGTGAATAATGCCATACTAAAACTCTCCATCCTAGCTGCTTGTAACAAGCTTTTAGAAGCTTCCAGAAATTAGGGTTTACAATGTCGATTTTTTTCTTTTTTCAATGACAGTACTAAAAAATGTACAATATAGCATGATCAGTCGCCACATACCAACATGTTTCCCTTGGGTAGTGCACTTGGTTGTGATTCATTTTAAACACTCAGTTACTACGAATGAGATGTGTTGCCTCTCGGATTATGGTTGATATTTATTATCAATTTTTGTGCACTTTGTTTACCCTTGGATGTTGGATTAGATCCTTTTGTTGTCAGTAGGGGAGTGGCTCTCAATGGGGGTTGGCGCACAAATTGGTTCCGGTGTAACTCATGTGAGAGTTAGTTAATTTAGTGAAAACTAAATAATTTTATTAAGGGAAAGGGTAGCTTAAAACACATAACTTGTTAATTATGCCTCGCTCATGGGCTCAAAGGCTTGTTTAGACTTAGGATGAGATGCGAAGGCCTAGAATGGAAAGATCATTATCTTTTCCTTTTGGAAGATATTTGATTTTGCATCAGTTTGCATGTGGGCCTAGGGATTTGTGATGTAATGCCCCGCCAAGTAACCCTAAAGGAAGTTGCAATTAATGTTTTAAGCGAACGAATTTTTTTTTTTTAAAGTGCATTTAATATACACATTCACTTACTAATTAACAACAACCTCTAAGGCTACAAGGTTAGGATTACTTAAACCCACACATACATATTACATAAACCATAACATTATAAACTTATGAAATAAACATCATACATCATAAGAATACCACTTAACAAAATAAGATAATGAGCCAAAGTATAACTCATAATCATTATCTTAATCTAGTAGTTACATCACTCATTCCCAGAATGAGGCAATAGTACAAATGTATTACAATTACATAACTCCACCTCATAACAAAAGAGGGATAAAATAACTTATACAAGTTAAAAATATTAGACTGCAAGTAATTACAACAAGAACCACGAGCTGTCCATCAGGATGTCTCGCCATCAAGTACTGAAGATAGATGGGGACCCAACGGTTTTGGTGCATGTTCCACCCAACCAATGTGGTACCCGAAGGCCCACCCCCCATGCTAGGAGATAGTAAAAAAGTAACAGGACTAAGATCTACAACCACTAACCAAAGGAAGACTCATACTGACTCATACTATTATAACCAACTAAATGAATTAACAAGTACAACTCATTCACCATACAAGTATGAATCAAGTACAATATAAGTACAAATCAAATACAATACAAGTACAAAACAAGTACAATACAAATACAACTCCAACATCACTGACATAGGTCACATTGCTTCCAGACATAAAGTAGATCAAGTATGTTCAAATAACCATACACATAAAATAATTAACAACAGTTGTCATAGATAGAGTGTCATCGCAAAGTTTGTCATGAGATCTCCTCTTGGCATTCTTCATAGGCTCTGGCACAAGTAATCCTGGTGGCCTCAACTGAATCCCGACACTCATACTCACTCATGCGGAATCAACTACCTCTCGTAAGAACTAGATAGTTGATCTTGCCATTCCAAGTCTTCCCACTCATCCCAAGTCTAAACAAGCCCTTGTGTCTATGAGTGAGGTAAAATTATCTTGATTAGTGAGAAGTTAGTCCTAATCTTCTAAGTACATTATTTTAATTATCACTTGTTTAAATCACTCCTGAAGGTTGTCCAGCTTACCTCTTTGGGCTCTGGCGCCTAACAGAAGCCACTCTTCTATTCGACAACACACACCCAAACAATCCACCAAGGGAACCACAAGTGCATACCAACTAAGCATCATAATCCACTCCAACACAAGGAGGATACAAATAATATAACTCACTCCATTCATCTTGGAGGCAACAAACACATAGTCCACTCCTTTTATAGGAGGAAACAAGATGAAACCACATAACAAGGTCACTCCATACAAGGAGACACGGATCCCATAATCCGCTCTTAAACCAAGGAGGTGCAAACATTCCCGTTCATGAAAACTGGGTAAAACTGAAAAGACGCCATGCACTACCCAAGGGAAAACAACTAGATGGCATAAAGATTCAACAACCCTTATCATCTAAGTTCTTCTGGAAGACTTATAATTTAGGACTAACACTAAATCCCAAAACCAACAATGACTTGACGACATAGCAACAAAAGCGTTCAAGTCATCAATCAAATCTAATATTTGGATTTCCTAAATCCATACTCATTCAATAGGTAGTGTTGACAAAGTCAAAGACATGATAACTAGATCATCTAAAATAATCATAACCCCTATTTCCCTTTTCATTATTGAAAATCTAAAATAATTAAACTTACTTCCCTTTACTGAATACAGAGAATTAAATCCTTTAAGATAATCATGAGGAAAATACTACTTTTGGATATACTAAATCCATATCTCTTTCATAATCCAATCACAATGATTCAATTAATCTAAATAAAAATTAATTAAATAACATAATTGATTGCCTCATTAATAAAACAACTTTTTAATTTAATTTTAAATTGACACAAATCCATGCAAGTAAACTTTTTCTATTTCCTAACCAAATCTTACATCTCATTCAATTTTCTATTTAAAACATTCAATCACTTTAAGATAATAACATATTGTTTATCTATCCATTTTCCATATACACTAATCAATCCATTTTTAAATCTCTATTCAATAATATATTGCATTCTTTAAATCAAATATTTAACTCTTTCAATTAAACTTTAACAAGCCATTTTAAAATAACAGTAATTTCTCATATGTTTATAATTTTAATTCCACTAATTTAATATACAAATTCTATTTAAAAATAATATAAATAAATATAATACTTTAATATTATAAATTATAATATAAAATATTATTAAATAATATTTTAATATTATAATAATAATACATAAAATATTAATATTTATAAATATCAATTTATTATTATTTTATTTTCAAAGCAGCCATGGGAAAATAATTTAATATCAGTCTCATGTTTCAAGCATAACTCAAAAACTACGATCTGGGTATTTATGATTTTTGGACAGGAGTAAGAACATTTCAAAAAGCAAAAACCCTTTAAATTTCCTAAAAACCTAGTTTGTGAAAGTGAAGTTATAGGTGACGCAATCAGACCATTTTACCATGAAAATTATAACTATACTGCAGATTTTAAAATCCGATTTTTTTATAATAAACAGAAGGTTTCATTTTCTAAAAACATTCTAAATGCATTGTTCAATCTCTATGTTTGATTTCAATAACAACAAAATCAATTTTCTCAAATAATTTAAATTCAACTAAAGTTTTCACAATTTTCACTCAAGAATTTTCACAAGCAAAGACTGTAAATTTGTTTAATTATTTTCTTCTAATATCAAATTTATTTTCTAAAATAGATTTAACAAACAAATCTTTAATCATTACTATTTAAAAAAAAACAATCAAGAACAATAAAACACAAAGAGGGAAACCTGGTACAAGAAGCTACAGGAAGAGATGAATTTCTGATGCAAGCCTCCTCCAAAGATTTCTTAAATTTTTTTCAATCCTCCAAAGAATCCAAACCAAAATCCAACAAATGCAAACAATCTTTCCTTCAATCAATTCTACAATCAAACTTTCTTCAAACCCTTGTGCAAATTTTCCAAAATTTCTTCCCTGTTGTAAAAATGTATTTTTCTAAAAACTTTCTGCCCTAAAATTAAAACATATGTTCTTATAAATCAAAAATACCTAATACAACCCTAATTCACATTACATGCAAATTAGATATTTCAATTTCAATATTTACAACCCTAATTCACATTACATGCAAATTAGACATTTCAATTTCAATTTCAATTTCACTTTCAATTTCAAATTTCAATTTTAATTTCAATTTCATTTTTCAAAAATCCACTTTCAATTTAAAATGCAATTTCAAATAATAAATTAATTTCCAAAGTTGAAACTAATTTCCCAAATAAACATTTAATTACAATTTCTAATTTAATTCCCACACGTCTAAATTAAATTCCAAAATTAATTTTAATTCTTTTATTTCCTTTCATTCTCTTGCATCACGTTTAATTAATTAGTTTGATTATTTAATAACTAAATTCAACCCCCTTGGATTAAATTTAATTAATTAAATAATTTAAATATAATTAATTAATTTAAATATAAACTTTTATCCACATTGCATTATTTAAATTAAATAACCATCAACATGATTTAAATGCAATTATTCTAGATATATATTTCCAAATCAATAATCCTTCAGAATTAAATAACATCAAAGCAAGATAGACAGACAATGACTCGACACACACAATTGATGACACACTAAGGCTAGGGTGTAGACTTGACACATGTTACCTAGCTATTATCTCCCGTTCAACTTAACCGTTGGATCGACACGCTCGAACCTGTGAAACCAGGTGGAGTCGATGTCATGTACCTACAATCCTACAACCAAGTAAACAACATCATACAATATATCCAGTATATAATACACACCGTGAAGAAGGAATGACGGATTCATAGGGCACTCGCAAGCGAGTGATGCGAAACCGTTCTCTTCACCAATACACTCATTGAAACTGACACTTCCATCATAATTCTAATAATCTCATAATAACATCTTATGTTAACTCTACAACATCATTAATCCATAATGCATGTGAAACAAAATCGGATAACTACATCCCACAATAATATTTGTCACTCAATAGTAATGATCAAAACATCATAACAAAATGTATCCAGTATCAAAGTAATTGCAACCAAACATAACATAAAACAACTTGAACAAGAATCAAAATGGAGGGGTATTACATGTGAGGCTACCAGGATAACCCAAAATTGGGGTCGGGGCCTAGGAAGATCTCGTAGGGTAACCCATGCTATTTTGTGATGAAACTCCTCCTATGATAACAATTTTTTTGTTCAATTGATATACTTGATTATTTTACTCTAGAAGCAATGTAACCTTCATGTATTGTATCATTTAGTGTAGTCTTGTGATTTCTTGTGTCTAAAGGTTGGTGGTTATTCCTAGGAAGCCCTTTTACTATCTCCTAGCATAGGGGGTGGGCCTTCAGGTACCACTTGGTTGGGTGGAATGTGCACCTTACACCATTGGGTTTCCACTTCATGTTCATGATGGTGGGATCTTCCAGTTTGGAGAGCTCATGTTTTCCTATTGCTTTGTACCATATCTTGTGTTATATTGTATCAGTTGGATATCTATGTATATATACTACTCCTCATTTGTATTCGAGGAGGATCCTTGTATCATGTAATTATAACATTATTGTATGATCTACCTCATTTTAGAAATGAGTTTTGTAACTCCTATATTGATTGAATGCAATCTGTGAATGGTTTTATTATGTACTTTTTATCTTATGGAATGTGTATATTATTTTGGATGTTTGTTCTTTATTTCATGAGTTAAATTGATATGCTATGGATTATTTTACTTTTGTATGTTATGGGATTCAAATGTAGTCATTATAGTGTACCTTAGAGGATGTATGTGTTAAGTGTAGTTCACTTTACTTATTGTTTAATACACTTTTTTTTTTTAAAATGTTATGCTTTTGTTGTTATTGTGTCATCCTATAGGATTACGTGGTGGGGCGTTACAGTTTTTCCTAAAATGCTTTCATGGACCGAAAATTTCATGTTATATGTAAAAAAAATATGATGCGAAAGAATAATTTCTGCAAGATGATGCTTTGCAATTGGTTGTTCAAAATTACAACCTTTTTAAGGGGAAAGGGTATATAGGGGGCTTTTTATGAGAAAATTTCTCACACAATGCCAAGGTTTTTAGGAGATTTATGATGGGGTTAAGTTAGCTTTTGAGTATGTGAATGAAAACATTTTTCTAAAAGCTTTGAGCAAGAATTCTCAGTTTATTTATTCAAACATGGAGGTGGGATTTAAGAAGAAGTTATCCATTTCATTCCTTTGTACACATGACTGTGTGTTGTTTGTTTCCAACCTGCACATGGACCAGTTACTCATGGAAAACTAGGTATTTTTCAGGTCGGGCTCACACTTCTCTCTAAATGCAAAGGATCATGGCAATCCTATGTCAGGGCAGAAGAGAAAAGTACAACATCTGGAAGTAGAATGAAAAGAAGAACAAGGTGATTATGAGGAAAGCTAGGGTGAAAATTATGTCGTGTCAATGGAGGAAGATTAGTTTTTTGAAAATTTTAGCTTTTGATACTTTTTGGTTAGCTCTGTTTTAATTTTTTGGTTTTGATAATGCAATCTAAGATTGAAAATATTATATCATGTATAAGTTAGTTAATCTACACTAATGTAAATTATTGTATGTGGGCATGGCATGGTGTCTAGATAGGATTCAATTAGTTTGTTTTATCAAAAGCATATTTAGACAATTCATCTGTTGTGCATAAATTTTATCTTTCCAAGATAGTTTTATTTATCTCATTATGTAATTATTTTATATATCAATATATATTATAGGCATAGTTTTCCTTTTATCCAAAAAAATAAAATTAGAAGGATAAAACTTGAAATCGAGACCTACAAAACAAAAATATGCCAAAAATTTCTTGCAAAGACCAAATCTAGCAAAGGGGTTAGCATGTTCACATCAAATTCACCAAAATATATGCGATAGAAATTTAAATACATAAAATAACAATTTGAAAACTCAATTTAAATCTTATATTTTCAGCTTAACCACAAACCTTAGATTGAAATTATTGGAATGATTCACTCATAAATGATGTGGATGCTCAACTTACCAACATATCAATAACTTTTAAGTAATAAAATTGATAGAAATATTTTTCATAGAGAATTACAATTAGATAAATGATTTATTTATAGATTTTCAAAAGATATGATGGATGGTGGAGATTTGGTCAAAGATAAAGAGATAACTCAACTAGTTATAGAAAATTTCCATTTGAACTCATGAAAAGATAATGATTAATTTTATTACTTCACTAAATGGATAGTTAGATGAGAAAGTTACTATTTGAAGAATGAGTTAACTTGTGAAAAGACAAATATAAATTTATTAGCTTTTTTAGTGACATTTTAATGAGGAAGTTTATATTTTGAGAAATGAGCTAATTTTTGAAGGGATAATGATAGAATTTCTTAATTTATTAAAATACATAACTAGCTAACATTAATTGAATAATAGAATATTGTCTAATTAAATAATTGATAATGGAAAATTAACTCATATATATTAAAAATAAAATATTATTTAATTCAATGTTTAAAAATAGATAATGATAATAATAAGGTGAATAATTAATGACAATTAATAATTAATAATAATACAAAATTTATGATGAATAATAATTAATTATAATTAATAAATAATGGCAATATATGATAATGTGACTAATTAATATAATAATAAGAGGAATTATTTTAGTTTCTATAATTTCATTAACGAATAGGTACCTAAGCTAAATGTTAAGAAGAGGCTATGCTTCATAAGAATTATGTACAGTGAAAGGGTATTTAGAATTTAAGGCATAGAGGTACAAATAAATATTAGGTAAATTATTTAAGATTCCATAATTAAATGTGATAAAGGTTAAGTTTACTAAGTGAATTTTTTGGAAATATTGGGAAGAGTGATTCATATAGAATCTCTACATAAGATTGAATGATTGATTCTAGATTATAAATGGAATTAGGATTGATGTTCCTTTCCATTTTACTTAGAAACATAATTTTAAATTTTTGTGTGGGAATTCATAAATAATGACTCATCGAAATGGGTTCATCTTACACCCATGGTTAAATTTAAATTTAAATCTATGGGTTTGACCCAAAATTATGGGAATTAACTAGAACAAATCCATAAATTCAATCAAAATCTCTATGTAAATTTACACCTCCTCATTCCTAAATGTGCAACCATGATTAATATTTATAGATTATCTTTAGTACCAATATTGATTCCAATTTCCTACTCTATTAAAGTGGGAATTGGATTCCTTAAATTATGGAGATAATATGGATAAAACCACAATACCTAACTCATAACCAAACTAATCAACATAATAATGTACCAAAGAATATCCCTTATCAAAATCCTTAAGCAATTCATCATAGAAATTAATATATACTATTTAAGTTGTGCACATAGATTATATGGGGATTATTTAAGATTGTGGATGTTAGAATTAATGGATTTTAGATATGTGAGAGGTTTAAAATTGAGGATTATAAAATCAAAAAATATATTTGGATGGAATAGTACTACTGATGTGGTACATTCGTATTAAGTTGTTTATGCATTGGAGTTTAATATCCTTTGTTATTACTATTTGGATAAAATTTGTAATGGTGTCTTTAATGGATGTGTTTTATTTGTTGGGATGGAGTGGATCTTACAAAATTTTAGAGGATGAATGATTAGGATAGAAGGTGGAGCTTATAAGTATTTCTTCATTTGATGATGCGTATGAGGATCTAAGATATAGATATGGGAAATAGGTATTTGGTATATGGCATGGTGTTGAGGAAGGATTTAGAAGGAAGATTGGTTTCTCATGTCAATATTGAGATGAGGATGGAAAATGCATATATTTTGAGGATTGGTGGTATATCTTATGTTAACTAGTTCTTTGTATTCGGGATTGATGGATAGGTGATTGAACTAAATGGATGGGTAACTAAATATTGTGGGTTTTTTGAAAGGTGGTTGTTGAGAGATGAATTTGGATGTGTTTAGAGGTGATGGATATTGTATGTGATGTTCAAAAGATGGTTTTATAAGGATGGATTGGGATTTGTTTAGGGGTAATAAATTATTTTATTTTTAATGTTAAAAAGGTGGTTGTTGGTAAGTAGTTTTAAATATAATGGGTGGAAAGTAAGATGTTATAGGTTGTTTTGTTGAAGTGTAAGATTGAATTATGATTAGTTTAGAAAGTGATGATTGGAATAAAGATAAAGGTGTTAAATGTTATAATATTTGCATCATGGATTAAAATGATATTTAGGTTTGAGAAATATTTTGATTAGTTAAGGTTGGTTGGATTCCAAGGTGAGTGGGGTTTCCATTAATATGCAAAGGTTGGTTAATATGGAAAATAATGATCAAATGTTAAACCCTATTGAGAGGTAAAAATAAACACGCAAATATTGTTTAGGTTTCTATTTTTTTTTTTGGAAAACTTACACTTAGAAAAGAATAGAAAGATCAAGAAATTGACTCTAAAATGATAAGGTCCCATTTTTTCTTGAATTTAGGAGGTTCTAATATAACAATTAAAAAAATGCAAAAGACACGTGAAAAATCCTAAAATTAATAAAGAGGGAGTGACTCGTATGATGTGCCAATAAAAAAAAATTAATAATATGAGCTACCAATATTTAAGATAGCTATGTAGAACCATGTTACATACAAATCCATTAATAAGGATGGCCAAAGGCTTCACCAAAGGTTAGATATATCTCAACACACAAAGTTACATTAAGAATTCTATAGGAATCATTGATATGCCACAAGGGAATGTGGGGCCTAATACATAAATTTTAAACCATGAAGATGTAAAAAAGTCATGAGAAGAGAGTAAACCACACTTCTCCTTCATTTCCCCATGGTATAAAAGGTATTAGAGGCTAAGGTCAAATGTCAAAGTCATAACTTCCAAGAGGTGTGTCTTTTGATTAAACCTCCACTCTTTATACTCCATCAAAACACTTAATTTGTGTTTTTTTCCTTAGTGATAAAATTTAAGGTATCACTCCTAAAAATAAACTTGGAAGAAGTGGTATTTATTATTACCAAGTCCATGTAAGAGAAGAGCATATGTACACACTCCTCTAGGATAAAAAAAAAACTATTTATTTGTAATTATCTAAATATAAAGGTGTAAATTTTATTTCAATTTGTCAAATCGATAGTTTGAAAAAGACACCAAAAAAAGAAATAAAATAGCTTCTAACACCTCTCTTTTAATATTTATCATACAAAACTAATACATTATAAGTCTTACGGTTTTTATATTTGGCTCATGAAAAGGATGGTTTACGTGTTTTATACTTCCAAATGAAATTATTTTGAATTAAATGGTTAGTCAAAAATATAAAAAATAAAACATCAAACTAAAAAATAAATTGCACCATTACATTTGTCAAAAAATTCTAAGAACTTTTAAAAAATAAACAATCAAAAAATGATTTCATAGAGGAAAGTTATGCTTATTTAAACTATTTAAAATGAATAACTCACTTTGAAGGGTTTTACCTAAATTTTGTTGCATGATACAAAAAATGGCTTCACCCATAGAATTCAACTTGGAACAAGCATTAGGAGTCCTATTGAAAGTTGAAAATATAAAAATATAGAAAAATTTATTAGAATTTTTGTAAAGGTAGGTTGTTTAAATAAAATCATCTAAGGAGAGAGCTAGGACTTAACCCCTATGAAATATCTCCTACTTTCCAATGTGATTATGGGCTTGGTGACTAGTTTTAAAAAAGGATAGGGTTTTTTCTTTAAGCCCTAGCAACTAGGGGTTTGAATATTTACAACCAAGAGTTAGGGAATTGTTTTAGGAAAGCCCTTAGTTAGTCATATGGGTAGGGGCCAAGGACTTAGAAAAATTAAGAAAAAATAAAACAAAATAAACACATGGGAAATAGTACATATATGACTATGAGCATTTGGGTATGTATATTTTTGTCACCAAAAAGTGTATACCTTGGAATTTTTTCGCTCATTTTGGCCTTTTCCACCAAATTTTTGCTTTGTTAACCTTGATTCAGCCTTGTAAGCTTGTAATTCATCAATGACCTAACAGTGTTTTACTAAGGTGTTGTGAAGAGTTGTAATGAATTTCCTCACTTTTCTAAGACCCTTTCAACATAATTCACCTAAATAATACATTCTTACACCATCCTAAGCCTTAAGATAGAGTGTTGTAAAGTGTTGTGTTGTATTTTCACACTTATCTAGGCTAATCACCCTTAAATCAACCCTTTTTATATGCTAATTTTCCCTTTTAATGCATCATTCATCTCGACCTAAGTGTGTTTCGAGAGGAAAAACTGATTAAATTTATTAACCATAAATTAATTCCTGACCACCACCAGAATTTTCCCAGGTGGACTAGGTTGCCACTTTAGGCGACCTAGTCCCTTAAGGAATAAAATTAAAATTTTAAATAAGATTTAACGAGAATCTTGCCTTTTAAACCTTAGGGTCGGCCTATTAGGTTCTGTTTAAGGAAAATTAGGGTTTCACATGTACAAATAAGGGTTTTCATCTCTAGTTTTCCTCTCTCCTAGCTCATTTTTACTCTCTTGCTCTCAATCTTCAGGCACTCAAGCAACCAAGACTTCACAAGAAAGAATACAAGCATTGGGGTTTCTAGGTCATCTCCATTGGATTTTCTCTTACATGTTGCAGACCATCAACAAAAAATGTTTGGTAAGAATTTCCATTAAGTTCATCATTCACACTTACATTCCTTTACTTTCATCTCATTTGGGTTTAATCACCTACAAAGGGGTTTGACTTAGGCAAACCCCTATTTCCTAACCCCAACAATTTCTTTGTCTTTGCATGTGTTTGCAGGTCTTTTTTATGCAGAGTTGGTGAGGTACAAAGTTTTGCAAGAAGTACCAACATTCTCCTCAACTCAAATCCAAACCTCAGAACCCTAGGAAGGACAAGAAGACAAACTACAGGTCACTTTCAGAAGTTCTTGTCACAAATTGCTGCAGAAAAGGGAAACATCAACTAGGACCCACAAAATCCATGCCTGATTCCTCAGGTAGCTACAAGAGGACTAGGTCACCCCTATTGGTGACCTTGTCCTCGTGCTAGTACCATAAAAGGGTTTCTATATTTTTTGCACCCATTTACCTGAAACATATTTTGGTATAATTTCTAGGTTGGAGGACTAGGTCGCCCCAATTGGCATAAGTGTCCTTTTGCTCAGTTCAGGCATTTTATAGGATATCCCAAGAGCATTCAACTGCCACATCACTTTCCTAGGTACACACCTTCTGTCCTCTACTGTTATTTTCTAGAAAATACACATTTAGGTCATTCTAGATTAGCTTTGTATTAGTTTAGTTTTGATTCATTTACATTTGCATACACATACATTAGCATCATTTTAATTTTAGTTCTAGCCACACATCACACACACTTAGCACAAACCAATCATCAAACCCCTCTCCTTTGTATGAACCTACCCATACACATATCAACCTAGAGGAAAGAGTGTTATTCCTAACCGAGTTCCCTTAGGGTGAAAAACCCTAAGAGCCTAGTAAGGGAATCCTCTTTCCCTTGTCCTATATCTATTTTTGGTGGCTCATTTTGGTGAACCCGACCTTAGACCATTAGATAGCTTTTTGATTTTTTTGCATTTCATCTTAGAAATAGCTTGCATTGCATTGAAATCTTGCATTTTTTGCATCCTAGGGTTAGTGAAAAAAAAGTGCATTAAGTGAAAATTCATGATAGATAATTTTCACATTGCATTGCACTTTGAATAAGGAAACAAAAAAAAATAGCATTTACAATTTCTGTTTGCCCTTAAATATCAGAAAAACCTTAAAACTCAGCCAAAAATTTAGGAATTTTACAAAAATAGCACTACTAGGAATAAGTCACCACACTGGGTGACCTATTACTTTGGCACTATTTTCTATCAATTTCCTAGAAATTTACAACTATTTTCTATCTTACAGCTTTCTAGTTTTACCTTTTTGTGTTTGGTTCCAGCATCCTAGTTACAAACCCTTTTGTCACTGTTTCTTACATTGCCTTAGAGAATTGTGTCTGAGAATTTAGTGTTCCCTTGCCAACACAGTTGCGAGATGAAGTTTAGGGACCATGGCATCTACCAACAACACCCTCATTGTAGATCTTGGCATCCCTCCAACTTCAACTCCTTGTATTGACAATGGTGCATTAGGCTTATAAACTATCCTTAGTAATTCCATGCACCTAGATGATACAACTAGTGATAACAATAACCTCCCACATGATAAGATCTTCCATATCCATGTTGATCTCGCTGATTATCAGCACGAAGTCAGCTTTGAACCCATCTCAAGGACTTCCATCCCTACCATTGAGCTCCTACACCATTTAATTGACCGTGATAATGGCTTAAGTGTCATGAAGAGGATTGTAGAAATCTATGAAAAACGTGCACCTAATACTTCTCCTTCACCCACTCCTATGTATGGCCATGGAGGGCCTTCCACTCTCCTCCCCCTCAACCATTGCTTCTATTCCAACCTATACACCTTCTATTCTGACAACCACTATGTAATAGGTTAGTAATGTGGTACCTCCCCTCACTAACATCACTAGCATCCCTACTTCTCTTGTGGCATCCTACCCCCTTACCTCTTCATTTTTCCCTACCCTCACTATTCCTACCACTTCTCCTTCCACCACTGTCACCCCTTCAAATCTCTCACTTCTATCTCATATCACTTACAGTGATTCTCTCATTACACAATTATTTCACAGTGTCACTAATATGCAACAACAAATATCCTCCATTAACCAAAACCAATATGGCTCCCCCTCCCATTACGTTTGTAGTAACCTGTTATCCCTTGACATCCTCTGCACTCCCTTGCCACAAGAAATAGAGATCTCTAGATTTCAGAAGAATGGCAGAAAGGGTGACCCTTCTTACCATGCCAATGCCTACACTGCCCTCTGTAGTGACTTTTCTCTTAATGATAGGTTGCTTGCTAAGTTATTTCCAAGGACTCTTAAAGATGCGTCCTTAGATTGGTTCTCTTCCCTGCCTAATAATTCCATTAGTTCATTCAACGAATTAGTGGATGTATTCATTAATCACATTCAAGTTCACATGACTCCAAGGAAAACTTTATCCAGCCTCATAAGATGTAAAAAGGCTAATACCAAGAAGATAATTGATTTTATCTCGCGCTACCAAGCTCTTTATTCCTTGATTGATGTCGAGATCCTCGATACCCATGTACAGAAGATGTTTACCGAAAACCTTGTAACATCCCTTCAAGATAAACTTACTCTCATGAAGTTCCCGTCCTTTATGCACCTTTGTCAAGCACTTTGTGACTACCATAACTCTACTAGCAGTCGTGACTCACGGTCCACTCCTAGTTGTGATGAGAAGCCTGATAACTCTTCCCAATCCAAACCCCAACCTTTTAGTAAACCAAACAAAGTATTTCTCCAATTCAACCCTCCATCTTCAAACCCCCCACCCACTAATAACCAAGTGGCTATTGTTAAGTGCATAGTGCCCTTTAATTACAGAGATCCTAAGCGTACTTTCACACCCTTGCCCGACACCCTTCATAACACCATGACCCAAGTACTTCAGCAACATATGATTTCTTTACCTCACATCCATACACTTAATCCTAACAAACCATTAACCGCTTCTTATAATGCCATTTCTTATTGTTACTTTCATCGCCAAAACAGACATGACACTAAACAATGTAAGCGTCGAAAGCACCTAGTGCAAGATCTCATTGATTTAGGATGTCTATTAGCTGCAAGAGTTAATGCTAAAATCAATACATGTCCATGGCACCCCCTAATCAAAATTTGAAAATCTTTACCATCCCCATGCCCAATCATAATGTGTCATTTGTCAAATCAAGTGAAACTTCCCCACCTGATGTCATGAATGTGGATTCACAATATTTACATTTTGCTTATCTTTCATCGGCAACCCATGTCACACCCATTAATGAAATGGTAGGAGAAATAGAAGTTATCCATCATAAGGGCCCAACCATAGGACCTATTGAGATCTCCTTCTCTACACAAGATATACTATGAAACCTTATTGATGGCCCTCTCTACTTAGTTGGTCACATCTATGATAAGCCCACCAATGGGATACTCATAGATCCCCCATGTGGTGAGAATGTCATGACATAAGAGTTTCTTTTATTACATAATATTGATCAAGATGTCTATAATCGATCTACTGTGTGGGTCAAAACACACAATGGTTTTGTGTACCTGATGATTGGGTCGATTGCCCTCCCATTACAAATAGGTCCCAAAACATTAGATGTTACCTTTTTAATTATTCCTTAGTTGGACCAATTTCTCTTATGACTTGGCCATCCATGGCTTCATTCTATGAAAGCGGTCCCATCCATCATTAACAAGTGTGGCAAGTTTCCTATTGAAAATGACATATTTACTATCCATCATAATGGTTTTAACCTATTATCCTCTAAGGGTAACTTTTCCCTGGATGTCTTTTGGCCTAAACCTATGGAGCCCATCACCCCTAGGTGGGACTTCTTCTTCATCACCTATCAAAAGTTTAAATCCAAGAAGATCTTTTAAATTTCTTTAAGCAACATACCTCCCTCTAGCTCGGACTCACCCATCCTTGATGAAGCCATGTTGCCACCCAAATCGAATATTCCTAGCCAACCTACTCCTGAAACCTCCTTCACATAATCCAAGAGGCCTAGGGATCATGATAGTAATTCCATCCTCCCAAATCGTACTAAACAAGTTTATAAATCCAAAGCGAAGGTGGATGAACCACCCATTGTTCCTCTTATCCCTCCTCTCTGAGATCATACACAACCTATGGTGGATTTTCCCACACCTCCCACACACCTTGACCAAAAAACAAAATGGAATAAAGAGACTAGAAAGTGTAGACATCACCGTCATGCTTTCGCCCACCAATGTCATGAGGAAGAACAAGCTAAAGAGCCCAACCTACCTGGGCTTGAGGCCACACCTATTAATTCTCCTCCTCCACCCTTGCAACTCGATCTTATACCTCCCGTATCACCTATTTTACAAACCACCACTGATATTATAATACACCCCACCATTTTCATCAACTTAGATGATGATGATGATGAGGAGAATGCTCACATCGATGAAGAGGTTCACCAAACCTTGAATTCATTATTCTCCTCTTCCATGAGAATCCATGAGAATATTCCTAGGACAAGCATTGATCTTGAAGCTAGTTCAATGATTGTTGTTGTTCCTCTCGCTAGTCACCCTCCTGAAATTTATACTGAGCAAGATTGGGAGGTGGATGACTTGCTCGCAGAGTGACGCACATGTGCCTTACTAGTCCTTCTTTCTTCCTTTTCCTTTTTCATTTATGTTTCAGGTATTCCTTGTTTTGTTCGTTGTTTTCTCACTCTTTGTGACATTATTCTATATGTATCTCCCTTCTTCTATATTTCGTGCATGCCTTTTAAATTTTTCCTTCCATTTGGGGATGATTCAAGGCATTGAGACTGCAATGTATCCTTCAAGTTGACCCAAATGAACCCCTTCACTTTTCCCCTTTTCCTTTTTTCCTTTAATTTGGGGATGATGCAAGGCATTGAGACTTCAGTCTCCTTCATGTTGACCCAAATTACCCCCTTCTCTTTTCCCCTTTTCCTTTTTTCCTTTCATTTGGGGATGATTCAAGGCATTGAGACTACAATGTCTCCTTCATGTTTACCCAAATGAACCTGTCTTTCTTTCTATGTCCTTTTTTCCTTTCATTTGGCGATGATGCAAGGCATTGAGACCACAATGCCTCCTTCATGTTGACCCAAATAACGCCCTTCTCTTTTCCCCTTTTCCATTTTTCCTTTCATATGGGGATGATGCAAGGCATTGAGATTGCAATGTCTCCTTCATGTTGACCCAAATTAACCTTTTTATTTCTATGTCCTTTTTGTCTTTCATTTCAGGATGACACAAGGCATTGAGACCACAATGTCTCCTTCATGTTGACTCAAATACCAAGTCTCTTTTTCTTTTCTTTTTTCTTCTTTTCCTTTATATGGTCCTTTTTGGGGACGATGCAAAGCATTGAAACATCCTACGTCTCCTCCATGTTGACCCAAAATGGCCTCTTTTTATTTTTCTTTCGCTCTTTATATGTCCTTCTTCCAGTTCTATGTATTTGGGGGGATGATGATAGTTTCACACTCCTTACAAAAAAACATTGCAGCAATGAACATATTGACCTCAAATACGTAGATCCCTTATGTGTTTGGCATTTTTCCATTTTGTGGGCATATCCCCTTTTTCCTCTTGCCTTATTCTTTTTCACATGATGTAGCCTTTCTTGGATACCCATCGCTTGATAGTGGGTTCTTTAGGTACGCTCTCATATCCCTTTTCATTTTTCCTTTCTCTACTTTAAAGAAATTTCTCACAAAGTGGTGTGTAGCAATCCCTTTACAGTGAGGGCATACATTTGCACTATTTTACTTTCTACACTTGCATTTTCCTTTTCTTTGTATGTGCTTCCTAGTGCAGCCTTGTCACTTCACATGATGTGTTTCTCACTTTGTGGATGACATTTGGTACGATTTCCTTCATAGGTGTGACTTATGTCAGCATATTATATTCCTCTTTGTGGCCAGATGTGATGCACTACATCCCCTAAGTTGTGAATCTTCTATCCTTTGATCGGTCCTTTTTTGGAGACATTACACATAATGTTCCCCTAAGTTAAAGACCCCATATGAACTAAACAAGACTCCTTCAAAAAATTTCATTTTTCATTTGTTCACTTTTCAATTTTTTCATTTTGCATGTTGCACCCTCGCATTTGTGAATACATGCCCACCTTCCATAACACAACTTGCATGACTATAGTGCCATCTTTCCCTTGTGCATGGGTTCTAAGCATCCAAGGCTTTCCTTGTCTCATGAACCGCACCCCTATATTTTGTGGAACCTTATCAAAGTTATCAGGAGGTATAACTTTGGTATGGTTGAGTGGGAAGCCCAACTAGTGGCATGAATTTCCCCATAGCCACCATTTTGTGTGTGTGCATGCATACCAATTGTGTGTATGTATCTCACCACCTTTTGGTATTCTCACTAGTAAAAAACCAAAATTCTCATTGGCCCAGAGTGAGTACATCCTTTCCTTTCAGACAAACAACCTATATCTGATCCACAGCTAGATGGATAAATGATTGAACCTTGAACTGACCTCTTCACATCACTCCTGGGGTGATCTTTTATACTTATGCTTATTTGGCCATGGGATCTTGATCCTAGGTATTTTCACACTTATCTAGGCTCATCACCCTTAAATCAACCCTTTTTATATGCTAATTTTCCCTTTTAATGCATCATTAGTACTTACCTAAGTGTGTTTCAGGAGGAAAAATTGATTAACTTTATTAAACACAAATTAATTCATGACTACCACCAAAATTTTCCTAGGTGGACTAGGTTGCCACTTTGGGCAACCTAGTCCCTTTAGGCATAAAATTCAAATTTTAAATAAGATTTAACGAGAATCTTGCCTCCTAAACCCTAGGGTAAACCTATTAGGTTACATTTTAGGAAAATTAGGGTTTCACATGTACAAATATGGGTTTTCATCTCCATTTTTCCTCTCTCCTAGTTCATTTTAACTCTCTTGCTCTCAATCTTCAAGCACTAAAGCAACCAAGACTTCACAAGCAAGCGTACAATCATTAGGATTTTTTAGGTCATCTCCATTGGAGCTCCTCTTGCATGTTGTAGACCATCAACAATAAATGTTTGGTAAGCCTTTCCATTAAGTTCATCATTCAAACTTACATTCCTTTTATTTCATCTCATTTGGGTTTAATCACCTACAAAGGGGTTTGACTTAGGCAAACCCCTATTTCCTAGCCCCAACAATTTTTTGGTCTTTGCATGTGTTTGTAGGTATTTTTGATGTAGATTTTGTGAAGTACAAAGTGTTGCAAGAAGTACCAAAATTATCCTCAAGTCAAATCCAAACCTCAAAACCATAGGAAGGACAAGAAGACAAACTACAAGTCACTTTCAAAGGTTCTTGTCATGGATTGCTACATAAAATGGGAAACATCAACCAGGAGCCACAAAATCAAAGCTTGATACCTCAGAAAGCTACAAGAGGACTAAGTCACCCCTATTGGCTACCTTTTCCATGTTCTAGGCTCAGAAAAGGGTTTCTATATTTTTGGGCACCCATTTCTCGGAAACTTGCTTTGGCAGAATTTCCAGGTTAGAGGACTAGGTCGCCCCAGTTCGCGTAAGCATCCTTTTGATCAGTTCAAGCATTTTCTAAGAGATCCTGATAGCATTCAACTACCACATCACTTTCCCAGCTACACACCTTCTGTTCTTTGTTGTTATTTTCTAGAAAATACACATTGAAGTTATTCTAGAGTAGCTTTGTATTAGTTTAGTTTTGATTCATTTACATTTTCTTACATTTAAATTAGCACCATTTCAATTTTAGTTCTAGCCAAGTGTCACACACACTTAACACAAACCAATCATCAAACCCCTCTCCTTTAAATGAACCTACCCATACACATCAATATAGAGGAAATAGTGTTATTCCTAACCAAGTGCCCTTAGGGTGAAAAACCCTAAGAGCCTAGTAAGGGAATCGTCTTTACCTTGTTATCTTATATATCTTTTTGGTGGTTCATTTTGGTGAGCCCGACCTTAGACCATTAGATAGCTTTCTAATTTTTTAACATTTCATCTTCGAGATAGCTTGCATTTTTTGCATCCTAGGGTTAGTGAAAAAAAAGTGCATTAGGTGAAAATTCATGATAGATAATTTGCACATTGCATTGCATTTTTAATAAGGAAACACAAAAAAAATAGCATTTCAAGTTTCTGTTTGCCCTTAAATATCAGAAAAACCTTAAAACTTAGCCAAAAATTTAGGAATTTTACAAAAATAGCACTACTAGGACTAAGTCACCACACTGGGTGACCTAGTCCTTTGGCACTATTTTCTATCAATTTCCCAAAAATTTACAACTATTTTCTGTCTTAGAGCTTTCTAGTTTTACATTTTTGTGTTTGGTTCCAACATCCTAGTTACAAACCCTTTTGTCACTGTTGCTTACCTTGCCTTAGAGAATTGTGTCTAAGCATTTAGTGTTCCCTTACTAATATAGTTGTGAGACGAAATTTAAGGACCATGGCATCTACCAACAACACCCTCATTGTAGATCTTGGCATCCCTCCAACTTCAACTCCTTGTATTGACAATGGTGCATTAGGCTTAGAAACTATCCTTAGTAATTCCTTGCACCTAGATGATACAACTGGTGATAACAATAACCTCCCACATGATAATATCTTCCATATCCATGTTGTTCTCGCTGATTATCAGCACGAAGTCAGCTTTGAACCCATCTCAAGGACTGCCATCCCTGCTATTGAGCTCCTACACCATTTAATTTACCGTGATAATGGCTTAAGTGTCATGAAGAGGATTGCAGAAATCTATGAAAAACATGCACCTAATACTTCTCCTTCACCCACTCCTATGTATAGCCATGGAGGGCCTTCCACTACTCCCCCCTCAACCGTTGCTTCTATTCCAACCTATACACCTCCTATTATGACAACCACTATGTAATAGGTTAGTAATGTGGTACCTCCCCTCACCAGCACCACTAGCATCCCTACTTCTCTTGTGGCATCCTATCCCATTACCTCTTCCATTTTCCCTACCCTCACTATTCCTACCACTTCTCCTTGCACCACTCTCACCCCTTCACATCTCTCACTTCCATCTCATAGTACGTACAGTGACCCTCTCATTACACAACTATTTCACAGTGTCACTAATATGCAACAACAAATATCCTCCATTAACCAAAACCAATATGGCTCCCCCTCCCATTACGTTCATAGTAACCCATTGTCCCTTGACATCCTCTGCCCTCCCTTGCCACAAGAAATAGAGATCCCTAGATTTGAAAAGAATGGCGGGAAGGGTGACCCTTCTTACCATGCCAATGCCTACACTGCCCTCTGTAGTGACTTTTCTCTTAACGCAGATTGCTTGCTAAGTTATTCCCAAGGACTCTTAAAGATGCGTCCCTAGATTGGATCTCTTCCCTGCCTAATAATTCCATTAGTTCATTGAACGAATTAGTGGATGCATTCATTAATCACATTCAAGTTCACATGACTCCAAGGAAAAATTTAGCCAGCCTCATAAGATGTTAAAAGGCTAATACCGAGAAGATAACTGATTTTATCTCGTGCTACCAAGCTCTTTATTCCTTGATTGATGTCGAGATCCCTGATACCCATGTACAAAAGATTTGTATCAAAAACCTTGTAACATCCCTTCAAGATAAACTTACTGTCATGAAGCTATCCTCCTTTATGCACCTATATCAAGCACTTTGTGACTACCATAACTTTACTAGCAGTCATGACTCACGGTCCACTCGTAGTCATGATGAGAAGCTCGATAACTCTTCCCAATCCAATCCCCAACCTTTTAGTAAACTGAACAAAGGATTTCTCCAATTCAACCCTTCATCTTAAAAACCCCCACCCATTAATAACCAAGTGGCTATTGTTAAGTCTGCAGTGCCCTTTAATTATAGAGATCCTAAGCGTACTTTCACACCCTTGCCCGACACCCTTCATAACACCATGACCCAAGTACTTCAACAACATATGATTTCTTTACCTCCCATCCATACAATTAATTCTAACAAACCATTACCCCCTTCTTATAAAGCCATTTCTTATTGTTACTTTCATCACCAAAACAAACATGACACTGAACAATGTAAGCGTCTAAAGCACCTAGTGGAAGACCTCATTGATTCAGGATGTCTATTAGCTGCAAGAGTTAATGTTAAAATCAATGCATCCATGGTACCCCCTAATCAAAATTTGTAAATCTTTACCAACCCCATGACCAATCATAATGTGTCATTTGTCAAATCAAGTGAAACTTCCCCACCTGATGTCATGAATGTGGATTCACAATATTTACATTTTGCTTCTCTTTCATCAGTAACCCTTGTCACACCCATTAATGAAATGGTAGGATAAATAGACGTTATCCATCATAAGGGCCCAACCATAGGACCTCTTGAGATCTCCTTCTCTGCACAAGATATACTATGAAACTTTATTGATGGCCCTCTCTACTTAGCTGGTCGCATCTATGATAAGCCCACTAATGGGATACTCATAGATCCCACATGTGGTGCGAATGTCATCACAGAAGAGTTTCTTGTATTACATAATATTGATCAAGATGTTTATAATCGATCTACTGTGTGGGTCAAAACACACAATTGTTTTGTGTGCCTGACGATTGGATCAATTTCCCTCCCATTACAAATAGGTCCCAAAATATTAGATGTTACCTTTTTAATTATTCCTCAGTCGGACCAATTTCTCTTACGACTTGGCCATCCATGGCTTCATTCTATGAAAGCGGTCCCATCCATCATTAACAAGTGTGTCAAGTTTCCTATTGAAAACGACATATTTACTATCCATCATAGTGGTTTTAACCCATTATCCTTTAAGGGTAAATTTTCCTTGGATGTCTTCTGGCCTAAACCTATGGAGCCCATCACCCCTAGGTGGGACTTCTTCTTCATTGCCTATCAAAAGTTTAAAGCCACGAAGATCTCTGAACTTTCTTTACGCAACATACCTCCCTCTACCTCGGACTCACCAATCCTTGATGAAGCCATGTTGCCACCCAAATATGATATTCCTAGCCAACCTACTCCTGAAACCTCCTTCACATCATCCAAGAGGCCTAGGGATCATGATAGTAATTCCATCCTCCCAACTCGTACTAAATTTTTTGATAAAGCGAAAGCGAAGGTGGTTGAACCACCCATTGTTCCTCTTATCCCTCCTCTCTGAGATCATACACAACCTATGGTGGATTTTCCCACACCTCCCACACACCTTGACCAAAAAACAAAATCGAATAAAGAGACAAGAAAGCGTAGACGTCACCATCATCGTTTCGCCCACCAGTATCATGAGGAAGAACAAGCTAAAGAGCCCAACCTACCTAGGCCTGAGGCCACACCTATTAATCCTCCTCCTCCACCCCTACAGCTCGATCTTATACCTCCCGCATCACCTCTGTTACAAACCAGCTTTGATATTATCATACACCCCACCATTTTCATCAACTTAGATGATGATGATGAGGAGAATGCTCACATCGATGAAGAGGTTCACAAAACCTTGAATTCATTATTCTCCTCTTCCATGAGAATCCATGAGAATTCTCATAGGACAAGCATTGATCTTGACACTAGTTCGACGATTGTTGTCATTCCTCTCGCTAGTCACCCTCCTAAAATTTATACTGAGCAATATTGGGAGGCAGATGACTTGTTCGCAGAGTGACACACATGTGCCTTACTAGTCTTTCATTTTCCCTTTTCCTTTTTCATTTATGTTCCGGGTATTCCTTGTTTTGTTTGTTTTTTTCTCACTCTTTGTGATATTATTCTATATGTATCTCCCTTCTTCTATATGCAGTGCATGCCTTTTCACTTTTTCCTTCCATTTGGAAATGATTCAAGTCAATGAGACCACAATGTATCCTTCAAGTTGACCCAAATCACCCCCTTCTCTTTTCCCCTTTTCCTTTTTTCCTTTAATTTGGGATGATGCAAGGCATTGAGACTGCAATTTTCCTTCATGTTGACCCAAATGACCCCCTTCTCTTTTCCCCTTTTCCTTTTTTCCTTTCATTTGGGGATGATGCAAGGCATTGAGACTACAAGGCCTCCTTCATGTTTACCCAAATGAACCTCTTTTTCTTTCTATGTCCTTTTTTCCTTTCGTTTTGGGATGATGCAAGGCATTGAGACCACAATGTCTCCTTCATGTTGACCCAAATGACCCCCTTCTCTTTTCCCCTTTTCCATTTTGCCTTTCATTTGGGGATGATGCAAGGCATTGAGACTACAATGTATCCTTCATGTTGACCCAAATGAACCTCTTTTTCTTTCTATGTCCTTTTTCCCTTTCATTTGAGGATGACACAAGGCATTGAGACCATAATGTCTCCTTCATGTTGACTCAAAAATCAAGTCTCTTTTTTTTTTGTTTTTGTTCTTTTCCTTTATATGGTCCTTTTTGGGGACAATGCAAAGTGTCGAAACATCCTATGTCTCCTCCATGTTGACCCAAAATGGATTCTTTTTATTTTTCTTTCGCTCTCTATATGTCCTTCTTCCAGTTCTATGTATTTCGGGGGATGATGATAGTTTCACGCTCCTTAAAAAAAACATTCCAGCAATGAACATATTGACCATAAATCCATAGATCCCTTATGTGTTTGGCATTTTTCCATTTTGGGGGCATATCCCCTTTTTCCTCTTTCCTTCTTCTTTTTCACATCATGTAGTCTTTCTTGGATACCAATTGCTTGATAGTGGGTTCTTCAGGTAGGCTCTCATATCCCTTTTCATTTTTCCTTTCCCTACTTTAAAGAAATTTCTCACAAAGTGGTGTGTAGAAATACCTTTAAAGTGAGGGCATACATTGGCACTATTTTACTTTCTACACTTGCATTTTCCTTTTCTTTGTATGTGCTTCATAGTGCAGCCTTGTCACTTCACATGATATGTTTCTCACTTTGTGGAATACATTTGGTATGATGCCCTTCATAGGTGTGACTTATCTCAGCATATTATATTCCTCTTTGTGGCCTGATGCGATGCACTGCATCACCTAAGCTGTGAATCTTCTATCGTTTGATCGGTCCTTTTTTGGAGACATTACACACAATGTTCCCCTAAGTTAAAGACCCCATATGAACTAAACAAGACTCCTTCGAAAAATTTCATTTTGCATTTGTTTTCACTTTTCAATTTTTGCATTTTGCATGTTGCACCTTTGCATTTGTGCATACATGGCCACCTTCCATAACACAACTTGCATGACTGTAGTTCCATCTTTCCCTTGTGCATGGGTTCTAAGCATCCAAGGCTTTCCTTGTCTCATGAACCACACCCCTGTATTTTGTGGAACCTTATCAAAGTTATCAGGAGGTATAACTTTGGTATGGTTGAGCGGGAAACCCAACTAGTGGCACGAATTTCCCCATAGCCACCTTTTTGTGTGTGTGAGTGCATACCAATTGTGTGTATGTATCTCACCACCTTTTTGTATTCTCACCTAGTAGACAACCAAAAGTCTCATTGGCCTAGAGTGAGTACATCCTTTCCTTTCAAACAAACAACCTATATCTGATCCACAACTAGATGGACAAATGACTGAACCTTGATCTGAGCTCTTCACATCACTCCTGCCGTGATCTGTTATACTTATGCTTAGTTGGCAATGGGATCTTGATCCTGGGTATTTTTACACTTATCTAGGCTCATCACCCTTAAATCAACCCTTTTTATATGCTAAGTTGCCCTTTTAATGCATCATTAGTCTTGACCTAAGAGTGTTTCAGGAGGAAAAACTAATTAACTTTATTAAACAAAAATTAATTCCTAACCACCACCAAAATTTTCCTAGGTGGACTAGGTTGCCACTTTGGGCTACCTATTCCCTTTAGGCATACAATTCAAATTTTAAATAAGATTTAATGGGAATCTTGCCTGCTAAACCCTAGGGTCAACCTATTAGGTTACATTTCAGGAAAATTAGGGTTTCACATGTACAAATATGGGTTTTCATCTCCATTTTGCCTCTCTCCTAGCTCATTTTAACTCTCTTTCTCTCAATCTTCAAGCACTAAAGCAACCAAGACTTCACAAGCAAGCATACAATCATTAGGGTTTTTTAGGTCATCTCCATTGGAGCTCCTCTTGCATGTTGCAGACCATCAACTATAAATGTTTGGTAAGCCTTTCCATTAAGTTCATCATTCAAACTTACATTCCTTTTATTTCATCTCATTTGGGTTTAATCACCTACAAAGGGGTTTGACTTAGGCAAACCCCTATTTCCTAACCCCAACAATTTTTTGGTCTTTGCATGTGTTTGTAGGTATTTTTGATGCAGATTTTGTGAAGTACAAAGTGTTGCAAGAAGTACCAAAATTATCCTCAAGTCAAATCCAAACCTCAAAACCATAGGAAGGACAAGAAGACAAACTACAAGTCACTTTTAGAGGTTCATTTCATGGATTGCTGCATAAAATGGGAAACATCACCCAGGAGCCACAAAATCAAAGCCTAATTCCTTAGAAAGCTACAAGAGGACTAGGTCGCCCCTATTGGCTACGTTGTCCATGTGCTAGGCTCGGAAAAGTGTTTCTATATTTTTGGGCACCCATTTCCTAGAAACCTATTTTGGCAGAATTTCTAGGTTGGGAGGACTAGGTCGCCCCAGTTGTCGTAAGTGTCCTTTTGATCAGTTCAAGCATTTTCCAGGAGATCCTGATAGCATTCAACTGCCACATCAATTTCCTAGGTACACACCTTCTATTCTCTATTGTTATTTTCAATAAAATACACATTTAGGTCATTCTAGAGTAGCTTTGTATTAGTTTAGTTTTGATTCATTTACATTTTCATACATTTAGATTAGCACCATTTTAATTTTAGTTCTGGCCAAGTGTCACACACACTTAGCACAAACCAATCATCAAACCCCTCTCCTTTGAATGAACCTACCCATACACATATCAATATAGAGGAAATAGTGTTATTCCTAACCAAGTGGGCTTAGGGTGAAAAACCCTAAGAACCTAGTAAGGGAAACCTCTTTCCCTTGTTAGCCTATATGTGTTTTTGTGTTTCAATATCCATCATGATTTATTTGTATATACAAACTCGTATGTCTGACCACTTTAACTTGGTCAAAAATTCATGAAATTCATTTTTTTTTAATCCTATATTATGTGAAGCATAGAATGTGATGCATGTTACGGATTCAAAAAATGTGATACTATTTGAAAGCTCTAAATGTTTTTCAATCAGCCTATCAATCAGGAATTTAGTCGTAATTCAAATAGAAAATGAATAATAATTATTTATTAAATTCAAAGTAAGGCATAATTTATATTGGTGTATAGCTGAGAATCTCCTTTAAAAACCCTTTTTGTTTCATCAATTTTGGGTAAAAAAAATTGTTAGCCACATGGGCAATTATATCACTTACATATCACCACTTTTTGGCCCATCATGATACTGCACATACCCATATATCAAATTATAACGTAATACAAGTACAAGAGAAATGAGTCACATGAACTGGTTCACTGCAAAGGTCTTCAAACCAGGAGAAGTCATCCCATTCTCGAACAAGAAGAGGGAACTCAATGGAGAACAATGCACTGTCCACCCAGCCATGTGGAACTAAAAAGTCCAGTCCCTTGTGCTAGGAGATAGCAAAGGGTCCCACCATCACAAATGGGCAATGAAAAAAGACAACACAAGGTTGACAAGACAACAATGAACAAATAGGGGTCGACATCGAATGACAATGACAACACTTCCAAAGGCACACAACATTAAGAGAATCAAGAGTCAAAAGAACACAAGATTGTCATAGGAAGAGTGTGATCACATCGTTTACATGGGTTACCCAGGTAGATCTTCCTAGGCCTAGACCCCCCATTCTGGGTTACCTTGGTAGCCTCTACCAATCTTCGGCCCCTCACGCAACCCTATGTGGAATCAACATACCCCTTGTGAGGATGAGGAAGTCGATTTTTCCACTCCAGGCCTTCTCGACTCATCCCAATCCTAAAAAAGCACATGGGTCATGAGTGAGGTATTAAATTATATTGTTTAGTGTAAACTACTACCCGACCCCCTAGTTAGTTTTAGATTATCAATTAATTACAAAACTCTCACATGGGTTACCAGGTGCCACTTTGTGTGTTGACCCCCATTGAGAGCCACTCCCCTACTGACAATAAGGAGACCCCAAAATAAGAGCAAGGCTACTTGCACAATCACAAAGCTCATTCCCATAAACATTTAAAGCGAGGCATCACCCTTCCCTCTTGGATAAACAACCACATGGGAAACATAAAGTGTAAGACTCAGGATCATCACTTACTCAAAAAATAACAAGACAACAGTATAATGGAATAAGGAAGAATACATCATGAAGACCACTTCATGACCTTTGGAAGACACATAGTACCCACATCACAAGATGATATAAACATTTAATCCATTACCTTATTCACTCCCAAAATCAAACTCACTCACACTCTTCACATAGACGAGGTAACATAATTTAAATACAGTGCCAACCAATGTATTAATAAATAGCTAATGAATGTAGAATTTTCACAAGGCTTGCATAAGGCTATAGCCAATCTAGAAATGATGATTGAATTCCAAGGAAAGCATGCACAATAAGACTTCTAAAGCTAGGGCATTGAATGCAAAAACTCATTTTCTAGGAAAGACTCAATGTCTTGAATGAATAAGAACTTGATACGAATACATATGGGTTTGGCCAAATTAGGTATTTTCAGAATGGTTAAAAAAAAGAAAGACTAGCAACTAAATGTCACTGCACATGTTTTTCATCATCAAATATCTCTTACTATGAAAGTCAAAATAGGTAAAGAATCACTATTACAATGAAAACAATGTATTTTTCTACTATTCATAAGGGAGTTCTATCAAAGAATAACAGTCCAGGGCTAATCCAATATTGATAAGCAACAAGTACAAGTTTTCCACAATATAAAAGGATAATATAATAAAATTAAAAATAGAGTAAAAAAAAATTAAACTCGGCATTCCCAAAATTATACTCTTTGAATATCTTAATCAAGAATTTATTCGATTTCCTACAGCATAAACCTTCAGATACCCATTTTTAAAATACAAAGAATTAATTAAGGTATTTAATGGAACTTGGTTTGCACTAGCCACTGAGCTGAGGGTTGTTGCTGAGACTAAGCTCCTCCATCTACAGCTGCAACTTCTTTTCTAGATTCAAAAATCATTGCAATACCCTATTTGAAAACCCCAAATCTAGAAAGAAGATTTTCCAGAACAACAACCGTTCATGGAAAAATAGAATTGAGATTTTTCTCTAGAAAATAATGCAAAAAGCCCATCTCCCATTAACTTCCACTCCTTTTTAATTTATTTTCATTCCACTCTTCATAACTACATTCCCTTTAAATTTAATTTATTTATTTACTTTATATTTCCCACAATTCCCAACTTGACCAATTTGCATTAATTTAATAAGATATTTAGTTTGTCAATTTAATTTCTCCCCACTAATTGCTTTCCAATCCCATTTAATTAGTATATTTATATAATTATTTCATTTTACATTATAAGGTTTAATTTTATTAAAAACAATTTAAAATTAAATTTCATTTAATTATCTGCATAAACTATATAAAACTTTTATTTAATTAACCCAATGCCCTTTCTTTCAATTATCATTATATAAGGTGAAACAAAAGCACACACACCAATCACTTTACTAATAAAATATATTGTCAAGAAAAACCAAACTGCAAGAAAAATGAAAAGTAAAATGACAACAACATAGACAAACTGACCTTACAGATGGGGTGTGACATAAATACACTCATCCTCGATGAGGAGTATGGTTCAGTGTGGGGGAACCAATTCTATATCTAAAACAACAACCTCTATCGCATCCTTGACCTTCACCCCTAACTCTAGGAATAATCCTACACAGACACCATGAAAGACAAATTCAGGGTATTAGACGAGATCAAAAAGGGAAATGTCAACTTCTAAATCTATACATCTAATACAACTTAATGGGTTCTTGTATATACCTAGAGCACCCAATGTTTGAACTTGGGATTTGATACCACGTCTAACACCCCACCATAGGACCCTAGAGGATAACATGCAACTACACATTAAAATGGTAAGAAAAATTTAAAGTGCATTAAACATGCTAGTGCAAATGTAACAGTTAACACTAGTCTCATCTAATTCCTCTAAGGTCTGTGACTATGCTACTAAGATTCCCATAAATAGATATCAAGGAGTAAGTTTCATAATATTAAATCTAACCAATTAACATTAGGAACTATTCATCTCATAACAATAATAACGAATAATAAGATCATTAATTCAACTATCATAACAATATTCAAATAGAGTCCTACACTAGATTACAAGAGTATATAACTTGAATAAAAACCATATCCAAATTTACTTAAGTTCAATAATACCAATACAAACCACCTTCAAGTAACATAATGTATTAAGTAGTACCCTGAGATATGATGTCTTGAGTAGCAACTTCTCGAAATATCAAACCCCAAGAAGTCACTCCCTAAGACATCAAATCTAGAGTACTTCTCGATATCCAAGATTTCCTCAAGGTACACTGGCCAAAGTACACATTTGAATTCAAACATATATCTCAACTTGCTAACATTAGGTAACATCATTAACCTTCAGAATCTCTCATAGAAACCATTCATTTTTGTATCATTAACAAGTGATGAAATACTATAAAAAGTTGTACAATGAGTTACAATGTGACATAATTACATCAAGAGTAGTAGTTTCTCCTTGAATACAAGTAGGAGAGTACATCAAATATACAACACATGATACATCAAATTATAAATTAATACAAGTACAACAGTAATGATCCACATGAACTGGTTTACTGCAAAGGTCTTCAATCTAGGAGAAGTCATCACAATCTCAAATAAGAAGAGGGAACCCAATGGCGAACAATGCACTTTCGAGCCAGCCATGTGGAACCCAAAGGTCCACCCCCCATGCAAGGAGATAACAAAGGGTCCCACCATCACAAATGGGCAATGAAAAAAGACAACACAAGGCTGAAAAGACAACAATGAACAAATAGGGATGAACATCAAATGACAATGAAAACACTTCCAGAGGCACACAACATCAAGAGAATGAAGAGTCAAATAAACACAAGATTGTCATAGGAAGAGTGTCATCACATAGTTTAAATGGGTCACCTAGACAAATATTCCTCGACCTCGGCCCCCATCCTGGGTTACCCTGGCATCCTTTACTGATCTTCGGTCCCTCATGCAACCCTATGTAGAATTAACATAGCCCTCGTGAGGATGAGACAATTTATTTTTCCATTCCAGGCCTTCTTGATTCATCCAATGCCTAAACGAGCACATGGTTCATGAGTGAGGCATTAACTTATCTTGTTTATATTAAACTACTTCCTGACACCCTAGTTAATTTTAGATTATCATTTAATTAAAAAACTCTCACATGGGTTACCCAGGCGCCACTTTGTGCACCAACCCCCATTGAGAGCCACTCCCCTACTGACAACAAGGAGACCCAAAAATAAGAACAAGGACACTTGCACAATCACAAAGCTCATTCCCATAAACATTTAAAGCAAGGAATAACCCTTCTTGCTCACATAAATAACCACATGGGAAACATAAAGTGCAAGACTCAAGATCATCACTTACTCAAAAAAACAAGACAACATTATAAAGGAATAATGAAGAATACATCGTGAAGACCACTTCATGACCTCTGGAAGAAACATAGTACCCACATCACAAGATGATATAAACATTTAATCCATTACCTTATCCACTCCCAAAATCAAACTCACTCACACGCTTCACATAGACATCACGACATAATAAAAGAAGTATGATCTCAAGGGCAGATTACGCACAACCATTTCATGACATAAATATTATACCATTTCAAAAATTATTCTCATTTAATAAACATTAACATTGGAATTATTAAATTACAAGTTTACAATAATTTTCCAATCCAATTATCTTCTAGTTTCATTTATTTGAATCCAATTACAATAAGGGAAATACTATTTTTTTACCAAAAGACATAATACTTATACAAATATACACATATTGCATATATATATGCATATACATAGAAAGAAAATCTCAAATGAATTTACGAAGAAGCAGATTCAAAAGCATATATATTTATATATTATATATATAAAGAAAGACAAGCTCGAATGTAAATTACAAAGAAAACAAATCAAAAGTTTATATATATATTTGTCTTTGTATTTATAGAAACATAGTCCTATATATATATATATATTCGTATCGAAGTGATAACTGTAATCAGTAGCCTTGGAACTCTACACATCAAATAAATAATCGATACTAAATATCAATGAGTCTATTGGAACTGTAAAAACCTGATGATCTCACATGTTAGTTTTACTCATAAACTTCCAGATTTGGCCCTACAGTGTGCATTTTCCACTCATATTTTTCCCCTCTGTCCCATTGAATCCATTGAGTCATGCATATTTTACATCATGGTTCAGGTCGGCATGACATTTTCTTTGTCTCCCCGACTTGTTTTTGCTAACTTCTGTGTTTTAGGGTGGTCGACAGGACTTCTCACATGTCTCAGTGATCACATTGGCAGGTAGAACTTTATCGACATGTGTTGTGGCTATCGGGTCGAGGTCTCCCCGATCTTCTCTTGTCTTACCGACTGGTACCTAGGTGGTCATTTCGGTGAGAGTTGGATTCCTTGGAAGGGGGTCTCAACGACTTCGTTATCTCATGCCAACCTAAAAGAGCGGAGGATGTGTATCGGTATAAGTTATAGCTATCGGTGTAAGGTCTTGGCGAATGACCTTCGGTCTCGCTGACCTTACACGTTGATTTACTTTGATATACACATTGCTATGAATTGGAGATTTCGGGTAGTGGTCTTGCCGAAATGTTTTTGTCCCATCGAACGGCCAGTAGAATCTTCTTTTCAACTAGGCAAAAGGATGTCGGGGGGAAGTCTCCCCGAATATAGTGGTCACAGTGACACAAATCTAGTGGAAGGCTTTCAGTATAGTGAAGTATTCTCTACAGGATGTCACCCCGAGGTCAAGATGTCATAGCAATATATGAGGAGAAGGAGGAACGCTCAGGGAAAGGACTATGTGGTCGATATGATATCTCACCGACCCGAGTATGTCACAACGACTGCGATGAACAGGGGCGCGCAGGGAGAGAAATTGAATTGCCTTCGGCATGGTGAGGGGAATGTCTCAACAATTGTTTCGATGATGAATAATGGTGCTCGATTGTTGTGGCCGACATGTGGATTAAATTAAATAGCATATTACGATTCCTGTGGCTGACGTGATGAATTATTTGATGACCATTGCTGGCTGACTTAATTTGGGCTCGATTTCCACGATGGCCCGACATGATTTTGAAGCGTTTAGTTTTCTAATGCTGGCTATAAATATGCCCCAAGACTGTAATTGAACAGGATTAGATTTTTAGATAAAAAATCAATAGGTAGTCAGATGGCTATAGTAGGATAATCTTCTCTCATCAGAGACTATGTGCATGTTTTCAAATGGTGGTTTCAATGAAATTCAGCTATGTGGCAGTTTTGTTTTGGTTTCAATTGCATGGCGAGGTTATTAAAGAGTATTGCTGAAGTTGTCTCCAATTTGAGTTTTTTTGGTTGTTTAAATTGGAATAACAAGTTTATTTTCAATTTCTCTGTGCACATTTGCTGCATTTGTGTGATTATTTAACTGGTTCTCTCAAGTAGGGATTAAATCCTTTTTCATTGATCACAGTAATCAGGAAGATTCATCTGGATTTTTAAAGTAGAGCTCAGTAGTCATAATCTCGCATTGTTCATACAAGTTATGAAAAGATCATATGCTTGCAATTCGACCTTTTGCCCGAATTAGTTGCCCATTTCTGTTTCATTTGACTCGGCATACCCAACAAGGCACTAGTCCCTACAATTTCATTATTTGAGTTCATTCAATCTCTTTTATTTAGTATTCTAGGTTTTAGATCAGAAGATAGCTATCAAGTTTGGTTTCATTTGTTCACTGTTGTCTACCATTGTGAACAAAGCATTTCAGAAATTTAATCACAAAATAAGTCTGCTCAATTCAAAGGGTACACCTGCCTAGGTTTAGCAGCACCTAAAGAGTAGAAGGTTGAGTTCTCTTAGCCTTGTCTGTTACCCTAAAGCGTATCAAGAGATTGGCAGCCTCTTGAGGCATTCGGCCTGCGTTTTTGAGAGCTAACAAATTGGTGACTCTACTGGGGAATTATATCAGAAAATTCGATGGAAGACCACATTATAGAGTCATTGGAGGAAAAGTTGTAATTTGAGAAATTTCAGAAAGGGTGATTCCATTGGGAAAAGATCAGAAATAATGATTTTCCTACTTTTGAAAAAGTAGGTGGCGACTCTGAAAGATTTTTGTAGCTGTTCAAACATGAATGGAGAAGGATCTCGGTTCAGGGGAGGTCATGCTGGAACCCCTTATGGTCAGCATTATGCTCCCTATCATCATACATACCATTATGGTCTGATGTACCAACATCAGTACCCACCAAGTGCCTCCCCTCATCAATATACAACAATGATCAGACAGTTTGATTTGTCAGGGATTCAATTATCCCCTTTTCCAATAGATGGTAGTTGGAGAGGTCTTGTTCCAAAATTTATAGGAAGTGATGCAATCACTGCTGAAGAGCATCTAAGAAGTTTCAATGCTTTCATCCAGGATTTGGATGTGCCATATGAGGATTTACACATGAGGCTATTCATGATATCACTTATTGAAGATGCTAGGGATTGGTTCAATAGCTTGCCAACGATCTCCATTGATTCTCTCTAGGGATTTCATGATCATTTCCTCTAGCAATTCGGGAATCTAAGTGCACCAGATGCTGCTCTTCATGAATTAATACACATTCAAAAAGATCAAAGTGATATAGTCTATGATTTTAATTGGAGATTCAATAAGTTGCAGAATAAAATACCTCCTGGATCAAAGTTGCCAGATTCTATAGAACTGAGTATTTATTTGAATGCTTTTGATCCTAAGGCAGGGTATGAATTGAGAAATAAATTCCCAAGAGACTTAGCTGAAGCTCAGAAGATGGCACAGACAATTGAAAACAATAGGAGGGCTGTAGGAATAATGGATAAAAGAAACAATCCTAAGGCTCCTCAACAAAGCAATAGTTACCAGTACAGACAAGAGAACACATACAAAAATGAAAGGTCGAGGTTGCATGACATGCCTTATAATACAAACTGGAAGGATGAAAAACCTATAACAACTAGGCCTGTAAACAAGGAGGCTCCTGATCCATTAACAAAAGGAACCTATATGGTAAGTAACAATTATTTTTGTGAAGTTTGTAATATGCCGCATTCCCTAGATTATTGTGTTGTAGCCCAGAGAATGCGAGAAGAGGGAATGTTGATGGGAAACAATGAAGAAGATCACACAATATTTTTGACTTCAGATACTTTTCACCATGTTGTGGGAAAGTATTCATCTTCAGAGGATGAGGGTTATCAACATGATGCTTCAAATCAGAAATACAATGTTCATATGCCTGAATAGCAGGTCCTTTCTGACTATGAAGACAATTATACAGTGCCACATTCTATTGAGGTGCCTACTCAATACAGTATGACGAGATTTACTGAAGAAGGGATGGAGAGACTAACTGTTACTAATCAAAAGGAAGGAAACAAAGGAATAAGGTATGAGAACACTATCAATATTGAATCCAATAATTGTATTTCTGATGAGTGTAAAGAGATTGATCAGATCATGCAGCCAGTAGAAGATGAGATATATGCAAGTCAGGATGATTCCTTTGATGACTTGCACAATAAAAATAAAGATCAGGATGAAGAGGCAATGGGAAATGTTGATAGTGAGTATACAATACCTTTGGTTGCAGTTGAAAGTTATGAAGATACATCTGATGAAGAAGAGGTTTGTACATTTGAAAGTGATTTCCAAATTTTTTCAAACTCGTTGTATGATGAAGAGTTAAATGAAGATCAGATGACTTTTTGCCAAGGTGTGTCAATGAGTAAGTTTCAGATATTTTCAAATCCATTCTATGAAAAGGAGGAAATAATGTTAGACAAGCAAAATGATGGAATAGATGATTGCATTGATGATGTTTCTGATTTCCCATTCTCTGATGGTATTGGATTTATGTTTGATGATGACAAAAGCGAGGAGTATAATTGTAGTGATGAAAATATAGAGACTCGCTCACTTGTCAGTGAACAGATTGCAAATTGGTTTACTTCTAAATACCAGGGATGTGCACATGATGAAGATCTTGAAGTTTTGTCTCCAGCTTACTTTTGTTCTAACAGTGAAAAATCTTTGTGTAAAGATTCTTATGACTTCCTATGTATTTCTTGGAATGATGGTGATACTTTTGGTATTGATCAAAAGTCTGTGTTTGTTCAGAAGGAGGTATGTGGTTCTGAATTTTCTAATTCATGTGAAGAAGACATTTATTTACATACCAAAGATGATAGAATCCCAGATTTGATTGATTCATATATGCTAGATACTGGAGATGTGAGTTATAATCTAATATCGATTCCAAATAATGATGCTAAAGAGGTGCAAAAGGTTTCAGATTTGTGTGTTTTAGACAACGTTTATATAACAGAACATTTTGTTTCTCAAGTGAAGCACTTTGATTTTGAAATTCTTATGCAGCTGGGAGAGTGTTTTAGAATACATAACAGTGAGAGAGATAATGAGGAATGTTGTATTTCATGTGTATGCATTTTGAATGTGGGAGATAACAGAGTTTTATTTGATGATGGAGAATATAGAGTGTTGAATATAGTTGGGATTTTGGGCTAAACTGAGCATGATGATACTCTGAGAACTTGCAACAACAGTGATAGGAAAGATTGCACGGGTATCTTCAAAAAGAATCTGATAAACTCAAGACAAAATCAGATATTTGATAGGGGAAGGTATGATTTGAGTTCCAGATTGCAATAGCTTGGAACAGGTGAAGTTGCAACACAGAGGATTGGGGGTTGCTAGTGCATGGACAACTCTTTCTTGTCCTCTTTAAAATTCTTTTCCATGCACAATAGTTTAGGGTTCTTCTCCATATCCACTTTGCATCCATTTTGCATTCATTTCGCACTCTTTTCCATTTCCATTCCTCCATTGCTGCTCACTGGTTCATCATTTTCATTATGGACTGCTCACCCATGTTTCTGGATTCTTGCATTGATTTTACACTCAATCATCCCCAGATGGAGCCACTGTTGGAACTATAAAAATCTGATGATCTCACATGTTAGTTTTACTCATAAACTTCCAGATTTGGTCCTACAGTGTGCATTTTCCACTCATATTTTTCCCCTCTGTCCCATTGAATCCATTGAGTCATGCATATTTTACATTATGGTTCAGGTCAGCGTGACATTTTCTTTGTCTCCCCGACTCATTTTTGCTAACTTCTGTGTTTTAGGGTGGTCGGCAAGACTTCTCACATGTCTCGATGATCACATTGGCAGGTGGAACTTTATCGGCATGTGTTGTGGCTATCGGGTCGAGGTCTCCCCAATCTTCTCTTGTCTTACCGACTAGTGCCTAGGTGGTCATTTCGGTGAGAGTTGGATTCCTTGGAAGGGGGTCTCAACGACTTCGTTATGTCATTCCAACCTAAAAGAGCGGAGGATGTGTATCGGTATAAGTTATAGCTATCGGCATAAGGTCTTGGCGAATGACCTTCGGTCTCGCCGACCTTACATGTTGATTTACTTTGATAGACACATCACTATGAGTTGGAGATTTCGGGTGGTGGTCTTGCTGATATGTTTTTGTCCCACTGACCGGCAAGTAGAATCTTCTTTTCAACCAGGCAAAAGGATGTCAGGGGGAAGTCTCCCCGAATATGGTGGTCACAGCGACACGAATCTAGTGGAAGGCTTTCAATATAGTGAAGTATTCTCTACAGGATGTCACCCCGAGGTGAAGATGTCACAGTGATATATGAGGAGAAGGAGGAACACCCGGGGAAAGGACTATGTGGTCGATATGATATCTCACCGACTCGAGTATGTCACAGCGACTACGATGAACAGGGGCGCGTAGGGAGAGCGATTGAATTGCCTTCGGCATGGTGAGGGGAATGTCTCAGCGACTGTTTCGATGATGAATAATGGTGCTCGATTGTTGTGGTCAACATGTGGATTCAATTAAATAACATATTATGATTCCTGTGGCTGACGTGATGAATTATTTGATGACCGTTGCTGGCCGACTTGATTTGGGCCCGATTTCCACAGTGGGCCGACATGATTTTGAAGTGTTTAGTTTTCTAATGCTGGCTATAAATATGCCCCAAGACTGTAATTGAACAGGATTAGATTTTTAGATAAAAAAGCAATAGGTAGTTAGATGGCTACAGTAGGATAATCTTCTCTCATTAGAGACTATGTGCATGTTTTCAAATGTTGGTTTCAATGAAATTCAGCTGTGTGGCAGTTTTGTTTTGGTTTCAATTGCATGTAAAGGTTATTGAAGAGTATTGTTGAAGCTGTCTCCAATTTGAGTATTTCTGATTGTTTAAATTGGAATAATAAGTTTATTTTCAATTTCTCTGTGCACATTTGCTGCATTTGTGTGATTAATTAACTGGTTCTCTCAAGTAGGGATTAAATCCTTTTTCATTGATCGCAGTAATCAGGAAGATTCATCTGGATTTTTAAAGTAGAGCTCAGTAGTCATAATCTCGCATTGTTCATACAAGCTATGAACAAATCATATGCCTGCAATTCAATCTTCTTCCAGAATTAGTTGCCCATTTCTATTTCATTCAACTCCACATACCCAACAAGGCACTGGTCCCTACAATTTCATTATTTGAGTTCATTCAATATCTTTTATTTAGTATTCTAGGTTTTAGATCAAAAGATAGCTATCAAGTTTGGTTTCATTTGTTCACTGTTGTCTGCCATTGTGGACAAAGCATTTCAAAAAGTCAATCACAAAATAACTCTGCTCAATTCAAAGGGTACACCGGCCTGGGTTTAGCAGCACCTAAAGAGTAGAAGGTTGAGTTCTCTTAGCCTTGTCTATTACCCTAAAGCGTATCAAGAGATTGGCAGCCTCTTGAGGCATTCAACCTACGTTTTTGAGAGCTAATAGAGTCGATTAAACAAAAACATGTGTAAGGATAGCGACAATCGATTACTATTGGTGATTACAATCAACATACAGTTTTATGTTTAGCCAATTTGCATGAAGGTTGGAACTAGCCAATGACTATGGTTTACTAACTCACATGAATGAAAGACTGGGTTTGATCTTTAATGTTGATTCACAAGGCAAACATAAACATATTTTACATGCTAAAAGATACAACAACTTGGTAAAAAGCACACGAGCTATGGTATCGGCCCTTGCATGGCATTGAATACAATTAAGCTCAATATCACGAGCTAATAGAATTTAAATACAGTGGGTAAGTGCACAAAGATGGTTCCCAAAAAGGGGACTTAAGTGGACAGCTTTTTTTTGAAATTAGGAAATACTTACCTTGGACGTGAAATTGAGGATACTTACATTGAAATTTTTAAGATGGAACAAAAAGAAGGATTCAAGTGCTCTGAGTCTACTTTCTAAACTACTAATTTATTTTGAAAATGGTTGAGATTAAGGGGTTCAAATGAGGGACGTACACAAATTGGTGTTGTTTTTGTCAGAAAAACATAACATAGCAACTCTTGTATGACCCTCGTACGGTGAACTTTTTTTTAGTATTTTTATAATCGCAATGGTCAGAAGCTAGCTAATAGTATCTAGTTGATGCACAATTTTTCTGATAATCTTTTAATGAATATTTGATTTTTTGCTAATTTGTGAAGTGGACATTTCTTGAAAAACAGAATTTTGGCCGTGCTACCCCTACAAATTTTGGAAAATAATTGATTTTTTATTTTATTTTTTTCAAAAATTTGTAGAATGGAGTCTAGTTTCTAGAAATGTAATTTATTTGAAAAATAAATGAATGGTTAATTTATAACGAAAAAAATACCAAACATTGCTTTTTGGCAAAAAAAAGACATACAGATAAAATAAATTATGGATGAAAGGCTTAACATTTTTAGAAAGTGAAAAACATTACATCGTTGGATAGCTAAGAGAGAACCCAACATTACCCATGTGTTTTATTTTTTCAATATTGAGCCATGTCCAATCCTAGCGGTGAGCACAAACTCAATTATGAGAAATATGGTAGATTTTTTAAAAACACATCTTTGGTCGTTGGGAATGCTCTCCAAGCCTAAGGCTCAGGAATTCCCAAAGCAACATATAACATGAGCGCATTATAATGTGCTCACGTTATATCTCACTTTTCACATGGTTTTTGCTTCTACGAAAAACATGTCAACTAAGACATAACGTGAGCACATTATAACGCGCTCGTGTTATGTCTTCCTTTATGTTAAATCTTAATATATTGAATGTATGTTTATACATTTGTATGTTTGTAAGTACATGTATGCTTGTATGTCATGTATGTATGTATCAATGCATATGTATTGTATGTATGTCTCTATGTATGTTAGATTGTATCTACACATGTATGCATGTATGCTTGTATGGATGTAATATTATATGTACATATGTATTATTCTTGTATGTATCCATTTATGTATGTCTTTAGATGGAGTGAGAATTTAGAGAGAGAGGCTAGAGAGATGGAGAGGGGGTGGAAGTGTGATTTTAAGAGAGAGGGAGTGGGAGAGAAGGGGTTGGAGTGAGAGGGACTTACCTAGGTAGGGTGGGAGGGATAGAGAGAGGGAGAGAGAGAGAGAAGGGGGGTGGGAGAGAGAGGATTGAGGGAGCGGGTGAGGGAGAGAGAGAGATGGAGAGAAAGAGAGAGTTATGTAGGTAGGGTGCCAAAGGGAGAGACTTGAGAGTGTGAGGGGGGTGAGAGGGAGAGACTTGAGAGGTAGGTAGTGAGAGGGAGTGTGAGAGAGATGGATTGTGAGAGAGAGCGAGTGGGAGAGAGAGGGAGTGTGAGTGAGAGACCTGAGAGAGGGAGAGGGTGTGGGAGTGAGTGACCTGATAGAGGTAGAGAAAGAGGGGGGTGGAGTGAGAGGGATTTATCTAGGCAGGGTTGGAGGGATAGATAGAGAGAGGGGAGAGAGACAAAGAGAGAGTTACCTAGGTAGGTTTCCAGAGGGAGAGACTTGAGAGAGAGAGGGGGTGGGAGGGAGATACATGAGAGAGAAGGAGAGAGAGGTAGTGGGAGGAGAGAGTGGGATAGAGTGCGAGGGACATAAAGAGAGATGGATAGAGGCAGCGAGAGAGGGTGGTAGGGATTGATTGAATGAGAGGCACGTAGAAAGAGGGAGATGGTAGATAGACACAATTAGAGATGGTAGGAGAGAGAGAAGGAGGGAGAGAAGAGATTGATAGATAATGAGAAAGTGATAGAGGTTGAGGGTATAGGGTTGAGGGATTAGGGTGGAGGACCTATAGGGTTGATGGTTTCAAGGGTATTAGGGTTTAAGGTTTGAGGGTTGAGGGAATAGGGTCGATGGTAGAGGGTATTTGGTTGAGGGTATAGGGTAGAAGGTTTAAGGGTTTTGGGTTGAAGAGTTTGGGGATAAGCGTTTAGGGTTAAGGTTTTAGTTGGTTGAGGGAAGAGGGTTTAAGGTATAGGTTTGAGGGTATATGGTTGAAGGATTAGGTTCAAGGTCCAATGTAAGGGGTAGAGGGTATAGGGGTAGAGGGTTTAGGGTCTAAGGATTGAGGGTTGAGGGATTAAGGGTTGAGGGTTGAGAATTCAGGGTTGAGGGTTTAATGTATAGGGTAGAGGGTAGAGGGTAGAGGGTTTAACAGTTGAGGGTTGAAGATTGAGGGTTTAAGGTATAGGGTTGAGGGTTGAGCGTTGAGGGTCCAATAAATAGGGTAGAGGTTAGAGGGGTTGAGAGATTAAGGGTTGACGGTTTAGGTATTAGGGTAGAGATTTTTCTTTGATTTCATGGTATAGGGTTGAGGGATTAGGGTTTAGGGTAGAGAGTATTGGGTTGAAGGGTTGAGGGTTGAGGGATTAAGAGGGTATAAGGGTTGAGGGATTAGGGTTTAAGGGTTGAGGGTTGAGGGTTGAGGGATTAAGAGGGTATAAGGGTAGAGGGATTAGGGTTGAAGGGTTGAGGGTTGAGCGTTGAGGGTTGAGGGATTAATAGGGTATAGGGGTAGATGGATTAGGGTTAAGCATTGAGGGATTAAGAGGGTATAGGGGTTGAGGGATTAGGATTTAAGGGTTGAGGGTTGAGGGTTCAAGGATTAAGAGGGTAGAGGGGTAGAGGGATTAGGGTTGAAGGGTTGAGGGTTGAGCATTGAGGGATTAAGAGGGTATAGGGGTTCAGGGATTAGGGTTTAAGGGTTGAGGGTTGAGGAATGAGGGATTAAGAAGGTATAGGGGTTGAGGGATTAGGGTTTAAGGGTTGAGGGTTGAGGGTTCAAGAATTAAGAGGGTATAGGGGTGGAGGGATCAATAGGGTATAGGGATAGAGGGATGAGGGTTGAAGGGTTGAGGGTTGAGTGTTGAGAGATTAAGAGGGTATAGGGGTTGAGGGATTAGGGTTGAAGGGTTGAAGGGTTGAGGGTTGAGGATTGAGGGATTAAGAGGGTATAGGCGTTGAGGGATTGGGGTTTAAGGATTGAGGGTTGACGGATTAAGAGGGTATAGGGGTTGAGGGATTAGGGTTGAAGGGTTGAAGGTTGAGCATTGAGGGTTGAGGGATTAGGGTTGAAGGGTTGAGGGTTGAACATTGAGGGTTCAAGGATTAAGAGGGTATAGGGGTTGAGGGATTAGTGATGAAGGGTTGAGCGTTGAGGGTTGAGGGATTAATAGGGTATAGGGGTATAGGGATTAGGGTTGAAGGGTTGAGGGTTGAGCATTGAGGGTTGAGGGATTAAGAGGGTATAGGGGTTTAGGGATTAGGGTTTAAGGGTTGAGGGTTGAGGGATTAAGAGGGTATAGGGGTTGAGGGATTAGGGTTGAAGGGTTGAGGATTGAGCATTGAGGGTTGAGGGATTAATAGGTTATAGGGGTAGAGGGATTAGGGTTGAAGGGTTGAGGGTCGAGCGTTGAGGGTTGAGGGATTAAGAGGGTATAGGGGTTCAGGGATTAGGGTTGAAGGATTGAGGGTTGAGGGTTGAGGTATTAAGAGGGTATAGGGGTTGAGGGATTAGGTTTTAAAGGTTGAGGGTTGAGGGTTGAGGGTTGAGGGATTAAGATTGTATAGGGGTTGAGGGATTCATGAGTAGTGGTTTAGAAGAAGCCATCTCTCATGATAATGAATCGTTCATAAGGAGGAAGATAAATCTTCATACATTTCTTCTATCACAAATGATATAAGTGCTTGGTTTCATGAAGGTCATGAGGCAACCATTAATGGGGAGTGGATACATGAAGAACCGATGAGGAACGATAATGGCTTCAGACCTGCTATAAAGGATAACTTTTTTCGTTTCAACGATGCAAGAGTTTATTGGTTTGACTACCATAACGAGCCTATGAAAAATGCATGTGAAACTCCTTTGAACCTTGAGGGTGTTCTTACTCCATCTCAAGGATCATGCATTGAGGATGACATAGATCAATGCAAGGGCTAACCAATTAATAATTATACACATGAATAAGTCAAGCATGTACATGTCAATAAGGGAAGTACAACTACTCAAAAACACATAAGCCTCAAAAAGTATACACACGAATACATAGTATACACAAATTAAAACCAAGTTTATGCACAAATACAAGGTATACGCATGAAAACACGGAAGCCACAAAGTATACATTCGAACGCACGTAAGTCACAAAGTATACACGTAGGTTGTAAAGTATACACTTGAATACACGTAACTCATATCTATTGAACCATCAATTTAGAATGCCAATATGGATAGGCATTGATAAAAGATATTTGTATTAACCAAATAGCCATGTAGGAATACATCAATATATGTTGATATAAGTATGAAATATATGTACAAATTAGCCATATAGGCTTATGAGAATGCCATATAGGCATACAATGTCAAATATGTCCAATAAAAAATATGTACAAAATTTCCATGTAAGCATACAACAAAGGGCTCTAGAATTAAAAGTCATTGCTCTCCATGCTTTGGAAATAAAATCTTTCCCTTTCCTTTTCGATCAGATGGCGATAGGTCTGTCACTCATTTTTGCTGCACTCGAGGAGTCCTCCTACTGCTCCTCCTAGGGTTTAGTTCATTATGAAGTTTTAACTGTTACAATAAGAAGTAAAGACATGAATATATAGAAATTACATTATAAAAAATGATATATTTGACAAAATAATCACTTACCGCCATCTCACGATCTCTCTCCACAAGGGAAATATTCTCACGCCCATGCTCAGGCATGCTCAAGCCCTGTATAAGCCATACAAATAGAAATTAAACTACGTGAATCAATAATGGTTTTATTTTTCACTAACTAACATCTATAAAAACAAATGTAAATTGAAATTTACTAATTTTCCTTTTACCTCTCCTGTCAGAGCCATTGAGGATTGTTTAGCAGATATCACACCAATATCCATTTCCCTCATCACATTCGGAGGTGTATCATCGTGCAACATCTGAAAATAAAACAACAAATTATACAACGTAATCAATGATGTGCATATAAACTACACAAATCTATTAAGTACTTGATTCATTAGCTAAAATATTTATTCTATTACCTCCATGTAGGCTTGAGTAAATCCACCGCCACTGGGAAGTGTTCCATCAAAACCTCCAATATTATTTTGTTCAACATCCAAAATCGCATTTTAAATTACCATTCATAAAACAATGTTATTAACATGCAATAAATTTATAATTGTTTACTAGTTACATACCCTAGCAATAGGTGTACTGCAAAAATAAGTTGGTGGGGGGGCGGTGTATCCAGTCTCAACACTGTGACCCTACAATTTTATTAAAATCATAAAACAAAATTAGTTAATCTTGCATTTCAAAATCAAAATTTAATACATTAAATTCAATGAACATGAACTAACTTTTACCTAACTATAATTGCCATATTCCTGATGCAAAATGTCAGCTGCCCTCTCCATCTCCATAGTTGCAGATGGATCATGCATACCAATCTCCTGAGTGTCAGTGGGGTCATATGAACAAGTAGCCCCGCAAGATTGACACACATGTGTTCAAAGACCACCACTTGAAGACTCCCCTAGATGGCGTTGTAGAATAGGGCTAGTATGATGAATGACACTCTGGGTCAAAGTGTTGATCGCTTGCAATGTCTCTACATCAGCACTTTCCTTCATGACAGAAGGCATAATAATGTTCTCACGAGGTGGCCTAGCGAGAGCTCGTCTACCTTTTCGCGTAGGATCTGGCTGTGCACCAGGTCTATCCTAAGCTGACCCCTCACCTCTCCCATGGAAATCCCTCATATCAAAATAATTTGGGATCTTGTTCAATATGAACTCAATGTATAGTTTCCTAAGGAAATATTGTGGGACCTCACAATTGTTGCACGGTGGGTAATCGAAGACCATGTACCAACTATCATAAAACTAGTCCCTAATCTATTGGTGGTTGCACCAATGGATAGGAAACCTCTTCACATTGAGGGTAAGATTTTGATTTGTGCGTGGGTCGGTGAATAATGAGCACAAATCACCTTTTGTAATTTTGTAATCCTTTACATCCTTGTATGATAGTTTATTTGCATAATAATCCCTAGCCACCTACCTCCTATCTTGCCATCCAGTTAATTGTTTGCTAATTGAATCTACATTTTTTAACATATCTTTTAATGAATTTGCTAGGGTCATTCTTTCTACGGTTCAACCATTTGGATCACTCAACCTACTGATCAAATCCTCAATTTTCTTTTTGTTGTTCTCAATTTCACTCATTAAATTTTGTTGAGTTCTACGAGGGGGTTGAGTGATTGGTGGAGGAGGTTGATGTTGTGGTTGATTTTGATTTTGAGGATTTGGTTGGTCTTCCTATTGAGGATTTGGTTGGTCCTCCTATTGAGGATTTTGAGGGTTTGCAAGTTGATTTGTATTTCCTAAAAATTTAAACAAATATATATCAAATTCAACCTAAAACTAACAAATTCAAAACAAAAATGATAGAATCCTTACCTCTCACAGCTCCTTGTCATCATGGTACCATCGTTGCGAAGAAATATCAATTGTTGGTGAAGAAATTTTTTGAATTCCTCCTAGAACGTGAGTGCAAAATTGTGGGGGTGTTGGCTGCGGCTGCAAAAAAAAATCAGTCGAAATGCTAATGACATATTTTCATTTCTTTTTTTGCTTTTAATAGTCAATAACGAGAGCGTGTTATAATGCACTTGCATTATTGGTTTGTAGTTACTGAGCCTTAGGCTCGGCATAACAAGCCATAACTCGAGCATGTTATAACGTGCTCGTGTTATTGATTTAAATTTTTTTTTTGGAGGGTGTCCAGGGAATTGCTACCCATTTCCATGCACTCGCCCCAGTGCTAATCAATGTATTAAGAAGTAGCTCTAATCAGTGTATAAATTTCACAAGGCTTGCATAAGGCTATAGATGATCTGGAAATGATGATTGAATTCCAAGGAAAGCATGCACAATAAGACTTCTAAAGCTAGGGTATTGAATGCCAAAACTCATTTTCTAGGAAAGACTCGATGTATTGAATGAATAAGAACTTGATACACATACGTCCAAATCAGGGATTTTCATAATGGTTAAAAAAAAAGAAGGTCAATGACTAAATTTCTCTACAGAATTATGGCATTATTAAATATCTCTTACTATGAAAGTGAAAACAATTAAAGAAGCACTATTACGATGAAAATGGTGTATTCTTCTACTATTCGTAAGGGAGTTCTATCAAAGAATGGCAGTCCAAAGCTAATCCAATCTAGATAAGCAACAAGTACAAGTTTTCCACAATATAAAAGGACAATGCAATAACATTCAAAATAGAGTAAAAAAAATTAAATTGGCCATTCCCAAAATTACAATCTTTGAATATCTTAATCAAGAATTTATTCAAATTCCTACAGCATAAACGTTCGGATACCCATTTTTAAAAGACAAAGAATTAATTAAGGTAATTAATGGAACCTGGTTTGCACAAGCAGTTGAGCTAAAGGTTTTTGTTGAGACTAACCTCCTCCATTTGTAGCTGCAACTTCTTTTCCAAATTTAACAATCACTAAAATACCCTATTTCAAAACCCCAAATCTAGAAAGAAGATTTTCCAGAACAAGAACCATTCATGGAAAAACAAAATTGAGATTTTTCTCTAGAAAATAATGCAAAAATCCCCTGTCACGTTAACTTCCACTCCTTTTTAATTTATTTTCACTCCACTCTTCATAACTGCATTCCCTTTAAATTTAATTACTTAATTTATTTTATATTTCCCACAATTCACAAGTTCACTAATTTGTATTAATTTAATAATTGTTAGCTCATAATTTACAATTGCTCACACTTAAATTAACTATATAATATATTTAATTTGTCAATTTAATTTCTCCCCACTAATTGCTTTCAAATCCCATTTAATTATTATATTTATCCAATTATTTCATTTTACATTATAAGGTTTAATTTTATTTAAAAAAATTAAGAATTAAAATTTATTTAACTATAGCATAAACTATATAAATTTTTTATTTAATTAATCCAACGCCTTTTCTTTCAATTATCATTATATAAGGTGAAACAAAGGCACACACACCAATCACTTTACTAAGACAATATATCATCAAGCAAAACTACGTTGCAAGTAAAACATAAAGTAAAATGATAACAACATAGACGAACTGACCTTATAGACGGGGTGCGACATACAAACACTCATCCACGACGAGGATTATGGTTCAGTTTGGGGGAACCAATGCTATCTCCAAAAACACAACCTCCATTAGGATTAAGGAATGCTCAAACTTGGTAATTCAGGTGGAGTCGATGCTTGATACCTACAGCTTGCAACAAATCACATGATTGAACATGTGTGTAGGAAGCAATCAATATAACTGTGAAGGGAAAGTCGCAACGTTGCAGGGCACTCACAAGTGAGTGATGTGATCCTATTCCCATTCACCCATACATCGACACAAAATGATGGATAACAAATCATGATAAAACCATATCATTCATGTCCATGATAACTCATATAAACAATTAAACTAGACTAGTAAGCATGATATAATCATAACATCAAATATTAAAACCTCATCATATCAGAGCATCAAGGAGTCATAATCATCTAAGTATCATCATGTAGTAACATCAAATAGTGTCATCAAATAGTGTCATAGTGTCCAAATGCATCTAAGTATCAGTCCAAAATCGATTGCAAACTGAGGGGCACTACAATTATGTATACCATACGTAGATGTATATAGATGGTAGATACAACTATGTATATAATAATGCTTTTTGTATATAGCATAAGTCTTCAAACATAAAAATATGTGATGTAGGAGCATCCAGGGAGTAGAGAAATCATGCACATCCAAAATCTTATTTACCATTGTCAAATTTTCGAGCTATTTCTTTTTTATTTTCTTGCATGTGTGTGGTTAATTATTCATTTTTCCCACTTTTGAGAATTCAATTTGAAGTCATTTGGCAAAGTGGGCATAGGAGTTGAAGTTGCAAATTTTTAATTATTAAAATATTTTAAATTTTAAAACTGCTTGGGAGTGAAAAACCCACCCCCGAGCATGTGTTTTCCAATTTCGGATCTTGTGTAACTCCCATGAATTTAAATTTGTTGACCATTTTGTGCTACTCTTCTAGGCACCTGTGTGGAGGTAGTGGAGTGAAAAAGTGATGGAGGGATTTTTTTGAAAATATATTGAAGCTTTTTCAAGCAAGGAATGACTAGAGGAAAAACCCATGCCCATATTGGAGAGGAGAGACTACTCAAAAAGTGGCGGTTGCAGATAAAATAACAACACTTAGGGAAGGAGAATATTAAACAGGAAAATATTGAGGAGAAACATGAAGTATTGAATGAATATTATGAGAGGAAAATCCAGGGCATCCAAGGAGGAATGGAGAAAATTTTGTTGCTAATATGATAATGCATGTAGCTAGTTTTTGTGTCTTAGAATCAATTTTGTAATAGGTGAAGGCACTCTTGTCTGTAGGTGTGATGTTTATTGTGCTTACTAGGCATTCTTGCATGTAGAATTGATTCTTGTTGATGTAGGAGCATCCGAGTCCACAGGTAATCGACATCACCAGAAAGTTTTGCAGTTGTTCCTTCCAATTTTGGCTCTTTTTGGTTTGCTCAGACTTTGTTTGAATCTTGTCACATCATTGGCAACAAATGGTTTTCACCAGTTGTAAGTTTCCAACTTCATTGATAAAATTTTGTAGGCATTGTTTGGTATAGCTCACATAATTATTTTTTTCAATGATACATTTGACAAGCATGGAAGGATGTAATATTACACCAGCATTACTTTGATGACACACATGGAATAATGTTAAAAGACATCTTAGTGTAGACATGGTTAGATAGGATATCATGGCTTAAGGAGCTCATGGTTTGATTTAAATATATTGTTATTGATTAAGATTTGGTTAAAGTTTGTAACTTTTCATATATTAAAAGCTTTGATATTATTCAGCTTTGAATCATTTGATTAAAGAGGGTTGTCCATACAACAAACAAATGTTGTCAATTAATTTTAAGAATATGAAATGGTGGGAAGTTGAAGCGCTACTTGGACACAACAAAATATAAGATTTTTTAAAACCTTATATTTTGGGAAAGAAGGTGGTAAGGAAGGAAGTGACCAGGGGTGGTAGAGAGGCTGTGGAGGGAAGAGATATCTTCCAGAACCCCTCCTTCCTACCTGTGCCAGGAAATAAAGAAGAGATGTTAAAACAAATAAGATAGATCTATAAGGATTTAAGTGTGTTGATCTATGAAGGGGCACTTTTATAGATTATGATTCGATGGAAGGATGACAAGCTTTGAGCAAAAGCATCATAACAGAATAAAGAGGCCAATAGAGGTAACTGAAGATGGTAAAAATGATTTTTTAAAACTTAAATATGTAGATGCATGGTGAGAGGCATGGACATTGGAAGACAGAGCATGATTAAATTGGAGGTGATGGAGAGGTTTATACATGGAGGAAGAGGTCTAGAACAGTATAAAAGGGTAGACTAGAGATATTTGGAGGTGATGCACCAAGTAAATATGACTGTTTGTGATGCCCAATGAATGGAAAGATAAAACTAGCAAGGATTGTGTGGGGAAGATTTAGAGTATACCATGAAATCAGAAAGGATCGTGTGGGCATCCACCAAGATAGCGATGCTATTAGAGGGAAGAATGTATAAAGAATGGTCAAACAAAAATAAAAGATCAAGTTGAAGATTTTTAAAAACAAGGATAAAGGCTAGCTATACTACATGGGTTTGAGACAATGTGACCGATGAAAGGAAGAATCATTTGAGTGAAGAGGGTGCAATACCAGAATAGGTAGGGGCTGTTTAAATGAGAAGTGACCACGAAGATAATGGTAAATGTAGTACATCACTAATATGCTTAGTGTGATGTAAATAATAGAGAGGAAGTTTGGTGGATAGAGGGAATTTGATGATGAATGCAAAGAGACACTACAAAAAAAAATGGATTTATGCATAGTGAGTGGTTGAATGATGTATCAAAGAGAAGTTGAGCAACTCAAAGAGAAATAAAAAATATCAAAGGAGTTGCAAGAATTTTGTATGTAAATTTCATGAAATTTAATCAAAAGAAGATATTGGATTTGTTTTTCAATTTTGAATATAATTGTTAAGTTAACATATGTAATTATCAAATTTGGGTAAATCGTCTATGAAGTTTGTTGTAATCTAGAATTTTGGAGTTGACTGAGAGTTTTTTTTCTCATCTCCATCAATTGGTATCAGAGCTAGATATTTTGAGGGTGTGGATAGAGTGTTGATAAAGAGGTAGTTCACACCAAGACCTGTGGGCCGAGAGGAGAGTGAGTAGAGGTTTTGGGGGCACAAGCATATCTCCAAATGTGAGGTAGCTTGTAAAGGAACCTATGGATAGTGGAGGCATGAGTGAAGCTCAAAATTATTGTTGCAGGTGTGGAGAGTCCTGAATAGTTGAGAGTGGAAAGTGTAGAGGACATAGTTGTGATAGATTACAAGAAACAAAGTGGAATCTTTGTGAGATAGAGGTATGATTGAAGCATGGAGGTTGCAAGGATGATTGCACTGAAGACATGCTAGAGGAGGGCATGAAGAGAAGAGGATGAATTTGCAAGAGGAGGTTGGGTTGTCAGTGATGGAGCACGTTGGAGATTGTTCACAGTCTCGAAAAGTGGTTTGATCACTTGACTCCACCTTTGTGAGCCCATGTTCACAAATTTTTTACCCGATGTGTCTGGTGCAGGAGCATCCAAGTCAACAGGTAATTGGCATCACCAGAAATATTTAGAGTTGTTCATTCCAGTTTTCGGTTTTTTTTGGTTTGTTCAGACTTTGTTTAAATATTCTCAAATCATTGGCAACATATATATTTTTCATCAGTTGTCGATTTCCAAGTTCATCGATAAAATGTCGTTTACACTATTTTGTATAGCTCACATAATTATTTTTTTCAACAATACATTTGACAAGCATGGAAGGATATAATATTACGCTAGCATTACATTGATAACACACATGGAATAATGTTAAAATACATCTTAATCTAGACATGGTTAGATAGGAGATCACGAATTAAGGAGGTCATGGTTTGATTTAAACATATTGTTATTGATTTAGATTCGGTTAAAGTTTGTGAATTTTCATATAATACAAGCTTTGATATTATATAGCTTGGAATCATTTGATCAAAAGAGGTTGTCCATAGAGAAAATAAATGTCATCGATTCATTTTGAGAATATGAAGTGGTGGGAATTTGAAGCGCTACTTGGAGGGAGCAAAATAGAAGAGTTTTTAAAAGGTTACAATTTTGGAAAGAAGGCAGTAAGGAAGGAAGCGACCAAGGGTGGTAGAGACGGCGTGGAGGGAAGATATAGCCTGCAAAATCCCTCCTTCCTATCCGCGCTAAGAAATAAAGAAGAGATGTTAATACAAATAAGATAGATCTATAAAGATTTAAGTGTGTTGATCAGTGAAGGGGCAGTTTGATAGATTGTGAGTTGATGGAAGAATGACCAGCTTTGAGCGAAATCATCAGAACAGAATAAAGAGGCCGATTAGAGGTAATCGGAGATGCTAAAAATAGTTTCTTAAAACTTAAATACATATCCATGGTGAGAAGCGTGGACATTGGAAGAAAGCGTGTGGTTAAATTGGAAGTGATGGAGAGGTGTATGCATGGAGGAAGAGGTCAATCCCAACATGAAAGGGAAAATTAGAGATATTTGGAGGTGATGCGCCAAATAAATATGACTTTTTCTGACTCACAATGAATGGACAGATAAAACTGTTGAATACGTGTGTGAAGCCCAATCTTGAGTAACGGCTGCTGACTTGTAACTGCTCTTATCTACTGTCTTGCTTTGTAACTGCAGTATCTTGTAACCGTTGTCTGCTAGTCATCTTGGAACGGTGGTTGGAATTGTATTGGCGGTATTGGCTTTTATTGCTGCGGCCTTTGGTAGCTATGAATATATACTATGTAAAAACCAGTGATTAAGAAAAAAGGAGAATCCCCTGCTGTTAAGACTAGACGTAGCCCATTTCGGGTGAACCACTATAATTTCTTGTGTTATTGTTTATGTGTGTTCTTGTGATTGTTCATTTTATTTTTCTGCAATCTTTTGTTTTCGTTTCTCTGCTGTCATTAAATTTAACAAATGGTATCAGAGCTTTGGTGAGAAAGCTGTTTTGGAAATCTTGAAGAATTTCCAGAAAAATGGATATAGAAGCTTTGGATGATTGGGCTCGAGCTCTCATGTGTTGGTCGTGTGACCATGAAGAGAGTTTTGATGAAGTGGGAGCTGCGGTGACAACTACAGACAGTGACCTAGAGCTAGATGAAACTGTGCCAATGGAAGTAGATGAATCTCCTATCTATTTGGCTATTGATCTTGCCATTGAAGTTCTTGTGGGTGATGTTGATCCTGATTCCTCAAGCACTGCCTAGGCAAGGTATGTGTGGGAGAGACCTCTGCAAGATTTACGAGGCGAGGATTTTGACATGCTAGAAGAATCAGAGAGCCTAGAGAGGCTAAAGGAAACAGAGGATACAACAACAATGGATGTTGATGTGAAAGCTACAATGAAACGTTGAGTAAATTGGTGGGATGGATGGACAAATGAAAAGGATTCGGTTGAAGAAGAGAAGTATGTTAGGTTTGGAGTTGAATTTGAACCAAAAGATTTTTTAGAAGATCTCAAAATTGAGCTTAGAGCACTTCTTGGACACACTAGTGATGCACAACATAGGAAATCCATCATGGAGGAGTTGTAGAAGAGGGCAAAGGCAGATAAGAGTGGCAAGTCTGTAAAGGACCTAGTATTGCTCCTCTATGAAATGGTTTTTCTCACTTTTGGCTTTCGCCTCGATGATCCCAACACCTTTGCTTCCAGAGTTCATAGGGTGTTGAAGCTGGGTCTCAACATTTATGAAGAAAAAGATGTGCAGACAGAGATCCAAACCAAAGAGGTCGGCGAAGATGTTGTGAAAGGACCCATCACAGATGATTGTGTGAAGATTGCAATCGGTAGTGCTGAGCTTGATGATGTTGGCCTTGCCAAGGCTTTGGATGAGACTGTGTTATTTGAGGATATCAATGTCTAGAATGGTGGAGCTATTGACATGGAGTCTATTGGTACAGAGGAAGCCGATGGGTTGCTTGGTAGGGGTAGCCCGAACGCACTGGGAGTTTTTGGAGATCTACTCATGGTAGCAACTCTGAAGCAAGCGAACACTCACCCGAGTTTTGGGGGCTATGGTGCTGGAAAGGGCAGTGTTAACGTCGAGGTGCATGGGAATTTATTTGAGAGAGAAAAAGTTAGAGAGGAGGCAGTTGCATAGCCCAGGCTCATTCGTAAGGCTGAGATTGTTTCAACTCAACAAGAGAAACGCAACTCCCAGGAGGGCATGAAAGCTGAAGAAGAAGCTGTCGGGGGTACAAAAGAGAATGAAGAGGTGTCGAACAAATTGGAATCGTCTGTCGCTTTCTCAGGAGGATTTGCTTACCCTACAGATGCCATGGAGAAAGAAAACTACAATGAAGATAAGCTCGTGCAACCAAAGACAGATGATGGTGCCAGGGAAGAGCCAATGGTGCCAGTGTTGGAAGAGTTGTTTGCATTTATTTTCTTGTAGCATTCGTTGGGTCCTCTTCCTACGCCAATTTCAAGTAATAACTTTACTGTTAATTATGATCTGTCAGAGACTCTAAATACTCTGTCACCTCCTTGTCATGGGCTTTCAAAGCCAATTTCTAGGTCTCTGGTTGAAGACTGCACTTGCACGCCTTGTCTTTTAAGTTCATCGCATGGTCTATATGTTAAAAGGTCCATTCCATTGCAAACCTTTTCATCGTTGCGTCTTGAAATACCAACGTAGCCTTTAAGTAATGAATTTGTCTCCTCTTCAAATTATCCTCTTGGGCCTAATACATCGCAACCTTTGCATAATTAGTCAAAGCATTCTATGAGTCAGTATCATGAGGATGCGGCCTACAAGAGTGTTGTTAAACATCAGGGCAATGCGATGAGTCAACATCCCCAGTATGATGAGTTGAATTTAAACTCCACATGCTTGGTGGGGTCCAGTTATTTGGGGGTTTATGTGGGTCGTAGAGGACAAGATTGGAAGAGAGGTTTTGTGAAGGGTGGAGCGATGGGCCAGGCTACGAAGCTGTATATGGAGATGAGGAAGAGAGGTTCTATTTTTAACGAGCTGGTTGAAACAAAGAGCAACGATGCTAAAGGAGAAGAAAGGGATAAGAAGGCTCTGGAAAGTCTTAAATTAGACCTCCACCAAGCTACTCCAGAAGCAAGACATGCTAAAATTGACCTTCAGGCTGCTTATGAGGACGCACAGAAGGCCACGTTTGAAGCTGAACAAATAAAAGCTTTGTTTGAGGCAATGCTCAGTAAGGCCAGAGCTAAGGCATATGCAACTCTTTCCAATGAAAGAGAGTGTAAGTTGATGGAGGCTTTGAGAGAAAAAGGAGCCAAGACCAATGAAACAAAAGAAGAATTTAAAAAGATTAAGTTGGAAGTGGTAGATCTCAAAGCTTGTTTGATGGATAAAGAAACAAAGTTACAAAATATACTGGTTGAAAATGAGACTGTAAAATCTATCGAGGTTATTAAATCTGATGTGCTTTGGAGGAGACTCATCCGAAGCATTCTTGAACAGAATTTGGCGAAGATAAAATCTTCGTTGTGGCTGATGTAACATTATAAGTGGAATAATCTTGCCATAGGGAATATCTCTAAGCATTCGTCTTTCTGATATGATTGGTCTACAAGTGAGAGATTATTGAATACATGTGTGAAGCCCAATCTTGAGTAATGACTGCTAACTTGTAACTTCTCTTATCTACTATCTTGCTTTGTAACTATAGTATCTTGTAACCGTTGTCTGCTGGTCATCTTGGAACGGTGGTTGGAATTGTATTGGCGATATTGACTTTTATTGCTATGGACTTTGCTAGCTATGAATATATACTATGTAAAAACCAGTGATTAAAAAAAAGGAGAATCACCTGCTATTAAGAGTGGACGTAGCCCATTTCAGGTGAACCACTATAATTTCTTGGGTATGTGCAGGATCATCATGGAAAAAACAGGCCCTTAAGTGGCAATAAAAAGACAAAAAATCAGAGTTAGACAACTTGACGTAAAAATTTGAATAAGTTATCTATATTATTTTTTAAAAATGTAATAATAGAATCTGTAGAAAATTGAATGTAGTTTCTAAACTACTAGACCTTTCTTTTTAAAAAAACAAATCTATTTGGTGAAAATTTGAAATTTCAATGGAGCAGTATTTAAATTTTAGGGTAAAAATAAGAAGTAGGTGTCTGTCTGACCACCCTAACCACAATAAAATGAATATTTTTTTATAAGATTTTAGATATAAGTAGAGGACTCATGTCCCAATGTGATGCATATTTTTTTATAATTTTTTTCCAAGTAAATAATTAATTATGAATTGTTTATCACAAGTTTTAAAAAATATAAAATCTCATCTGTCTAACCACCTTAACTTGTTCAAAAATTTATGACATTCATTTTTTATTTTTTTTATTCTATAGTATGCAACGCATAGAATGTGACGCATGTTTCGGATTCAAAAAATGTGATACCATTTTAAAGTTATAAATGTTTTTCAATCAGCCTATCAATCAGGATTTTATTCATAATTCTTATAGAAAATGAATAATAATTATTTATTAAATTCAAAGTAAAGCATAATTTATATTGGTGGAAAACTGAGAATCTCCTCTAAAAACCCTTTTCGTTTCATCCATTTTGGGTAAAAAAAAAGACGTCAGCCACATGGACCATCATATGGCTTACATATCGCGACTTTTTGGCCCATCATGATCCTGCACATACCCTCATGTGTTATTGTTTATGTGTGTTCTTGTGATTGTTCATTTTATTTTTCTGCAATCTTTTGCTTTCGTTTCTCTACTATCATTAAATTTAACAAAAACTAGCATGGGTTGCATGGGGAAAGATTTAGAGTATACCATGAAATCAGAAAGGGGTGCATGGGAATCCACCAAGATAGTGATGTTGTTAGAGGGAAAAATGTATAAAGTAGAGTCAATCAAAAATAAAATATTAAGTTGAAGATTTTAAAATGTAGGGAGAAAGGCTAGCTACGCCACATGCGTTTGAGACAATGTGACTAGTGGAAGGAAGAATCATTGGAATGAAGAGGGTGTGATAGTAGTATAGGGAGGAGTTGTGCAAATGAGAAATGACCACGAAGGTAATGGTAAATTCAGCACAACACTAATATGTTGAGTGCAATGTAAATAATGGAGAGGAAGTTTGGTGGATAGAGGGAATTCGATGATGAAAGCAAAGAGACAACACAGACAAAAGGGATTGATGCGTAGTCAGTGGTTGAATGATGTATCAAAGAGAAGCTGGGCAAATTTAAGAGAAATAAAGAATAGCAAAGGAGTTGCTAGAATTTTGTATGTAACTTTCATGAAATTTAATCAAAAGAAGATATTTGATTTGTTTTTAAATTTTGAATGTAATTGAAGAAATTGTAAATCAATTGTTAATTTGATATATGTAATTGTCAAATTTGGGTATATCATCTATGAAGTTTGTTGTAATCTAGAATTTGGGAGTTGAGTGAGAGAGTTTGTTTTCTCATCTCAATCACTTGTGTTCTTGTGGATTTCCTATAGCTTTTTGTGGCTATTGTGGCTACACATTCGATCTGTAAATTAAATTTATCAATTTGAATGAAGCATATGTTGGTGATTTAAATCTCTCGCTGCAAGTTTAAATTTTAAAAACTTAAGAAATTTACCTTGGTTATGGTTTTGGGTTGCAACAATTGACAATTTCATAGGATTTTCAATTGTTGACTTGCATCAATATGTATATGATGCATGGTACATTGTATACTATAAGGGAGGTAGCAGACATGTATGTACTATAGACATGGTTCACACAATTATTATATAGAGTTATTTTACATGTGTAGACATGGAAAAAATATCGACACACTTGATTTTGATTACTAACGGTGTTTCATTCTAAATCATCTTCTCAACTTGTCATCACCTTTCATCATTTAATTGAATAAATAATTATTTATTTGATTAAGTCATTCTCTCATGTTAATTAAATTAATCAATCTGATTTAATTAACCCTATGTCTCTATTTAATTACATAATTTATTTTATTTAATTAAATCTCTAAAGTCGTCCTATTAAATTAAATAAATAAATCTTTATTTGATTTAATCTAACATCATCTTCTTTAATCAAATAAATCAATCTTTATTTAATTAAATCTAAAATCATTTATTCCTCTCAACTTTTATTTAAATAAATCCTAAAATCTAAGTCAAAATTATCAAATCATCTAATTTCTATCCAAATTAATCAAACCATGATTAATGCTAATCATTATCACTCCAATTCTCTAGATTTTGCAACTCGCACAATAAATCAATTTATTTTATTTATAAATTCATCAATTTCCATTCAAAAGGGCATTTTTGTGGAATATTCCTCAAATTCAAAAAGTTGAGAAATTTCTGAGCTTTTTGCTGATACTACCTATGATCAACAATTCTGGGTTGGTTTTGAGCTTAGGATCATAAATATTGTCCCATTCTTCCTCTATCTGGACCTTGTTCCTGTGGATTGTCTTCTCCATGACTTGTGTAGGGTCAACAAAAATGATAGGAGCTTCGACAACAGTAGTAGAAAGTGGAGGAGGATACACCAGGTCTTTGAAATTAGTTTACCACTCCACATCATAAAAAATCTCTACATTGTACCACCTTAGCAAGAAGTGGCAGGCACGAGACACCCTCTGACGGTGTTCCTCAATGGTCATCACATGAAATCCACTCAAAAATGGCACCCAACGCACCACTGCCTCCTCTTGAATATGACAACAGAGATCGCTTGCAATTGGAATACCCAAGCCATACACTACATTCGTCAAAAATTCCCCGAGGCCTCTTAGATAGCGCTTGGGAAAAATTTCCATGGTAAGCCTTATTATCATCTATTTTGATACTTGAATATCTAATAGAGAGGCAACAAAATGAGAACAAATATCAACATTCACTCAATATTTATTCTCATATTCTATATAATCTTTTCCCAACACCCATTTTATTGCAACTATGGCCAAGGAATGCTTATTCTTTGTCATGCACTTCAAACGCCTACTGGAGACTTCTCCTAGGAAAGCTACCTGAGACCTATTGCTAGTCAACCTAATGGGAGTATCCATTGCCTCTATCAGTAAGCCCAATTACATCCAAGTATGAATTGTGTAGTTATCCTTAGGTATATTTATAGAGGTAGTTTTGGTACAATGCGTGCGATAAGAATGATGTTGATCGAGGTGCTAACTCAAAAATACCACCAGGTTGTGTTTGCTTCGTGCAAATTAAGATGAAATAATTAATCAACTAAAAATTGTGGTAGGTGCAAATGGTAGTCCACATGGTCAAGTACCAAGTGTCTAGCAGTAATCGCATTTCATTATGTAAAGATCAAATCAAAATCTTGTGTAATTATTATGCCTTTTTGTTGAATCATTTTCATAATTTTACTAAGTGCAAAAAACATACATGAAAGGATTCGTATGCCTTAAAATTTTGGCTCAATTTCCCAAAGGGTGGCATTGTAGGACATGATGGCTAATCACCATTATGATTTAATGTCTTCTAAAAAGAGTGGGAATTCATTTCACATGAACAAATGAGTTGGTGGTACATGCCAAATTAATTGCTAAAAATATCCATTGTTTCCAACTTACATTTTAGAAAGGCTAATATTGCATGCAAAAGAATTTGTTCAAGGCATTAAAATCCAACAAGGAATTAAAATCCTCTTACATGTCCTTTGCCTTCAGCCAAGTGACATTAAATCCATTTCCCTCTCCCTCCAAATTGTCATTGCATCAAATTCAAATTTGAATCTAATAGCATTTATGTGCACTTTCATCAAAATGTGCTGAAGCTTCCTCCATTCACATCTTGACAAGTGGCACTTGGCCATTGGATTTTGAATGATCCCACATTGCTTCATTTTGCTCATTCCTCCATTTTGTCTTTCTATAAATAGAAGGCTATTCTTCTCATTTGATCATCCACAACTTAGAGAAAAATTGCTATCTTCACATTTAGAGCAATTTCATCCATCCCCATAAGCATTTTCCATTATCATAGCTAAATTATTTTAGGTTTTTATCAAATAATTGCATTGTTCTTCCTCAACAAGTGGCTCAATCTTCATCAAATCATCCAATCACACAAAGGAGTTGGGAAAGGGCCATTTCCTACACATAAATTGGCACCAACTCCCCATGGGATCAAGAGTTTGCATGCTTAAATAGGATTTCTATTGCTTTCTATGTGTTGTTCTTCATTTTTTCCTATTTTGAGCATTGTAGATGAGTTTCATGGGGAATCTTAGTTCTAACTTGCATTTGGATCTAATAGTGTGTTTGTTTGCTATGTTTGTGCAGGTCTAGGGTTGTGCTGCTGACCTTCTCAAACTGCGCCACATATGCGAACTACGCCGCTAGAGTTTTGTAAAAGATAGATTTCAGTTTATTTCAACATCTATTTTTTTCACCTTGGTTTTTTTTGACTTTTGAATGGTTTTTTGGCCTATGTTTTTACAGTATTAACCAATTTTTGTGATGTAGGGACTTCCAGACGTCATAACTTTTGACTCGGATGTCCGTTTGGGCTGAAATTTTACAAGCGATTTTGTTATGAGGTGACATGTGGATTTCCGAGCAATCGTAAATTGGTTGGTGGCCATTTTGACACTTTTTCGAGGCTTGAAACTTTCATCTTGACCCTCAAAATGGAAAATTAGTGTTTTTTTCTAGTTTTTTTTTAAGTTGTTTTTGTTAATAACTCAAAATTCATGTTTCGAATTTAGGATGTTAGTTTGAAATTCATCCTATCTTATTTTTACGAAGTTTTTGAAAAAAAATAGGAATCTCAAAGTCATGCATGCAAAATTACCAAAAATGGCAAAATCTAACAATTGTTGAAAACTGCCAAAAATAAGGTTGGCTTGATCGAAAGTGAGGGAAGGGAAACAAAGACCAAGGGTTCTTTATGACCTCATTATCTCATTGTATTAAGTGTTTTTAAACACTTTGGGAGAACTTATAATCCCTTTCTAAGGATTTGATTACCTTCATGCTTTTAGGATACATTGAATTTCTTTTGGACTCTAAAAAGAACACCACAAAAGCTTTCATTTTTTTTGCTACAAATGGTTAAAAATAACTTTAAGAAAACATACTAAATTTTGTTTAAGGTTAAAAATTGAACAAAGAAACTTCCATCTTTCCTTTTGGTGCTTTAAAAAGAATCTAATCATTTCTTTACAAAATCTAAAATGAACAAGTGCATTTGCTGTTTTGTAATATTTTTCACAAAGTAATATCGTTTAAAAGATGTATGCACTTCTCTCATGCTATACACTTGATACACTTTGTACGTTACTTGAGAAGCCTGTTTTTTCCTTTGTGGACATCTTTGATGGATTCTTTTCCCTTTTTAATTTTTCCTCATACATTCTTTGACTAATGGAGTTTGATAAGGATAATATTTCTTTATATTCTTTGATATCCACTTGTATTTGATTTTCCCTTCATGCTTCACTACTTATTTTTCTTTTATGACATTTTTTATGCTTTGATTCAAATCTTTCTTTTGATGTTGGTCCCAATTCATGGAAGGGGTGATGGGTGGATGAAGATTCATGACATGATTGGTTGTAGTATTGGCATTGGTTTCATCATAAGGATCCTTCGTGCTCCTTATGTTGACATTTGCTTGAGATGAAGTTGCCCCCATTTTTATAGAGGTATCACTTATATGTTTATATCCCTTGATTGTCGAATAACTAAGATCTTGATACTTAGGATTGTCAATAATCTACAATGGTTCCAGGATACCCTGTTCATGTAGGCCTAATCCGCTGCCTTGATAATCCATCTATTGAAACATTTTATTTGCAATAGGATATGATTTATCTTGGAAGCAAGGTGTTGATCCTTCTTTTCTCTATCATGGGTCTTCAAAGGTGCTAACTTCTTCACTGATAACATAGCTTTCTCTAAAAAAGGTAAGTGATCCAAGTTTATAAGTGATAGGATCCTCCATATGTGGGATAAATTCTTGATTGATCTCTTTGGCTTGATCTTGTGAGATATCAAATTATAATGCTTCTTCAAGAGGTGTTGATGATTCATTGTCCACATAAAATTCATCCTCATGATTCATTTCATAGGATGTTTCACGACTTCTATAGGATCCTTCTTCATGATCTATTTCTGATATGTCTTCAGAAGATGTTTTTGATTCACCACTTCTATAGAAGCCTTCTTCATGATCCACTTTTGGTATGTCTCTAGATTTTTCTATACCTTGTGTAGATGCTAAATCTGCAACAAACTAGACTTTGACAAACATTTTTATGGTCAAGTTAAATCTGCAACAAACTAAGCATCCCTATGAAATATTCACTAATGCTACCTATGAAAACAAGAAAAATAGCGAACAACTAATTGAAAGCATAAATAACAAGAGCAGACTTTATTCCATAGTGGGAGTGGTGCTCCTCATGATGTGGAAAGAAAGTCTTTTCCCACCCCCTGATAAGCAAGAATTCCAAGATGATGATGCTGAAAATGCAAGAGATTGTGCATCAAGTTGAATAGTAGTGTTGTGTTGTTGAAGTGTTGTAGAAATGCTTTGTATTTATAGATTCAAGGTTGGGAGATTGAAGGATTTGGATGAATGTTGGATCATTCATGAGCCAATGACAAGATGCCACTTGTCAAGATGTGAGAGGATGAGGGTTGTGCACATTTTGGTCAATATGCCAATTTAAAATTTGAAAATAGCATTAAATGCATATGGTTGAGAGCTTTGGGGGGGAAATTTGTTTGGACAAAAAAGTCAAACAAATGGAGTTAATGAGGGCATATTCCTTGCGAATATGCTTTGTGAAGAAAATAGAGCTTTTAATAAATCAAAATAAATGATTTATTGTGCGAGTGGGAAAAGCTAGAGGATGGGACATGGATTAGGCTTAGTTTTAATCATGGATTTGATTAATTAAGATGATGATTAGGTGATGTGACACTTGATTTATATTTTTGGATTTCTGTAAATCAAATGAGAGGAAAATGATCATTTAGAGATTTAATTAAATATTTGGGTTTATTTAATTAAATGGAAGAACTTTAGGAGATTAATTAAATAATTTGATTTATTTAATTAAGTGTGATAACCTTAGGAGATCAAATAAAAAATGATGTTACTTTTGCATTTCTACATTTTCCCCCTTTTTGAAGCAATGTACTTGTTGGATTGGTTCAAAGAATGATGCCGTCAACATCGAAATTTAAAAAAAATCTGCTTTTCTTCTTTTGGATGCCACAGCGGAAATAAGTATGTTAGTAAATTCGTTAGTACATTGCCCCTTCGAGAGATCGAACGAAAATATTCGATTCGAGGTCTATCTCACGCCAACGAGGTTCAAAATAGATGTATGGATGGTTAGACTAACAGATCTATATGATAATGATGATGTAAATGAGATGTTTCTAAGATGCTTTGTAATACCGCTCCATTTTGCTTCTTGTTCGGTTTGCTTTATGCTATGTTTGGTTGTAGTTACCTTGCTTCTGGATACATTTTGTTATGATGTTTTGATCGCTACTATTGAGCGACAACTATTATTGTGTGATGTGTTTACCTAATTAGTGTTTCTCATGCTTTAATGGATTAATGATGTTGTAAAATTAACATGAGATGTTATTATGAGATTATTGGATTATGATGGAAGTGTCAGTTTTGATGAGTGTATTGGTGAAGAAGACAAGTTCGCATCACTCGCTTGCGAGCGCCCTGTGAATTCATAATTTCTCCTTCACGGTGTGTATTATATGCTGGATATATTGTATGATGTTGTTTACTTGGTTGCAGGATTGCAGGTACATGACATCGACTCCACCTGTTTTCACAGGTTCGAGTGTGTCAATCCAACGGTTAAGTTGAACAGGAGATAGTAGCTAGGTAACATGTGTCAAGTTTACACCCTAGCCTTAGTGTGTCGTCAGTTGTGTGTGTCGAGTCATTGTCTGTCTTGCTTTAATGTTATTTAATTCTGAAGGATTCTTGATTTGGAAATAGATATTTAGAATAATTGCATTTAAATCATGTGATGGTTATTTAATTTAAATAATGTATTGTGGATAAAATTTTATATTTAAATTAATTAATTATATTTAAATTATTTAATTAATTAAATTTAATCCAAGGGGGTTGAATTTAGTTATTAAATAATTAAATTAATTAATTAAACGTGATGCAAGAGAATGAAAGGAAATAAAAGAATTAAAATTAATTTTGGAATTTAATTTCAATGTGTGGGAATTAAATTAGAAATTGTAATTAAATGTTTATTTGGGAAATTAGTTGCAACTTTGGAAATTAATTTATTATTTGAAATTTCATTTTAAATTGAAAGTGGGTTTTCGAAAAGTGAAATTGAAATTGAAATTGAAATATCTAATTTGCATGTAATGTGAATTAGGGTTGAATTAGGTATTTTTGATTTATAAGGAATATATGTTTTAATTTTAGGGCAGAAAAGTCTTTAGGAAAAAAATACATTTTTACAGCAGGGAAGAAATTTTGGAAAATTTGCACAAGGGTTTGAAGAAGGTTTTGATTGTAGAATTGATTGAAGGAAAGATTGTTTGCATTTGTTGGGTTTTGGATTGGATTCATTGGAGGATTGAAGAAAATTCAGGAAATCTTTGGAGGAGGCTTGCATCAGAAATTCATCTCTTCCTGTAGCTTCCTGTACCAGGTTTTCCTCTTTGTGTTTTATTGTTCTTGATTGTTTTTTTTTAAATAGTAGTGATTAAAGATTTGTTTGTTAAATCTGTTTTAAAAAATAAATTTGATATTAGAAGAAAAGAATTAAATAAATTTACAACCTTTGCTTGTGAAAATTCTTGAGTGAAAATTGTGAAAACCTCAGTTGAATTTAAATTATTTGGGGAAATCGATTATGTTATTGAAATCAAACATAGAGATTGAATAATGCATTTAAAATGTTTTTAGAAAATGAAACCCTCTGTTTATTATTAAAAAACAGATTTTAAAATCTACAGGATAGCTATATTTTTCATGGTAAAATGGTCTGGTTGCGTTGCCTATAACTTGACTTACACAAACTGGGTTGTCAGGAAATTTAAAGGGTTTTTGCATTTTAAAATTTTCTTATCTCTATCAAAAAAATCGCAAATACCCAGATCGCAGTTTTTGAGTTATGCTTGAAACATGAGACTGCTGTTAAATTATTTTCCCATGGCTGCTCTGAAAATAAAATAATAATAAATTGATATTTATAAATATTAATATTGTATGTATTGTTATTATAATATTAAAATATTATTTAATAATATTTAATATTATAATTTATAATATTAAAATATTATTTAATAATATTTAATATTATAATTTATAATATTAAAGTATTATATTTATTTATATTATTTTAAATAAAATTTGTATATTAGATTAGTGGAATTAAAATTATAAACATATGGGGAAATTATTGTTTATTTTAAAATTGCATGTTAAAGTTTAATTGAAGGAGTTAAATATTTGATTTAAAGAATGCATAATTTAAAATTTAACTGTGAAATTTAAATTCATGTGTAAAAAGGTCCAATTATTAATTTGATTTTATTGGAAAAATATACATATGATATTAGGTTATAGTCCAAATTTTGATCTTATTTTAACACAATAAGTTATGGATGAGACCAAATGTTAATTTGATTAATTTTATTAATGATTTAATTTGCAAGGGCAATTGGTTATTTAATTTAAAGCGAAATGTTTTGAGTTATAGTTAAAAATACTTATTTTGTTAAGAGCAATTAGATAATTAAATAGTAGTGTAATTTCTCCCCTATCTGAAAAGATGAATTCTTAATTTAGTTTTATCGATATAATGAATTACGTAATGAATTGAGATATGGATTTAGTATATCCAAAAGTAGTATCTTCCTCATGATTATGTTAAAAGATTTAATTCTCTGTAATCAGTAAAGGGAAGTAAGTTTAATTGTTTTAGATTTCCAATAATGAAAAGGGAAATAGGGGTTATGATTATTTTAGATGATCTAGTTATCGTGTCTTTGACTTTTTCAACACTACCTATTGAATGAATATGGATTTAGGAAATCCAAATATTAGATTTGATTAATGACTTGAATGCTTTTGTTGTTATGTCGTCAAGTTGCATTGTGGGTTTTGGGATTTAGTGTTAGTCCTAAATTATAAGTCTTCTAGAAGAACTTAGAGGATAAGGGTTGTTGAATCTTTATGCCATCCAGTTGTTTTCCCTTGGGTAGTGCATGGCGTCTTTTCAATTTTATCTGGTTTTCACGAACGGGGATGTTTGCACCTCCTTGGTTTAGGAGCGGATTATGGGATCCGTGTCTCCTTGTATGGAGTGACCTTGTTATGTGGTTTCATCTTGTTGCCTCCTGTGAAAGGAGTGGACTATGTGATTGTTGCTTCCAAGATGTTTGGAGTGAGTTCTATTATTTGTATCCTCCTTGTGTTGGAGTGGATTATGATGCCTAGTTGGTATGCACTTGTGGTTCCCTTGGTGGATTGGTTTGTGAGTGTGTTGTCCATTAGAAGAGTGGCTTTTATTAGGTGCCAGAGCCCAAAGTGGTAAACTGGATAACCTTCAGAAGTGAGTTAATCAAGTGATAATTAAATTAATGTACTTAGATGATTAGGATGCATTCACACTAATCAAGATAATTTAATCCTCACTCATAGACACAAGGACTTGTTTAGACTTGGGATGAGTGAGAAGGCCTGGAATGGCAAGATCAACTATCTTGTTCTTACGAGAGGTAGTTGATTCCGCATGAGTGAGTATGAGTGTCAGGATTCGGTTGAGGCCACCAAGATTACTTGTACCGGAGCCTATGAAGAATGCCTAGAGGAGATCTCATGACAAACCTTGCGATGACACTCTATCTAGGACAACTGTTGTTAATTGTTTTATGTGTATGGTTCTGTGAATATACTTGATTAATATCATGTCTGGAAGCAATGTGACCTATGTCAGTGATGTGAATGTTGTACTTGATTTGTACTTGTATTGTACTTGATTTGTACTTGTATGGTAATTGATTTGTACTTATTGATGGCATTTATTTGGTTATGTCAATTTGAGTCAGTATGAGTCTGCCTTTGGTTAGTGGATTGTAGATCTTTGTCCATGTTACTTTGTTACTATCTCCTAGCATGGGCAGTGGGCCTTCGGGTACCACATTGGTTGGGTGGAACATGCACCAAAACCGTTGGGTCCCCATCTATCTTCAGTACTTGGTGGCGAGACATCTAGATGGATAGCTTGCGGTTCTTGTTGTAATTATTTGCATTGTAATATTTTAACTTGTATAAGTTATTTTATCCCTCTTATATTTATGAGGTGAAATGTTTGTAATTGTAACCTTATGTACTATTGCCTCATTCTGGGAATGAGTGATGTAACTATTATATAAAGTTAATGTTTATAAGATTGTATCTTGGTTGATCATCTTATTATGTTATGTGGTATTCTTATGATGTAAGATGTTTATTTCATAAAGTTTATAATGCTATGGTTATATGTAATATGTATGTGTGGGTTTAAGTAATCCTAACCTTGTAGCCTTAGAGGTTGTTGTTAATTAGTAAGTGAATGTGTATGTTAAATGCACTTTATAAAAAAAAATTAGTTCGCTTAAGATGTTAATTGCAACTTCCTTTAAGGTTACTTGGCGGGGCATTACATGCTTAGAATAACAAATCTATATTATCCTAAACAACTTAAATGATTATGCAATGCATGTGAGATGGATGAGATGGATGATATTGTCCTACGATGATATGATGTGATTATGCATGATGAGAGTGTAGATGCAATATAGATGCATTCTTAGCATGAAAGAGGATAGAAGAATGAGAGGGATCAACCCTTGAATCCAAGAAGATGCAAAAGTCCAATAAATCCATTAGTTGTCGAGAATTTATTAGATATGATGATGTATTGCTTATCCAGGGATGAGAGAGATAAAGAGCATAAATTTCCTTATGTTTGATAACACACATAGGTGTGATGCATCAAGGTATAAAGAACCAGGATGGTGTGGCACCTAGTGCGATGGACTTTGACTTGACAATCAGATAGGAGTGCTCTTGTTCACACTTGACATACAAAAACCTTGCTAGGATGGACCTAACAAAGCGATTATTCGCCAAATTATATTACAAGAATGTCCAAAAAACACAATAGAGAAAAAGATAATGATCATTTTCCCATTCCTTTCTCTCTAAACCTATTTTGTTTAGGCATCATCGAGAGGTCCTTGGAATGAATGCAAAATAAGATAAGTCAAAAGGACCAAGATAAAGTAAAAAAACAAGCTAATGTTCTTCGTACCATTAGCCAAGGCTAAACTAAGGTGATACCTAATGCTGATATCCATCGTGGGAAGAATGCATCCTAGGACATGTTGTGATCAGGGTTTTGATGAGATTGATTGGATGATAAGCTATTGATACTCCGAGTTGACCAACTTGTTGACTCATTGATCTAGACTTGAGACTTTGATGATTAGGTGTTCATTTTTGAACCTGCTAGACTTTCTTTCAACTGACTCACCAAAGGATGAAGGCGACGATTGATTTATTATGAACAGTGATTATTGCGGATGAAAGCAAGATGAGACGGGTGCAACATTTTGGGTTTTCAAATATTTGGATGTTTTTGATGATTTTTTAAGATGTTTTGAGGCTGTTTTTTGGATTTTGAGATTTTCCAATGTTTTTAGTATTTTTTAGATTTTGACCAAGAGACTAATTTAAAGACCTATCCTAAGGGTCTCAAGAGTTGATCAATAGATTAGCCTTGCCTACGTTATACACACAAAGACCACGTAGTTCGACTAATGATAGACTCGATTGATGAAAAAATAGATAGGCAAATAAATTACCAGATTGCGACGAACGCCTAAAGGACTGACCTAGGGTGTGAAAAAGATGGGCAAAAGGATTGCCATTGCGACAGATGCCTAAAGGACTGACCTAGAATGTCTCAGGCGATAATCAAAGATCAAACTTGCCTACGTTCAAGCTCAGAGATGACGTAGTTTGGCAAGATGACTCTGTTTTTAATTTTTTAGGTTTTCAACATGTTTTGGATTTTGATAGATTTGGATTTTTTAAGATTTTCCCATGATTTTGATAATTTGGATACATATATGCGATGATATCAGTTCTTTGTTTTGGGATTTTGTTAAAAACCAAGCTAGGGTTGATTGATCAGATTGATGGATTGATGATGATAACATTGTTGAGGATACACAACAATGCAAGGATAGTGTTAAGCAACATGAGGATTGGGAATGATATCACGAGATGATGATGGATTCATAATGATAACATTGTTGATGATAAGTATTGTGCAGCAACACACACATCTCAGTTTTATGTTGAATTTATTTGCCTTTGCCCACTATCAAAGTGGTAGTAGAGTAGCTTGTAGATCTTGGGAGTGAAGTGTAGTAGAGCAGGTTAAGAGAAGGATTAAAGACATTGGCCGCCCAAGTCATAGGGCTTGTTGAAGTGAATTAAAGTCAACAGTTAGAGGAGTATCCGATCAGAATAAATGATTACAGATTATGGAGAAGCTGCAGTGGAGGAAGACTAAGTTTGAAGATTCTTTATTGTTGGGTAAGCATTGTTTACAAAAGAAGAGAATTGCTATATAAAGGTGCCACAACCAAAATAAAATTGAGACCAAAAGTCCACAGATTGTAAGGAGAGATTGCAGATCAAAGGGTTTGTAAATATTATTGAAGGTAATTTTTTGAAGGTAATCATCAAGTTACAGCTTGCAGAATTAAAGGTATGGCATCAGGTATTGTGCAAACACAAATTCCAATATTTTTTGGTAGAAATTATGATAATTGGTCATACATAATGAAATTGATACTTAGTTCAGAAGAGTTATCAAAAATAGTTGAAACTGGTTACACAGAATCACAATATGAATCTACTTTGAGTAATAATGCAAAGAATAAGCTTAGTGAAAACAAGAAAAATAATAAAAGGGCTTTGCAGATAATTGGACAAGGATAGGATGATTTAGTCATTGGAAAGATTAAGCCAACCATTATAGCCAAGCAAGCATGGGACATTTTAGAAACAACATGGTACAAGTAAGGTAAAAGTTGCCAAATTACTAGTACTTACAAGAGAATTTGAAAATTTGCAAATGAAGGATTCTAAATTTGTAGATCAGTTTTCAACTTGTGTTACGGATTTGGTTAATCAAATAAGGATGAATGGTGATGAGCTAAGAGATCAAAAGGTTGTTGAAAATATCTTAAGAATTTTTCCTACTAAATTTGATATTGTTGTGGTGCTCATTGAGGAAACTAAAGATTTGTCAACATATTCAATAGATGAGTTGTTTGGTTCTTTGAAAAATTATGAGTAGAGATTTAACATGAATAGTAATACACCATTGGAGAATGCATTTAAAACACAAATGACATTTGGCAGAGGCAGAGGAAGAGGAAGAGGAAATCCAGGATTCAAAGGAAGAGGTAGAGGAAGAAGCAATTTTCAAAGAGAAGAAAGAAAGAGTCCAGATCTAGGAGGAAGGAGAAATTAAAGTTTCAACTCAAGGGGACGCAATAACAATCAGATATCACAAAGGTATGAAAAATAAATTATTCAATGTTACTATTACAAGAAGTATGGTCACTTTGCAGATGAATGTTGAAAGAAGCAAGCTGATATGGGAAAGAAAAATGCAACTTTTTTTTTAGAGTAATTCTGAGACATTGCTCATTACATGCCATGTCGCTCAAGAAATTTCAAGTAACATTTGGTTTCTAGATAGTGGTTGCAGTAATCACATGACAGGAAACAAAGACTTGTTTGGATACTTCAGTGAAATCATAAATTACATTGGGTAATGATAATATTGTTGAAGTCATGGGTAAAGGTGCAATTAATGTGATAACAAAGCTTGGTAAGGAGTCCATTCCTGATGTTTATTTTGTACCTAGTTTGAAGCATAATCTTAGAAGTGTGGGACAACTTACTCAAAAGGGTTATAGAGTTGTTTTTGAAAATAATGTGTGCACTATACTTGATATTCCTCCTAGTAATATGGTGATTGCAAAGGTTGAAATGACAAATAATAAAATCTTCCCACTTCGCATGAAAAATGAATTGATGGAGGAGATTGACACAAGTTTCAAGGCATCCAGTCAAGATCAAGCATGAATATGGTACTTGAGGTATGGTCATCTAAATTTCAAAGGATTGTGTTTATTGAAAAGGAAAGAAATTGTAAGAGGTTTACCCCCTATTGAAACACCATTAAGTTCATGTGAAAGTTGTATTTTGGCTAAGCATCATAGAGAAATTTTTCCAAAGGGAATATTATATAGAGCATGGGCACCTTTAGAAATTGTGCATATAGATTTATGTAGTCCAATGCAAACACCATCATTAGGGGGAAGCATTTATTTTCTAACATTTATTGATGATTTTAGTAGGAAAACATGGGTTTAATTTCTCAAATATAAGTTTGAGGCATTTGGAAAGTTCATATATTTCAAAGCATTGGTTGAGAAACAAAGTGGCCTATCCATCAAGGTATTGAGATCAAATAGAGGAGGAGAATACAAGTCAAATGAGTTTTTGGATTATTGTAGGTATCATGGAATAAAGAAGCAGTTTACTACAAGTTACACACCTTAGCAAAATGGTGTTGCAGAAAGAAAGAATCAAACAATAATGGAAATTGGGAAGGAGCATGTTGAAAGGAAATAATCTACCAAATGAGTATTGGACTAAAGCAGTAGCTTGTGCAGTTTATATTTTGAACATGTGTCTAACGAAGAGTGTGAGGGACATGATTCCGTAACAAGCATGGAGTGGTAAGCATCATAGTATATCTCATTTCAAAATATTTGGTTGTATTGCATTTGCACATGTGCCTAAGGAAACAAGAAGTAAGCTGGATGATAAGAGTGAAAAATGCATCTTTATTGGTTATGATGAGCAATCTAAGGATTATAAGTTGTTTAATCCTATATCCAAGAAATTCATTGTAAGTAGAGATGTTGTGTTCAAAGAGGAAGAATCTTGGGATGGAAACATAGACAAGACAATTATAGGTGCTGCAACATTGCCATGTCATGAACAAGAAGGAAGAGATCAAGAAAACCAAGGAGATCAATCAAATGAGCAAGGAGGAACTCCATCAAGAAGTCCACAGGAGATAACACACAAAGGGAAGTTGGGCAAGGAGAATCATCAAGTCCACAAGTAAGTAATGACTCAAATCCTACTCTTGCATCATTGTGTCCAACACTTAGAAGCAAGAAAACTAGAAGTTTGCAAGAAATTTATGATCAAGGAGATGAGTTAAATTTGCAATCAAACTTTGCTTTATTTCCTCAAGATCCTATATATTTTGAAGATGCAATTAAGGAAGAACATTGTATTAATGCAATGAATAATGAAATGAAATCCATTGAGAAGAATGATACATGGGATTTAGTTTATTTTCCTAAGGAAAAAGAATGCATAGGAGTGAAATGGGTTTAGAAAAAAAAGCATAAAGTGTTAAAGTTAATAGCATCGGTCAGTTAAATGGCTATTCGTTGTTTAAACAAGTGCTAGAAAGGTAAATAAAGAGACACGTCCCTTGAGCCGACGTGTCTCCACTTTGTGGAGACACATCCGCTCATGGGACGCGTCTCCCACATTTATACTTATACCCACTCCTTACACATTAGAAAAGCATGGAAATCTACAGATGTTTTGATAATGGAGGATCGACATTCACAAGTCTAGGAATTTAATCCGAACAATAACATAAAGAAAATGGAGAAGTTGACAAATATAAGGCAAGACTAGTAGCTAAAGGATTTGCACAAGAGTATGGTGTCGATTATAATGAAACTTTTGCACTTGTTGCTAGACTTGACACTGTTAGAATGGTACTAGCTATTGCAGCTCAAAATAATTGGAAGATTTATCAAATGGATGTTAAATCAGCTTTCTTGAATGGATATTTAGAAGAAGAGGTTTATGTGCAGCAACCACCAAGATATGAGATAAAAGGATTTGAAGATAAACTTTACAGGTTGAAGAAAGCTCTTTATGGATTGAAGCAAGCACCAAGAGCATGGTACAACATGATAGATTCATATATGATAAAGAATTGATTTAACAGAAGCACTAGTGAGCCTACTCTATTTACCAAAGTCAATGAGCAAGGTCAGATTTTAATTGTTTTCTTGTATATTGATGATTTGATCTTTACAGGAAATCTTTCTATAGACATGTTTAAATCTGCAATGAAGAAGGAATTTGAGATGACATATTTGGGATTGATGAAATATTTTTTTGGTATCGAAGTCACACAAAATGATAATGGCATTTTCATTTATCAAAGTAAATATGCAAAAGATGTGTTGAAAAGGTTTAGAATGATAAATTACAGTCCACTTTCCACTCCTATAGCAGCAAGCACGAAACTAAGTAGAGAAGATAATGAGATATACTTTGATTCAACTATATTCAGAAAATTGGTTGGGAGTTTGATGTATCTCATTGAAACCAGGCCAGATATAATGTATGGAGCTAGTTTAATTTCTAGATTCATGGATTCACCAAGGAACTCACATTGGCAAGTAGGGAAAAGGGTATTGAGATACATTGTAGGAACTATGAATCATGTCATATTGTATTCTACTTCAGATGATTTTCAATTGGTTGGATATACTGATAGTGATTTTGCAGGAAGTATTGATTATAGAAATAGTACATCTTGGATATGCATTTTATCTTGGAATAGGTGTTGTAAAATGGGCATCAAAGAAGCAACCTATAGTGACTATTTTATCAACAGAAGTAGACTATGTAGCAAGTACATCAGCAACATGTCAGGCAATATGAATGAGAAGAGTCTTGAAGGATCTAATGCATGAGCAAGAGGAGCCTACTACAATCTATTGTGACAACAATTCCACCATTGCACTAGATCCAAGAATCATGTTTTTCACAAGAGGACAAAGCACATTGACAGTAGATATCATTTCATTCGAGAGTTGGTCAACAATGGAGATATCATTTTACAACATTGTAGATCCAAGGAGCAACTTGCAGATATATTCACCAAGGCACTTGCACAAGATCAATTTGCATATTTGAGAGAAATTTTGGATATTATAAATATTGATGTAATTAGTGGTAGAAATTAGGAGGGAGTGTTAGAATGTTCTGGTAATTTCTACTAGCTATAGCTTAGTTTTTATTTTTATGTCGACCTAGATAACATAAGTTCTAGAATTTTCCTTATGTCGGCTATGTTAGTATCTTCTAGAATTTTCTAAATGAATTGAAAATCCTCTATAAAAGAGGCATATGTAAATCATTTCTAGTATACAATGAAATGAAGAATTTTGGTATTGTGCAGCAACACACACGTCAGTTTTCTGTTGAATTTCTTTGCCTCTGCCCACTATCACAATACTCTTGAAGCCTAGAAGAAAGACTCTTGAAAATATCCCTAATGATGTGTTTATGAACTTGATTTTTAGTAAATCCTAGATTTTGATACTTATACCTATTCGGTATTCTCCCTTACCCTTGGCTAAAATGGTTGATGACATTTAGTTACCACAAATACCAAGCTGGAGTTCAATATATAATTACAATAACAAACTAATTAACAAACTATAATGCCACTTGAACATTATTTGAGTATCATCCATGGGGAACTACAAACCTAATATAAATTGACACTGTCATGAGCGGATAGGTGCACTTGTTAGTGTAGCAATTTTATTACATTTTTTAATTAACCACCATTTGCTTCAGCGGTTATTGATCTACAGCTATACAATTTTAGTTATATCAACTGTAACTATCGTGTAAAATTGGTTATGCTCTTCAGCTAATATGGTATTCGACTATTCACCCCTTTATTTGGTATTAGAGCCGCCCTTTTTCTTGTGATTGTGAGACTGGCGATTCATTGCAGGCATTGGTGTTTGTTAGAATAAAAGCATTTGTGCCTATAGAGATGTGAAAGAAGAATGGAAGAGGAATGAGGCGTTATGTAGAATAAGATAAAAAGTGCACATAAAAACAAAACGGAGGTGAGCCATATAAAAGTGGCTTCTTAAAATTAAAATGTAGAGAGGAATGATGAGGGGGCTACGAAGAGATTGGAGGGAGTAGAAAAGAGGCGCCATGAAGAGAAATGGTTAAAAGACCATAAGGAAATTTGTTTGATAAATGTAATTGTCAATGCAAATGATTGCTTTCACTGTGTAATTGTGGAAATTTATAAGCTGATTATAGAACAGTGAATTTGAATAAAGGAGTATTTGTTTGCTAGAAAAAATTTGGGCAGAGTATTACCTATTTGAATTTGTGAATTTGTGTAACGATTTGGTTTGAATAGGGAGAGATGAATTCTCGTTTGTGTTATTATATATCTTTTCTAAGATGTGCCAATCAAGTAATGTCTCTTCTTACTACCAATGTCTAGGAAAATGTGTTTCAAAATATTAAAATAGTTATAGAGTATCTTGTGGATGAATTTATCAATGGATCTTCAAATAGCTATGCCTGGATTTTTGGGGCCATCTTTGCTACACCTGATGAGGCTTCCAAAGACTAGTCTAATATATTAAATGGGTAGTGTAACAAGATCATATTGGAGGTTGGTGGAAACGTAGGATAGAGGAATTTCCATCATCTCAAGTTAGCTTCTAATTTTGAGATGGTGCTTTGGATGAGAAGTGTTTTTAATTTCATTCTTGTTTTCTTTTTTGATGTTGATGGATTTCAAGAATACATATATTGTAAAGTTTGATTTCTAGAGACAAGTAAGGGATTTGGTATTGAACTCAATATGGCTTATTTTCCAATGATTTCATGGGACCGTGATAAAAAATTATACCCTTATGAGGGTCATCAAAAACCTTGATGGAGCCCTATGTTTGCAGAACTCAATATGGATTCTTATATTGAATAATTCAAGAATTGACAATTTGGGAGTATAGGAAAATGGTGGTCTAAGAAGTTAGGAATTCAACACAAAGCTACACCTCTATAAGCTTTGTGAGGCAACTTGATATATTTCCACTTGATTCATCATTTGTTTCTTCAAAGGAAGATCTTCTCACGAATGTTTATATATTTTGTAATCAACAAGTTTTGTTATGTAAGCCTTGCGGGGGGGCCCTTAGCAAAGCAAATTAGAGTTGTTAGGGATACATTTGTAGGAGCAATGTAGTAAGGGGGGAATGCTATCATAGCAAGTTTATTACATTGTTTAAACACCATTTACTTTGGCAGTGTTTGATCTATAGTTATAAAATTTATTTATATCAACTATAACTATCATGTATAAATGGTTATGCTCTTCATCTTTAAATATGATATTTGACTATTCACCCCTTTAGCACTTAGGAAAAAAATATCATGTAACTTATATTTTATTGATATAAAAATGAAATTTTTCCTCCATTTCCATTTTTAACGATTTCATTAATAGTTTCCAAAATATTTGTCCCCGTAACAGTTAATTCAAGTTGTGAACCCCAATTCTAGACTGCACAAACAACACAAAAAAACACATAGTTAGATTCATATGCAAGTGAGAATCAAGATTCCCCATGAAATCCATTTACAATACTCAAAATAGAAAGAAAATGAAGAACAAGACAAGAAAGCAAATCAAATCCTATTTAAGCATGCAAATCCTCATTCCCATGGGGGAATTGGTGCCAATTATGTGTAGAAATTGGCAGTTTCCCAACTCCTATGATGAAATATTGATGAGTGATGCAATTTGATGAAGATTTAATTAAGATCCATGATGAAAAACCTGCATAACCTAAATAAGATCTTGATGAAATGGATAAAAATGGATATGTTTAAGGATGAAATTGAGTATAATAAACTTACTCAAATTGTGGATGATCAATTCAATAGAGGAGACCTCTATTTATAGATTTGAAGAATGGAAGATTGAAGGATTTGGACGAATGCGGGATAAAAGACCAACCAATGAGAAAAGGCCACTTGTCCACATGTGATTCGAGGAGGAATGAACACATTTTGATGAATGTGCCCATAAATGCTATTAGATACAAATTTGAAATTTGAAAGTTGGCAAGTTGGAGGGAGAGAAGAATGGATTTAATGTCGCTTGGCTCAATGCACAAGGACATGTAAGAGGAGATAAATGCTTTGTTGGAAAGACAAATCCACTTGGAGGGATTTTCAAACTTGGAGGAATATTCCCCTAAATATGCCATGTTGAGAGAAAATATGGATTTAATAAATCAATTAAATGTATTTTCATGTGCAAGTGGCAAAATCTAGAGGATTTTGGAGATTAGGATTAAATTAATCAAAGGTTAATTAATTTAATGAGGGATTAGGTGATTTGACAATTTTGACTTAGATTTTAGAATTTATTTAAATCAAGATTTTTTTTTAATTTTTTTAATTTTTATTAGACTGCAAGAATCGGGTAGCACGACCCCCTATAAACTGCAGTGCGCCTAGTAAACTTTTTAACGTGACCAGCGGCGCTGGCGCGACACGCCCTCCGATACCATGGGGGTGGGGGAGACTAGACCTCGTGACCAACTTCATGTAACAGGAAAGATTTAGCCAACCGAGCTAAGGCCCCAACCCCATTTAAATCAAGATTGAGAGGAAAGTGATTTAGATTTTAATTAAATATTTTTTTTGATTTATTTAACTAAAAGGGGATGATGTTAGATTAAATTAAATAAGGTTTAATTTATTCAATTTAATAGGATGACTTTAGAGATTTAATCAATAAAATGAATTATTTAATTAAATAGAGACATAGGGTTAATTAAATCAGATTGATTAATTTAATTAACAAGAGATAATGACTTAATTAGATAAATGATGATTTATTGAACTGAGGGAGGAAATATGGCGAATTTAATCAAATAAAGATCATTCAATTAAATTAATTAGTAAAGGGACTGATTTAGGAGGAAATGATGTTAGTAAGATCAAGATCAGGTGTGTACGATCAACTTGTATATTTTTCATGTCTACATTTTGCCTCTCTTTGAAGTAATGCACTTGTTGTGTTGGTTCAAAGAATAAACTACCGTGATCAAAATTCAAAAATTTCTTGATTTTTAAGATGCCCCATTGCTGCCCCAACAAGAAGGATTATGTTGGTATACTGCCCCCTCGAGAGATGAAGCAAAAATATTAATTTTTCAATCGAGATCAGGATAAAATGTGAGAGGAGTGGTTCTATTGATTAGAGGATGAAAGATAATTCTTTGATGTACACAATTTTGATAATGTATAGATAGTCATCAGCCATGGGTAGCCTCATGTATATTTTGATACAACACACCAATTTTGGATAGAAATGTTAGCTAAGATAGAAGAATAAGAAGAAAAGAATGATGACAAGAGGGTCCAACAAGCCTACTTTATTGATGATGATGATGATTTCCCTACCAGGACTTGGGATTTTAAAAGGGCCAATTACTTTATGTTTTATAACACACGTAGGTATGATGCATCAAGGTATAGAAAACTAGGATGGCATTGTACCTAGTGTGATGGACTATGGCTCGACAATCAAATAGGAGTATTCCTATTCACACTTGACATACAAAACCTTATTCAAGATGTAGTTCAGATATTCTAAACATCTCATACCAAAACATAGAAAAGAAAGTCTTCCTATGTGGTCAACAAGACACTTAAAACACCTTCCCTACAAACCAAACAAAGCATGCATAACCAAGTTATTTTACAAGAACATCCAACAAGCACAAGAGATAAAAAGATATCGATCATTGGCCCATTCCTTTCTCTCTAAACCTTTTGATTAGTCATCATTGAGAGGTCCTTGGAATGAGTGTGAAATAGGATAAGTCAAAAAAGACCAAGATAAAGTAAACAAACAAGCTAATGTTCTTTGTACCGCTAGCCAAAACTAAACTACAGTGATGCCTGATCTTGATGTCCATTGTACGAAGGATGCATCCTAGGACATGTTGTGATTAGGTTCAATGATGAGATTGATTGGATGATAAGCTATTGATACTCTGAGTTGATTAACTTTCTGACTTACTAACCTAGACTTGAGACTTTGTCGATTAGGTGTGCACTTTTGAACCTGCTAGACTTTCTTCCTATTGCGTTACCAAAGGATGAAAGAAAAAATGATTTATTATGAGTGATTATTAATACAGGTGAAAGCAAGATGAGACGGATGCACCATTTTGGGTTTTTTCAAATATTTGGATGTTTTTAGATTTTTTTGGAATGTTTTGAGGCTATTTTGATTTCCGGGTTTTTTAATTTTTTGGATTTTTCTGAGATTTTGACCAAGAGTTTAATTTAAAGACCAATCCTAGGGGTCTCAGGAGCTGATCAACAAATTAGCCTTGCCTACGTTATACATGCAGAGACCACGTAGTTCGATTGACACAGACTTGATTATCGATGAGATAGATGGGCAAACAGATTGTCATTTTATTACGAGGGATGCCTAAAGGTTTGACCTAAAATATCTCGGGGGATGATCAAAGATCAACCTTGCCTACATTCAAGCTCAGAGATGATGTAGTTTGGTATGACAACTCTTTTTTTTTTTTCATATTTTCGACATGTTTTGGATTTTGATATGATTTGGATGTTTTTGGATTTTCACATGATTTTGACTATTTCGATATGGATATGATATCAGTGCTCTATTTTAGGATTTTGTTGAAAACCAAGCTAGGGTTGATTGATTAGATTGATGGATTGATGATGATAACATTGTTGAGGATACACAACAATGCAAGGATAGTGTTAAGCAACACAAGGATTGGGAAGGATATCCGACGATTATGATGGATCAGTTGGATTTGATTGATCAAGATTGATGATGATAACATTGTTGAGGATACACAACAATGCAAGGATAGTGTTAAGCAGCACAAGGATTGGGAAGGATATCTCGAGATGATGATGAATTGATGATAATAAAATTATTGAGGATACACAACAATGCAAGGATAGTGTTAAGAAACACAAGGATTGGGAAGGATATCCCAAGATGATGATGAATTCATGATGATAACATTTTTGAGGATACACAACAATGAAAGGATAGTGTTAAGAAACACAAGGATTGGGAAGGATATCTTGAGATGATGATGAATTCATGATGATAACATTGTTGAGGATACACAACTATGCAAGGATAGTGTTAAGAAACACAAGGATTGGGAAGGATATCTCGAGATGATGAGGGATTGACTAGATTTGATTGATTAGGATTTTGAACTTTAATTTGGAACAAATTTTTTTTGAATGATTGGATGTGATGCTGAAGTACAGATTATTGATTTTATGGATTGATGTTTGATGAAAGATAAAGTTTGATAAGGAACATCTTCTCGCCAAATTATGCCATGGGCTAGTGATTTGGATTTTGGCTCACAAATGCTTTGAAAATTTTGATTTCACATTTTCCAATGTTCGGATCACCACATAAGTTGGAGGATATAGATCAAGATTTATTCCCGAAGCAAGATGTAAATATCTGCCCCTAGTTTCTAGCAATTTTTGAAAGGCCATGGGTGGATTCTTGGATAGATGTATTGATGGATGGATATGGTAAGCATGCAAAGGATGCCAAGGATTATATTGTGATAAGATAAGGTATTCAAATAGAGGGATGCTCATTTGGATAATCCTTCAAGGCTCAGATAATATTGGGTAGGATAGGATCAATGAAAATGACCCATGTCAGGATGTCTACCATAAGCAACAAGGATAACTTTAAGAAACCCCCCCCTCGGCGAAGGTGTAAAATCTTGGTGAATCTTTCCTTTTATTTGAAAAAAAATATTAATTTTCTTGGCGAATCTTATGCACAGTATTAAAAAAATTGTAAAATCTTGGCGAATCTTAATGAATAATTGGTAAAAATAATAATCATATTGGCGAATCCTAGTGAATCTCGGTGTGCTCCTATCACAATACAGGCAGGGTCGAGGGGCAGATCTTCCCCCATTCTTAACAAAATTCAATACCATCGGCCTAACAATGCTTCATCGGTAGAACCCCCATCACAATCTCGTGTCGAGGAAACATTATCTGGCATCCCACCGATAGAACGAAGGATGGTTGCAAGTTCATTCCGTGCCCTAATACACATGTGCCTTTTAAAAGGCTTGTTGAGGACCGAAATTTGTTTTGGGCCACACGATTAGATTTAATCATGAGGCCCAAAATAAATTTCGGGCCTCAATAAGCCTTTTAAAAGGCACATGTGTATTAGGGCCCGGAATCAACCTGCAACCGTTCGATTAAAAAACTAATCTATGGCAATAGATAAAAGAAAATATTCCTAAAATTAAATAGTATTTTATTATTAGTGGCAATATTTCCCCAAAATTAATCGAAGGAATGTAATATTACTAGCGAATATAATTAAGTTTTTTAGTTACTATATAAACTATTGGCAAATCAGTTTTGATGACACATCGTTTACATGGCGAATTAATCGAGACAAAATTATTTCTTCGTAGAACCCTGACAATTCAGTCTTCATTTTAGCTTGTAATATTAGCCATTTTTGGAGCTCTTGATTTCTATTATTATCCAATTGACGAATATTCGCCACTAAATTTTTCCCTGATAAGCAATTGTGAAGTGTGCACCAAACTTGGTCAAGATCAAGATAATTTTGAAGATGGATGCAGATATATGAAAATGGATGGGATAAATGGTTCCTAGATGAATGGATTTATTATAGATAAGATGGAGGGAATGTTGGCTTTATTATGGATGGGATGAGATTCTTCCAATGAAGTGGTACATGTAGATGCTCGAATCTACACATGATGCCTATTTGCTAGGTTTTCATCATGGTACTTGTCCAAAGCACCACTGTAGTGGTTTTCACTAGAGGATAATTTTTCTCTATACTATTTTCAATCCTTTTTTTATTTTTTTGATTTTTTGATTTTATTTTATTTTTATAAAATATTTTAAGCTTCATGTTGAACCACCTGGTGGTGTGGATGGAGATTCTTTTGTCATAAGGTTTCATCAGTATCTTGCTTGAAGAAGTTTCCTTGCCAAGATACATGCACTTGAATGCAACTTTTGAGATTCCTGATCTACTTTGTTGATACCAAGGTTAACTTTATCTTTGTGTGCACATCGTGATAGAGTTCCTTCTAAATCCTTGTGATGAAGGGTTGCTGCCAATACATGGTCAATGCGAGAATTGGCTATCATGCATGGAGGAGTGGATGGTGAAGTGTTTTTAGGAATAAAATATGGATTGGTTGATATTTTGGAACCTTTGACTCTCCAAACTTGGGAATATGAGAAATAATGGGTGGATACAAAATTGTGCATGGAATTTGGACCAATTGCTTGATAGACTTTGTACATTGCTTGAGAATCCTGCTTTTACCTTTGTGGACATCTTTGATGGATACTTTTCCTTTTTTTATTTTTCCCCATAGTTTCTTTGACTAATGGAGTTTGATAGGGATAATATTTCTTTGTACTTTTTGTATCCATGTGTATTTGATTTGTCCGTCATGCTTCACTACTTCTTTTTCTTTAATGAAATTTTTCATGCTTTGATTCAAATCTTTCTTTTGATGTTGCTCCCAATTCATGGATGGGGTGATGGGTGGATGAAGATTCATGACATGGTTGGTTGTAGTACTGGAATCGGTTTCATCATAAGGATCCCTTGTGCTCCCTATGTTGATGTTTTCTTAAGACAAAATTGCCCCTAGTACTAAAAAACAAAGACCTTGATGCTTAGGATTGCCAATAATTTGCACTGGTTCTAGGATACCCTGTTCATGTAGGCCTAATCCTCTGCCTTGATAATTCATCTGTTCAAAAAAATTATTTTCAATAGGATATGATTTACCTTGGAAACAATGTGCTAATCCTTCTCTTCTTTGTGGTGGATCTTCAAAGGTGACAACTTCTTCATTGATAAGATAATTTTCCCTTAAAAAGGTGAGTGATCCAAGTTTATAAGTGATAGGATCCTCCATCTATGGGATAACTTCATGATTAGTATCTTTGGCTTGATCTATTGAAATATCATATTTTATTTCTTCTTCAAGAGGTGCTGATGATCCACCGTCCACATAAAAGTTCTCCTCATGATCCATTCTTGATATTCTTTCACATGATGTTTCTAATTCACAACTTCTGTAGAAGCCTTCTTCATGACCCATTTCTGATGTTTCTAGATTTTTCTATATCTTGATCATGTGTACAAATGTTAAGAGTAGGAGACTCTTGTTTTGAATGAATATCATCTACTTGTCCATCCAAAGAAAGCATCTCATGGGTAGATGAAGGGGTATGTGAGCTATATCGATATGATCATCACTTGTAGCATCTTGTATAGATAGGAGAGTGTCCATTAGATCATTGTAGTATCTTGGAGATACAAATTCTTGATCTTGATTAATTTTGGAATTGCTTTTGACATGCTTTGGATCAAGTTCTTGACATGGGTCAATTTCAAAGAATGGATTGCTTACAAAGGGTTCTTGGATATCTTCATTAGGAATGGGAAGTGGCTCAATATCCTCTTGAGCTTTGAGTGGATTTGGATCAAATTTTGAGCTAGGGATTCCTTCAATATTTGTAACCACGATGTCAAAGGATGCCAATATGTCTTGAAAAGGACCATTGCTAGAATTTGGTGAATGATGTTGATCATGATTTTCAATAAATTCTTAAGATATTTCCTCTAACTCATTAGGTGATGTAGAGACATTGTTAACATGATCATTGGTGGATGGATCATGGTTTATGTCAATAAGATCAAATAATATTAACATGTCTTGAAATAGATCACTAAAAAGTGGCTCTTGATGAAATGTTGTTTGATCATTGGATGGGGTAGACATATTTTCGTAGTGCTCATTGATGGATTGATTTTGACCATTGTCCTCAGCAGTCATGTTGGAGGGATTGTGAATGTTTTCAACTATAAGATCAAATGATGTTGACATTTGCTGAATTGGATCATTGTTGGGTATCATTGGTGGGTTTCGATCATGATTGAAAAGTGACTCTTGATATATGTCAATTTAATCGTCAAAGGAAATGGAAACATCTTCAAGGTGCTCATTGATGGGTAGTTGTGATTGATCTTTGAGATGTGATGATTGATCTTTGAGATGGGTTGATTGGGTTTTTTGTTGATCTTGATATCCAACCTCTTGACATTGGATATATTGTTCTTGATATGGTTGTGGAGACAACTCAATGCTTTGATGACATGGTTCAACCAATGAAAGAGTGTATTGATTTTGGGGTGGAGATGTCTCCTTGTGATATGAATCAATGAGTTTTTTGAGTGTATCAATTTTGTTTCACAAGATTTGACATTGACATTCTTGATATCGTTGACTTGGTTCTTAAGAAAGCATATTTTGCATGTATACTTGTGGTGTTTGCATAGAATCATGGACAAATTGATCTTGAACAATATTTCGATTTGGTATGATGTTTAGATTTGGCATTATTGGTTGATATTGAACATTGTTGTGATTGGGAAACACATTGCTTGGATTTAGGTAACTTTGATTTTGCATGGGGTTACGTTGACTTTGATTAATACATGGAGTTTTCAACATATTACCTAGATTTTGAACAACATTGGTTTGATTTGCAAGCACATCTATCCCAAAGTTTACCAAGTATGGATTTTATATGTTTACGTTTGGTAAGCTTGGACTTGGTATATTCAAATTTGGCATATATGGATTTGGTGGGATAATTATGTCTAGAATAAGGCTCATGAACTGATTATTGGGTTGATAGATTTGTGGGTTTTGACTTTGATTTAAATCTATCATAGGGAAAGGTGGTCTACAACTTAGATTGGGCATACTCACATTCATTGTACCATTGAGGTTTGTAGGAGACAATGATCCCATGCATGGATTGTATAAATGTGATTTTATATAATCAATTGGCGTTGTAAGGCTTTGATGACTTGGCTGATTTAGACCACTCATGATAAATGAATCAAGTTTATACTCCATGTTCCTCTTGTCTTTTGACCTTGGTGTAAAAGTGAACCTCTAAGGTGTTTAGGACCCATGATGAGATGAAGGATGAAAGGGGTGAATGATATGGGTGTTTGGACTTTTTAGGAATATTGGGATCAATGCTAGACTTTAGGACTTTTGGATTTGATTTGGATTTTTGATATGGATTTGATAATGAATTCATAAACTCCAAGAGGTTAGATGTTGTCTTGGAATGAATTTTTCCATAAGGTGATAATTTAAATAGGTGTATGAAGAAGGATTCATCTACACACACTTAGCCAAACAAGGATATTTTGATGTTGATTTGAAGGATTTTACCAAAAGTCTAGTATGAATGATTTTTCCAAGATTTCTAAGAGTTGTTTGTGAAATGGGATTTGATTGATGTTTGAGATGGATGAAATGATTGGTTTGATCCTAGATTAACCTAAGAGGACTTTGTTTATAGGACCAGGGTAGTGAAGAACATGCTTTTCCCTAAGATTAGTTCAAACCAGAGACCACTATTTGCTCAAAAGACCATAAGACAAAAGATAAACCAACACATGTGTGGGGTTCAATTGATTTTATCTTGGTTAATGAATTGAATTTTACCACATCCACTTCTTGGTTATCTTTTCAAACAAATTTTTTAATGTCTCAATTTATTTTCATCCCACAAGGTGCATTATGTGGAAATCAAGGAATTGAAGGCAATATTTACCTAATGTTGACTTTAGTGAGAGAAAATTAATATGTAAATCAAAATACTTAGAAGCCTCTAAGGATGAAATCCCTAGGGGAAGAAATAACACTTGGATTTTTTCAAAGGTATTTGCCCCTCCTAAAGTGTTTGAAATTTGGAGAAATTGAATGTTGAATGTTTGTTTTCAAGATTGTGGAACCAAGAAATGTGTTTAACTGACTCAAAGATTGCACAACCCTAGGCTGGAAAAAGACAATATCTGTTGAGTTCCCACTTGGATGAATCCAGCTACGCTTACTCTTAGTGGATGATTAGATGCTTTACCACATTGGCTCCCCTCCATGGCACACACTTCTCGGGTCAGCCAAGCATTAGTACCTATTAATCTCCCATGGCATACTTATCATCTCTACTAAAATTCGTAAGAATGTGGGATGACTTTGAAGGTCCGACCTCTTGACACCAACAAATATTGGGGTTTTGGATTTTAAACACAAGTTCGTAGTAAGGGCATCCAGTTTAGGGGGTTCCATGATAGATTCTTTGTGAGAGATCTCCCAACCGTTAGAAAAATGGCTCTACGCACTATAAAGGTACCGGGGGAGAGTTATCATGCACCGCTTCCCATTGTTTATGATTTTTATCATAACCTCAAATTTCTATAGTGGTTTGGAAGAGCTTGGATTTAGCCCATTACCCCTTGGGTCATTCCCTTGGGTTGAGTAATTTTCCCACCAAGTAAGGCCCTCTAAGGTAAAAAAATGCAATCAAACATATCTGTAGTTCGATCAATATTTGTTGAGAAACAAATAAAGAGCACACGCAATATGTTCCACTCACACTCGCAAGATTGGTTCAATTTTAAAAAATCAATTTGAAGTGTGGAGGCAATCACTTACACAACTTAAGATCACCAAAAGGAATTTTGATTCTCAAGATCTCTATAAAGTGTGAGAGAAGGGCATACATCATTTTTTATGATGTTACTTTTGATAAGTAATTACAAAACAAAGAAGCACACATTCATTTTAACTCCTCAAGGAAATGATTATAATTCTTTTTAGAGCACCAAATGGAGAAATGAAATTTGTTTTTTTCAATTGTTAACCTAAAACCAAATATAGTAAGTTGTTCTAAAGTTCTTTTTACCCTTTGTTGTAAAATTGAAAGCTTTTGTAGTGTTCTTTTTAGAGCCCAAAATAAATTTAGCATTTCCTAAAAGCATGAAGGAAATCAAATCCTTAGAAAGGGATTATAAGTTCTCCTAAAGTGATTAAAAACACTTGGTACAATGAGATTATAAAATCATAAAGAACCCTTGGCTTTCATTTTCTTCCTTCACTTTTGATCAAGAAATTTCCTTTTTTGGCAGATTTCAACAATTGTAAGATTTTGCCATTTTTTGTAATTTCGCATGCATAACTTTGAGAGTCCTATTTTTTCCCAAAAACTTTCTAAAACTAAGATAGGATGAATTTCCAACTAACATCATAAATTTGAAACATGAGTTTCGAGCTATTAACAAAAATAACTTTAAAAAAACTAGAAAAAAACACTAAATTGCCATTTTGAGGGCCAAGATGAAAGTTTCAAGCCTCAAAAAAGTGCCAAAATGGCCACCAACCGGCTCAAGGTCAATTGGCAATCCACATGCCACCTCATAACTAAAACACCTATAAATTTTCATCCCAAACAAACATCTGAGTCAAAAGTTATGACCTCCGGAAATCCCTGCAACACAAAAACTAATTAATACTGCAAAACAAAGGCCAAAAACCAGTTAGAAGTCAAAAACAACCAAAGTGAAAAAATAACATGTTGAAAATAAACTAAGATATGATTTTTACCAAACTCCAGTGGCGCAATCCACGAGTGCGGCTAAGTTTGGAAAGGTCAGTGGTGCAATATAGCACCATTGAAGACTGAGAGCGGTGCTTTGCAGCAAAATAGTGACCGTGATTGCGGTGTTGTTTGGCAAGTGACACTGTTTGAAATTTGGAAACATGCGGCACACTTAGAAATTTTTTTTTTTTTGGGCAGGAAGACTCCAGTGGCGGAGTTGGGAATTTGGAGTGACACAATATAGCACCGCTAGACTGATAGCGGTGTAGTTTGGCGTCGTTGGACTACTAGCGACAAAGTTTCTTGTAGACACTAAAAAAAAAAAAATCATGGATTTTTGGAAAAAACGTGATGAATTTCTCCAGATCTGCCCTCATTCTAGCGCCAAAATGTGAACCCCAATTCTAGACCTGCACAAACACAACATACAAACACATAGTTAGATTCATATGCAAGTGAGAATCAAGATCCCTCATGAAATCCATTTACAATGCTCAAAATAGAAAGAAAATAAAGAACAAGAAAAGAAAGAAAATCAAATCTTATTTAAGAATGCAAATCCTCAATCCCATAGGGGAATTGGTGCCAATTATGTGTAGAAATTGGCCCTTTCCCAACTCCTATGATGGAATGTTGATGAGTGATGTACTTTGATGAAGATTCAGTTAAGCTCCATGATGAAAAACTTGCATAACCTAGCTAAGATCTTGATGAAATGGATAAAAATGGATATGCTTGAGGATGAAATTGAGTATAATAAACTTACACAAATTGTGGATGATCAATTCAATAGAGGAGACCTCTATTTATAGATTTGAAGAATGGAAGATTGAATGATTTGGATGGATGTGGGACAAAAGACCAACCAATGAGAGAAGGCCACTTGTCCACACGTGATTCGAGGAGGAATGAGCATATTTTGATGAATGTGCCCATAAATGCTATTAGATTCAAATTTGAAATTTGAAAGTTGGCAATTTAGAGGGAGAGAAGAATGGAGTTAATGTCACTTGGCTCAATGCACAAGGACATGTAAGAGGAGATAAATGCTTTGTTGGAAGGACAAATCCACTTGGAGGGATTTTCAAACTTGGAGGAATATTCCCCTAAATATGCCATGTTGAGAGAAAATATGGATTTAATAAATCAATTAAATATATTTTCATGTGCAAGTGGAAAAATCTAGAGGATTTTGGAGATTAGGATTAAATTAATCAAAGGTTAATTAATTTAATGAGGGATTAGATGATTTGAAAATTTTGATTTAGATTTTAGGATTTATTTAAATAAAGATTGAGAGGAAAGTGATTTAGATTTTAATTAAATAAAGATTTTGATTTATTTAACTAAAATGGGATGATGTTAGATTAAATTAAATAAGGTTTAATTTATTCAATTTAATAGGATGACTTTAGAGAATTTATCAAATAAAATGAATTATTTAATTAAATAGAGACGTAGGGTTAATTAAATCAGATTGATTAATTTAATTAACATGAGAGAATGACTTAATTAGATAAATAATGATTTATTTAATTGAGGGAGGAAATATGGTGAATTTAATCAAATAAAGATTATTTAATTAAATTAATTAGTAAAGGGGGTGATTTAGGAAGAAATGATGTTAGTAAGATCAGGATCAAGTGTGTAGGATCAACTTGTATATTTTTCATGTCTACACTAGTTATTCCATAAATACGTTCAAGATGATTTTATCAAATTGATTATGATCTTTCAATGTATTTGAACGTTTTGTAATCTCTTAGATAAGATTTTTTAATAATATTTTCTGTAATGGAATGTCATCTAAAGATTTTATAAATTTCATTCAATATGTTTTTTGTGTTAAGTTTAAAAATTGGTGATCATGAATCTATAAAGTTTTAGTGAAATGATCAAAATACATGAGAAGAGAGTCTGTGGAACCATCTATTTTAAAGAACATAAAATATATATTCAAATTATTACATATTTTATATAATTTCTTATCTTGATATAGTTTGATAACATTAGCAATTAAAATTAATTCATTTCTCAAATAAAGTAAAATTTTGGAAACAAAATAAGACGAAAGAATGAAATTTTAATTCATTCTCTATTCTTTCTATATCTTCTCAATAGAATAATTGCAGTAGCATTACTTTTGTGGGGTTGTGAAGCAACACTATGTCCTTATAAAATTAAGGAAGAAATATGTTTGAGATATGATAGGTTTAATGGATTTTTTTGTAATTTATGTCATTTATTTTTAATTTTGTGCTTGTTTGAAATAAATGTCTTAATATCTATTTATAATGACAAATGGCATTATTTTATATGAATTTGGACTCCATTTTTTTAATTTTTATTTCATTTAATATGTATTTAGTCTTACCTACTTATTTAGATACTCTCTTGTACATTTTTCTCTTACACTTATGTATCACACTTACTTATGCACCTACCTTGATTAGAAATTTATCACTTGGATTTTGATCTTTAATCATTTTTTATGAAATTCTAGGGTTGTTGGGTTAACCCAAAAATTATGAACTTCACCTCTTCCAATTTAAATTTTAAAATTTAAATTTTGCCAACTAGTACCCTTCACCCTTCCACCTTGAGCCAACTAACATAGGTTTAACATAATTTGATGCAATACTATATTATTTAAATGCCTTCAATGCAATCAAGCATTCAAAAGTATATTATTCTAGAGAAATCAAGTAATTAGTAGTGTCAGATTTAAATTTGGTTCAATAAAAAGAATAAAGAATCTAGACATACTTAGGCAATCACTTGCTATCTTTAATATTATTTAAAAACAAAATTCTATATGATAACACCATGGGATTTAACAAAAAAACATGTAAGATTTTTTTCATGTAATAGATCCCTAAATATTTGGACAAATTATTGTAGAAGATCACACATTTAGAAAAGTTGTACATAATATAACACTACTCATTATAATGAATTTAGAGAACAAATATGGATCCATGGCTACAAAATTTACATGCATAATATTATGCATTTCAACATTATTTTTTATGGTTTCACAATGTATTATAGTATTATATCTAGGTTTTAAAAAGATTATATTATCTTAGTTGCAAATATAATCTTCATTTTAACACCATTAAACTTGATTCATATAAAATTTTCTATAAGAATTTGTATTTTCTAGTAGCTTGCCCACCATTGGGTACTATAGTAAGGTTTAATTTTCTTTTCTAATATGTCATTTATATTTCTAATGTTTCAATATGAAATTAGGCATTTTAACTTTATTTTCCTATACTATGTTTATGCCACCTAAAATGAATGCCTTTATAAACCTAGTATGGCCAAAATAAATGAGAATTGAGTTTACTTCAATGTTCATAATAAGAACAATGAAGATTATGATCATGATGCTCATTTTGATAGTAAAATAAGTAAATTAGATGGCTAGTTTGGCTAATATGGTGAATCTTCGACAACTAATAGATATATTTCATGGTATATTTTTATGTAATCCATGTGAATTTTAAAATTTATAATCAATTCAAATTATAAGCTTACTTCTTCTATATTAACTAGTGCATCTATTCATATCTCCTCGCCATATATCCCTCCTCCATAATTACTCCTTCCACTACAACTACTAATTCCTATAGTAATATGGTTTCTAGTGTCCCACCTTTTTCTACCTACTACCCTTCCACTTCTCCACTTTATTGCCTAGCTCCTAAATAAAATATTGAACATAATTCCACCTCATTCCTCCATAACTATGGAACTTATCATAACCTAAGGTTATAAATAAAATATTATGTTTTAATTGTGGGATCACCCTTAATTTTTATTGAAATCATAGTTTTACTAAAAATGTGTGGGTTATTTGCTAGAAATTAGGATCTTATGATACTAATCATTATAAACAAAATATAAAATAAAGTGAGAATTATACAAAAGATATATAACCTTTTTTAAGGAAAAATTCCCATAAAGCATGATGTATTAAAAATAATTACAAAAATGGTCTCTTAAAAAATAGACTAAAGCTCGTGAAACTCCACTACATACTTCCATCCTTTTTCTAAATTCACACACCCAAATGAGAGACTACCCCCTAAAATATAGGAGAAAGGGTGGAAAAATACCTTAAGGGGTATTAGACACACTTATTCAAAGCAACCATTCATAAACAATTAATAATCTAATATTTATTAGATTATTAACTATTAAATGATATGTGCTTTATAATATTAAATTTTATAACCTTATTTTAGAACAATATATAAATGTTATAACGATATGACCCCAAATAACATTATTTTCTAACAATGTTTGATCAAACTCACTCCTTTAGATTAAAATCCATTTTTAAAGCCTATAGTGTAGTTTTCGCTAGTCCTATCAAAATATTCTAACAAAAATGATCATTTTCCTCACCTATTTTGTGATTAAATGAAGTCATATAATAATGATATTTTTTTTTTGTATCACCATTAATGTAGGATTTCTAAAATGTATAGTATGTGTTATTATTTTTGGTATTATATTTTATTTGATTTTTATCTATATACCATTATTATATGAACTTTCTTGGAAACCCCAAAAAAATTTGATAACAAAATAATATATTTTATTCATAAAAATTAAAACACTTTAAATTCATAGTGATTATTATGTGAACCTTCTTAGTAAGTCTTAAAAAACCTATGGTAAAATAAAATCTGGGTTGTGTAAAAATTATATTTGTATACAAACAAAAATAATATCGCAAACAACTTAACAAGCCCTATTTAAGCATGTTATTTTATTCATATAATGGAAAAAATAATAATGATTTAATTTACAATTTTTTTAGAATTTTTATATAGTTTAAGAGTACACTTAAACTTTAAGCTTACTTAGGTGTCTTATTCACTCCTTCTCACATGAGGTGTCAATGCTGATAGGTGTCTAGAAAGGTGTGAACTCACTTTCGACACATCTTCATATGTTTTTGGTAGGAAAATCACCACCACTCCATGAATGAGGAGTCCTATCCTCATTTCATGGAGGTCAGGTGTCTCCTTCCTCATTTATGTATGTCTTGTTGATCTAATTTATTGGCTTTATACAGTTTTTTGTTCATTGTGCTTGCTATCTATTCTCAATTATTGCGGGTTCTTTCATAATATGAGAGCTAAGCGTGGATATTAGCAGGACACAAGGTGAACCCAAATAATTATTATTATTATTTTTTTTGTTTAATTTTTCTGTTTGTATTAACAATCTGCAGCAAGTTCTAGTCCATTCATTTGGTGTTTGAATCTGTGGTTCAAATGGGTTTGTCTTCATCTGGAGGCCTGATTTTCCTTTTGGAGCTTTGCAATTTGCTATTGAAGGAATTTAACTTTTTGCAGTTTGATCCTTGAATTTGAGGGCTGACTATTCCTTTTGGAGGTATAATTCCATCCATTGGTAGCTGTGAATCACCCTTCCTACAGGCTAATTTAACCTTTTCAAGGTGGAGGCAGGGTTTGAAAGGCACGATATGATCAGAAGAGTCCATGAATCATATTTGTGTTACAGTGCCTATCTCTTGCAAGTCGTGAAAAGGCTGGTAACCATTTCCTGAGGCAACGTGAGACTCTAATTGGAGCATGAGACAATGATTGGAGGGGGCGCTCAAACTGGGAGGAGCGATTCCAAACATGATTTGCAGATTGGAAAAATTAGATAGATTGGATGAGGTGTTGAAAGGAGGGACGGTCGTCAAATTTGGAGTGAAGAGGAGTGGCACTATTCATAATTCAACTTGCCCCTTAGGGCTTATGTCATGGAAAGCGGGGTGCAACCCATCCTCTGGTCATATGGAATTTAAGCCCTTGATTCTTTCCAAGGGCTTATAAATTCCCCTCTTTTTTTTATGAATGCATTTTTTTCTACGCAAGAAGGGACAATTATTTTGTAAGGTGGAAAACTTCAAAGTGCCATAGCATTTGCTTGGTAACTCAGATTTGAGTGTTGGCTTTTTGCAAAAGTTCTTATTTTCTTATCATGAATCTAAAGATCATAATATCACACTCATTCTATAAGTTCTTGTTTATGCCTCTTTTGGGTTAGTTACAAAGCGCTCCTATAAAGTGTCAAATTGGGGGGAAACAAATAATCAAGGGAGGTGTTGTGTGTGGTCTATTTTCATACTTCCTCGAGAAGTTCTTTTGTGTGTTGTGCCTTTCCTTTACTTCTGCATGCATTTCTAAGCTCTTCATTTCTGCATATTTCTACAAGCAACTATCTAAAGTCTAGTAGCATTGAATCTAATGCCACTATAATACCCCTAGCACCTTTCAATTATCATAATTGGAAGATGAAAGTAATTGTTGTGCTTAAGAACAATGTTTTATATAGGGTAACTATGGAAATAGGGAAAGAACCTACAATAGCTAAAGACAAAGATTTTTGTTTCAATAAGCGTGATCAAGCATTTGGATTCCTATGTTTAAATTTGTCTCCTAAATTGTTTTTCCATGTTGATAACTTGAAAACACCCAAAAACGTTTGGGAAGCTCTTGAAAAACTATTTGGGAAAGTTGATGAACTTAGAAGCTTCGAATTGGAAAATCATCTCTTAGGTCTTAGTCCTAGGAGTTTTACAACATTACAAAACTTTTTCACTAAATTTAAATCTTTAAAATTGTAATTAAAAGATCATTGAATTGGCAAGAAAGAGGATCAATTAATCATTTATGTACTTTCCAAGCTAGGTCCATTTTTTTTTGTGTTTATATCAACTTTCTACTCTACTAAATGATCTCTTGGAGCCGTGTGGTCAATTTTCACACTTGATAAATTTACGTTGATCTCACAAGGGAGCAAGAAAGGTTAATTTAAATGGCCACTTTGAAGTCTACTAAGTCTCAATCCCTACTTGGAAGGAATGAAACACAACAAACTTCAAAAGGAGAGAAGAAGAACACTAAAAAGGACTAGGAAGTTAAGAAAGAAGGAAAAAATTGACAACTCAAAAAATTCTTCTCAAAGTAAGAAGAGAGTTAAATGTTCCTTTTGTAAAATTCTTTGACACAATGAACATCAATGCATGAGGAAAAAAATTGATTCTCTACAACAAATTCTCAAAATTAATAATATAGGTTTACTTGATTCTATCAAAGCATCTTCATCAACTCAAGAAATACTAAGGACAAAAAAAGAAAAGGGCAAACCCTTAGTTGCTACAACATATTCATATCCATCATGGATTATATACTTCGGTGCTTCACACCATATCGATTATTCACAAGTTTTTTTTGCATCCTTAGAACCATCCAATTTGTCCATAATCACCTTAGGTTATGATACTCTAGCATTGGTAAAAGAGAGAGGGTCTTTTGAAGTTGAAGAAGGAACATTTTCGAATATTTTAAGTGTACCTTCACTATAAACTAATCTCCTTTCAGTGTATCAAATAACTCATTTAATGAAGTTCATGAAGAGTACCCCCCCCCCGGAAGGGGTCCTTTACCTCTCGCCAACTAGTTCTTAGAAAAAAGCATCTTGGTTGTTCCAGCCTTTAAGTAAGAAAGAATCTTTGTTGGGTAGGTGACCAATACACCGTAGGGGAAGGAACCCCCCCACCAGCTGGGGTTCCTTACCCGAAGGCCCCCAAGCCAGGGCCCTTTAGTGGGCCAAGTTCACCAACCACCCACTTTCCACCCTTAACCTTGGCCTGGAGGGAACTAATCTTGTTTGGGGCCCTGCCCCAAACTATCGTCTTGTCTTTTGCGGGCGAAGTAGTTGTGAACACATCTTATAAACCATGTAAGGTTGCGCCTCCCTTGGTTGGCCTAACCTTCCCATCTTTTCTTCCAATGATGTGCTGATTTGTTTCATCAGAATTAGAAGGAAAGGGGGGGATCCAACCTTCGGTAATGAATTCCAACCTTCGGAAATGAATGAATTGGTCGGTGGGGTTGGCCAATCAAGAAAGAAAGAATGGTCTTCTGGTGGGGTGTCGTTAGTCCTACTTTCCCTACTCATCCCAATCCTAACTTCTCCCCAGGGAGAGAGAGAATGGCTGGTTGGGTTGAGTTAGGATTCGTCCTACTTATTATCCGCCCGGGCTCTTTCGGCAAGAAGAAAGAAAGAATGTCTCTTCGTTTGCCAATTGAAACCAATCCTAACTTCTACCTAAGGCACCCCTTAGAATAGTAGGGGGGTCAGTGGGGTTGGGTGAAAGCCAAGATAGAAGGAAGGTTGGGACCATCTATCCTTCCTTGTTAGGACCATGATAGTGGGGGGCTTGTTTCATAACAAGAGTCTAAAAGTCTAAAGTCCGAGAGCTTAGAGCTAAGCTTATAAAGCTTAAAGAGAAGTTTCTAAAGGAACTTAGAAAGAAGTTTCTCGAGCTTAAAGAGAATTTTCTAAAGGAACTTAGAAAGAAGTTTCTAGAGCTTAAAGAGAAGTTTCTAAAGGAACTTAGAAAGAAGTTTCTAGAGCTTAAAGAGAAGTTTCTAAAGGAACTTAGAAAGAAGTTTCTCGAGCTTAAAGAGAAGTTTCTCGAGCTTAAAGAGAAGTTTCTCGAGCTTAAAGAGAAGTTTCTAAAGGAACTTAGAAAGAAGTTTCTAGAGCTTAAAGAGAAGTTTCTAAAGGAACTTAGAAAGAAGTTTCTCGAGCTTAAAGAGAAGTTTCTAAAGGAAATTAGAAAGAAGTACACTTCTCTCCAAATTTAGTTAAGAGAATTACAAATCAATAATTTGGTAGCAATAGGGGAGGCAGATTATCATTCTAGATTACATACCTTCTCCAATTTTTCCACAAATATTTCTGCCACATTTTCTTTGATGACATTTATGTTCCATTAACCTTGTTGTTGTGTTTGATTTGAGCTTTTCTCTTCATTTGTTTCACCTCCTCTTTGAGGTTATTGGTTTCAATGAGGCTTTTGGGCTTTTTATGTCCTTGTTTATGTCGAGCTTCTTGCTCTTCAATTCAAGAGTCATGGTCCCACATGTTGTTTCTACTGCAAGTTGGAGAGTTTTGGATATTTACCTATTGGTGGTCCCCAGAATGTATATTTTGGTGAATTATTTTTTGCTTAGTTGGTTCCTTTCCACCCATTTGGTGTTAGGGATATGCTAGAGGTGTCTTGCTATTGTAGGTGTTTCAGGCTTGTTTTCTATCACTGTTTGTGTGGTGATAGTGGGTGTTCTATTTAGGTTATTCACTCTTCATCTCTCAGATAGTTGTTTTTTCAATCATTTGGTGGTCCTTGTTGGGAGGTGGAGGGGACTTTCCCTTGTTCTAAAGAAGCTAGTATTTCACTCTGGTGCCTTCAAGGTTGTTTTTGGTGCCCCTTTAGAAAAGTTGAACTTGATGTTTGAGGAAGCTTTTGTGGGCCTCTTTCCCAAATTACCTACTTTTATTGCAGAAGGTTTGTTGAATATCTGTAAGGGTGTTGTCAACTCTCTAGCTTCATGAATTTCTCTCTTGGTTGTGTTGTGCTCTATGTTCATCCCAAAGACCCAGGTGCTTTTGTTGACCATGGTTGCTAAGTTTACTGTCTTTATAGTTTTGTTAACTTTCTTTCTAACTCTAGAGATTGTGTGTCCTATTGAGGTGGAGACTTCTCCTATTGAGGTGGAGACTCCTCCTATTGAGGTAGAATCAGGTTCTGAGAGTACAGTGGGTTGCTCATGAATCTTCAACAGGTTTTCTCCCTTGCAACTCCTATTGAGATGGAGGACACTCCTATGGAGGTGGAGGATGAATATGCTAGTGAATCTTTGTTGTTGTGGATAGGGTATTATTGGTGACTTTTCCTATAGAGGTGGAGAGGCAAGTTGGTTGTTGGGGGCTCTCTTCTTCAATTTCATTGCTATTCATGGATAAAAAATCAGGCTTTCTAAGCAATTGGTTGGTTGCAAGATAGTTGTTTAGGGTGCATATATAAGCTCAGTGGTGTGGCTATTGATAATGGGTTGTTGTTTATGTTTGAAGCTTGTGTTGTTGCTATGTGGGTGGCATGTTGGCATGTTCTACTAGTCGTGAGGCCTGTCTTGATTGAGGTTGGGTTTAAGGTCCCATTAAAACATGCTTATAGTGGTTTGATGGTTGGTTAGTCTTGTCCACCCTTGGGGTGGTTGATGTTACTACTGTTATTTTGTAGCTTGATGTGGTTGGGTTGCTATTGGTTTCAAGTTTATGGGTGTCCTTTAGGCCTTTTTTGTTTACTTGATGACCATTCTATTTTTTATGCTTGTTTGATCTGTTGGTTGTGAGGCTTGTTTCTCATTGATGTATAGGTTCAGGACCTTTTAACCCTTAATTCTTAATAAAAACAAGGACTTCTACTATAAATCCTATGAATACTCCATGTATATCTTCTCCTCAAAATCTCCATGAAGAAATACACTCTTCACATCAATCTAGTGAACATCTCATTGATGTGCTATTGTGATAACAAGTGTGAGTCTAATTGTATTCATATTCACAATAGGTGCAAATGTATCAAAATAATCAACACCAAGAACTCAAGAAATACTCTTTTCAACCAATCATGCCTTATACTTATCTACTTACCCATTTAGTTCTAATTCCTCCTCATGCATACAATTGTATTAAAAAATTACTTTCCTTAGAAAGGGGAACAAAATCCTAAGCTTGGTTCCAAATCAAGGAACTATACCCCTACATAGTAGAATCCCACTCCAAAATGCTAGATGCCTCCTAAAAATACTAAGTAATATAGGTAGTAGCAATGAAGACATGTGAAAGTCCCTAACAATATGAGCATGCATGTCAGATGTTTTATTGATCCCCAACATAATCACTTATATTTTGTAGTTTCTATTGAGCTCAATGTAAATCTAAGGTTAGAAAGGAGGAGAATCATCAACCTCTAAATAATGACTAGAAGAGTAAGAAAGTGACTCCTCATTATCACTTTCACCATTAGAAGTGGAGGAAGAATACTCCTAATCATCATAAATCTACCTAGGTGGATTTGAATCCTTAGAAGGATCATCATCTAGCCCAAGTGACTCCAATGTGAATATAAAAGGAGGATGAGAAGTTTCAAAGAGTCAAGCTCAAATATCCATTGACACCATCTTGATAACCTTCTAATATGTAAGGCTTTCCTATGAATCCTTAGACTTATATTTATATACAAGAATGTGAGTAAATTTAAAAGATTAAAAAAATAAAATTAATATGCTTAATTGTTGGTTTCAAACTTCTCCAAACATCAAAAAGGAATGACTCCCTTCAAAGCTCGATGAGGATCATGATTTTGGATATAACAAGAATAGTGTATGGCCTCCACACAGTATAGAAGTACAAGAGATCTAAGCGTACCATATAGGTTTTACATTATCAAAAGCCTACTATTTTATTTGGCCACATATTTCAACTAATATTAGGAAATAATGTGTTTATAACGAATGTAAGTTATGCTACTTCAACTATGCATCTGACAAATATAGCTGTTATATTTACTTCATTTTTGTCTTAAATTTTAAATCATAACTCTTCGAATTTTCTTCTCTTAATAGATGTAAGAAAAACAAAAGATTTTGGTTGTTTCAGATCGAGTAGAAGCGGACAAGGATAAATTTCTCTCAACACTGATCTTCGTTTTCATTTGTAAAAGAGACCAAAGAGTGGCCGGTCTTCATTTGTAAGTTTGCGTTGGTTGTGTGAGCATTGGCAGCCACCAACATATAATGTTTTAAGTGAATCCTACGAATCAAGTGAAGACGTTCAATAAAATAAATCTTCCAAAATTTGTCGTTTGAAGTGAAATGTACTTTTATTGGCTTTCAATCTCTGGACAATTGCATTTGTAATGTAGGAGATGGCACATGAATTCCTTTTCCTTTGTATTATTCGGAAAATTATATAACAATAACTTGAGTCTTTTAATTACTGCAATTCTAATGCACATGATTATCAACACGACTCAAATGTTTGTTTTGTAGGAGATCTCTAAGTAGTGTTGCAGATTGCAATCTTCAGCGTCTTCTTTATGTTCCCTTTTCATTCGTCTCCTTTTAACGAGACATACACTCATCTCGGATAACTATCTCTCTCTCTCCACCCAACTGCAGTTATTGTAGTTTTAAACTTTTAACCATGCAAGTGCCGCCCTTGCTGCTGCAACAATGTTTGTTGCCTTCCATTTAGACCTTTCAAAATGGTCTATACAAGAATAGTGATATGCCCGTATTAATTAATATTATTTTAATAGGATAATTTTACTATAGGAGTTTAGTGTAGAATAATAGATTTAGAAAAGTTAGGGATTCATCTTTATTGTTTTAGGCAGGCTCCATTTTTTGGTGTGCAATTCTTTATGAAAAAAAGTTGTTTTTAATTTAAATGATGTTTCTTTTTTGATGTGGAGTCACTTGGATCACTCTATTCATAATTTTAGATCAACAAATCTTTCAATATCATTGAGTTGTTAGACTAACAAATCTTTCAATATCTATCAATCATTTATCAAAATTAGGATCAAATATTTTTGAATGAACTAATACCTAATGAACATAGAATTTATTAAAGTGTACCAAAATACCCACATATATTTAAGAAAAGGCCCAAAAATAAAAGTGACCACCACTAAATTTCTTAACTGAAAATCACACAAATTTATAAGTTCATATTGCACTAATGACACAATACATATTGAAGAGAATTTTATTGCATATAAAAAAGGGGGCCCAGTAGTGCTTCACTCATGAAGGAGAAAATTAGAATTAAAAATGGATAATGGAGATATGATGCTCTACAATTTCCATGTAGATTAATATATTATAAATTTATTAATCTTTATCAATTTTTTTGATTAAAGTATGTTCAAAGTAAGTACATCTCACTTAAATGAGAATTAAATAAATAATAATAATAGAAATGTAGAAATTTTTGTAAATAATTTGCAATATATAATGATCAACAACTTAATTTCTATTTTAGGATGGACTTCTAACATACCCACATTTTGAGTTAAATATTTTAAAATAGGCCTCCTATAGATACAAGCAACCATATTTTAGGGACACTTTGACTTGCAATGAATTTTAGTTAAAAAAATAATACTAGTATAATTGAATTAATATCATACATATTATGTACAAAAATATTTACTACAATTAAATATAATATTTTTATAATATCAAACATGATGTGACCTATAACTTGCATAGCTTTAATTTTTAGCATTGGTGGTAGTGATATAATATTTATAGATGTTATAAAGGAAATAACTTTGTAAGCCTTGGCACCTCTGAGAATTATCTCTACTATTCTTCTTAATTGAGATTCACCACACACACACAAAGATCTATACTTTCACCTTCTTTCTTAAATACTAGTGCATCATGATTGCCATTTGGTTCTTCTAGATGGTTTTGGATGCATGTTGTGAACATAATAGGGGTAACTACTAATGACACAAAATTTTATGTCTAGGAAATATAGAGACCCTCTTACAAAGGGTTATTGTAGGCTATTTATAACTTCCCCATGATCAAAGCTAACCAATTTCAGCTTCATTAATGAAATTTGGGTGAGGATAGTATAGCCATGACAAGAACACTAAGGCCAAAATCTATCATCTAGAAGAAGTCTATATAGACGCTATATTTTATTTTTCCCTTAGATGATAATAGACTATGGTTGTTAAATCTTCTTATACCAAACTATTATGAGTGTCTTTCTAGATTCCTAGTTGAAATTTGAGGTGATTCAAGTGACAAAGCAATGAGTGGGGGAATTTTTATTGAACAATTATGTGGAAAATCATAGAACATTGGTAATTTAATATGAATTAAATTTATTAAGGGTTTAATTCGTTAATGTGTAGAAGGTGCTTAATTTTATTTTTTTTATGAATATTAAGGGCTACCTTGAACTAGCTAGTAACTTTACTATGCATTTATTGTCTAAAAAAGGTATAAAATGTGTAAATCAAATAACTTAAATATTTAGAGGGGTATAATTTTCATCATTAGATCATACTTGGGATGGGAACATAGGGAGAACTAGTGTAGTATAAGTGGTTATGGGTTGTTAGATTGTATGTGATGGTTTGTAGTACTAGGTAGTTTGGTCTTTTTTATGGATGAAAATAAAGTTTTTGTTTTAAATTTTTTGAATAAATCATTTATTTATAAATTATTTAACAAAATTAAGAATCTTTCCTTTTTAAAATTATATAAATTGTAGTACCTAAGTTTTCACTCCTATTTTTTTTAAATAATACTACTATATCATATTCATTTCATTACTAATTACATTAATTTATAGTTAACTTAGGCATCAAAGTCATGGAACCATTTAGAATTATTAGAAAAAAAAAAATATAGTCATAATTATAATTATAATATAAGTAATATACATGTAGGCATTAGTTTCAAGTTTATGTGCTCTTAACTCTTAATAATCCTTAAGTCATGAGTTTACATAATCCTTGACAAGGTCTATTATCTAAAAATTACTTAGTGTAATCCTAAATAACAAGAAATTGCATGTAGTGACATGCAACGATGAGCCGATAGGCAAAGGGGAAGTGCCAATGGTAGGGATGTATACACACATAAAAGGAATTAAGAATAGGACACATACATATCTATACTTAGGGAATGATAAGCTATATTTTAAGTGTTATATGGAACATCAATCTCACCATTGATTGTAGTGACTTAGAATGGAATGTGCAAACAACATTGATACATGCTGACACATTCATGGAATCATAACCCGTATTTTGAGTGTTATATGGAACATTGATGTCACCATTGTTTGCAGTGAAGGAGAATGTATTTTCCATATGTGCAAATATGTATGTATGTCATAGTAGATGCAAACACGATTGATACCTACTAATCCCTATGTGTCATATAGAACATTGATGCAACCATTAATTGGTTTTAACAAACAATAGAGTATTTTCTTAACAACAACTTATTGAAGATTGAAAAAATATAGCCTTTTCAATAATACCCCATCAAAAATGGAATAATCTAGCCTAAGCTAGAGAACAACAATCAACAATGTCTTATGGAAATCAACATAAACTATATAACATTAGCTATTTTATTGCATTGCAAGCATAGCCACTAAACGGAAGCCATAAATAAACCAATATTGGTTTCAACAGTGACCTAGATGGAAAAACCCACAAAACACAAAAATTCATAGTAACAAACGTATACAAAAATATAGTCATTTTTCAACAGCACGGTAACGAAAATTGAAACAATACACTCACACATTCTTTGAATGATAAGCCATATTTTTAGTGTTATATGGAACATCAATGTCACCATTATTCCTAGTGATGGAGAATGTATTTTCCCTATGTGCGGATATGTATGTATGTCATAGTAGATGCAAACACCATTGATACATAGTGACCCTTATGTGTTATATAGCACATTGATGCAACCATTCATCAGATTTGACAAAAAATCAAGTCTTCTATAAATAGCACATTATCGAAGATGGAAACAATATAGCCTTTTCAACATCAGCTTAACAAAAATAGAACAATATAGCCTAAGCTAGAGAACAAGAATGAACAATGCCTTATGCAAGTCAACATAAACTATATGATATTAACTATTTTATTGCATTGCAAGCATAGCCACAAAACACAAGCCATAAATCAAACAATATTGGTTTCAAAAACCGCCCAAATGGAAAAAGCCACAAAACACAAAAATTCACAGTAACAAACATATTCCAAAATATAATCTTTTTTCAATAGCACGGTAACAAAAATTCAAACAATATAGCCTTTTCAACACGGTCTTTTGATAATGCTTTTATGATACCATCACGCTAAGAAAGTAGAGCATCGATGACGTTGAGATAGATATAAATTATCTCAAAAGGATAATACAATTATGTGAAAGCTTAGAATATAATTGAAATGACAAATAAGTGTATTTACACAAGTTGTGCACAACCTTAAGAATAAAGAGATAATTACATTCATAGAATTTTGTTGAAGATTGATACAAAAAATTTAAATTATATTTTTTTATTTTATTTCTAACCATTCTAACTAATTTTCCAGTCATTGATATTCTCAAAGGTCATTTATAAGACATTACTTCGTCAAAATCCCAATTGTGCAATTTGAAAACTCAAAAAATTCAAGATCATAACAAAAATCCAAACCATTATGAATGTTGGGAGTCGTGAAAGCCAAAAATAAGAATAGTTGATAGAGTCTGGTTGAAAGCCTTACGACAAGGTTGACTTCATAGAAGATCTAATGCCATGAAAATATCCATAGTACTCATGAATATAAACTAAGATGAAAGATCCCTGCCTAAGACATCACTGATGTGAGACACGATTGTTTTTGTTGAGTATGTTCTGCAAAAATCAAAGGAAAATGTGAAGTTTAGTGCAATAAACATGTGTCATTGGTAGACAATATGTAAATTAGGAAATATAAAGAGTCATATAATTTATAACAAATAATATGCAATGCATGTGCAATAAAAGAAATTAAATAAATAAGATGTAGGCATACGTTGTGGGTGCAACGGGATGTAGTATAAACAAAAGAGAAGAAGGCCTGCTCTCAACCCTTCCATATTGGGTGATGTAGGCTCATGGGCTACCACAAAACCCCCAAACAAGAACATACATTGGCCACCACTATGATTAATAGTGAAACCAACATTTTGGCAATTGCGAATTTTCTCTAGTTGAAATCAGTGTCATACATTTTTAAAAGTATATAGTTGTATCATTTATGAGAAATAGTTTGACATGTAGTTATGAAATAGGAGATGGGATAAATGACATATAGCCTTACCTTCTATATAAATAGAATGTAGTTGCAGATTGTACACTACGCTAGACATGTGATCACAAAGCTATTTCGTACAATGGATATGTGTAGTTATAGGTGAGACACATGGAAAATGTGAAGTTTAGTATGGTGAACATGTCATTGGTAGAAAATATAAATAGTTCTATAGTTTATAACAAATAATATGTAATGCATCTGCAATTGAAAAGATCACATAAACGAGATGCATGCATACCTTGTGGAGAGAATAGGACACAACATGTTTACAATTATAACTCCCATATAATTATGTTCTGGAACTTGAGAATTTTGTTGAGTTGAAATCAGTGTTATCCATTTTTGAAAGTATGTATAGTTGTATTGTTTGTTATAAATAATTTGAGATGTAGTTGTCAATAAGAATTGGAATAAAGGAGATATAGCAATGCCTTGTAAATAAATGGAATGTAGTTGCAAATCGCACACCATGGAAAAGTTGTGATCGTGAAGCTATTAAGCACTATCAATATCTATAGTTACAACTAAGAATATTTGCAATCTAAATTGGTTAGAATTTGATATAGTTAGTGTTGATCATAAAAGATTATGCCTCTCCGACAGTCTTATGGGAAATTCAGCAAGTGGGGGACAACATGCATCTCACTGAATACCTCTACGATTTTTATAGAAAGCCGAATCTTCTCTAAGTTTGGGAAAAAGGAAAAAGAAATGAAAACATAAAAAAATGAAAGATGGCGATGTACCAATGCTTTTACAATATTTCAAAATAAAAAACTTCCCTCTATGAATGATATGTTAGATACAAAATATCACTTCCCTCCATTGGCAGGAAGAGAACAAACACCAGAGGCTCGATACAAGCACACATGCAGTCATTCAATCAACCCTTAGGAAATGCATATTAAGATCTGAATCAAGCATATCTAAGCTCCAGACCTAACAAAAAAATGTTCTAAAATAATATAAACTCTTCCTCCTAATATAGCATATTATGAAAGAAATGATAAGCTTACAAAGAAAATAGAGAAGTCCAATGACATAGTCTAGTTCTTAAAGTTTATGATTCATTCATATACACAAACAACATAGAAGTCCGATAATCAAAACTATTAAGATTAGCAAGAAGCGGTGTTCTATTTTGGACACATATATAATGAAAGAAATATTGAAAAAGACCATATCATGCATAGTTTCAAGTATTCTTTAAGAATAACCTGTATTTTAAATTCAAACAGACTTTAAAACAAAGATTGGATTCTAATCCAATAATAGTTTGATCATAAAGCTAGAGTGAAGCAGTATTCTATAAACCTTTAAAAATAATTTCTTCTACTAGCTAAGAAAAAGTAAAAAAAAATGTTTTTCCAACAGGAATTTTTTTTGGAACCCTTGCTTCATGCCTACTGCTTCCAATATATAGCCACTTCAGAAGAGAAAATGCCAACCTCCTCCCAAAATAATTACTACCAGACATCCAAACTTGATAGCTTGAGAGTTTCTCCTTTAGATCTTTTCTAGCTACCATATTTATGTTGCTTAGATATTTCAAAAGGATCAGCCCTTGTAATTGCTCTGATCCCAAAAGATAGTCTGACAACTAGTACTATCGATCACCCAAGTGGATTCAGCAGCGTTGCCTCATATCTTATTATCGACCCAAAGTACAACGCATTCCATTGGACTCCAAGTTGAACATCCCTTTTTTGGGCGACAATGTGAAGGGGTGACATGTCAAACAAGTGAACAACTTCTTCTCTGATAAAATTGAAAACAAGAAAATGCCTTCCGAATGGACACATGGTCTGTTTTCTGACAAAAGAGACAATACTTGCTGAGAGATGCGCAATCACCACGTGGCGTATTGTGCATCTATTCAAAAATACAAACTCCTCCCACTAGGATCCTCTTGAAGACAAAATAAAGACGAAAGATAAAATATACACAAAGGCAAAATTTGCTTCACTATTATGGTTACTCATAGGGGGCCTTTTCTTGTAAAGGCTCAAACCGAGACCTTTGGTTATTCTTGGAGTTTGAGGAAGGTGGAATGCAACATCTCCCAGTTTGCATCACTTGGTCAGTTAAGGCTAATGAATGCTTTATATGACTGATCTAGCTCAAAGACCTCCTTGAAAGAAAAAAATCCCTATCTCGCTGAAACAACACCCAAGTGATAATAGAGGCATGAGAGCTAGATGATCTCACTATCAATGCCATCTACTATTGGGGCTGAGCTTGGGCCTAGAAGATCTGGGGGTGTCTGAATTCTACTTTAGACCTGATCTATAATCTACTCAACTGACAGTACATCTCCATTTGCTGAAAAGAAAGGACGCAACCCATAACTATATAAGATCCGAAATCCTTCTTGATTTCATTGATTCTCTTATTTAAAATTTCTTGGTTGTTCTTGGTCTTAGATTCCACCTTATGACTATAGATGAATTCACTTGCTTTACTAGAGGCTGCCCTATGATTCGTTATTCCCGCACCTTTCAGGGCCTCATATGTTGCCATACAAAGCTTTGAGATTAAATTCTTTTGGATTCAACCAGTCAGGAAGCGTACTCCTAAAGGGTTTGATTAGCCATTGGGCCCACTCTTTCATTTATTTCTTGGGCATCCCTTAGGAATTGTAAAGTTGGTTTGAGAACGACGAGTGAAATAATGATTCACTCCCAATAAGCATATACCAAATTTTAATGTATAGGAAGGGTTGCAAATTTCTGTGCACTAGCTAACTTCTCCCGTATCTAAGCCTCCTTCACTTTCAATCTCTGTTCCAACTGATCTCTCTTATCAAGGGATTCTCCCAGTTTTCCAACCAGATTTTGGGTTTCCTGAATCCGAGCATGTAAAGTAGCCTCAGCTTCTTGCTTATCACTTCTTAGTTTTTCAATATCTTGTCGGGCCTTTTGGATCTCGTCGGAAGCCTAAGCTCAAATGCCATCTAGCTCCTTCCTTACATCTTCCCAAACACGCAGGTGCTCCTTCACAGACTAACACTTGGCTGCGAGTCCACTTTTCAATCTATCAATCTTGGTGTTGAGCTGGATCCGCTCATCTTGGAGTGCTTCAAGAGATCTTCCTACTTCATTTTGTTGGTCCTGGACCTGCAATACATATGTCATCTCTTCATTTCGGGCCCTGAGCTCCGACTGTAGATGGTTCATTATCTCTTTCACGTTTTCCAATTCACCCTCGTGCTTTCTCAGCTTCCGATCCAACCTCTTGTAGTCTTTGTATACCACCTTTTGAGTGGTCTTTACGAGATTCACCTTGTCGCAAGGGCGGATTTCATTCAAATTTAGACCTACTGCTTGGATATATCATAATCCTTGAGCTGCATCTACCCCTCAGGCCAGGCTGTGAGTGGCTTCATAGTTGTGATCCGTAAAGATTTTTTCTCTTCATTAAACCATGTCTGAATCTTCTTAGAGGTTGGTAGCTCAACATTATTTTCCCTTCTTTTCTGCTTTCTATTTTGTCGGGCCTACCTAGCTACATCAAAATGCTTTTCAAGCATCTGTGGGGTATCAATACTTTGTGCTACCATAAAAGCACCAAAAGGGAGACTGAAAAAAGTAACAAATGGGGATATTTCGTATGTATGGGCATACGGGGAGGAAAATGGGAGAGTATTCATTGAGAATGGCGGGATGCCAAATTGGGATTGAAAGCTTGGAGTACCAGTTGGAGTAAAAAGTGTAACAGACGGGGTGGGAAGCTTTTGTCTAACTGCGGATGAGCCCGGGGTAATAGGTAGCATGGGTGACTCACCTTTTTCTATGGGGGCCTTAGACAGGGCGATTAGAGAGTCAATGGCTGCCGCAATGGATATTGTTTGCTCGACATTTGGTGCCACATTACTTGACACATTAAAAATAGCAGGGGGCTCATTTAACACTAATAACTCTAGGTCCGAAGGTGGAGGATTCCTCTCAATGGGTGGAAGTAAAGGTTTAAGCAAAGATGCATTAGCAAGGAGAAGAGGGGGAGCAAGACTTACCTGAATCTTGAAATTCTGAACACTGTGGAGAGAAAACTCTACTTCTTCTTCATTTTCGATGGTTGCATCAGACGTGTCTAGATCTTGGACTCACCATAACTTTGTTTGTCCTTAGATGGAACATTCTGAACCTTTTGCTAATGATCCAACTGAAACCTAGCCTTTGTGTTCCGTAGTTGATCCTCTTGGAGACCATTGGGTCCTCTTTCCTTTGCTTTAGACACTGAAGGAAGACACAACCTATGATTCCATTTTCTTAGAACTCTTTCCCTTGTCGGACTCTTGTGGGTGGGGAGGATGGCATGGAAGTTGTTCCTTAGTCACTTCATGGCTAGACTCTAGATTTTTGTTGTCAGAATGATCATCTTTGTCATAAATGTCTTCAAATTGTTCATCATATGGCTGAATATCCTCAAGATGCTTTTGGATATTACCCATTTCTTGTTAGAATCTCCATAAATCTTCCATTTTCCATTTCCACCATCCTTGTTGCTTCATCTGGTTCCTTAAGGTCTTGCTTATTGGAATCTCCCTTTGATATATTGCATGTGGAGTATAGAAACTTAGCCACTTTGGCCTCTTCATGGGTATGAGGGCCAAGTCAACATACAAATATGGTCTTTCCTATGTCGGGTCTCTCTTAGATTCTACATATTCCTGCACTTCATGCTTCAAGGGAAGTTGTATCAATGGATTATAGTCGCACTCATCACATATAAGGACTAAGCCCAAAGCTGCCAATAAATTGGTTAGTTCACTTTTTTCTTCATGCTTCTCCAATGCTACCCCGCCCTTTGCAATACAGAGGGGAAGTGAAAATAACTTTGTTTTGTTCCTTCCTCTTCCATATACATTGTTGGAAAGGGTTGCATGTTGGTATGCCTCCAACGCAAAGACCTGATCTATTACAAACCTTGGGAGTCAGAAAGGCTCTCCAGCAAAACCATGATACCTGATAAATGTAAAATCCTCCCTGAAGAAATAATCCACCTTGGGTGAATTTCTAATCCACAACAAAACCTTAGGAGACAAGCAGTCACTAGGCCGAGGTAATAACTCTTGTAACACCGGTCTTAGAAAAAGGTGTACAAACCCATAATAACTACTTGTCCTTGAAAAGACACCAATCCATACAAAAATTGGCTGAATTAAACTCTCTTCATCTACCCTAGATATAGGCCAATTTATTTCTAAAAACCTAAAATTTTTGATGTAGGATCAAATGAACCAAGAAAGAAGAGTACCTAAATTTATTTTCAACTTGGTAATTTTTTAGCATCAATAACATATTGGAAGCTATGACATCATCAAAGTCAAAATACCTCTGTTCCTGCTCATGTTTGAGTATCAGAGCGAGGGCCATTTGAAAAGAGTGAACCTCCTCATCACTGTCCAAAATGAAAACCAAAGCTATTATTGAAAATAGGTCTTGGGTGTTGTTTGGGAACATCTTTAATGCCAAGGGAAAAACAATACGGCCTCTGGTTGGCTTATCCCGTATTTCGCAATTATAGAAATTTTCCCTTTCATTTGATTCCTCCAAGTAGGTCTCCATATCTTCTTCGATGAACATCTCAATATACAAGTTTTAAGGGATGCACAACATTTCTCATATAGCTTGGGAAGAGATTACTACCTTTATCTTGTTGCATGTTATGGTCCCAGTTCCTTCATCGAATCTCTTGGCACATGCGTCTACCAGTTCTAGGCACAAATGTATGACAAGTATCATAAACTATGCCAACCCACAATTCCAAAGCCGAGAGGCAAAATTATCAGTGTTGTCATAATCTATCATCCTTCGAAAAGCTCCTTCTCTAGGATTTGTAGGGTTCTTGGCCAGCCTAGGGTCAAAGATATTATCAGCGACATCTCACACTACTTCCCTTTTAACACATTTTTCATTTTTATACCAACACCCTTTTACAAAACTTGAAAGGTCATTCCTCAAATACTAGGGCATTTACAAACGATTTTTTCTCAAAAAGATTGGCAAAAGCCAGCCTCCTTGGTGCAGATTCAACTCTTCTTCCAATCGTTGTGGGTTCCTCCATGGCTACTTCAAAAGTTGTAGAGATTTTGCTAAAATGGCCACTTGCTCTTTGCTTCTTTTGAAAATAACTACTTTTCACGAAATTAATTCTCTAGGAAGTACATGTAGTTAAGGAAATGTCATTACCGATGGTCTATTAAATGTTGCCACCAAGGTGATACATGTGGGTAGAGGATCTGTATCCCTTGGGAATGCCAAAATCCTGCAAGAATGGATTTAGTACATTCCTTTTCACTGTCTCTTTCCTAGAATTAACTTGTTGCCTCAAAGAGAGTGCCATTACTTATATCGATCTCTATTTAGTGATACGAAGTACACTAAAAAAGACTTATTCTTTAATTTATCAAGCATTAGCATATTAATCTCTATCTTTTCACCTGTGCAAGTTGGCCGATGCTAATAATGGTTGAAGATAGATGTTGAAAATCGGCTCATACGAGCATTTACTCCCAACGTCTAAACATTAATTTTCAACCTTGTGACAAATTTTACGTAAGATCTATTTCTCTATTCATCGATTGCCTCAACATTTCCCATTACCATCCAACCAAATATAGAACTTCCATTGTTTATTCATTCTAGCACCTCTTTTCTATAAATAGCTATGCCACCTCAAGGCCATATTCATTCGAAAAGAAAAACTTTGGAGTTTAGCTATCTTCTTTTATTTGCAATATTGCCTTTTCTTTTTTTGTCCCAACCATGACTGTTGGTCTAGGTACTCCCATCTGCCTTCTCCCACATAGGACATAGTATGCCTTCACTGGGGAGGTCATAGGTGAGATAATTAAGCACCTGGTAAAGAAATGCGACCTTCTGAGGATAATTTCCTTCCGGTGGGTCGTGGGTATGGACTTTATCAAAGATGAGAACTAGATGCACACCAACTGCAACATCCTATCCTGGTTTGTGGCCTCTCTACTGGACCTGAACATCACCAAGACCAAAATAGTTGAGCTCTATCACCACATGTTTGATGTTTCTCTATTGGAGGGGCTTGGTGAAATAGTGCAAGTTGCTATCCCTAGCGTCGGTATTCCTACCGCAATGGACCTTTGCAGGTTTGTTGACTGTGGGGTGGACATGCCCTAGCTTCCTTTCCTCAGAGACTTTCACACTATGGACCTGACCAACCACCGTGCCTTGTCTCTTCCTAGCTACCTATCTCCTTTGGGAGTATGGTGTCGACGAAGCTCCCACCTAGTATGGCTTCAAAAATCAGTTCGAGCTCATCGTCTTTGGCCACATAGAGTGAGGTCGTGGTTCATGAATTGCATCCTTGCTGTGTGAAGAAAAAGAAGAAGAAGAAAATATAAAAAATTATATGGGAAACAAGCCCTCATAACGATAGATAGAGGCTTTCCTTTTGTTATTTTTTGTAAAAACGCCTTCATTTTGTCCCTTTTTTGCATTTTGCTCGAATACCCACTTTTGGGTTTTGCTCAAATAGAGATTTTATGTTAAAATCTAAGCCTCAGATTACCCAACACTGTAAATTCAATGAAAATATAATATAATATCTTTTCGTACTTCTTCTGTTCTTCCACTTATTTGTAAAACTAAGAAAAAACCTAAGCTTTTTAAAACAATTACATATAGTACATGTTTGTGAACAATTCTTAAAACAAAATGTCATACTTTAATGGAATGGTTTTAGATGAATACCATTCATCGGTATCCCCAAAATGTTACCTTCCATATCTTCTAACTCATAGGAATTATTTTCTTTTCACACACTTATTCAGAAGGGACCATTCCACAAGTCTTCAAATTTGGTATGTTGTCCTAGTTTCACGGAGCGCTCATCGTGTTTTAGCACTAAGCTTCCCTCATGAAAATCTAGGTTGGAAGCCTTTTTGTCTAACCAATGTTTGACTGTTTTCTGGCAGCTAATCATGGCCTCGAAAGATTTCTCTCTATTTTCTTCCAACTCTAGAAGTTCAGCTATATGTACCTCCATTCAACCATTTTCCTCTACTTTGAGGGATTTCAGTAATTGTAATGTGGGTAACTCCATAGAAATAGGAAATACTACTTCCCTACCATAGACTAACTCATAAGAAGACGTTTTCAAGATTTGTTTTGGTGTAATTTGATCTGCCCACAGGGCGGATGATAGATGTTCATGCCATTCCCTTTGTCGTTCTGACCTGGTACATTTGATTAACCTAATTAGGTTTTTATTTGTCGATTATGCTAGACCATTTCCCTATGGGTAATAATTTGAACAGGTTTTGAGGAAAATCCCATTTCTGATGGAAAAATCCGATACCTTCGAACGTACGAAGGCCCTAGCATTGTCAGATATGATGGTCTTCAGTGAACCAAACCTAGTCACCAACCCTTCTAGAAAGTTAACAATCTTTCCCTCTGTAGCACCTTTCAGTGAGACAACTTTTGTCCATCTTGTAAAATAATTGATCATCATGAGACACCATTTATGACTAGCACTAGAGATAGGATTTATCATCTTGATAAAATCCAAACCCCACTGAGCGAAAGGTTCCTCAATTACAATGGGACTCAAAGGTAAAGCAAAATTATTTCTGCTTCTGACAAAGAATTTGCACTTCATGCATTTCTACACCAAACAATGTGCTTCTGAAAACATTGAGGGACAATAATATCTTGCTCGCAAAATTTTTAGAGCAGTGGTTTTAACTGAAAAATGCCCTCCCAAAGGTCTACTATGAAATTCTGTCAGAATGTTATCTAGCTGATTTTTATCTAGACATCAGAGCAATACTCTGTCATAGTTTCTTTTGAATAAAATCCCCTCGATCAATATGTACCTGGTACCCTACAATCGATAGTATCTCTATTTGTGTGGGGGAAGGGCCACTGGGTAATATCCCTTTTGCATGTATAATTTCTGATCCATTACCATGAATCTTCGAATTTGAACTGGTTGGAAAAAACCTGATCAATCTCTTTGTCGGATTCTGAAATTAACTCCTGTGCAATATATTTGCATAGGCCCCTTCCTCGCACAAGATTGGTTGGCCTGATGTCCACTTCACATTCTAGGATTTTGGTTGTCCAATTAGCTCTTTTTTCGATTATCTCTCCCTCTATGATATATTCCCCTACTCTTGGGTGAGCAATCAAAATAGTGATCTTGTTAGCTGACACTAAGTGTCAAAAACTTTTGAGGCTCTTGACAATGGCAAACACCTATTTTTCTACAAAATTATACTTGGTCTCATATCCTTTAAGATTTCTTGAATGAAAAAAATTCAGATGCTCTCCATTCTCTTTTTCGTCCTTTTGAGTGAGCACATATGCTATACTATGCTCTTTGTTGTATACATATAGCAGAAAATTCTTAGAGAAGTCTAGATTGGCCAATACTGGAGCAACGAAAATAGCCTTCTCTATTTGTTCAAAAGCTTCTTTGCCTTTGGGGATCCATTTGAAAATCATGTTCTTTTTAAGCACCAAGGTAATGGGCTTGCCGATGCTTGCAAAGTCAGAGATGAAATGACTAAAAAAATTAATATTCCCTAAGAAAGATTGTAACCCCTTTTGATTTACTGGTAAAGAAAAATCCAATATGAATTTAACTCTTTTAGAGTCTATTGCAATCCCCTCCTTGGACACCACAAAACCAAGAAGTTTACCTTGAGGTACTCTAAAAACACATTTTTGGGGATTTAAGGAAATCCCAAACTTTTTACATCTCTAAAATATCTGCTCTAAATGTTCAAATTGATTAGCTTCCACCTTTGAAAAGATGGTCAGGTAATCTAGGTAAATGAGAATAATTGAATTAATTAATCCTACAAAAGCAATGTCCATGGCCAGCTAAAAGGTTGCACCAACATTTGAGAGTCTGAAAGGCATCTTTGCATATGTGAACATGCCTCACTTAGTGGTGAATGGCATCTTATGTTGATTGCTCTCCTTGACAAATACCTGATTGTACCCCAAAAAAATTGTCGAGTAATGAGAACATCTCAAACTCGGCCAATGTTTGCAAGATCTACTCCATGGACAGAAAAGGGTAATGATCCTTCAATGAGGCCCTCTTTAAGTCTCGAAAATCAACACAAAGCTTGATGTCACCATTCTTCTTTTGAACCGATACCAGATTAGACACCCAAGTTGAGTGTTTAATTAGATAAATGATTCAGGATTCAATCAATTTGGTGAGCTCTTGAGCCATCAATGCTTCCACCTTCGGGTTAATAGGCCTTCGTTTCTATTGGGTGGGCTTCGACCCCTCTACCAAGTTGATGGTATGTTGAATTACACCAGAGTCATACCCTTTGAGATCATCGTAAGTCCATGCTATAACTCCTTCATACCTGGAACATAGATTCTTCAATCTTTCTTTATCCTCCCACTGTACATTTCTCCCAACTTTCAAATTTCTGTTGTTTCTGACCTCTATCTCTTTGTAATATTTTTCATGGGTTGTGAACCATTTCTTTCCATTCTTCACATCTTCACAATCAAAAATATTCTAGAGGGAAATCAAACCTCGAGGCAATTTATTTCCTTTTAGTCGAATGACCTGCCCTTCGAATGGCCGAAATTCTGATTCCAAATGGTCTGAAGGTCGTTCAGACCATTGAACAAAATCAGCTATCTAGGCATCATCCTCAAATACATGCCAGTTCAGTTCATTATCGAGGATTGATGGTCAAACAACAATCCAGATGACACTTTTTTAGAGTCGAGAATAGGCTCAAACTATGACCTGATAGAAGCCATCTGATCCGCTGCATTATTCAAGGACCGAGGAATATCTTGTACATTGAAAGCCTCAAAACCTTCAATCAGGTCCCATATCCAATTCCTATATGCCTTCATCCTAGTGTTTTTTTCCACTGCTTGGCCATGGACTTGGCTTACTATTAGCTTAGAATCTCTAAGTACTTGCAATCTTTTCACACCCATCTGCCTGGCAAGGAGAAGGCCGTGGATTAAGGATTTGTACTCTACATCATTATTTGAGCATGGAAACTAGAAATGATAGGCCTTAAGGGTCTCAGATCTTGTCGGAGACAACAATCAGATCTCTGCTCCAGAACCGGCTTTGCATTTAGCACTATCAAAGTACATGGTCCACAGGCGATTATCCATCAAATCATTATAACTTTCCCAATCTTCCATCAAGTTCAAATGGACCATGTCATCATCAAATATGATATAAGTACCCAATCCCATGACATGGAAATTTCCAAATGGACCAGAATTAATGAACTAGTTAAGGAGGACCTCCTCTTTGGGAGTCCATTCACTCGTATCCTCTTCATCTTCTATCATTTCATATCAATACCTTTCTTGTTTATAAAAATAAGTATGTGCAGCTTCAAAATAAAGAACAAAATTATTCGCTATCTGCTTGGCATGTAGAGATTCTAAAATAATTTTCATCTTTGCTCCATGGGGTGATCCCACAAAGCTAGTTTACAATTTCTATGAGATTTTGACTTTTTCTGAAATAACATATTTTTCGAAAATATAATGATTTAAGCCTTAAAATATTTCATTTTAAGGATTTCAATTGAAGAGGTTTTGATCAAACCACCTTAGATTGAACCCCCTTGGATAGAACCCCACTAGTTTTAAACCATAGCTACAACAGAGTCTCCTTTACACCTATCAAAATGCTAATAATTTTTTTTTTTTGATTTACCTTTTGGGAGATCAAATGAATTAATTTAAAATTTATTTGAAATGATGATGGTATTCCTCAGAATGAGCTATCCAACGAATATAATTTTAATATATTTTGGTTTTATTATGTATGTGTTTTTTAAGTTTGATTAAACATAGGTTTTTCACCAAAAATCAAGCTCTCTATTCTACACATGTGGAAAAATAACATATTATTAAAATAAAATTTTACAAAATATGTTTAGGCTAGGTATTGATCTCCTTGATTCATAAAAATAAATAAAAATTGACACATACATAAAAAGTTATGTTGTATACAATCCACATACGTTTCAATTGTAATTGGTTTGACTTTGAAACTTGATTAAGGAAAAAATATTAAATAAAACACTATGAAACCAAATGAAAGTGCTAGATACTATAGTTAGAAATATAAATCTAAAAGAAATAGAATTTTATCCTTCATAGGAAAAAAGTTATGTTGTATACGGTGAGCATCACTCCTTAAAAATGTTGTTTTTAAAAAAAAAGCTAGTTTTTGAAGGAGATGGAAAATAAAGTGCAATATAATTCCAAAAAAAATGAAAAAAATATATTTAGAATCTATAGAAAAAAAATAACAAATCTCTAGTTTTCATCATCTTTAAATTCGTCACGGTTTAGCTATTAAAGGAGCCTGAAATAAAAGATTTGGTTAAAAAAGATCAGTGTAGTGTCCAGTTTGCCCAAAAATTGTAAACTAGTATTGTGGGATCACCCCATGCTTAGTTCTTAGTAACAAATGAGACCAATCTAGTGCTAGATATCCACCTAGCTTTGTCATGAAATCTCAAGACAGACACACTCTGAAGACCAGAGGGATGTCAACTATCACTACCTCTTGTGAGATTGTCTGGCTCAAACATGACAAAAGTGCTAAGGATAAATATTTTATCCGACTGACCATCGAAACCTTCTTCCCGTCCAACTGCATGATTCCCTTTTCCAAAGGTTCATACTTGAGCATTAAACCGTCAACCACTTGCTTTGGCATGACTTTCGTACTAGCTCCCGAATCAGTGATATTATTATACAAAAGCTTATCTCCCAAGATTAACATTAAAAAGAAAGGAGTGGGCTTTGGCTTACTTACCTCTCCCCCTTTCACTTTTTCTGAGTCATTTGTATAAGCTACCATCTTCAGATTTTGAGGATCCAATGGGTGAATTTCTGCTTGATTTAGATTAAATTGTGGAATTTCCTCCGCGCTAGACTTTGGCTCTTCATTTCTGAGTGCTCGTTCAAGAAATGAACTTTGCTCAGGGATAGATATCATGTCGCATAGAGAAGCATTAGTGGGTGCCTTCTTCATCTTCTCCACTATGTTAAGTGTTCCAATTGGCTAAACCTTGGGTTTGAATGGTGGAATTTCCTTGAGATTCTGTGGAAGGCATTCCATTGTGAACGAATTATATGCTTTATCATGCAATCTATCAGTTGCTGGAGGAATCTATCCTTGTGAACCTAGTTGAAGAGTTGACCGATCGACATGTTGGGACCACTATCTTTTGGATGGTGGCACTGGGTGAGGCTAGGAATGAGGGAGAGACTGCGACACATATTCGAGAGTGAGTCTTCTCTTAGATCTGGTATTGTAATCCGCCTGTACCTTTGGAGAACTGGTTGTCAGGGATTCATTTGAAAAACTAAATCCTATTCTTCCATCCAAGAGAAAAGCGCCTGATCGGGTGTTATGTCCAAATCCTGCTCCATGGACATGCCTTGTATTTGCGCTCTAAATCGAGCATTCTCCATCTCGAGGGATTCATACTCTTCTATGTTGGGTTGTACGCCTTTCCTTATTTTCTCTGCTATTTTCTAATATGAATTTCCTTTGGCGAAATCCTGAGGCATGTGACTATCATTGCAAGGAAAACACCACATGTTCTCATCATCTACCAAGTTGTTTTGGCCTGGAATCAACTCCTTGCGCTAAATATCCTTAACCATTTCCAATGGCATAGTGACTAGGACTATTTGATTGGCAATTGTAGATTCCTAGCCTCCCCAACCCTAAGGTCCTTGATATGTACTTTTTTGATTATGTTGATAAAGGATCTACCCCCTTGGTATGTCTGATTTGCTTGTTTTAGAGGTGATGCTTGTTGTCACTTAATGAGGACTAGCTCATTAGCGAAATATCGCATCAATATTTTCATGTCATTAAGATCGTCCATGGAAGAAGAATAAATTGACATACCTGGTTGCACATTAGGGTATATTTACATAGATTGGGGTGGAGCTGAGCTTGATGTCTAGGTTGCTAGAGTGCTCAGAGAAGACTCTTGTTGGAATAGGACGTCTGAGATCTCAAGAAAGACATGCATCAAAGGTCACAATGGAAGTTTACCCGTGTCTATCAAGCTATTCTCCACTCAGACCGCCAGGTCATAGGCAATAGGTAGAGTATCTCCTACCATAGAAGTTATCTAGATCGTGATGTCTAAATTGATTGATTTTAGAAAAAACATAAAGGCCATAGCAGCTGGGGGTCGTGTGCTTATCGAAAATCTCTTCCAGGTTTTGTTAAACCTAGTGTTAAAGTTGGCCATGGCTTCCCGTGGGGCTCTCTTGATGGTGATTAGTTGGTGCAACAATGAGGAATGATCTCCCTTCTCTGAAAAGTGCTAAAAAAAAATTTTCCTGAGGTTATCCCACGACGTGATAGAACCTGAAGTCAACTATTTGTACCAATCTTGAGCCTTCCCTTTAAAATAAGTAGCTTGTAATCTCATGGAGATATTCTCCTCGGTGATACTATGCACCCTACACACCTCTACTACATCTTGAAGGTGTTCAGAAGGAGTTTTACAATCTTCTCCCAAAATAATTGGAATAGCCTTGAGGGCATTAGCAGGTATGGCGGGCCAGGCATCGGGTGGAGCTAGCAATTGCAGTGGGCTGCCATTGTCTCAAGTCACAAAGTTTCTAGGAGCGGGAGGGGGTATATGGTCCATAGAAAAAATATTCCTATGAATTGGATATACTAGTATTCTTATTTGAAAACTTTGGCCTTTAGGCAGAGTAGACAAAGCTCTGAATTCCAGACTCCTACTTCTTACTCTTCAACTTCTCACAGGTGATACAGAACCTATGGTTCTTCTTCTCCTAGTTAGCAAAGTTGGTAACTAGGAGTACTGAAAATTACCCCTCGATGATGCTCTTGTTTGAACCCTAGGCATGAAACATTTAGTTTCTTTCCGCTGGTCTGATTTAGAGATATTTCTAATTTCTAATCATGTCTTTGGAAACAGTCCCACTGGGTGTGCCAAAAAAAGAACTATTGATCATAAAATCTTACGCCTCTCTGACAGTCTTATGGGAAATTCAATGAGTGGGGGACAACATACGGCTCACTGGATTTGGTAGCACCATCTCATATCTTCTTACCGACCCAAATTACAACCCATTCCATCAGAATCCAAGCTGAACATCCCTTTGTTGGGCTACAATCTGAAGGGGTGACATGGTTCATTTTCTGACAAAAGAAAACACTCGCTAGATCGACACATGGTTCATTTTCTAACAAAAGAGATAATACTTGCTAAGAGACATGCAACCACCACATGGCATATTGCACGTCTATTTGGAAATAAAAATTTCTCGCACTAGGATCCTCTTGAAGACAAAATAAAGCTAAAAGATAAAACATACACAAAGGTAAAATTTTCTTCACAATTAGGCACAAATGCTTTGAAGGCGAAAGCACTGGCAGTGACATTATTGACCAAAGAAGAGGAAGCTATCTAGAGAAACATTAAATATAAATATTATTTGGCCAATTAAAGAAGAGGAAGGAATCCTTGTTTGTCATTGGAGCAGACAAGAACCATAATGCAAGAATCGAATATAAAATTCTCTTAGTAATCACCATAGAAGAAAAACTTCGGCTAGCTTGGCAGCAATGATTGTAACTAGACTATGTAGGGAATGACAAGGAAGAAAAATTAGAAATGGTGGGAATTCTAAATGCATTGAAATGAATAGGAAAAGGAGAAGCAGTAAAGTTACCGGAAAGAATAGAAACTTTTCATCATGATGGAAATGACGAAACTTGTTGGAGGCAATCCTCTTCTTTGATTCGAAGTGCACTATATTTTTTTGAATTTAGTCTAAAGTATTTTTCAAAAGAGAAAGGCAGATCTATATGTATTCCTATTATTGATTTTACACGGGAAAGAGTTGTGAATGTTAGCCCTTGTCTTTCTTTAGGTCCAATATCTATTGTAGCTCTCTCTAGTGTCAACCCTTGAGATTTATGTATTTTTATTGCCCAAGCCATTGTCAAGGGTAGTTGTCTTTGGCTACCAGGGATAAATTTAAGAAACCCCCCCTTGGCGAAGGTGTAAAATCTTGGCAAATTTTTCCTTCTGTTTGAAAAAAAATATTAATTTTCTTGGTGAATCTTATGAATAGTATTAAAATTATTGTAAAATCCTGGCGAATCTTAATGAATAATTGGTAAAAATAATAATCATACTGGCAAATCCTAGTGAATCTCAATGCGCTCCTATCACGATATAGGCAGGGTCGAGGGGCAGATCTTCCCCCATTCCTAACAAAATTCAATACCATCGGCCTAACAATGCTTCATCGTTGGAACCCCCATCACAATCTCGTCGATGGCTTGATGAAAATGGCTCACAACCTAGTATCGAGCTAACTCCCAAGGTGCTCTCCCAATATACCGATAGAGTCAAGTTGTCAACAAAATTAACCATGAATTATAACCATGGGCATGAATTATCGAATGCATAAAGTATATCAGGGGAACTATGGTGCATCGGGGAAACATTATCTGGTGTCCCACCGATAGAACGAAGGACAATTGCAAGTTCATTCCACGCCCTAATACACATGTGCCTTTTCAAAGGCTTGTTGAGGCCCGAAATTTTTTTTGGGCCACACGATTAAATCTAATCGTGTGGCCCAAAAAAAATTTCGGGCCTCAACAAGCCTTTTAAAATGCACATGTGTATTAGGGTCCGGAATCAACCTGCAACCGTTCGATTAAAAAACTAATCTATGGCAATAGATAGAAGAAAATATTCCTAAAATTAAATAGTAATTTATTATTAGTGGCGATATTGCCCCAAAATTAATTGAAGGAATATAATATTACTGGCGAATATAATTAAAATTTTTAGGTACTGTATAAACTATTGGTGAATCAGTTTTGATGATGCATCGTTTACATGGTGAATTAATCAAGACAAAATTATGTTTTTATAAAACCCTGGTGATTTAGTCTTCGTTTTAGCTTGTACTATTAGCCATTTTTGGAGCTCCTGATTTCTATTATTAGCCAATTGGTGAATATTCACCACTAAAGTTTTTCCTATTGGCTACCCCTTGTGATTGGGGGAATGGGGGTGGCTTTTGGGCTATCTCAATCCCATGTTGTACCAATGTAGTTTGGGAAGTGGACAACAACATATTCAGGCGCTTGGGGTGGTTTAACATCCCTAGCATATATGATAGACTTCAAAAAACCCAATGATCCATTAACCAAGACAGAACTTCCACCCAAAGATTTGTTGTTTTAAACATTAATTATTTACCAATTGCAAGTAAGAGCTCTACTTGAAGTTTCTCATCATCACGATAATCAAGTGTTTTTTGTTGAGTAGTTTTAGCAACACTAATTGCAATGCATACATTTAACTATTGAAGCATTTTCCTATTATGCAAGGCAACAAACCTATTTGTTGGGAATAAGTGAATAGTTGCATCAAAATCTTGGTTTTCTTTAGCTGAAAGCATGGAATTTGTTCGATTCATAATAGCTTACCAATCAGCCTGAGATGCCTGAAAATTTCTAATATTGGAAAGGAGTCTACGAAACTGTTGTTGTGTATCAGATTTTCCATGCTGGCAGAAGACTGTGTCGAGTGTGACAACAAAATTAGAAGTGTGCCAAAGAGCTAAGGTTGTGGAGTGAGAAGCATAGATAATCCTTTCCAAAATAGGTGGCAGTTGTCCTAGGTCACCCACAAGTATAATAGAGGTACCACCAAATGGCTGGATATGTCTAACAGGAACGCTTTCCACAATTGACTATCTATTTTGAGTAGCAACTTGGGCCCCAAGAAGCTCATTTCATCAATTAATATGTACTTAATATATTTGTAGTCCTCTTGAAATATTGTTAATTTCTATCCTTTTAATGGATTCATATCTCTAATTGGTATCCGGAGAGCTGTATACACTGTAGAGGAACGTATATTGTAAGCAGCCACTCCCATTGGTGCCAATGCAAGTGAAGGATTCATTCTTTGGTTTGGCGATGTATTTAGCATTCTTCAGATGCTATCTATAAGAAATTATTTACCTATACCAGTAGTACCTTGAATAATCATACACAACGGTGATGATGAAGATGGGCCAAGATGGTGTTGTTCAATAATATTTAGAGCAAGCTTTTCCCTTGGAGAAAGTTGATGACAAAGTGTAGGTGCAACCAATGGGCAAAGAGTATCTTCAATTATGTGCAATTTACTTGTTGAGATGAACTCTCCAACAAAGTTATATGCAAATTCTCAGGAACATCATGTGCAGCCCACATGTGATTTAAATCAAAGTCTCATCTACCCAATAGTTGTATCTAGTCAAAGAAAACATTGTTTGTAGCGCTAAGGGGAGAAAGAAACTCCCATTTGTATTCATTTGTGGGAGGCAAAGAATGGGTGTTTTCGGTATCATTATTACCTTCCTGTTCATTAGTGGGTGGAGCAATAACTCTATTGACATGCCAAGGGTGATAGCCAACAACAGGAAATAGCCTCCAGTTCTATGTTATACTATCTCTAGTGAGGCCTATGTCTGCTTCAACATTTCAGAAAGGTGTGTATAGTAACAAATCCAACTAGAAAAATGTTTCAATGGTATCATTATGCTCTGGGGGGATGAACTTGAATAGTGGGTAAACCATGATGATAGCAGGGTGTGGGTGCAAATGCACACCCCCACCTTTGTGATTTTTCTAAAATGTATACAATTGTGGAGACTGACTAAGTGATATAGCCTCCATTTCAAATGGTCTTTGCATGTAACAATTAATATAACCACTTGAAATCTCATCACCATTATTAGCTATTTTCAAATAGTGGAATGATTTCCTACTCACGTTTAAAGACATAAAATGCCTGCTTGAAATGCCAAGGGGTAACTTTTGTAGGATATCGCATGTTTCTTTTGTACCAATGTCATGATCTAAAACCATGTTCATCATGAATTTTTGATAGGCAAGAAACACTTTATCCTCGGACGAATTTTTATTTGCAAGCCTCTACAAGATATCAATATAACTTTCAGACTTTTTTTCAAACTTTGATGCATATTTGGAAATGTAGTTTAGCACACTTTGTCTTGACAAGACTGACTGGAAATCAACATTTGCTTTCCAGATTGCAAGCATCTCAAGGAACTTTTGGATATTAACATGCTCATGATTTCTTGTTGTCTTATTGGATTTTTTTGATTCAGTGTCAATTACCAATGTCAATAATGGTTGTTCATTTCATGGAGCTTTGTAGCAACACTGTAATTGGTAGCCTTTTATCCTAAGGCAAGTGTACTAAGTACATTTGGTATGCCTTTGTACTGTATTCATCAGATGTTCATAATCCACCATTCGATACATGCAATAAATTTGTGAACTATCAAGAAAACATGGGTCCTCCAAAGAACAATGGCGGACTATTGATATTAGCTGCTCTAGGGAATGAGGATTTCATGTTGAAACATAATGATCGAAGAAGTTTTTTTCCTACTAAAGCTCATGTGGGTTGGAAAAATCAAGCATGTTCATGTTCAAGGCACCTGGAAGACACAAGAAACCATGGACATGTGTTGATCCACAGTGTTGCCAGTCATACCTATACAATTAATCCTTTGTATGGAAAATCCTCTCAATAACCTCTTTATAGAAAATGGTGAATGACAAGTGCACGTACAAGCATTTTATGTGTAGGTTATGGATGACATTGCCTATGAAGCATCTTCAGGAGTATGGCATATGCATATGGTCATGACGATCAATTACCTTGTAAAATCAGGCCATTTTTTGTCCACAGAGCTCAAAGTGAAGAAGAGAGCGAGTGTGCCAAGATGGTGGATCATTGTTGTGAGCTCTTACTAAAACTTGCCCCAATATGAGGGGGTCCCTCATAAAGATGCATAAAAGTGAACAAGTTGGTTTTCTATCTGGGTGTTTGGTGCATCTTGAAGCAATTATCGCAAAGCAACAACAAACTTTGGGATCCTTTCTTCCAAGTTTGTTTTCATGAAAAAAAAAGCCGACTGTTGGCTTCGATGCCTCGTTATCAAATTATAAAGGTAATATCTAAATCTGACATTCCTTCCAAATCTATTATCATAGTACCTTATCAAGTGAAATTCATATAAATTTAAGTGAATCTGTATGCTTCTCGATTGTAGGGGAATTGTTGTTCTAGTAGGGAACAATGTTGGAAAAGCCATGCTTAATAACCTTTTTTATTGTATTCATTGATAGGGTTAGAATTTATCTCAAGCCAAGGAAAATTATGTTGACTAATGTCCTCAATATGCAAGGCATCTCTAATTTCTTGCAATTCCTGGGGAGGGTTAGTCATCAATGGAATAAATGATGATGAGAACTCAAGCTCAGCTTCCTCATCAACAACACTTTCTGGAGTTTCCACTAGTTCAACTATGTTATGTGTTGGTTCTTTCGTTGTGTAGAAGATCAGAGATGTTAGTACTTATAGAAGGCAACAAATTTAAAGCATCACAATCAATTGCAATATAACAATAATATGAATCATTCTCAATTTTGTATATTAATGTAGCCATCACATTATGTTTGTCAACATAGCAATCATAGTTCATCCCCTGAATGCTAGTTCTTCAAACAATCACCACTTCAAGATCATGTAGGTGGCATGGTATAAAAGTTGCAATGGTTGTGATATCTTGAGGGAAGCTTATAGTATGGCAACTATATTTGTATTGGCCTCCTCTAGCATGGGTCACTTGCAAAACTAGAGCAACTCTAGCTATAAGCCTTTCTTCAACCTGAGTAAGCTTTGCAAGGACAAGAGGTTGTTGTCCTTGATCCATCTTGTTAACTAAACTGAATCGATATATTCCTTTTTCACAAGAACAACGCAAACATACAACGTCCATGTTCAATACTCGTACTTTCATGTCGACATAACTTTCGTTCCAAACACTACAAAATTTCAAATTAGATAAAGCATGAATGCGCGGACAGAAGGACTGCAATGAAGTGCAAAAAGAATCTCCAAACATGCTGCTAGAGCAGTGGGGAGCTGATGACATGGACGACAAGGCATGCCCAGCAAGGGTTTGTTGAGGTCAACAACCACCTATTGTTGAGGCACCTTCATTGGGAAGGTTGTACGGAAGCTAGGAAGGGATGGGGGTGCAGGACTATAGATTCAAGCATGTTCTTCCAATGAGCTTGGCAAAAATTGTGTTGCGCCCACTTGATCAAGTGGGGCCAAGAAAGGACGGACTACAACGACTCTTTGTTGCAAGTATTTGGCTCGATGGCTCACACAAATCTAGTCTTTATGGCAAACATAATAGAGTTGGTTTCTTTGGTGTTTTTTTGCCTTTTTCAGGTCCACAGTTGATGTGGGTATGTGCAGGATCATGATGGACCAGAAAGTGGCGATATTTAAGTGATATGATGGCCCATGTGGTTGACGACTTTTTTTTTACCCAAATTTGATGAACTGAAAAGGGTTTTTAAATGAGATTCACAGCTTTCCACCAATATAAATTATGCTTTACTTTGAATTTAATAAATAATTATTATTCATTTTTTATTTCAATTACGACTAAAGACCTAATTGACAGGTTGATTGAAAAAAATCTATATCTTTAAAACGGTATCACATTTTTTTAATCGAAAAACATGTGTCACATTCTATGCTTCACATACTATAGTAAAAAAAATTAAATTAAATTTCATGAAGTTTTGAACAAGTTAAGGTGGTCAAACATACAATTTTTTATATTTTAAAAAGTTGTAATAAAAAACTAATAATTAAATATTTAATTGGAAAAAAATTACAAAAACATATTCATCACATCGGAGCATGATTCCTCTACTTATATCTAAAATATTGTAAGAAAATAATATCATTTATTGTTGTTAGGGTGGTTAGACAAACACCTACTTCTTATTTTTTCCCTGAAATTTAAGTACTACTACATTGAAATTTCAAATTTTCACCAAAATGATTTTTAGTTTTTATAAATAAACCTAGTAGTTTAGAAACTAAATTCAGTTTGCTACAAATTTTATTCTTACATATTTTTGAAATAATATAGATAACTTATTCAAATTTTTACATCAAGTTGCCTAACTCTGATTTTTTTTTTTTTTATTGCCACTTAAGGGCCTATTTTTTCCATGATGATCTTGCACGTACCCATGTATGGATAGAACTTTCACAAAGCTTAGGATCCTACAACCATAATATGAGGAAAATAATAAAATTCTTGCAAACACCAACTTAAAGAATAATGACATAACTAAAGAGGTAAATCCAATTGAATATTAAAACAAAAAAGACAAAGGTAGAGAGCAACACTCAACAATGCCCTATGGAAAACAACATAAACTCTATAGTATTAACTATTTTACTATGTTGCAACCATTGACACCAAATAGAAGCCATAAATGAAATAATATTGGTTTCAATAGTGCCCTAGATGGAAAACCTAGAAAGCAAAAGAATCCATAGTAACATAACCATGCACAAAAAAAAAGAAAACCTATACATGCACAAATTCTTTTTTCCAACAATGCATTATGAAAAACAACCAAAGAATACCTATATGCATATGTATATTTAAATGTATTTATCCATATGTAATACATTCTTGATGGAGAGTGTAATGAAGGAAGATACAATGCATTTTTTAAAGGAGAATGTAACACTGTTGCTGCTTATTCTTATGCATCGTTATTTCACTTTCTTGATTGCATATGCATATATACATATACATATGCATATGCATAAATTATGAAAAAGATGATAAAGTTCTTATAAACACCAACTTAAAGAGAAACAATATAGTTTAAAAAAATATATAAAATATAAAATGAAACAGAACAAAGGAACACTTCCCCTCCACCCTACCATATTGGGTCATGGAGCCCCATCAACTCTTGCCAAACCCCCAAGCAAGAACATACATTGTCCACCACTTTGATCAATGGTGAAACCAATGTTTCTTATTGTGTGCAAGTGTTTTTCTACTTTTAGGAATGCAAAACAAATGGAAATGCAACAAGGAAAATACATATAAAAATACTCAATGATTAGCCATAAGTTGAATCTAAACAAACAACAAAAGAAAATGGAAATTTATACCTTACTTGCTTAGATTGAAAAGTTGGTTTTCCCTTTGATGATGGTTGGATGTATGCTCCTTGATGTAAAATGCATGCAATAATGGAGGTGGGTGTAGTAATTAAAGATGGTAGGTGAGTGCAATAATGGTTGTGAATGCTAAATGGCTTGAATGCAAAATGGCTTGAATGCTAGAGAGTTGAAAATTCTTGTCTAACCTTGTCTCTAACCTCCTTAACTTGAGGCCAAGCCTCTCAATTTAAAGAACAGATGGTTGAGATTAAGCCATCATGGACAAGATGGAGGGCTATGGTGAGTTGAGGACTCACAAACCCTCACATCTTGCCATGTGGAAGGTGAGATTGAAAGAGGACAATTGACATGGAAAATGACATCTAAGGTGGAGGTACTTGCAAGTACCTTGGGATTAGAGAGGATTTCCTCAAAAAGGAAGTCATTGTCCCCATGTGGGGCTGATGGTGATAAGTGAGGAATTTTAGAAAGTCCTGTCTCATCACCATGGGGATGGGAGAAGTTGTTGGAGAAAAAAATGTGAATTTTTAATTCACATGATTGGAAGTACCTAGTGGATAAGACAAGGTCCTTCTAAAGGAGGTCATTGTCCCATGTATCTGATGTGACCTATGAGAGGTTATGGAGAAGAGAAATGCATGGAAGGAATAAATGGAATTTAAAATTCCATTGCAAAGGACATGGGGATTGTAAATGGAATTAAAAATTCCATTGGGATGTGACAATAGTTGACTAAAATACTGGTTAGATTAGCTAATGAAATATTAGAAGAGAGTTAGGTGGCTAATGATGATTAGAGCCAACTTGCAAAAGTTGGAGGATGTGACACATTCTAATCATGGATTAATGATGAGATTAGGAGATGAACTAGGATAAAGTGTGGATAGGACATAAAGGGAATTAAATAAGTGGGTTATTTATTTAATTCCTTGGAAGAAAGGGATAAAGGGTAAGGTATTTAATCAATTAACTAAATACCTTAGGGATTTAGAAAACTTTAGGGGTATTAATAAAATAATGGAACTATTATTTAACTAATGTGGATAAAAGGATATTTAGACAAAAAGGGAAAATTTGACCAAATATATGTTATCAAATTTAGATGTCTACATTTTTCTTCTCTTGGAGATGGTGTTATGAAGTAGCATAATTTCAAAGAAAATTAAAATATAGAACCTCTAAGAGGATGGTTAGATTAAGGAAGATGCCCCACTTATTCAAGGAGTGACTAGGAGGAAAGATGATGGGAGTGAAGATGAAGATTAGCGATTGAGGATGCCCCCTTGAGAGGACATGTCGGTTTAAGAGAACACGGATGTGCTCCTAAAAGAGGAGATGAGGCAAGGGTAGATGGGCAAGATGATTCAAAAATGATGGATGATGATAATATGAAGAGATAAAGGTATGCACAAATATATTTTAAGGACAAAGGTGATGGTGCCTCAATCAAGCTACAAGCCAAGATGGAGTGATGATGGATGGAGTGTTGTTGATTCGAGAATGTTATATCCTAGAACAACATGAGGATAGGGGAGGATACATCCAGTGGATGATGATGATGATAGTGTTGTTGATGAGGGAAGGATACATCCCAAAAAAACACAAAAGGATAGGGACACTGATACATTTTGACCCAATTTCCAACGAAAGTTCATCGGAATTTCGACGGCCGTTCGTCGAAAATTTTTTGTCGAAAAATCAATGATGTTTCAAACATCAATTTTCTGACCCAGGGTCATCCGCAGGGTCATAAAATCGACATTTAAAATTTCATTGATTTTTTGACAAAAAATTTCTGACAAACAGTCGTCGAAATTCCAACGACCGTTCATCAGAAATTGGATCAAAATCTACCAGTGGGAAAGATACATCCTAATGATGATGATGGTGATGATGATTGGATCAGGGCTTGTAGAAGGGCTGAAAACAAGACCAAAGATGTGATTAGATGATTTTTTCTAGATTGAATGAATTAGGATTGGATGGAGACGTGAGATGGTTAAAATGAATGCAGATGATGGAGGTGAAGACCTAATGCAATTTTCCATTTTTCGTAGCACTAATTTTTTCTATAGCATAAGAAATCATGTGCCATGGTATGTGGAACCAAGGAAGATTAGTGTCTAATGCATACAAAAAAACAACAAACGAGGAGTTTATCCCAACACCCCAAATTCGTGATGACTCTGGTCGGGCCAGGTATTGGGATAACCACAAGCACAAAAGGATGCCCTAGCATAACGCAAGACCTCAGGGGTCTTGGTGGGTACTACGTGGGACATCAAAGAAGACAACAATAAACAAATATCAGTATATGCCCCTATGTTAACTTGTCAAAATACACCATAATATGATAGATCATGGCGGCCTTGACAAGTGATGATAGGGAGCTCAAATGATAAATAGAAACCAAACGCATCAAAATATTGGAAAGGATTTCAAAACATCGTTTGCCATAGGATCGAGAGGATGGATGGGGTTGATGAGGTCTATTAGGAAGGATACATCTTATTGAGACCAAAGATGGATACTAAACTAAATGATCGGCATGACTCAGGATACTCGAAACTAATTAGATCTCAGGATACTAAGGACCTTTATTTTGGAATCACCAGCTAGGATAGGGACATAATTGACAAGATGAGGAGATGATGAGACATAAGGTGACAAGATGAAAAAATGACAAGGTGAAAAAATAGACATACCCTAAAGACCAAGGGGACGCAAGCCTAACACACCCTAAAGACATAGGGGCTCAGGGGTTGATCAAAGATCAGCCTTGCCTATGTGAAAGCACAAAACCCTCATAGTTTGGAATAGGGCCATGGATAAAAGCGGAAAGAGGAAAATGGAGACCTCAACCAATGGTGTAGATTGGATAGACAAATGCACTGGGGGCGAATCAAATGATCAACCTTGCCTACATGAAAGAATAAGGCCAAAGACAGATGATAGAAAATGACAAGATAGACAAAAGATAGAACATCGTGGGTGGATCAAATGATCAACCTTTCCTACATAAAATAATAAGGCCAAAGACAGACGATGGAAAATGACAAGACAAACAAAAGACAAAACCCTGGGGGTGGATCAAATGATCAACCTTGCCTATGTGAAAGCCCGGGGGCAACGTAGTTTGACACAAGGACAATCCCAAACACTGGATAAGGGATGATGAGATGACCATGATAATGAGATACGATGATAGAGTTGATATGATGAGCTAGGATAGGCCATGTGGATGGGATTGTTGGTACGCATAACATGAAGCTTAGGGATCTGATAGTTATCCAAACCATTGAAAGATGAAGTGGGAGGATGAGATGATGGATAGATGAGAGACAAAAAAATGATAAGATATTATGAAGATGTAGGAAATAGATAGGAGTGATAATAGTTTAATGTATGAAATTGGATTGCATGTGAGTAGCCTTTAGCTAGATACCAATGACAAGGGATTATGAGATAGGAGGAAAATAGAGACAAATGGATGGATCCATAAAGAGGGGGAGATAGGAAGATACTAGGATAGGTGGATAGAGGGAATCAGATTTGGAAGGATGGAATGGATTATTGGATGGAAAAATGGATGGGGGAGATAAGGATGAAAAGATGGAACAGGACTAGTGGATGGGTAGATAGGAAGATAAGGATGGGGAGATGGAAGGAATTACTTGGAGGGATGGATGGATGATGTCTCCAAGGAATCTTTCACAAATAAGGAGATTCCCCCACTCTAACTATTCCTTGCATGATGAGGCAAGAGGGATGGTAGATAACAAGATGGGTGAATAAGGGTGTGAGATGAACATGGATAGGAGATATAGATAAGGAAGGAAGATGGATCGTAGTAGGATGGGTGGAAAATGGGAGTGAGATGGACATAGATAGGAGATATGGGTAAGGAAGGAATGATGGATGGACGTAGATAATACACATAGATCAGAAAAGTAGATGGGGAGGATAAGGAATATGATAGTGTATGGATGAGGGGAATATATTCCAAGAGGTGTCCAAAGAAATGTATATATATGTGCCCCTATATTTATGAAGATCACAAGGAATATGGAGGGATTGGTGTAAATTGGATATGATGGATAGGATGTAGATGATAGGTGGATGTAGGAGATGGAGGAAGGGAATGCATAGATGGAAGTTACCCCCAATTATGGTAGTAAACTAGACGAGGGATTTATGCATGATGCCTATTTACCAGGTTTTCATCATGGTACTTATCCAAGGTGCTTGTTTTTCAATTTTTCACCATTGGATGATTTATTTCTCTTTACTAATTTTTTTGTTTATTTTTTCTCTTTTTTTTTTTTTTTTTAATTTTCTGACCTTTTTGACGAGGATGTGGATGTAGGTGTTGAAGATACATGTAATAAAGGGGATGGATGAAGGACTCAAGCATCAAGTTCTATATGAGGCACTTCCCATTGGATGTTGGTACAACCTTATTAGAATGGATGGATTATGCAAGAGGATGGATTAAAGGGATTTGATGGGGGAGATATGGGGGATAGTGGATGGGGTGTTGGAAAGTGTATGGATAGAATGATGGAGCGGATGTGTGATGGGGGAAGGTGCTCAGGGCCAACATTGTAACATGTGGTGGATGTGAAATGATAGGAGGGTTGATGGATGGAAAATGTGGCAATAATGGAGGCATTGGGATAGTGAATTTTGGGACATAAGGACAAAAAATAGATTTAGGAGATGGAGGATGCAAATGATTAGCTTTGAGATTAGAAACTTTGGATGTCTTTAGGGATTTATCATTTGAAGGCATGGCCTCATTTTTCTTGGGAATCCACATGGTTTTGGTTTTTTCTGTAGTGGGCCTTTGTGGTCGTTTGGATTGATTTGGATTTTGGATTTGATTTTTTTCATCAACATGTCTTTTGAAGGGGATATGAGGAGCTTTAGATTCAAGTGGATGTTTGGATTTATGAATTTTTACTTTCGCATCCCAAGTGCTTGTAGTAGCAATGGGATTTGGAGAAGACGTGGATGGAGTGATAGAGGTAGGCTTTTGACAATTATGTGTGGATGGAGGATGCAAGATAACATGCATGGAGGGGTGTCTTTGTTGATCCCGAGTAGGAGTTATGAAGTTAGTATTTTTATGTTGTTCACTAGGGATAGGTGGTGGATGGATCAAACGATGAATAGGATGAGATGGAGGAGGTGAATTTGGGATATAAGGGCACAAAATGACATTGTATATGGAGGATGTATTATGGTGGATGGGGGTACGTAAAAACCCAAAGTAGATATAGTAGATGGAGAATGAGCAATGGTGGATGGAGGGACATAAGGACCCAAAATGGACTTAGAGGATGGAGGAGGAAGATTCATGGTTCTTTTGAGGCAATGTGATGGAGGAGGGGGGATGGCAATGAATGGTTTGGTAGAGCGATGGGAATTTCCTCTCATTCCTTTGGAGGAGGCTCGCTTAGGGTGTATGGAGGTTCTACCAACATTTTTGGATTATGATTCTTGGGAGATATATCCAAGACCTTGTGCACCTGGATGTTCTTTGACCTAGATGGGCTCTAAAATACCTTACTCATGAAGGCCTAAACCTTTTCCTTGATAGTTCATGTTCTTGAGCATGTGATCCATGGTAGGATGCTTATTATTTTCAAAGCATGATGCGAGTGCATTAGTAGGTGAAGGAGGATGGGTGGTGCATATAATTTGTTTAACTTCTGCAAGGAGACCACCATGGATGAGTGTAATGTTATCGAGGTGATATAAAAGTGATGTTGGGGTGACAAGTCTAAGAAGTGATGGAGGATCATGTGATGGAGATGAGGGGATAACAACACCTTGATCGTGAGGAAGGAGTGACAAGGGATCAGGAGAGGGATTAGGTGGTATGACAAGATCTAGATTTATGGTAGTGGGTGATAAGGGCTCATGAGATGGGGTGATCAGATCTTGAGTGCAAAGGGTATCATGGGATGGAGCGGGCGAGCTAGTGTGATCTTGAGATGGAGTAGATAGGATGGTAGGATCAGGATTCAGTTGAGGAAAGGAGTCGTGAGATGGGATGGATGGGGTACTGTGATATTGGAATGGAGTAGATGGGATGGTACGATCTGCATTTGGAGGAGGTGATATGCTTGTATTATTTGGATCAAGCCCTTGGTATGGCTCATCATGTGTGGGAGGCACGATGACAGAGGAGTGTTGGAGGGACTCCTGAGGTGGGGGAGAGAGGAGGATGGAAGATTCGTGAAGGTCATGGGGTTGAAGTTCTGTAATATTAGGACTAGGAGGAGTGGATTGGATGTCTCCAGTGGATTGAGTGGATCTAGCAGTAGAAGATGGGGATTCAATGGATTTTATGAGCTCAACCATTTGGACATTGTTAGGAATGGCAATGGGAGTGATAGGTGTAGGATGGAGGAGGGCCTCATTACTAGTGACTGTACATGATAGAGTGAGAGGGAATTTTTTCATAACATCAAGATGTGGATTTTGGGATGTCTCTTATGTCATGAGTCCTTGGATGACATTTGGAAGGGATGTAGGATTAGGTGGGGTGATGGGAATGGATGGAGGATTAGGGATAAGGATAAGAAAATTGAGATGGTGGATTAGGATAAGAGGGATATTGGGATGGTGGATTATGATAGGAAGGAGCAGGTGTTGGATTAGGATGGGGGATTAGGGTAGAGATATTAGGACTGTTGATGATGATAAGGATAGGAGTATGGGGATGGTGGATTACTATAGGAGGATGTGGCTATTGGATAGGATAGAAGTTGAGAGGGAGGGCATGATGAATATGTGGATGGTGAGGATACTGGATATCCCTTGTCAAGGGTAGCATAAGGAACGTTATTAGATGCAGATGAAGGAATGGGGAGATAGTTTGGAGGAGTGGTTGGATTTTGGGTGACGATCGTAAAAATCTCGCTAGCAATGATAGCATCAAGGAAATCTATATTACACGCGTCTTGATCAACAAGACTTTCATTATCATCATCGACATAGTTAGAATTCCCCTTGACTACTCTTATTGGTTGTGTGGGAGGAGGATAAGGATTCATGATGAATACAAATTAGAAGGAAAGAATAGATGATGGAAGAGGATGGATTGGAAGAAGATGGGGGAAGAGATCTTAAGATTTGGTTCGATATCGGAAGATCTTGGATATGGATGGACCAAAAGCCCAAATCATGATTCATTTTAAGCTTAGATTGAGATCAGATTCAAATTAGATTAACACTTAGATTAGGATGATGGGATTAAAGCTTAGAATATAATTGGATTGGAGATTAGATTAGGAATAGATTAAAGCTTAGATTATGGTCCAGAATAGTCTAGGGGTGACAGGATTGAGAAAAATAGAAAATTTAAATTTTTTTGTTTTTTTGGTTTTTTCTGTCATAGTAAATCACGTTTTCAGAGGTCTTCGGAGCGGAATTTGGGGTTAAAAGTTGTGTCGGTTTTTAAATTTAGGACTTAATTAGTACTCTTGGAGACCTTTCCAACAATGTAAATAGTTCTAACTTCTGAGCACCAAGTAGAAAGTTATGACCCCAACAAGTTGGGGTAAATAAATTCCTAGTTTGGAGATGAATAGGAAGAGGAGAAATGATTGGATGATGATTTTGGAATGAGGAAGGTGTAGGATAATTATGGTATGACTAATTAACTCTATGGATTTTGTATGGGGAGAAAATTTGCCTATTCTTGGGCAGGGTCACATGTTTTGGGGTAGGGTCACCTATTCTTGGGTGGGGTCGCCTATTTGGGTAGGGGCGCCCCTTTGAGGGAAAGCTCTCCTAAAACTACTTTTGGATTTGACTAAGTCTGAAAAATATTCAAGCGATGATGATAAATGGGGCAGACAAACTTTCTAGATGGGCAAACGAATGCATAGAATAGGTGAACAGATACTCAGAAAGGGTGAATGGATGCATGAAATGGGTGAACGAAAACTTGGAATGGGAGAATGAATGCTTGGAATGGGAGAACGACACTCGAAATAGGAATACGGATACCCGAAATGGGTGAACGGATACTCGAAATGGGTGAACCGATGCACAGAACGGGTGAACGGACATCGAGAATGGGAAAACGGATGCTCAGAATGAAGGAATGATGCTCGAAATGAGAAAAAAGATACTCAGAATGGGTGAATGGATACCTAGAATGGGAGAACAATGCTCAAAATGGGAAAATGGATACTCGGAATGGGTGAACATATACCTAGAACAGGAGAACGGATACCCAGAAGGGGAAAATGAATGCTTGGAATGAGGAAATGATGCTCAAAACGGGAAAAAGGATACCCCAAATGGGATAATGGATTGAAAAACCGAAGGTGAAAATAACTATCTGAAGGGAAAGGTCGCCCTATTGATGGTAGGGTCGCCCCTTTGAGGGCAGGGTCACTTGTTCAGGGAAGATTGATCAAATTTGACTTGGTCTAGGTAGAAAACAACTGAGACAGAAGGGGGGTTCACCCCTTTGAGGGAAGGGTCACCCCTTTGAGGGAAAAGTTACCTATTCTGAGAAAATTGATTAAATATGAATTGGTTCAGGTGGAAAACAACTGAGATAGAAGGGTTGGGTCACCCCTTTGAGGGAAAGGTCACTCCTTTGAGGGAAAGGTTGCCCCTTTGAGGGAAAGGTCGCCCCTTTGAGGGCAAGGTCGCTGTTTGAGGGAAAGGTCACCCCTTTGTGGGTGGGGTCACCTTTGTTTGTTGGTCTGTACTTGACTTAGGAAAAAACAACTATGGAAAAGGGAGAAAACAACAAGCAAATGGCCAAGACTGGCTAATAAGCATTGGTTTTGCACAAAGAAAAATAGTTCAAGTAGCACAATCCTAAAATTAGTGTTAAGGTATGGTCAACACGGTCCTCTATCTATGGTAAACAAGGAAAATAAGTGAGTTCCCAATATACGCATGGTAGGTGGGGCACAACCGTGAAAACCAGCCCATCACAAGCGTTAGTCGAGAACTTCCAATGAGATACTGAAAGCTCGGACCAACTCTTCACATTTTGTCTAGTTATCACCCTAGCTTTGACGCTCCACCATACATGACATGACTGGATTGAGGTACAACTTTTGATCTCCCCCCTTTATATACCTCGCCAATAACACATGGTTGGGATTGTCCCTTGGGATGATGAAATCCCCAACCAGGTCCCACTAAGAAAAATAAAAAAGGGTATAAAAAGGACTTTAGTGCACTATGATTTCTCTTCACCCAGGATCGCCAAATGGCACAAGGGGATTGAATACATCAATAGTCCACTCACAAGCATGACAAATAGTTAATTGACTCTCTAATTAGAGCTATGTGCCTAGTTAAGATGAAAATAATAAGCAAAACTCTAACCAAAGAAAGTATGTGTTCTCCCTGTGCAACAAGTATGTTAGTAGTTTTTGCTTCTTATCTTCTAGAACCATTAAATAGCTACACAAGCATTAGAAAAAATAACACACTCACAAAAAAAACACATTAGAGGGTCAGTAAAAAAGAAAACAACAATTACTGAACTCTGGAAATACAATTTTAGCTCTCTATTTTACCTGATTTACCTTTGTTCAAGGTAGGGCCGCCTCTATGTTTTGGGCACAATCAACTCTTTGGGTGCAGTTGGCTCTTTGGGGAGGGTCGCCTATCTGTGGGCGGGGTTTCCCTTTGTGGGTGGGGTCACCTGTTTGTGGGTGGGGTCGCCCCTTTGTGGATGGAGTCGCCTTTGTATTTTGGGTAGGGCCGCCTTTGTGTATTTAAACCCACAAAATGTTAGAAAAATAGAAAATAGAAAATAAATATATGGGCAAGGTCGCCCTTGTTAGGGAAGGGTCACCCTTTTGTGTGTGGGGTCGCCCCTTTGTGGGCAGAGTCACCTCTGTATTCTAAGCAAGGCCACCTCTATGTTCCTAAACTTTAGAAATATCAAACAACAAAAAATGTAAAAAAGTACAGACCTGTTTGTGGGTCCCACCAGATGTGTCAGAAATGTGTGCAATTTTTTTTCTACTTTTAAGAATGAAAAATAAATGGAAATGCAACAAGAAAAATACACATACAAACACTCAATGATTAGCCATAAGTTGAATCTAAACAAACAACAAAAGCAAATGGAAAGTTATATCTTGCTTGCTTAGATTGACGAGTTGGTTTGCCCTTTGATGGTGCTTGGATTTATGCTCCTTGATGGCATATGCATGCAATAACGGAGGTGGGGTAGTGATTGAAGATGGTAGGTGAGTGCAACAATGGCTTCAAAATGGTTGTGAATACTAAATGGCTTGAATGCAAAATGGCTTGAATGTTAGAGAGCTGCAAATGCTTGTCTAACCTTATCTCTAGCCTCTTTAACTTGAGGCCAAGCCTCTCAATTTAAAGAAGGACGAATGATTGAGATTAAGCCATCATGGACAAGATGGAGGGCTATGGTGAGTTGAGGACTCAAAAGCCCTCACATCTTACCATGTGGAAGGTGAGATGGAAAGAGTACAAGTGACATGGAAAAGGACATGTGAGGTGGAGGTACTTGCAAGTACCTTGGGATTGGAGAGGATTTCCTTAAACAAGAAGTCCTTGTCCCCATGTGGGGCTAATGGTGACAAGTGAAGAATTTTAAAAAGTCCTCTCTTGTCACCATGGGGATGAGAGAAGTTGTTGGAGAAATAAATATGAATTTTCAATTCACATAATTGGAAGTACCCAGTGGATAAAACAAGGTCTTCCTAAAGGAGGTCCTTGTCCCATGTGCCTGATGTGACCTATGAGAGGTTATGGGGAAGAAAAATGCATGGGAGGAATAAATAGAATTTAAAATTCCATTGGGAAGGGCATGGGGATTGTAAATGGAATTAAAAATTCCATTAAGGGTGTTGGGATAATAAAATAGAATTAAAAATTCCATTGGGATGTGACAAGAGTTGACTAAAGGACTGATTAGATTAGATAATGAAGGATTAGAAGAGAGTTAGGTGGCTAACAATGATTAGGAGCCAACTTGCAAAAGTTGGAGGATGCGACACATCCTAATCATGGATTAATGATGGGATTAGGAGATGAATTAGAATAAAGTGTGGATGGGACATAAAGGGAATTACATAAGTGGGTTATTTATTTAATTCCTTAGAAGAAAGGGATAAAGGGTAAGGTATTTAATCATTTAACTAAATACCTTAAGGATTTAAAAGATTTTAGGAGTATTAATCAAATAATGGCAATATTATTTAATTAATGTGGATAAAAAGATATTTAGATGAAAAGGGAAAATTTGACCAAATATAAGTGGTAAAATTTAGATGTCTACACTTATTACACTTAATATACACCTTATCATTGTAATAACTCATTTTTTGAGGCTGAAATAAATAATAACTATAAACATGCATCTAACTTCAAATACATATATATCGATGTACATTTTGTTTTGCAAGAACATATGTAGGCATTCCATGTTTAATATTACACTTAATATAGAACCTACCATACATACAAATTTTATGAGCATCTAATCTCACAAACATACATATGAAACACATCAAAAGTAGGCCTGCTCTCCACCCTACGATATTGGGTCATGGAGCATCATGGGCTCTCACCAAACCCTAGAGAAAGAACATACATTGTCCAACACTACAATCGACGATGAAACCAATTTTTCTTATTACACTCGTGTCACCAAAAAGTGAGGACTTTGTCACTTTCTACTCATTTGGGCGTTTGCCTATGGACTTTGGACCATTTTCAACCTCTTTTTACCTCTTTCCAAGCCTTTTGACAAAGTGTTTTAAAGTGTTGTAAAACATTTTCATGCTCTCCTCATCTTTTCATCACTTAATCAACCCTTAATGATCCCCTTATCCACATAAAATTCCTATCTTAGTGAGTTTTATTGAGACAATCCCGAAGAACATAAATAATAACATTTTAATTACCAAAAATCTCTTAAAAATGCCCAGGTGGACTAGGTCGCCACCTTGGGCAACCTAGTCTTATGTGGCTTAAAATAATATTTTAAGTTAATTTGGGATTTAGGTCTCTAAAATCTTAAGGTCAGTTCTAGTATGAAGTTATTTTGGGCAAGTTAGGGCATAACTCATATAAATAACCTTCAAAACCCTAATTTATCACTATGCATCATTCATTTTTCTTCTCCACCTCTCTCAATCTCTCCTCCTCTCAAGCCAACTAGGATTTCATCTTCTAAGTCAACAAGACACTTCTGAAGCATTCAAGGGTTGGTTGATGCAACAACACAAGATCAATCATCAAAGGAAAGGTAAAATCCATTGTTCAATGCTTCATCTCATTATTTACTTCATTTATATTTCATTTGGTTTGATTACTGAAAAGGGGTTTGACTAAGGCAAACCCCTAATCTCTAACCCTAACCCTTGTCTCTTCTCTGCATGTGTGATTTGCAGGTTTTTGTATGAAAGTTTGTGAAGAAAAAAGGTGTTAGGAAGGTGCCATCAACTCATCAAAAACATCCAAGTCAACCAAACCCTAGTTCAAGCTTGGAGGCCTATTTATGCCCGTTTTCAGCAGAATCTGAACAAGATATCTGTTGGGATCCAGAGTGCAGACCGAGGACTCCAATATCTTCTTTCAGGTTCCCAAAAACCTAAAAGAGGACTTAGAGGTCACCCATAATGGCGACCTAATCCCTCTGAACTTGTGTTTTGGGGATTTGCACATTTTTGAGCACACATTTAGTAGAAACTTGTTTTGGCAAAGTTTCTCGACAAGAGGACTAGGTTGCCCAACTTGGTGGGAATGTTCCTACAAAGATTTTAGACATTTTCTAGTGGATTTAGGGACCCTTCATCTACAACATCTCATTCCTAGGTGCACAAGTCTTGAACCTTCCATTTACTTTCTGTATTGTATATATTTAGATCATTTAGATTAGCTTGTATTAGTTTACTTTCGCTTCATTTACATTTCATAGATTAGATTAATATCATTTTACTTTCAGTTCTAGTGTCACAACACACACACACACACACAAACCTAATACAAACCCCCCTTCCTCTTTGAATGAACACCCAAAAAAACCAAAACCATTAGGTGAAAGAGAGCCATTCTTCCAAAAGATAGCTTCTAGGGTGAAAAACCCTAGAGGCTCATTAGCAGAATCCTCTTTCCCTTCTTTGTGTTCTTGATTTTGGTGGTTCATTTTGGTGAACCTGACATTCCTATACCTTCCTTTTCTAGTTTGGACCTCTTCCTCCTCCTAGGATTGCATTTCATTGGATTAGGCATTGTTAAAATTGCATTCTAGGGCTTTTCAAATTTGTATTAGTGTGCATGTAGGTTGCATTTTTGCACTTAAATAATTACAAACTGTATGAAATTCTACATTTTCATTTTAGGTCTAAACTGTACAACACAAAAAACCACCTATCCCACTCCAAACCTCTTGAAAAATCTTTAAAAAATCACTAGGAGGACTAGGTCGCCATCTTGGGAGACCTAGCTAGAACTACCCTTTACAGAGTTGAAAACTCAATTTTTAAGCCTATGTTTTGTGCCATTACCTATCTATATCATTTGGTTGAGTTTTTGTAACATGCATTTCATTAAAATTAGCCTAAATTAGCTCATTCCAGGGCATGTTCAGGATCATCATGGAAAAAATAGGCCCTTAAGTGGCAATAAAATTCAGAAAAATCAGAGTTAGGTAACTTGACGTAAATTTTTGAATAAGTTAACTATATTATTTCAAAAATATGTAGCAATAGAATCTGTTGCAAATTGAATGTAGTTTCTAAACTAATATGTTTATTTTTATTTTTAAAAAATCTTTTTGGTGAAAATTTGAAATTTCAATGGAGTAGTAGTTAAATTTCAGGGAAAAAATATGAAGTAGTTGTCTGTTTGACCACCCTAACCATAATAAAAAGATAATATTTTTTTATAAGATTTTAGATATAAGTAGAAAACTCATGTCCTGATGTGACGCATATTTTTTTATAATTTTTTTCCAAGTAAATAATTAATTATGAATTTTTTATTACAACTTTTAAAAAATATAAAAACTCGTACATCTGACCACCTTAACTTGGTCAAAACTTCATGAAATTCAATTCTTTTTTTTTTAATCCTATAGTATGTGAAGCATAGAATGTGACGCATGTTTCAGATTCAAAAACTATGATAATCTTTGAAAGCTATAGATGTTGTTCAATCAGCCAATCAATGGGGACTTTAGTCATAATTCAAATAGAAAATGAATAATAATTATTTATTAAATTCAAAGTAAAGCATAATTTATATTGGTGGAAAGATAAGAATCTCCTATAAAAACCCTTTTCGTTTCATCAATTTTTGGTAAAAAAAAGTCATCAGCCACATGGGCCATCATATCACTTACATATCGCCACTTTTTGGCCCATCATGGTCCTGCACATACCCTTCATGCATTGTTTAGTTTCAGTTTTGTATATAATAGATTTATTTTTCAGACTGTTACATAGTGTAATCAGAAAATTACCTTGTTTTTTGTCTGAAAATTGTATTTCAACATTTTAGTTTAGATAATTTTATTGTATTCTCTTCCCTCTCTCTTCAATACAATGATTTCTTTTAAAATATGTGGCTTTGTTTTGGTTTCAAATGGATTGCACAAATGTAATATTCCTTCCTTATGAGTTCAATGCAGACTATAATAAATAATTCATTAGAGAACATGTTCATAACCAAAACATTGGCGTTATTCTTAACATTGCATTACCCCTTGATGAGGACATTTGTGTTGACAATCATAACAATCATACTTGTACTTCTCCATATACCTCTCCTATTTGTGAAAAATGTGTCTTGGTGCAGGAAGTTACAATTGTTGAGGGTCTTTATTGTCCCTCTTCTCATCCCCCTTTGCCAAACATTAAACAACAAAAATTTCTTGACCTCACCTTACCTAGTCTCCCTAATCATGACCCTTAAACTTTCTCATCTCCTAGCATCCCTCCTCAATGCAAAAAGGATAGTTCGGTGTTAGAAGATACCCCTAGTACGATTCATAAAACTATTGACGCTCCCTTTCCTAATGCTCCTCCCCTTTGGGGTAATCTATTTGACACTCATAGTGGATCTTCTCTTAATACCTTCCTCCCTTTTGATGAAGCATGTGATGCACCTCTTCCATGATCTCCTACTAGGGTAGATGGTATGGAACAAGAGAATGAGACCATAGACAATCAAATAGACTCCCCTCTTACCCATCCCACCCTTCCCTCTCCCATCATTGATCATTCCCCTACTAGTGATGACGTTATTTTAGAAGAACCACTCCTTGAATGTCAAGAACATGAAGCTTGTAGTTCTTCTAAACTCTCTCCTCCTAGGGTGGATATCATGATGCGAGCCAAGGATAATATTGAATCTCCTTCCCAAGGGGATGTTAATATTATCCAACCTCTACTCATCCTTTCTCCACCTTCTCAACTTGAATTCATTCTCTCCCCACCTAAGCCTAATGTGTTGCAACAATTAAGTCCTAATACCATTGCTTGTACACATCACACCCGAAACAGCCCACATTTTCAACCATGAACCTCAAAACCTTTACCTCCATCCCCTCTTATTCTTCCTGCTGTCCCTCACTTCAATTCCTTCCTTAGGGAGTATGACCTTGTTGACCAATTAAGGAATAATCCCGCTAAAATATCTTTATGGGACCTTATCCAAGCCTCCCCTCACTATCACAACATGATGTAGGGTGCATTAAAAAAAATTCCTATCCCTTCCAATGCACAAACAAATGACATTAAAGCTATGATCCAAGGCTTAAATGCTAACATCATTTTCCACCAAAGTGAGCTCCCTCCTTTGGAAGTGAAAAACAAAGTTGAATCCTTGATGATCATATCTCAATACAAAATCATAGGGATCAAGCGAACCCTTGTTGATAATGACTCCATTTTCAATGTGTGTATTGTTAATCTCTTGGATATGCTCCATATTGAAAGATCAACAATCCAACCTTCTTGCATGTCCCTCACTGGATTTGATAGTATTAAGCAAAAGCCTCTTGGTGTGATCAATTTACCTCTTATAGTTGGAGTGGCCACCTTAGACAGATTGATCCATGTTATGCCTAATGATGTTTCAACTAGCCTCATTTTGGGCAGACCATGGATTCATGCAATGAATGGTGTGCCTTCCACACTTCATCGAAATATGAAGTACATCTACAACAAAAAAATGTACATAATTGACGCTGATCCCGAACCTTACAGTGTCTTACACCTTGAGAAAAAAAAAATCCAAACCCTTCACCACTACACCTAACAAACTGTGGAACCTTTACAACCAAAGTCCTTAGATGATGTTTTGGGTTCCTTAGACTTCACCCCTCCCCTCAAGGGAGAATTCAAGACCAACACCAAAGAGTCTCTAAAGGGTAATGTAGTCTTGTTAACACAAGACTCAATTGATCCTTCAAAATAATCTCCCTAAACTCCTCTAGCCACCAGTGCAAACAATGACCCTTCATCCAATCCAAAGAAGCTAAAAAATCTCTATGGAAAAGGTTATGAGATCATGAAGCAGATTGGAAATAGTGGAAATGGTTGTTGTGCTAACAAACAAGGAATCTGTAACCCTATAGAGCCTAACATACAATCCACACATCATGGTCTTGGATTTTCCCCTTTCATCGAGATCATCAAACGTTCCCCTCAAACCAACCCTATCTCACACCACCATTCTAACCCAACCATTGTGAGTGATACTTTGACACTAAAAAAGGACTCTTTTCTTTACACCAATTCCATCCCGCACCCTCCTCTAGATTCAGATGTTACACACTCCTCTCAAAGAGTGTATAATATCTCACAATCTATAGAGCCTTGTGAAGGTATGACATTCTATACTAAGCAAGATCCTTCCTTGTTGCCAACCCAAAGATCACCTTCTCCCCTTGATCAAGAGGGAATATGGTCTAGATTCCTCCAAGATCACTTGATATCTTTTCTTCCTCGCGCTTGAAAGAAATATTCCCATAAAAATTCCTTTCTTGCTTACCACCACATTCATAATTATCACACCAATGCGTGTAAGGCCTTGAGTCATAGCATCCATCATATTAGGGCTTGTGGTTTTATTTCTTATGTGGGGACACCTTCTTTCTCTAATTGATACTGAAATTCACTCTCCCTTGTCTTCTCTCAATCCCTTTTAGCTAACTCTTGTCGTACACTAAGTGGGGGCAAGAGGTTAGTTAGCCTTTCTCCCCTCGTATGTCACTTTTCGTTGTCTCTTTTGACTTGTCATTAAAATTTCATGAACATCTAAGAGCAAGCTTGGGATGTGGATGGAATGTCTTAAGATTGACTCGCATGTGACATACACCCCTCTTCATGACGTAACTTTTCAGATCCATATGAATCAGCATAGGGGTTTCTGAACAAGCTCTCATGTCTTCTCCCTTTCCTCTTCTACTTTAAAGTAATTGTTCATAGTACGGTGATTCAAAATTCCTTTAAAGTGGGGGCATACATCACCACTCAAACTTCACTATGCTATTTTCTTTTTCTAGTGATCCCTCTTGAAAACATTACACACAATGTTGTTTAGGATTGAGACATCTGCATTTTTCCTCTTTTGCATACAAGATGAGTTTATTTTCACCTCCCCTCTCTTGGTAACATTATGTATAATGTTTCCTAGGTTGAGACATCACATGAAAAAAGGAAAAATCCCTTTGAACACATCATTTACAAACATCACTTTCTTTTGTGGTACCCTATCAAAGTTACCATGAGGCATAACTTTGGTATGGTTAAGGGAGAAGCCCAACAAGCGGCATGAATTTCCCCATAGCCACCCTTTTGAGTACATACCAACCATGTGTATGTTTCTCACCTTTTGGGAATTCTCATCCCATAGACAACCTAATGTTTTGTGGCCCCAGAGTGAGCACATATTTTTATCATTCTCTTCACACTAAACCTTGTTGTCGCATGATCATGTGTCTCGCCTTGTTGTAATGCATTCACCCTTGAATATCTTTTGAATCAATGTCAAGTTCACTTGGAATCTTGAATCCTTGGGGGCTTGACCACCTCCCCCTTCTTCTTTCTCATTCCTCACCATCTCCATTGGGCTACTTTAGTGTGAGTCTGAAGCAAGTTCATCCTCTCACTAAAGTGGGGGCTAAATGTGTCACCAAAAAGTGAGGAATTTGTCACTTTTCACTCATTTGGACCATTTTCAACCTCTTTTTACCTCTTTCCAAGTTTTTTGACAAAGTGTTGTAAATTGTTGTAAAACATTTTCATGCTCTCCTAGGCTTGTCATAACTTAATCAACCCTTAATGATCCCATAATACACATACAAATCCTATCTTAGTTTGTTTTATTGAGACAACCCCGAAGAACATAAATAATAATTATTTAATTACCAAAAATCACTTAAAAATTCCCAAGTCGACTATGTTGCCACCTTGGGCAACCTAGTCCTATGTGGCTTAAAATAACATTTTATGTTAATATCTTTCAGGATTTAGGTCTGTAAAACCCTAAGGTTGGTCAATATGAAGTTATTTCAAGCAAGTTAGGGCATAACTTGTATAAATAACCTCTGAAACCCTAATTTCTCATTATGCATCATTCATTTTTCTTCTCCACCTATCTCAATCTCTCCTTCTCTCAAGACAACTAGGGTTTCATATTCTAATTCAACAAGACACCATTTCTAGAGAATTCAAGGGTTGATTGCTACAACAACACAAGATCAATCATCAAAGGCAAGGTAAACTCTATTGTTTTATGCTTCTTCTCATTCTTTACATCATGTCTATTTCATTTGGTTTGATTACTCAAAAGGGGTTTGACTAAGGCAAACCCCTAATCTCTAACCCTAACCCTTGTCTCTTATTTGCATGTGTGATTTGCAGGTTTTTGTATGCAGTTTTGTGAAGAAGAAAGGTGTTAGAAAGGTTCCATCAACTCATCAAAAACATCCAAGTCAACTAGACCCTAGTTCAAGCTTGGAGGCCTCTTTCTACCCATTTTCAACAAAATCTAAACAAGATATTTGTTGGGATCCAAAGTGCAGAGTGAGGACTCTAATATCATCTTTCAGGTTCTCAAAAACCTAGAAGAGGACTAGGTCACCCATAATGGTGACCTAGTCCCTATGAACTTGTTCTTTGGGGATTTTCACATTTTTGAGCACCCATTTGGTAGAAACCTATTTTGGCAAAGTTTCCTGACAAGAGGAATAGGTCACCCAACTTGGTGGGAATGTCCCTGTGAAGATTTTAGACATTTTCTAGTGGATTCAGGGGCCCTTCATCTGCAACATCTTATTCCCAGGTGCACAAGTCTTGAACCTTCCATTTACTTTATGTATTGTATATATTTAGATCATTTAGATTAGCTTGTATTAGTTTACTTTCACTTGCTTTATAGTTCATAGATTCTAAGATTAATATCATTTTAATTTTAGTTTCTAGTGTCACAACATACACACACACAAACCCAATACAAGCCCCCTTCCTCTTTGAATGAAGACCTGGAAACACCAAAACCATTAGGTGAAAGAGAGCCATTCTTCCAAACGATATCTTCTAGGGTGAAAAACTCTAGAGGCTCATTGTGGGAATCCTCTTTCCCTTCTTTGTGTTCTTGATTCTGGTGGTTCAACACCCAATACAGAGCTTATCATTCCAACAGTTCCTTGTTTGAGGTTGAAAGGAATAATAGACAAGTCATGGCAACCGACATCATGCATTGGATGCATATGTAGGGATTTGTTGCTTGGGAAAATAAAACCATATGTAAAAAAAAAAAATTGCACGTGCATAAATTCCTTTTTCAACAGTGCCTTATGGAGAACAACCAAAGAACACATATATTCATATGTATATGTAAATATATCCATGCATATGTAGTGCATTTTTATGGAGACTAGATAATGAATGGAAGGTACGATGCACTCTTTAAAGGAGAGTGTAACGTTGTTGCTACTTATGGTTATGTGTTGTGCCTTCCTTCATTCCAGCCTCCATCTAAAAGAACTTCACTTCTTCGATTTCACATTCATATATACATATACATATACATAAGCATATATTATGATGATGAAAATAAATTTCTTGTAAACACAAACTTAAAGAGCCACAGTGCAGCTAAATAGTAGATAAAAAATATAAAATGAAACACAAAAAAATAAGGCCTTCTATCCACCCTACCATATTGGGTCATGGAGCCCCATGGGCTCTCACCAAACCCTTGACCAAGAACATACATGGTCCACCACTTGGATCAATGGTGAAATTAATCTTTCTTATTACACTTAACATACAATATCTCATTCTAACAACTTCTTTTTGAGGCTGAAAGAAATAATAACTAAAACGGTGCATCTAACTTCAAACAACTATATATCGGCAAAATTTTTGTTTTTCAAGAACATATCTAGGCATTGCATCCATTGGATTAATTTATAGGAAACTATTGCGCTGATATATATTGCTGAAGAACCTGGTTCAACTAAAGAACCCAGTTCAACTGAAGAAATTGTTGTAACACCCTATTTAGATACCAATAGAATTTTAGGTGTGTTTATGGTTGTCATTTTATTGGTGATGTATATTTTCTATATGTGTTTTGGCTTAGGTTCTTATCTCTAAAATTCTATTGGTATGTAAACAAGGTGTAACAACAATTTACTCACTTGAATTGGGTTCTTCAGTTGAACTGGGCTCTCCAACAATATGCATAGATTCACCTTTGTCTTTTTCTAGTTACTCTAGAATACATGCCAACAAATACAGACCGACACCATGCATTGGATGCATATGTAGGAATTTGGTACTTGGCAATATACACACTAAAAAGGTATGTGTAGAAATTTATGTACGTGTAATTAGATGTAGACAATATGCATATATAGATGAATAGAAACTTATAGATATACATATATACTGATACATGTGTTGAGCAGGGCGATCAAACTTCAACCTTCAAAGAAAATTGCAATCCTGGCTCACAGCTTTTATAGCAGGTAAATCCATAGAAGAACACCCAACAATGCCTTATTGAAAATTGTGAAGACTTTCACTACCTCTTTTGATGTTTTAAATGGAAGGTGTTATTACAACCATCACCACTACACAAGAATCATACAACAGTTAATGTAGATGCTAGGAGGTCGAGATTATGTGAAGGTGCAAATCCAAGAATCCATTGTGAAGTTTCTATGAAGTTGGTTGTAAGTTACTTTGTGTTTTATTCATGGGGCAATGATTCCAAAAGAAATATAAAAGTATTGGTAATGACACTATTGATTAGAGTGATAAAAAATGTATGTCCCGTATGTACAAATATGTATGTATGTCATAGTAGATGCAAATAATAGGGATTCCATAAGACATTTTTTATTGTTGGTATCTATCTTAAGGTATAGTACTTCAGTTTCTATAAGAGACTATTGAAAAGGCTATATTGTTTCATTTTCGATAAGCTATTATTCAAAAAAGACTTTATTTTGCATAGGTTTGTTACCATGATTTTTTTTTTAATGCTAGCATTGATCACAGTGATGAAAAATGTATTTTCCCTATGTCCAAATATGTATATATTTCATAGTAGATGCAAACAACATTGATACATAGTGATCCCTATGTTTATTTTGTTGAAACATTCTTGGAATGATAAGTTGTATTTTAAGTATTATATGGAACATTGATGCCACCATTGATCCAACTTTAGGAAATCACATGTTGCAACAATATACTTTACACTCGGCCAACACAAGAATATTAAAACTGCAGATATCAAATGACAAAATTTTGGAAACCTCCAAGTTTTTGGTTTTCAACTATTGTGTGAACTTTGGCCAGAATTTTTGTTAGCCTTCCCGATTTTTAAGCCTTTCGGCACCTGATTTCCTATCAGGAAAAAGGTGGCAGATATATATTTTTAAATTAAAAGCATTTGGCATGTCGATAAAGAAGGCCAACAAAACTAAATTCCGGTTGGCATCAACATTAGTTGTTGTATTGTTCCTCTGTCGTGACAATGTTTGCAAAGTAATAAAATAGTCTATGTCCTCTTTGAAGGATAGTTATTATTTGTCTAAACCTCATTAAGGATTTGTTACAATGGGAGGCTATATATTAAGTTTCAGATGAAATATTGATGAAATCCTTATTGAGGCCTAGACAAATAACAACTATCCTTGAAGCCATACAAAAATAGTCAAAAAAACCATATCGTGAAGAACATGAACTATTTTATCACTTTCCAACCATTCCCACTAGGTAGAAACCATAGATCAGATAATTTATTAGAGGCCATGGAACAAAAATCAACATAAAGAAATGTCTGTATGGAAAATAGCATAAACTATTTTATTACTCTGAAAAATAAGAAGAATTTCAATAAATGCAATATGCTGCTCTCAAATAGGAGAACTACAACCATCAATCTAAATATATGTATCCATTCTTTTGTCAATGGTTGCAACAATTTTTGATGAATGGACACAGGGCCAAGCCATGCAAAGCAGCAATATTTTTTTGTGGAGAAGTTTAAGTATATGCCTAAAAAACATCTTAATTATCTTATGAAAAAATTAATCATAGGAAGGAGTATATATGAATGTTGTTTGCATATGATTTCACATACATACATATCTTCACATAGGGATAAATATTGTTCATCTCTAATTTCACAAACATACATATTTGCACATAGGGAAAGTAAAATGAACAACAAAAAAGGAAGGCCTACTCTCCACCCTACCTTATTGGGTCATGGAGCCCCATAGGCTCTTGCCAAACCCCCAAGAAAGAACATACATTTTCCACCACTGTGATGAATGGTGAAACTAATATTCCTTATTACACTTAATATAAAGCCTATTATTGTAAGGATGCCTATTTGAGGATGAAACAAATAACAACTATCTTCCCAAAACAATAAACATGCGGAGTAGTATATATGAATGTTGTCTACATCTAATTTCACATACATACATATCTACACAATTAGAAAAGAAGAAAGGAACACTATAAAAGAGACACATACCTTTTTGTGTGTATATATTTCCAAGCAAAAGATCCTACATATACATCCAATGTGTGCAATACATATATTTGGAGGTGCAAAACAAAATCTACATCGATATATATGTATCCAAAGTTAAATGCACATATATACACATTGTTGATTGTTGTTGAACAACTCCAAAAATATTATTTCATTTACGATTTCCATGTAGTGGTAATAGGTGGAAAGCAATAAAAGAGTATACATATGCACTTACAAACAAAAATCTATACAAATATATATGCATCTAAAGTTATGTGTAGACAACACACATATATATCCATAGGTGGACTTCAAACATATGAATGTTGTATGCATCTAATGTCATAAACACATAGATCTGTACATAAGAAATATAAAATAAAACACAACAAAATGAGGCCTTCTCTCCACCCTACCATATTGGGTCATGGAGCCTCATGGGCTCTCACCAAACCCTCGAACAAGAATATACATCATCCACCACTTTGATCAATGGTGAAATGAATGTTCCTTATTACACTTACTATACAACCTATCATTCTAACAACTTTTTTGAGGATGAAAGAAATAATAACTGAAAAGCTGTATTTAACTTTAGATTCCTCAAACAATAATTATGGCGAGCATTATATATATATTTTTTTTACATCTAATTTCACATACATACATATTTGCACACAACAAAAGAGACACATACCTTTTGTGTTTGTATATTTCCAAGCAACAGACTCCTACATATGCATCCAACTTATGCAATACATATATATGCAGCTAGAAAACAAAAGCTACACCAATATATATCTGAAGTTTGATGCACATATATACGCATTGTTGATTGTTGTTACATAGCTTTGAACATATTATTTCATTTATGGTTTCCATGTAGTGGAAATAGCTACAAAGCAATAAAGTAGTCCACATATACAGACATAATTATCAATCAAACAATCCACATATATAGACACAATAATATTTAGCATTCTAAAGCTACCAAAGCAATTAAACAATTTAAGTTATTTACAAAAAGGCATTATTGACTATTGTTCTATAGCTTCAGGTTATAGCCAAAGATAGAGAACAACAGTCAACAATCCCCTGTAGAAAACAACATAAGCTGTATAGTGTTGCAACCATCACCACAAAAAAAAATCCTTAAATGAAACAATGATGGTTTCAACAAATACCTCCTAGAAAATTATTTTTTCAATAAAACCTATTAATAGATGGAAGAAAAAATATAGATAAGTTTAAATCTAGATACATATGTTTGTTGCATGAGCAGAGGAAATAAACATCATTTGGTACCACTTGTGATGGAAACATTACTTCATGTATGGGCTACATATATTGGAAATGGTTGCAATAATATGTTGCATTCAAAACTTAGCATAGTAATTGAGCAGTTTATGTTATTTTCAAAAGGCATTGTTCAGTGTAGAGTTGGAGCTTGATCTGCACAACATACATAGTTATCAACACCTATACTTTTCAATGCATGTACGTATATGTGTGTGTGTGTGTGTGTGTGTGTGTGTGTGTGTGTGTGCATGTGTGCATGTGTAATTTTAAATGCAATTACATGTATCAACAAAAATAAATGTAGATATATGTTTTTGTAGGTAGAATCAAGCTAAATAACAAAATTATTGTGCAGTAAATAGACCACAATCATGATTGAACATCACATAGGAAAGATTATAAAAAAAATTAAGTTATATGAAATTTTAATAAAATGAAAGACACATAAATAGCTACACATAGGCTACTCCCAAATGGCTAGCAAACAAAAAGGTGAAGGACACATAAATAGCTCAAATATAAATAAGTCAGACTATACAATACAAGCACAGCTAATTCAAGTAAAGCATTTGTGTAGCTCGCTAGATGCACATGGAAAAGAGCCAATACAAGTCTCAACAACAAAAAGGAAACAAGGAACAAACTTACAGGATTGGCACTCGAGGGTTGTCCAGTAGCCTTAGGAGAGCTAGAGTCCACCAACATTGCTAGGGCTGCTCTTTAAAAAGATGAGAGCTGCAACGTTGGTGGTTGGTTATGAGCTCTATGCAAGAAAAACACAAGGGTCGAAGGTTCAATTAAAGCAACAAAGGCTAAAAAGCTCTATTCCCAATTTTTATTTCAATTTTTTTATCTTTTAAATTTTCTATGGAGACATTAACAATATGAGTGAAAACAAATAATATAAAAAATCCACATCTCGAAAACTCTTCATAAACCATTTCAAAAATAGTCTATGTTCTTGTAAAACAACCAACCATGAACATACATTATCCATCATTGCATTCAATGATGTGATCAATGTTCCATATAACAATCAAAACATAGCTTATTATTCCAAGAATGTCCCAACAAAATAAACATAGGGGTCAGTATGTATCAATGTTGTTTGCATCTACTATGACATACATACATATCTGCACATAGGGGAAATACATTTTCCATCACTGCAATCAATGGTGGCATAAATATTCTATATAACACTTAAAATATAGATTATCATTCTAAGAATGTCTCAATGTGTATCGATATTGTTTTTATCTAGTATGAAATACATACATATCTGCACATAGGAGAAATGAAGTGAAACACAACAAAACAACGCATTGTTCATAACTACGATCAATGGTGACATCAATGTATCATATAACATTTAAAATACAACCTATCATTCCCTATGTGTAGATATGTATGTATCTATTACTTTGTGGTGATGGCTAGAACACGATAAAATAGTTAATGTTTATACAACCTTTATTGTTTTACTTAAGGTGTTGTTTATTATTCTCTAGCTTTGGCTATTTTGTTTCATTATTGATAAGGTACTGGCGGGGAGAAGAATTTGTCCATATGCATAGGTTAGTCACTCCGGATTCTTCTCTTTTGTGTGTTTTTTCCATCTGGGTAATTTTTAAAACCAATATTGTTTCATTTATGGATTGCATTTTGTGGGGAGTTACTGTGATTTCTTGTGTTTTTGTCCAGTTTTTCCATCTGGGTCTTTGTTGAAACCAATATTGTCTGATTCATGGCTTTTGTTTTTTTGCTATGGTGCAATGCAATAAAATATTTAAGATTATATAGTTTATGTTGATTTTCATAAGACATTGTTGATTGTTGAGCTCTAGGTTAGGCTATATTGTTTCATTTTTGATAAGGTGATGTTGAGAATGCTATATTGTTTCAATTTTCGATAACGTGCTATTGAGAAAAGACTATATTATTTGTTAATATGAATATTGTTTGATTTATATCTTCCATGTATTGCTTTTGCAACCATCACCCCATGCAAACAGAAAAAACTACCTTCCAACTACCTTCACAGAAGCTTGACAACGGGTAATCGAACTTGCACCTTCACAATAGTTCGCCATTGTGGAATCAACATTAATTGTTGTATGGATTTCATGTAGTGGCGATAGGTATACAATAGCTTGCCATTATGGAATGAACATTAATTGTTGTATGGTTTCTATGTAGAGACGATGGTTTTAATAACACCTACCATTTTAAACCCCAAAAAAATAGCAAAATTTTGCACAATTTCCAATAAGGCATTGTTGGGTGTTGTTCTGTGGCTTTGCCTACTATCAAAGTTGTGAGCCAAAACAACCATCTTTTGTAAAGGTAAAATTTTGATCACACAATTCAACACATGTATTAGTATTTGTAGTTGTTCTTATATATACTTGTGGACATATTTTTTTGCATGTATACATAGATATATATGCATATACATAAACATATATGTATGCAATTGAAATTTTTGAGTGCATACAACTTGTTCATTCAAACATGTGTATATATGTGTCTGTAATATATTTGTATGCATACATGCATCGAGGAGTAGTATCGCCAAAGCCACAGGCCAACAACCACCAATGCATTAGCGATAACAACATAAACTATTTTCATACTTTGCAACCATCGCCAGTGCACAAAAACCATACAATAGGGTGATCCCATAATAGTGGTTTCCAATTTTTGGCCAAACTGGACAATAAAATATTTTTTTCTAACTAAATCTTCACTTTTGGGCACGTATAGTGGTTAAACTGTGAGGAATTTGAAGATGATGCAAACTTGTGGTTTGTGACATTTTGTCTGTAGATTCTAAATTTTTTTTTTTTTCAATTTTTTTGGAATTATATTGCACTTATTTTTCCATCTCCTTTGAAAAATAGTTTTTTTTCAGCAAACAATATTTTTTAAGGAGTGACACTCATTGTATACAACATTGCCTTTTTTCCATGAAGGATAAAATTCCAATTCTTTCAAATTTAGATTTCTAATTCTGATATCTAGTGCTTCCAATTGGCCTCATAGTTTTTAATTGAATGATTTTTCCTTAATCAAGTTTCGGAGTCAAACCAATTACAATTTAAATGTAGGCGGACCATATACAATGTAACTTTTATTGTATTTATCGAAGTTCATTTTTTTTATGGATCAAGGACTTCAATATCTAGTGCACTCATATTCTTAATTTTTTTTTTTATAATCTTCTATCTTTCCACATGTCCAAAACAGAGAGTTTGATTTTTGGTGAAAAACCTATGTTTAATAAACTGAAAAAAGAATACATAATAAAACCAAAATATATTAAAATTATATTCATTGGATAGCTCGCTTCGAAGACTACCATCATCTAGTTGGGTTTTTGAAGTCTCCTTCATTTTCATCCTCAACCCGAGCTTCGAATCACAAAATTTTGGACTTTTTTGGTGCCTGAGGGGGAGGAGGGAAAATGGGAGTTTGACCGAGCCCCCAGGGGTTCACTCAAACCAGGGTTCATTCAAACCATAGGTCATTCCAACCGCCCCTTTCAAAACATGTTTTTTTTTTTTTTTTGGTAGGAATGGTGGGACCTTGTATTTAACTAGTTCGCTCAAACCAAGGTTCATTCAAACCCTTTTTTGGTTCACTCAAACCTATGGGTTCATTCAAACTCCAAAAACCTTTTTTTTATATAGGATCATTTTTTGCAAGTTTTCCTTCCTCACTCGAATTGTAAACTACTTTGTTGGGTTTACTCAATGTAATTAATGTTCATGACAACCACCATTTTAATTTTGATGGCCTTCTCTATTGGCTTTCCAAACTATATTAAGTGTAATAAGAAACATTGATTTCACCATTGGTGACAATGGTGGCCAATGTATCTTGTTACTTGGTTTGCGTTTGGTGGTAATTGTTGTGCATGGGTTTGTTATTGTGATTTTTTTATGTTTTGTGGGTTTTTCCATTTGGGTCGCTGTTGTTACCAATGTTGTTTGATTTATGGCCTTCGATTTGTGGTGATTGTTGCAATGTAATCAAATAGTTAAAGCTATATAGTTTACGTTGTTTTGCCTTCTTTTATCGTGTGCGATATAATTTTCCCTATGTGCAGATATGTATATTTTTGAAATTAGATGCAACCAACGTTCAATCCCTATGTTTCATGTATTAAATCTTTGAACCTTATCACCTTGGTATGCCAATTAAGTATCGTATGAAGCATGAAACATTATTTAGATAGGTAAACAAAACATTCACACTCAACAAGTTCTAGATTATCTATATTTTATATTCTCACATCCCATGTATGAGTATTTCCCCTTAAAAAATGATGAATTTATGGTTTGTGGGATTATGTCCAACTTGTATATCTTTATCAAAGACAAATAAAAAATAAAATGAGGCCATTTTGTCTTCGAAACTAAGAAATATTTTTTATTGATAACCATGGAAAGAAGATCATTCTTCATATACCAATAAATAGTGAAGGTATTGATGAATATTTTAAAATTGTTATTGTGTTGGAGATAGACATGACATGGGATCACATTTATTATTCGTTGGTTATTGATTGTGAATTTATCGTTGGATTATTGGCGCATAACCATGCTATTATATCTTAAAGTTCATAGAGATGCCTCAGTGAATAAGCCCATAGCACAACAAAGTTTTCAAAATAGTGGATTAGATGGGCATAACCACAAAACAAAATAATTCAAAACATGTTCAAACACATGCATTTAATTAGTTATATATTAAGACAATGGACAATAACTTATAATGTTTAACAAAAAAATATACACTTCTTTTCTTTTGTATTGTTTATGTCGCACTTATAGTTTTGTTTCACTTTTACTGTATCTTCCTCATTTTATTTTATGTTGTTTGGTTATATAGTTATGTCATCCTATTTAACACATGTATCAGTATTTATAGTTGTTAAATTACCTTCCAACAATCAGCACCACACAGAAAGCACAAATGAAATAATATTGGTTTCAACATTGCCTTATCAAAGATGAAACAATGTAGCCAAAGCCACAGAACAACAATTGACAATGCCTTGCAAATAACAACATAAAATATATAATAGGCACTATTTAATTGCATTTAAAAAATGATACAATATAGCCAAAGCTAGAGAATAATGGTCAATAATGCCTTATGGAAAACAACATAAACTATATAGCATTGCAACCATAACCACAAAATGGAAGCCATAAATGAAACAATAATGATTTCAACAACAACCTAGAAAATTCTTTATTGAATAGCGCCTTATCAGAAACAAACACATACACACATACACACACACACATACATATAAACATTCAAATAGTGAACACCAATTATGTAGATATAAGAGTATGTGGAAATCCAACCAAACAAGAAGAAAACAACCATATTGATTTAAAAAACTCAACATATCTATTATCACCCTATTTAACACATGTATTAGTATTTATAGTTGTAAAATTTCCTTCCAACCATCAACTCCACACAAAAAGAACAAATGAAACAATATTGGTTTCAACAACGCGTTATCAAAAATGAAAAAATGCAACCAAAGCCACAAAACAAAAGGTTGGCAATGCCTTGCAGATAACAACATGAACTCTATAATATTTTCTATTGTATTGTGAATCGAATATGAAACAATATAGCCAAACCCAGAGAATGGCGCTCAAATATGCCCTATGGAAAACAACACAAACTCTATAACATTAACTATTTTACTATGTTGCAAGCATTGACACAAAATAGAAGCCATAAATGAAACAATATAATTTTTATAGCACTTCAACCATCACCAAAAAATAGAAGCCTTAAACAAAACAATAATGGTTTAAACAACCTAGAAAATTCATTTTTGAACAACATCTTATCGGAAACAACCATATACACACATATACACCCACACATACATATAAAAATTCAAACTAGCAAACAACAATTATGGAGATATAAGAACATGTGACAATCAAACCAAGCAAGAAGAAAATAACTATATTGATATTAAAAACTAGACATATCTATATATAGATAAACGCAAGACCTCAAAGATACATGTAGAAAATTAATATATAGACATACACAATCACACCTTAAATGAAATAATAATGGTTTCAACAACAACCTAGGAAATTATTTTTTTCAACTGGACCTTATCGGAAAGGAAACAATACAACCAAAGCTATACACCAACAATCAACAATGCCTTATAAATAATAATGTAAACTCTATAACACTTATATTGTACTACGAATCCAATACGAAATAATATAGCCAAAGCTAGAGAACAACACTCCATAATTCCCTATAGAAAAAAACATAAACTCTATAACATTAACTATTTTACTGTGTTGTGACCATTGACACAAAATAGAAGCAATAAATTGAAATAATACAACCTAAGCTAGAGAACAACAATCAACAATGACTTATGCAAAAAAAAAGAACTACATAATATTAACTATTTTATTGCATTGCAACCATCACCACAAAATGGAAGCCATAAACAAAAAAATATTGGTATCAATAGTCACTCAGATGGGAAAACATGCAAAACACAAAAATTCAAAGCAACAAACCCATGCAAAACCATCATTGCAAAATTTGAACCATAAATCAAACAATATTGGTTTCAACAAACTATATAGTATTTTTTCAACAAAACCTTATCAAAAATGAAACAATATAGCCTAATCTAGAGAACAACAATCAACATTTCCTTATCGAAAACAACATAAATTGTATAACATTAACTATTTCATTTCATTGCAACCATCACCACAAAATGAAAACCCTAAATGAAACAATATAGCCTAAGCTACAGAACAACAATCAGTAATTCCTTATGGAAAACAACATAAAATGTATAACATTAACTATTTTATTGTGTTACAACCATCACTAGAAAATGGAAGCCATAAATGAAACAATATTGGTTTCAACAGTGACCTAGATGGAAAAACCCACAAAACATAAAAAGCTCATAGTAATAAACCAATTCAAAACCTTCACCACAAAATGTGAACCAATCAACAATACCTTACAGAAAACAAAATAAACTGTATAACATTAACTATTTTATTATGTTACAACCATCACCAAATAATGGAAGCCATAAATGAAACAATATTGGTTTCAATGGTGACCCAGATGGAAAAACCCGCAAAACAAAAAAATATCACAGTGACAAACTAATTCAAAACCTTCACAATAAAATGTGAACCATAAATGAAACAATATTGGTTTCAACAGTGACCCAGATGAGAAAACCCACAAAAAACACATGAATTCATAGTAACAAACTAATGCACAAACAAACAATATTGCCTTCCACCCATCACGACTACACAGAAACGATAAACAATATTGGTTTCAATAGTGACCTAGGTCAAAATACCACAAAAAACACACGAATTCACAATAACGAACCAATGTAAAAACAAACAATATTGCCTTCCACCCATCGTGACTACATTGAAACCATCAATGAAACAATACAACCTAAGGTACAGAACAACAATCAACAATTTCCTTTGGAAAATAACATAAATTGTTTTTGAAATACTCTAGAAAGGGTTTTTTCAATATGCACATATTCCTACACCTCTTCCTACACGTCTTCCCACTTCCTTTCTCTATGCTCCCTTCTTTCTCCACTGCCTACAAAAAATGGGCAAAGAATTATCACAACCGACACTTTTGCACTTCTTTTGCAACCATCGGCCCATGCAAAAAACACAAAATAACCTCCAAACACCTTCACAGAAATTCCCCAATAGATAATCACACTTGGACCTTCACAGAAGCTTGCCCTCCTAACTCACAACTCTGATACAAGTTAAAGCCACAAAATGACACCCAACAATTCCTTATCAAAAATAGTGCAGATATTCACAATGTTTTCTGAGGATTTAAAAGGCAGGTGTTACTTACAATTATTGCCACTACACAGAAACCATACAACAATTAATGTTGATGTCATCCACTATTTAATTTTTATTTCCTTCTCTATCGGTGTGCCAAAAAAATTTAATTAAAAAATCAAAAAATCTTTGCCACCTTTTTCCCAACTGACAGCCTGACACGAGAAACAATAAAAATCGAGAAGGCTAACAAGAATTCTAACCAAAGTTCACACAAATAGCCTATCGACTAATTATATTTATGAGAGTAATCCACCACATTAAAAAGAAATATGCAACTCCATGTAAGAGGAAGGAAAAATGGTACACCTAACAAATGTTATCTACTAAAATAGGAAAATATATGAGAATATTCCATATAATGTTCTACACTAACACCTCCTTTAAGCATAGCTTATGTGGGTATAAAGAAACTAGATCCCAACAACTAGGCTTAGGAGGGTAACCAAGTACAATGCAACCTCTCATAAAATTGAGAAAGGGATTAAATTGAAAAGAACTAGAAGGCTTTCCCTTGAAGAGGATGATGTTGTTGAAGTAGACCGCACCCCAATAAGATCTTGTAGATGAATGAACTTTCTCTCAATAAAAGGTTTCATGAAAATCTCAACAAACTTGCTCTAAATACTAGAAAAAGACTAAGTTGATGATTTGACTATTAATGAGATCTTGAAAGTAATGCACATAAATATCTATGTGTTCAATTTGGTGATGCTAGACTAGATTCTTGCATATTTTTATGGTTCTCTTGTTGTCACAATAGAGAATCCCTTGAAGAAAAATAGCTTTAGTAGCTACATTATAAATTCCTTCGAGTTTTCCTCTATGGATGATAAAGAAATAATATTTTGCTTCTTGATATATCAACTAATATGACCAAAAACATAGAAAGAAACTATAACTTGAAGTGGACTCATGATTTTGAATATTGTTAGCCCAATTTGAATCTATGAAGCTAACAAAGTCAACCTACACGTACCAACTTTCTAATGAATTCCAAAAGTGCAAGTACCCTAAATGTAGAAAAGGATCCTTTTAGCTACTTTCTAGTGCAACTCATTGTTAGGAATAAGGTGTCTCAACCTTGGATAATTCCTATTCTTATTATTTGTTTTGTAAAATGTATTTCTTTCAAATAATGTAATTAAGTGTGAGTGTACATGTCTAGTTTACATGTTGATGTGTCACTCCACTTAATGTGTCGGCATCTTGAATTGTGTGTAAGGAGATCATGGCTGAAACGGTTATGACGGATTCCTATGACACGTAAGAGCTATGTCTGGAAGATTCAATGACAGGTGAAGACATGTGGCAATTGATAAAGTTGAGTACTGTACACTCTTCCACGATAGTGGGGTTCGGGGCATCGCCCCGAAAAAATTTTTCGAGTTCCTATTTTCTCGGAGAATGGTAAAACCCTAATACAGTTATCTTCGGAAGTTGCCCTAAAAGGGAAGCGCATGATATAAGCGTTTTTTAGGGTTGCGAAGATTTGTGATGTGAGTGTATTGTTGGAACGTTTTTTCATGCTGCCGCATTTTGTCTTCAAGAGTTGGAAATCTCCTGAAAGAACTTGCATTGCAAGTGTGTTGTAACCGTTGTGTTGAAGATAATACATTGTGCAGGTTTTGGAGTGCTGGGGTTTTTTACCGAAAGGTTTTCCCCAGGGTAAATCATTGTGTCATTCTTCATTTTCTGTATGTATGGTATATTGCTGCAATATCTTTGTTAAGTAGATTAACGAATCTGAAATTGTAAGGGTTTAAAACGAATTTGCACCATACTTTCCTTAAGAGATTAGTGTAGGAAGCTGTTTCCGCACCTGAGTTTCCTTACACTCATGAGGCTCCTACATGAATCTCAAAATCATGACCACTGTACATGAAATGACATGTCCAGTGTGAGTCAAATAGAATACACTGCCAACAAGTTTTTGATATAAAGTAGCATCAACAAGTGGTGAGGTATAGTCAACATTTATTTTCTTACTTTTTTCCTTCACCATATCACAAAATAGTTTTGTGAAATAATATCTCCAAATATTCTCTATAGATTTCCCATGTACTTATTTGGCCAATAATGATATCAATGTGAAAAATTAAGAATTATAGTGATGTCATAAAATATTGGCATTGAGTGTTTGTTTCATCCTATTTTCTTAGAGTTTCTAAAGGATGGATGGGAATTGTTGGAGTTTTTTTTGTTTTTGTTTTTTTGGCCGGGTGGGGGTGGGGGGTTCATCATGCTCTTTATTAGGAAAAGGAGGCTTTTTGATAACTAAAATAAAAATATAACCAGTAAAACTACCTTAAGAAAAATATTTAATCTAAATCACTCAAAAAATGATATAAATTACCTCTTAAATGCTGAAGAATTTTGACGAGGCATTTATTTATTACAAAACATAATCATATTATTCCTCAATTATTTTTTTTCATCTATTGTTAAGGAAAAATGAAAATGTGATCACATTATTACTCAATAAATTTAACCATTACATTTCCCCTCTACTTTAAGCTGCATGTGAATCTTAAAATGGTCATGTATCTCAAAGTACATGAGTAGTCATAAACATTGAGGAACGTAAATTATAGAACATAAAAGAATGAATTTGAATTATCTTAGCTAAAACTAAACTTTGATCTTAAAAATGAAACAACGACATATAGTTTATTTATACTTGAAAATGTAGATTTATTTTTATCCTAGCTATACTTGGAATAAAATATTGTCACTATTGAGAAACACCTTTAGAAGCCTACCAAATAATATATAGATAAATATTTATTAATTTTTTAATAGATAAAAATGATTTTAAATATATTATCAATAGAGAGGGTATTATATTAATATATTTATTAAATATTATAAGGAAATTATTCAAGAGTTTGGAGGTTGGATCAAAGTAACATGAATATTGGAAAACTATAAATAAATTTATCTATATTTACTTTAGGATTTTATACAAATAAACAATCAAATATATTTTTTGATTTTTTTGTTTTTAATTTTGTTTTAAATATTACGCCAAGAAAATGTTAGAAAATAAAATCTTATGAATCAAAAGAATAAGATAATATTTTATCTTAAATTAGGGAGGTTTTAATCTAATAATAACAAAAATAGAATACAAATAAGTAATCCTAAAATTATTTAGGTAGGAGTGTGGATCCTCATAGGCTTCAATATATTGTCTATCAAGTGATGGATAACTAGGGAATGCAAGTTCATATACCAACAATGCACCTAATCCACTATGTAATGCTCAAAACTATATTTCTAATGTATTCAAGTTAAAAATCCTATTACGTAGATAAAAGATATGTTTTTGAGTGTAGGTAGGATTTTTACAAATTGAAAAGGAAAAGAGAAAGTAGTTTGGCCAACCTATTCAACCTCTATGAATGGGAAACCCAACCAAAAATTAAATTTAAACTAATTCGAATAAAATTAAAAATGTGTAGCAATCCAATTATATTCTAAAAAATATAAAAAATTGTACAAATGTACGATTGCTACAAAAATTCCTAATTTTTTTTTTCTAAAATACTTTCATGCACAAAAAATGTCATATTATATGTAATAAAAATTTAAAAGAATAAAACTTGAAATAGAGACCTACAAAGTAAAAAGATGCCAAAAACAAAACCTGCAAACACCAAAGTTAGGAAATGGGTTAGCATGTTCAGATAAAACTCACCAAAATATATGTAATAGAAATTTAAAAACATAAAATAAGAGTTCAAAAAATTAATTTAAACATTAAATTAAAACTTAACTCCAAACCTTCGATGGAGATTATTGGAATGATTCTCTCATAAATGATGTGGGTGTTCAACTTAACAACATAACATTAATGGTTTTTGAATAATGAAATTGATAGAAATATTTATTATAGAGATTTATAATTAGTTAAATGATAAATTTATAAATTTTTGAAATATATGATGGATGGTGGAGATTTGATGAAAGATCAAGAGATAACTCAACTAGTTATAGAAATTTTCCATTTGAACTCATGGGACGATAATAATAAATTTTATTACATCATTAAATGGATAGTTAGATGAGAAAGTTACTAATGAAGAATGAGTTAACTTGTAAAAACATGATTATGAATTTATTAGCTTGTTTAGTGAATTTTTAATGAGGAATTTTATATTTCAAAAAATAAGCTAAATTGTGAAGGGCTAATGATAGAATTATTAATCTATTAAAATTTATTATTAGATCATGTTAATTGAATAATATAATATTATCTGATTAAATAAGTAAGAATGGAAAAATAACTCATATATATTAAAAATAGGTAATGATAATTTAATAATGTGAATAATAAATTACAATGAATAGAGGATATGTTCAAAAAATGGTGTAAGGTGGCAAGGAGGAGAGAGAAAAGGTAGGCGACCTTGATTGGAAGCAATGAGGAGACATCCAAGAACACAATCGATCAGGGGGAGGTGGGGCAAGGGAGAGAAAAATAGAAGAAAACACCCATATCCCACACCAGGTCTTTACAAATGGCAAATGGGTGGATTGATGCCATCCAAGCTATCGAAGGTAGGAGATTCATAATCCAAGGAGCCAAAGCCAGACAAGATACCAAAGAGTTGGTAAAAGAAGGTTGTTGGATTCAGGGCTAAATTCAAACAAATGGGATATGAGCAAAGAAGGAGTGATCATCTAAGGCAATAAGCGTGGGTGGTTTTAGGAAAAAAGAAGTTCTAGAGCAGAGACATTGTCAAACTAGAGAATTAAGGTGGAAGGGACTCCGAAGATATCTAATAGCCCATGGAAAGGAAAGGGCATTGGAAACCCTAACACAACGAGCGTGTTATTCTGGAGGACCTTGGGGTGACCAAGATTTAGGAGGAAAAGAAAGGAGACAAGTAGGCTAGAAAGAGAAACCCCAAGAAACCTTGGAACTAGACCAAAAGAGGAAAGGGAAGGAAGAGATTTCAAATAAATGGGAGTGGGAGTGGTACAAAATCCAATTTGAGGCTATGGGGGAGCAAACTATTTGTACCACCATCAAACACAATAGAAGCAAGGGTCTCCAGATTAAAAGATAGGGCCCTTTTCACAAAATTGTGCAGTACAAGATGCCCTAAAAAAGATATCATGGACTAGTGGTAGTACAACTTCAAGGATTAGGTAAGTGTACACCAATTAATGAACTCATTTTTTTCATTGAATGCATAGACATAAATTTGAAGTAGGAATTTGTATATGGAAATCCCCTATTTTGAAGAGGCAATAATTTTCATTGTTTAAACTAGGAGCCAAATTTTGATCCATGGAACTATACTATCAAGAAGACACCCACATGGATCAAACTAGTAGACCTTCCATCAAAATATTGGAATTTGGAAGTGCTGGTTAAGATAGGGGATGCCTTAGGGGTGTGCTCAGGAATCTATAAATATTTTATTAATGGAAAAGAGGAGGCATAAGCTAATATCCTTGTGGAAATTTTAGGAGTGGGAATCTATAAAAACTTGGAGATATTGAAAATTTTTAGTAGTTGGAAACAAAAGGTGGAAATATGTGAAGGTCCACACATTGGGAGATGCATCTTCAAGAAATCGATAAGGGATGGATGTTTTGGGGGATGGCAGAAGCCAAGAACAAAATAGGGGAAAATACGGAAGTAGGGAGAGAGATAAACCACAATGAGAACTCTCAAATTGGCTCACCCCAAGGATGGAGTGGTCCTACTTAGAAAGGAGATATAGGATATAAAAAGAGAAAACTAGATGGAAGTGGTTTGGGGATAAGGAATGGTGTAGGAGCATGTTGGCGGACAAGCAATCAATACCAACCAAAAACACTGTTTTATTTATTTTCAATTTTGATTTTTTTTTATGTCTGGCTTCTATTGTTGCTTTGAATACTTAAACCTCTTAAACTTATAATTTAATGAGACATGAAATTAAATGTAATTGTTTAGTGTAAAGTCAATCTCCATCTTCACAGTTTGAAGCATGAGTATTTACAATTCCCTCTAGCAAAAAAGGACAAAAGGCATTAGATTAATGTTTGAAATGGCAAGCAGTGAAAAAAAGTGTAAAAGAAATTGGTCATGGAAAGAAAATAAAAGGCCGATAAAAACTATGGAAAGGAAGAATCCAAAGATGAATAGAGTTGAAGATGAAATGAAATTCAATCTAAAAGTATCCATGTAAATTTTAAATGCAGATAGAAATTACTGCAGTGGGTGGTGCATAAGGAAAATATAGTTTGTGAGAAGAGAGGGGATGGTGCTCCATAGAAAAGAGGTAGTTCAAATTTAATTAAAAATGAAGATTAATCTATGAGAAGAGGGGCTAAGCGTAGGGTGAAGGAGATCCATTGGTAGAAAGGCTATGTAAAAGTAGAGAGGAGCTCATGCCAATTAAAAGACATATTTTAAACTATATTTTAAATTTGATAGATAGTTGAAGAGAATAGATCAAATCAAAATATTCAATTACATGCAGATTAGTGTGATGAGTAAGGGTTTGATTTTGGAGGAAGTATGTGGAAAGAAGGCCAAATGATTGTATCTTTGTATTTGAATCAACAAAGCTAAAATTTATTGCATTTTTTATTCACTATATTATTGTTGATTTAAGGTTGAGTCTTGCATGCAATCAATATTTTTGTTGAACGTTGTAATCGGGAAGAGTGTTTGCTGTGAAAGTGATTTTGTGTTTCTTTTAAAAATGGTGTTTAGATCATAAGGGAGTACCCTTTGCATCAATGAAGGAGTGGTGCCCAATAAAAGATGGCAACACAAGCAAAAAAAGAACTAAACAATTTACTGGACAAAGCCAAGGACCTCCAAAAAGATATTAGCCTACAACTAGAAGAGATATCAAATGAAGTAAATAGCTCACAAAGGAAGGAAAGAAGAGGAGAGGGAAGATGAAGTTATAGAACAAGGGAAGGATTCTCTAGAGTTAAGAATGGATGTTGAAGAGGAGAAAAATGAGAAAGAGGAAACCAATATAGAACTAGGAAATGCTTCACAAACTAAGGAGGAAGGAAGCGATATATTAGTAGAATCAGAGAAAGAAGATCAAGAGGAGGGTGAGGAAGGTGAATTGTTTGAATAAAGGATGTTGGAGCAATTACAATTGAAAATAAAAAAACCGAATATCAAGAGGAAAGGCGAAAGAGGGCCAAGAACAAACAATGCCTTTGGAAATAACAACCAATGTAGCAAGGCAAGGGAAACTTAGATTTGGGAAGGATTTCATCCTTCCTAGAGGGTAATGAAAATAATTACTTGGAATGTCAGGGGCATCAATTCCCTTGAAAAATGGCACATGGTTAAGCACCAAATCGACCAATCAAAGGCCGACATAATACTTTAATGCAAGAGACCAAATGAAACACAAAAGAAGATAACCGAAGGATAAACAATTGGAAGCAATCGAAGGGATAATTGAAGGAAGAAGAGGGTGCATCAGAGGGTCTTGGCACCATATGGAACCCATTATCTATAGTGGGAGAGGTAGTACTAGAGGAAAGGAACTGGACAAGATTCAAGGTTCTAATGAGGAATGAGCAATTATTTGTCATAAATATATATGGACCAATCTCCACAATTAAGAAAAGAAATGTTTGGAAAAGGATATCAAGTGAGCTTTAAAATCATAGGAATGAGAAAGACATAATATCAGAAGACTTCAATGCGACCTTGAATAATGAAGAAAAAACAAGGGGGCATGGGTAGAATCACCATCATCCACTAAGATTTCTAGGAGTTTGTGGTTAACAATTAGTTGTTGGATCTTCAAGCCAGAAATGGAGTATTCACCTGGTCAAGCAGGAGGAAGGGCTTTACCAATATTGGTGAAATATTGGATAGATTTTTGATTTGGGGAGATTGGGGGGAGTCAATAGGCACTTGTGATGCCTAAATTCTTCCATTCATAGAATTCAAATCACCTCCCTATATAGTTACTTCTTAGGCAGGATGAGCCTCCAAAAGGAAGCCCATTCAAGTTCGAGAATATGTGGTTAAGGGATGAACAACTGTCAAAAATAGTAGAGAAGTGATGGAATGAAATCAAGTTTGGAGACAACTCAGACCTATTTAAAATAAGTAAGAAGCTAAGATACATCAAAACCAAACTCAAGGAATGGAATAAGGCACACTTCAAAAACATATTTTAGGAGAAAGAAAGAGTTGAGCAAGAATTAAAGACTCTAAATGAACATGTAATACAAAATGGGATGGAAGCAGACGAATTTGAGAATGAGAAAATCCTAAAAGAAGAGCTAGCATATATTCTGAAAAGGGAAGAGATATTTTATTGCTAAACATCAAGAGAGACATGGCTAAAGGAAGGGGACATGAAAACAAAATATTTTCATAAATCAGCAATTTCCAACCACACTAGGAATATAATATCATAAATCAAGAAAGAGAAGAGGGAAATTGTATGATCATTGGAGGAAGTAAACAAAGAGGCAGTTAGGTTCTTTGAAATAATCCTATACAGGGAAAGCTCAGATAATAGGGAAATAAGAGAAATACTACTAAGCACAATCCCAAACATCATAAGTGGAGAGCCGAGTAGGTGTCTATACCAAAAGATCAATAAGGGAGAAGTCAAAGGAGCAACCTTCCAGCTGAATCTAAACAAATCCCTAGGACCAGATGGTTTCCTGGCTGGAATATTTCAAAAAAATTGGGATATCATAGAGGACGACCTACCAACGGCTGTAGAGGAGTCAAGAAGAAAGATGGTCCTGTTGGGGTCACTAAACAACACCTTTCTAGCCTTAATTCCCAAGAAGACAAATCCAAAAGTCATGAGCGACTTCAGGCCAATTGTACTATGCAACACAGTGTACAAGGTGGCCACCAAAATCATAGCCAACATACTCAAGAGTGTCCTAAATGATGTCTTATTAGAGGAACAAAGTGGATTTTCCCCAGGAAGATCAATAGAAGAAGGCATAATCATTTCCCATGAAAATATTCACATAGATATGAAGACCAAGGAAGCATGTATGGTCCTGAAGATAGATATTCTAAAGGCATATGACATGATAGATAGGCAGTTTTTGTTGGAAGTATTGGGAAAGTTTGGATTTGATGGAAACTGAACCAACTAGATAAATAGTTGCATCTCAATTGCCAAACTCTCAATACTGATAAATAGAGTAGCACATGGATTTTTTGCATCATCAAGAGGTCTAAGGTGAGGTGACCCCTCTCACCTTTCCTATTCATTATCATGGAAAAAAAATTAGGAAAAGGCATCCAAACCTTGAGGAGGGAAGGAAAATGGGCTAGAGTTCATATAGCAAATGGTATGGAACTTGTAGACATGCAAAATTAACATCATGCATCTAATCATGCTTCAATTAACATCATTTCCTCTATTAATTAAATAAATTAATTTAATTAATTCACTAAGATTCATCACACTTAATTAAATAAATCAAAGTATTTAATTAATCTCCTAAAGTTCCTCCATTTAATTAAATAAATTCAAATGTTTAATTAAATCTTTAAATGTTCTTTATCTTCTCATTCAATTTAAATAAATCCAAAAATTTAAGTTGAATGTCACAATAACCTAACATCAGCTTAATTAATCAAATCCATGATTAAAACTAAGTCTAATCCATGTCACATCCTCTAGATAATCCCACTTGCACAATAAATCATTTATTTTGATCTATTAGATCTCTATTTTCCCTCACAAGGAATATTCCCTCATTAACTCCATTTGTTTGAATTTTTTGTCCAAACAAATTTGCCCCCAAATCTCTCAACCATATGCATTTATTGCTATTTTTCAAATTTCAAATCTCCCCCTCTTTGGCACATTGACCAAAATGTGTACAACCCTCATCGTCTCACATCTTGACAAGTGGCATCTTGTCATTGGATCATGTTTTGTCCCACATCCTCCATGTTTTGCATTCATCCATCCTTCTTGGTTATAAATAGAGGCCTCCTCTATTGTATTACTCCACAAATTCATCTTGCATCTCATGCATTTACACTATCATCATTTTAGCTTATCAGGGATTGGGAAAGGGCTCTCTTTTCACATCAAGGAGGACCAATCCCCCTATGGGATTGAGGTTTGAGTGGTTTGGGAATAGCTTTCATATTCATATTGCTTTCATGTTCATCTTGTTAGTTTAATAATGTTGTTGTTTACTTTACATTGCTCAATAATTTCATAGGGAGGGAGTTTATCTCATTTGTTCAGTGTTGACTAATTTAACTCATAATTGTCAATCTTTGATCTATGTAGATTTTAGCTTTCACATTCTGGTGCCCACTGTGGGGCAGAAATATAAAATATTTATTTTTGATTCACCTCTATTTCATGCATTATATAGGAATGTAAAAGTCTCAGTTTTTGTTGATATAATATCGATTCATGTGGGATTATAATCATCTTGGCAATTTTTTTAGTGTATCAGGTAGTAAATATAATCTATTGCGGTATTAGGAAGAAATTCAAGTCTAGACATTTCTTGGCATTAACAAGTTATTTCTCCTCACCTGACTAAAGCTCTCCTTTCACAGAAAAAAATTAGGTACGGAGTCTGGGTTTCTGCAACTTGCTTTTATTTTAAACAAGTTTTTCATCATTAGTTAAGGTTATTGTGGAACCTGAGTTCTCTAAGATATTTCTTTTGGGCATCATTAATATGAGAGGATTGCTTTTCAATTTGAAGATTTTTTTATAAAAAGTGCATTAGTTTGAGAAAATAATGTGTCTATTATATACGACCACTTCTTCTTAATGAACGCATCAACGTTGATTCTACTATAATAGATTTTTTTGGTGTTTTGGTTTTCAAATGCTAAATCTCTCATATTGAAGTGGATATCTTTCTAGGAAGGATTTGTTTATTTAATACCACTAGATGTAGTAGATAGGGATAGGGACATTTTTTTATGTTCATGAAAACTAGATTATTGTTGCCAGAGGAGTTGTTGGACTCAATCCCTATAGGAATGAATGGTTTTTAGCTGTATTTGATGTGAAGGATATTTCATTTGTAGATCGAATAGAGATGCCTCTAATTTATTGTTACTAAGTGTTGATATTTTATGCTTTTGGAATGTTCATATTCCGACAACAAAACATATTATCTTTGAATCTTGCATACAGGTCACCTAGTACATTCTCACTTTCTACGAGGAATCTTATTGAAAATAGTCCATAACTTCAGACAAGTAGGACACATGATGTCTCTGCTGCATGGATGGGACCTACATTGGTAATGATCGCTAAGAGTACCTCATGAGAGATTAAGCGCTTAGACTCTATTTACAAATGGAAGGAAGCTTGTCCAAACCTATTTGTACTATAAGCTTTCACTCATCCTGCCATTGGTAGAAACTATAGTTAGTTACTGGTCCATCCTTCACACCCTCCTTGGATCTGATGGAACTTCAAAATGCACCTATCTAGCCAAAACCACTTATAATTCCCTCCCTCCCTGCTTCTAGAGCAATTTATATCTCTATACGACCCCGCACACTAGATAGATATGGGACTATCTATACTATAGGAACCACTTGTTTCTGGATTGAGGCCCTTACCAAACCCCCTCTCTTTGAATAATTGAACCCTTATTATGTCTCTAGGTCTATCTCCAGCCATACACAGTATTCTGTTTTTTCTGTTTTAGTTTATTGGAGGAATCGATGAGTACTATTCTGGGCAGGTTGAGTGGGTGGCTGGTATAATAAAATTTCACATCTGCAAGAATAAACAAAAATATGTTGTCTAGATACATTATTAAATTTCCCCTCATAGCCTACCACTGTTGGTCGCCTTTGTCAGATATGTTATTAAATTGCTATCATTATCTTTTGCCAGAGATTCTCACCAGCCCGTGAAATCAGCAAAAAAATGAATATAGAGGATTGAGACTTTTGCACCTCTTGCTTGCTTGTGTCGAGGAAGTTTTTTAGGGAGCCTCTGATGTAGTTGAGATTGTGTTGTTAGAAAATGTGGATTAACTAAACAGTAAACTAACACATCGATAAGACATTGTATTGAAAGAAAACTAATTAAAAAGCATAAATGCAAGCTCTAACAACTTCTTCAAATTTGTCCCATAATCTTATATCTCCAAGGATTTGATTAAAGACGCTGGCTCTTAGTTGTGCATGCAACAACTTGTTGAAATGGAAACTTAGGAGAATGAGATTAATTGAAAATGCATGTTCATGACTATATGATTTAAGCTATGAAATTAAAATGCTATGATGCTAAAATGCTGATAATACTGGAATGCAACTATAGTAACTGCGTATGGAATCTAAGATTCGAGGTGTCTTTCAACTCATAAGAGGGTTGTATTTATAGATTTTTGAAGGCAAGAATCTAGTTGGCGAGGATCAACGGTTGAGTTCAAACCTGTTAAGATGAATGGTGAGAGATTGAGAAGTTGGAAAAAAGATGGAATGTTAAGAGAAAGATGGAAGATGTTTCCACAATTTAAATAAATAATATTTAATTATCTGTGAGAGATGATAACAAGCGCTTTAATTAAATATATAAAATACTTAATTAAATATGAGAGGAAGAAAGTTTCTAATTAAATATTTTTAGAATATTTAAGTATGAAGGAAAGAAAGATTTTAATTAAATATTTTTATAATATTTAATTATGTGGAAAAGAATAAAGAATTAGAAAGAAAGCATTTAATTAAATATTGGAATTATTTAATTATGGAGAAAAGAAGAATATCATTTAAATTCATAATTTAAATTTGTGATAATTAATATAAATAAATTGTGAAATCTATTTAATTAATTAAGAGGAAGATGGCAATAATTAAATAAACTTATTTATTTAATTAAACTAGAAGAATTGGAAAAATGAACAATATAAATAAATAATTAAATTTATTTATATGTAGATGACTTAAGAATATTAATTAAATAATTCATATTTAATTAATTAATAGGTTTGGTTAATCATGACCATTTTTAGATGTGTACATTTTGCCCCTCTTTGAAGGGATGTGTTTTACGCATTGCTTCAAAGAATTTTTCCCCAAAATTTTAGAAATTTATCGACGCTATATGCCCCCTCGAGAGATAAATCGCATGATGAAAGAATCAAAATGAGTTTCAAAGGAAAAATTAGTGATTTAGCTCTCGAAATAGCACTCTGTTTTGCAAAAATTTGAATATTTTCACACTTTTACCCCCTTAAAAGGTGAAAAAGGTGAAAATTCATTGTCATTTGAACAATAACCTTTAGTAATTTTCAGAGCTCTTAGAGAGATATTCGTGATGCCGATCCATTATGAGCACCACAGATTCGAGCAAGCCTGTCGATATCAAAGACCAGTCGCGTACGGACCTCCGATAAGTCGACCTGATCCTCTCCTTAAATTTTTTTGATGATTTTTCACATTTATTTGTAATTTTTAGATTTTTCAAGTCCCGATTTAGCGTATACGAGCCATAGTATGGCGCATAGGGTAGATAAAGTCACACATCTAGAGTAGCGCATAGGGGTGAAACAGTCGCACATAGCGTAGAATGGCGCATAGGCTACCTATAATAGCACATACAGAAATGTTGCCCACGTAGGATGCTAGATTGGCGCATAGGGTGACTGTTTTAGCGCATTTGTGTGATAGAATAGCTTATAGGTGAAATAGCGCATAGAAGGTCTGTTTTGGTGCATAGATTAGATAGAGTCGCACATTGACGGAGTGGCGCATAGCAACTCTATTTTAGCGCATCCATGGTTTAAAGTTGCGCATATATGATTTAGTGCATTGATGGCCTATTTTGGCGCATCCATAGATTTTGCCCGAATTTGAAATTTTAAAGAAACTTTGATAAGTGTTTGATGATTGTTGCTAGATTAGACAACTAATTTTGTGCATTTGAATAGCATCAAAAATAGATTAGCGTGATTTGAGAAACTTGTCTTCATGCTTGAAGAACAAATAAGATTGATAAATTTGCTTTCCTATTTGAAAGACAAATAGTAATGATAGATTTGCTTTCCCAATTGAAATTCAAATAGATAGATATTGAGTCATGTTGACTATTAAATTTGTTTCCATGCTATATGAAAAACAAATAGTAGAAATGATAGATAGATTTGCTTCCATGCGATATGAAAAACAAATAGGTAATGATTTTGATTGAGCTGATTGCTTGTTGATTGAACCAATTGATTTTTCTTTTGATGTATTGATTTGATTAGAGATTGCTTGTTGATTGAATTGTTATGATTTCTTGATGATGTTGTAAAGGAGGAATTTAACCTCCTCCATATTAGAGAGAGATTTCCCCGTACATGGGAGATGATTCTGTGACTGTCACAGGATGATTTAGGGGTGATAGACCAGTGTGGTTTGAGTTCACTGTTGAGGATCCCATAGTATTAGGTCAATAGGGGGCTATTGAATGCATTGGCTGAGAGATGGCACAATGAGCATAACACTTTTCATCTACCGACAGGAGAGATTACGGCGATGCTAGAGGATGTATATAGGATTCTAGATATTTCGGTAGTTGGGGAGCTTGTGATCTATGATCACAAGGAGATTGGAGAGACCGATGCTTTGAGACGAGTTTTCCAGGATCCTCATGCTAGTTGGCATGAGATTGCCTAGAAGGATATGGTATCGAGTTATGCCCCACTGCCGTCAGTTTTAGCAGGTATGATTGATGGTTTTCTTTGTCCTGATCATAGGGCAAAGGGACTATCAGTTGGTTGGGGGAGGATTCTAGAGGATATGCTTCTCCATGGGACCAAATATGCATGGGGATCATGTATGCTTGCCCATATGTACCATGATCTTCATCAGGTCATATAAACAGATGGGAAGAGTCTCTCCTGCAGAGTTACTTTCTACAAATATTTGCATGGGATAATTTTGTCATTACACATCCTATTGTTTGGAGGACAAAGATATTTCTTTGATGTTCCCTTCAGGATGAGGCCACGAACCTTGAGAGTGGTGGACCAGCCGAGTACTTCGGCTCCACAGATCAGTATCAAGGTTCCCTCATAGGGAAAGATTAATGCATTGCAAGGAGAGGTTCAGACTCTGTGGATTCAGTTGGCATAGGCTCAGGCGATGATTAGTCAGCTGCAGGCATAGGTTGCACAGCCACCACCTCCTGACCCACAGGTAGCACAACTTACAGCCAAGAGGGACAGCTTCCGAGAGAAATGTGTATAGGCTAAGGGGGTAGCCAAGAGACTTCTTAGATCGGTTGAGAGCGCCTCTATTGGAGAGGTTGTAGCAGAGGGACTAGAGACTGCTCAGGAGGCCGAGTATTATAGGATGAGGTATTTCAAGGCAGTACCACCCGAGAGGAGGATTGCCTTCACATACTCAGGTACTCGGTCTTGGACCCACTCACGCAACCATTCCAGGAGTGCTACCAGGAGTGTGGGTCAGCCAGTCAGATGAGAGATCAAATCTTCTGGGAGTAGAGATCCATCGAGACCCATTACCTCAAGAGGCAGCAACAACCATGTTCCATGACCTGATGCCCCTCAGTGATGAGCATTTTGACATGTTTATTCCATTGTATTTGATATATATTTTTTGAAACATTTGATATCCTTGTATTCCTGGACATTTGTTTTGATGAGATTTATGAGATGCAGTGGTGATTCGATTATGTATGTGTTATGGATGCATGTTTATTTCTATATGCTATGTTGTGTATGATTTTCATGATGTATGATGATGCAAATTTAAAATGATTTTCTTTCATAATGTATGTAATGAATGCAAGATGTAAGATGTAATGGTGAATGCTTTTTAATGATGTGAAAATGATATGATGTAATGATGAATGATTTAAATGGAACATTATGATGAAATGAGATAAATGGATAAATTATATGATTATGAAGATGAATGATATGCACATGACATGGATAATGATGTAATATGATAATGATGATAATGATGTAATAGAAATGATCATGATAACCTAAATGATGATGTGAAATGGATGATATGGATGCAATTTTATTATTAATGTAGATGATGTGAATCAAAAATGCAAATGTAGATGTTAATGTTATCATATAATAATGAATGATTTATGCACATGATATGAATATGATGAACTAATAATGAAATGATGATGCAAAATGTAAATGCAATAATAATGATAAAATGAATTTGTTTTGGTGAAATGATATGAGTGATAATGGAATGAGATGTAATAAATGTCTAGTCATACTCAATCATTGTCTGGAAAGATACCCAAGAATTTGGCCAACCCTCAAAAATCTATTTAAACAGCCCCAAAAAAATGTAAATGAGTGATGTAGTCCTAAAATGCAGTAATGAACTATTCTCCTTGTTGCCATTTCATGTTGTGCTTGGTTTTCATCATTGAGCCTTTTGATATGTTGAAAGTTAGTACAAGCATCAAAGGGTATGCTAGGACCAATGATGACCTGAGCACTTCTTTCATGATGTTTGATATAGAAAATTAATACAAGCAATGAGGTATAATTGAACCAAGATGACCTGAGTATTGTTTGCATAAACAGACAAAAGTCAACCATTTTCCTATGCAAATTCTGAAATGTCATCAATGATACATTGTAGAGCATGTCCTGCGACAAATTTGTATAATACTAATGATTAGCTTGCAGACAACAAGCAAAGAAAAATCATACTTCTTCCTTGTGATTCTAGTTCAGTACATCATTGAATCACTCCAAAGACATGATGTTATCAAATATCAAAACAACAATTGCAACTTATTGCTTTAATTTTATCATTCATTTTATTTAGATTAAGATCATCCAATTTGTTCATTTGTCAAAACAATTATGCAGCCTCATTGTAATTGGACAAGTTTATTTTTTCTTGATATTTTGATTCTAGACGCATGTTGCCATTTGCTCAAAAAGCTCCAAGAAGCGGATTGCCCCCTAGTGACCTTGTACTTTAACTCTTGCTAGACACAACTAATACTAAGGATAATCCTAATTCATCAAGCCATAATAAGGTCCTTGTCGTTTCAAGGAGATGATGTGATGTAAACTACGATGGTGAGGCATGTGTGTGATGTCGATGAAAAGATGGATAGAATGAATCTTGATAGATGAGAGAGCCAAATTAAATCACAAACAATGCATGTTTGCCAGGTTTTCACCATTTGTTTTTATTGCACCTTTTCCTGATTTTATGATTTTTTTGCTATTACCAAGATGCCTGTTTGGCAGGTTTTCATCAAGGCAACGATTTTTTTCTTTTTTTTAATATTTTTTTGTATTTTTGCTCTTTTTGATTTTTTTGTATTTTTTTGCTTTTTTTGATTTTTTTTTGTATTTTTTTCAGGACTTTTTATATTGTTTTTTATATTTTCTCAGGCATAAAACTTCTTCAGATGAATGTTGTTGGTTGGATCTTCAAACAAGTCCCCTTCTGTAGTTGACAACTAATATGCCCCTGATCTATATGCTGCAATGATAATGAAAGGGCCCAACCAATTAGGTTCAAACTTTCCTTTCTTTTCCTGATCCTATTGATTATGAGGGTTTTCTTTGAGAACTAAGTCACCCACTTGAAAAGTTCATGGTTTGACTCTGTGATTGTAGCTACGGGACATAACTTGTTGATATCCCTTCAAATAATTAACTGTAGTTTGACCTCGTTCGTGAAGTAGTTCTAGCTCTTGCAACCTTGATACTTTGTAGTCTTCATCATTGATTAACCCTTTTAGCGATACTTGAAGTGAGGGAATCTCGACTTCTAGTGGTAGAATAGCTTTTGCTCCATAGACCAAAGCATAAGGAGTAGCTCCCATTGGTGTGCGAATACTTGTTCTGTATGCCCATAATGCTGGGTTTAATTGGACATGCCAATCACGACTTGCGTCATTTACTGTCTTCTTCAAAAAATTCAAAATTGTTTTGTTTGACGCTTCAGCTTGACCATTCCCTTGTGGATAGTAAGGCATAGAGAACCTATGTTGGATGCAGAATCTTTCACATAGCTCATCAACATCCTAATTTTTAAAGGGTCTTCCATTGTCTATGATAATAGAGTTGGGAATACCATATCGGCAGATGATATGGTTCAAAATGAATGAAGAGATTTGTTTGCCAGTAACAGTTGTGAGGGGAGCAACTTCAATCCATTTAGTGAAATACTTAGTGGTTGTAATGATGAATTTATGTCCATTTGAATATGATGGGTGTATCTTACCAACCAAGTCTAATCCCCACTAAGCGAAAGGCCATGTGGTGAAAGTTTGTAATTCTCGAGCAGGACTATGAATGAGATTCCCATGAATCTGACATTTTGCACATTTCTTCACAAAGATGAATGATTCTTTCTCCATGGTCGGCCAGTAATAACCCAATCAAACAAGTTTATTTGCTAATGTTAGTCCACTTGAGTGTGTCCCACAAATTCCACCATGTACCTCTTGTAAGGCCTTTTGAGATTCATCGCGTTCGAGACATCTAAGGAGGGTACAGTCCAGACCATGCCGATATAAGACATCGGCAATTAAGGTGTAACAGGATGATTGACGGATGAAATTTCTTTTCTGATTCCTAGACAAGTCTAAGGGTAAAATAGTATCCTTTAGGTAAGTGTAAATTTGGCCATACAAGGGAGAATCAGAACTGGTTAGATGGAAAATTATTTGAGTTTCAGGATTGTCATGGGTGGGAGAAAACAATTGTTCCACTAGGAAATCATACCGTGTTTGATCCTCTGTTAACTAAAGTAGGGAGGCGATTGTAGCCATTGCATCTGCTACTTTATTATCAATGTGTGGAATTTGTATGAACTTGATAGTAACAAAGTATTTCTTGAAATTGTCCACCATTCTTTTGTAAGGTATCAACTTGTCATATTTACTGTGATATTTGTCACTGATTTGATTTATAACAAGTTGAATCACCAAAAACTTGAAGCTCTATAATTTTCCAGTCTACTGCAATTTTTATGCCAATTACTAATGCCTCATACTCAGCTATATTGTTTGTGCAAGGAAACATTAGCCGATAAGATTTTGGAATTATATGTCCTTGAGGTGTAATAAAAAGAATCTCGACTCCTAAACCATGTTGAGTGTAAGAACCATCAAAGTAGAGTTTCCATGACTATTTAATAACTGTTGTGAACACATCGACATCAGGAAAATTAATGTGTATGGGGTGTTCTGTTGATAGTGGTACTTCCACTAATTGATCTGCAATTACCTGTCCCTTGATAACTTTCTGATCCACATAATGAATATCAAATTCACTTAGGATCATAACCCATTTAGCCAACCTGCCAGTCAAGGTTGCCTTACTTAGAAGATATTTAAGTGGGTCAATCTTTGCCACAAGCTTTACTGTATGAGTTAGCATGTAGTGTCATAACTTTTGAGAAGTGAACACCACTGCTAAGAAATATTTTTCAATAAAGGTATAATTTAGCTCATGACTTGTCAAGGTTCGACTGATGTAATAAATTGCTCGCTCTTTTCCTAAGTTGTCTTCTTGTGCCTATAATGCTCCTCAAGACACTTCCGTGGCAACAATATATAATATGATAGGCGCACCTTGCACTGGTGGAATTAATACTAGTGGATTCATGAGATACTGCTTTATCTGATCAAATGTTGCTTCACATTTGTGCTCCCACTTAAATGGAACATTCTTGTGTAAGAGATGCGTAAATGGTAAACTTTTATCCACCAGTTGAGCAATGAATCTGTGAATGGATTGTAATCGTCCTTGCAAAGAGCGTAGTTCACTAATGTTTCTTGGTGGCGGCATATCAAGAATTGCTTGTACCTTAGCTAGATCCACTTCAATTCCCTTTTTTGATACAATGTAGCCTAATAACTTTCCAGATTTCACTCCAAAGACACATTTCTTTGGATTAAGTCTCACTTTGAATTGTTCCATTCTTTTGAAATTTTTAGATAAGATATCTATGTTTCCTTCTCTAGTGTTAGAATTGGCAAGAAGATAATCAACACAATCCTCCATGAGTGTATGCATCATATCATGAAATTTTTTTGTCATTGCTCATTGGTATGCAGCTCCTGCAGTCTTTAGCCCAAATGGTATTACGCTCCAGTAATACGTACCCCAAGGACATGTGAATGCCATTTTATCCTAATCTTCTAGTGCAATCTTGATCTGGTTGTATCTTGAAAATCCATCCATTAATGAGTACATTGCATGTCCAACAGTCAAATCAACAATCATATCTATGTTTGGCAAGGGGAATTCATCTTTAGGACATGCCTTGTTCAAATCCCTGAAATCTATACAAATTCTAATCCTTTCATCTGGCTTTGAAACAGGTACCATATTGGAGAGCCATTCTACATAGTCCATGGGCTGAATGAATCCGACATCCAAAAGCTTTTTTAATTCCTCTTTAATCAGTAATGCAACATGTGGATGCATTTTTCTGAGTTTCTGCTTCACACGTTTTCCCCCTGGCATAATAGATAGATGATGCATGATGAGATCTAGATCTAATCCAGGAATATCCGCGTAGGACCATGCAAAACTGATTTAATTATTCTTGAGAAATTCTATGAATCTAGATACTTCCTCTTCTGTTAGAGATGCAACCAATTGCAAGACTTTGTGCTTTTCTATAGTACCTATATTGAGTGCCTCTGTTGGTTCGATTAGAATGGAAGATCTTTCCTGATAATGTTCTGAAAGAGTGTCAAGCTTCCCATCCTCTTGTGCCTTTGAAAGGTTTTCATCATTGGATACGCTTTTTATTTTTCTCTTTTCTTGATCTAATACTACCTTTGTTAGGTTTTCACCATTAGATCTTTGTTTTATATTATTTATTTCATAGCTGAGAAACTTGGCACTTTCCTGTTGAAAACTCTGATCTTGTGATTCCCTGGTGGAACTTGTTTCCGGTTGGGATGAACAAAGAAATTTTATGATGGTTTCGTCATTGGGAAAAGTTGGGACATCAATAGGTGCAATTTGTTCCCAATCTATGAGTTCAGGATGGACCAAAGAAAATGGATCATTAGGATGAGTAAGGTCACTGGCCGTTAGGGTCATGACGCTATTGTTAACATCATTATTGGGGAGGTCTAGGATGGTATCCTCCTGTGAATGATCTATTTCACTTCGAATCGAATCGGTCTCACTTGAGTCATGATCGCTTTGTAGGAAATAATCAGGCGGAGGCCTTGAGCTTTCCCCTTGTAAGAATGCAGGTGTGAATTTGTGTATGACGTCCACCCTTTTGTCTGAGATGAAAGTATCATCATAGAAGTCATCCCATTCATATTCATTGGAGTCAGTGTCAGAATTGTTTGCTTGAATTCTCAGAATTGTTTCAGTTAACTCCTCCTTAGACATTCTTTGTACTACTTCTTCCTTTGTATCTTCACCATATCCTAACCCAGTTTTATCAGTTGGGTGCATTGTTTTTAGTTGGATAGGTTCAACAATACCCTCTTTCCTTTTACCTATAGGGCCATTTCCTTCATAACCCATTTGTTGCATGATAGCATAACCTTTTCCATACTATTTTGTGGGTAACTTGACATGTTGTACTGATTCTTGTTCATCTTTATAGAGCCAGTCAAGGATAGCCCTATCTTCCATTTTAGTTTCTTTGATAAATATCCCATTAAACTTGGTGATGGGAACTGAAGCTGAGGCTAAAGCTGTTGTAGCCTATTGTATGGATGTTGATGGTTGACCATGGGATCTTGGAGATATGGGTAAATTAGAGAGAGATAAAGAATATTCTCCCATTCCATTATCTTTCAATTCTAGCTTGGTGCCTAAATTACTTATCATTTCACTTGCTTGTTCATTGTTCTTGGAGGTAGAGATGGCCAAGGCCTCTCTATTATGTGGGACGGGTGTGTCCTGAGTTGCTCTTAGGTTAGAGCAAGTTTGACTGCTAATGTGATCAGCAGGTATTGTTACTTCATGTCCATCATATGGAAACTTCAAGCATTGATGATAAGTAGATGGAATAACTTGCATGTCATGGATCCATGGATGACTCAATAGTATGTTATTGGTTAGATCCCGATCTAGAACCTAACAAAAGGTATTCTTCACAACAGGTCCCACCCTAATTGGTAACATGATGAGGGCTTTGAAAGTCCTTTCCTCATCATCATATGCCTTGATTGTAATCTTCCTTTGTGGATCTATAGATTCTGCTGAATATCCCAAAGCTATGACCAATTTCAAAGTACAAATGTTTAATCTGGCTCCCCCATCTATTAGGACATGTCTAATGTGGGATTTGTGAACCATGACCTCTAAGTAGAGTGATGAATTATGTGGATGGGTTATGGATGAGTGATCTTTTTCAGTAAAGGATAAACATGTGGATGAGGACAAGTGTCCCACCATTGCTTGAAATTTATTGATATCTAGATCAGGGGATACAGTTGTATCAACAAGGGCCTTTTCCAGAATGTCCTTATGTGCAGGTGATAACTTTAAAAGTTCCAAGATAGAAATTTGGGCTGATGTTTTTTGTAGTTGATCAACCAAATTGTATTGACTTGGAGGGGGAATTTTCGCTTTAGATGAACTTCCTTTGAAAATGATTTTGGCTTGTCCCCTTGTCATAGCATTGACCTCTCGATATTCTTGCTTACCTTTGATTCAGATAGAATTGATGTGCTGGTCGTCAGTATAAATATGATTGATAATGACGACATGGACATAATTAATATTATTGCCCTTGTCACCTGAAGATTCTCCTTTTTGATAATTAGGGAGAGGATCCTTGAATTTTTTATGGTAATTATTAGCATTATGTCCCTCAACCATGATGGTATGGTTATCAATCAAATCCTGAACAATATTCTTCAACCCTTGGCAATTGTTTGTCTTATGACCTTTACACCTATGATAATCACAAAAGTGTGAGTCATTCCACGATGGTGGTTTAACTCGAGGTTCATAGTCTCTTTGTGGTGGCAATGTAATAGCATTTTGAATCAATAAATCTTTGAGAATGGATCCCAAAGATTTTCCCAAGGGAGTGAAACTCTGCCGATTCAAAAAATATGAAGATCTGGGCATATTTGAATTTTGATTATTGCTAGAATTATTTCCATGATTATTCGTTGTGTTCCCTTGATTGGAAATATTACCTTGGGTATTAGAATTTCCAGCATTATTGCTACGTTGAACACCTGACACATTAAGGATGGTAGGCTTTGCATTCATGTTGTTAGCATCTACTACCCCATCATTCACAACATTTTTATTTCGAGTCCAAAATCCTGACTTGTCATTGTTGTTATTGTGGTTATTGTTGTTGTATGAATTTGAACCCTCTTTATCAATTTTCAGAACTCCATGCTTGATCAAAGCACCTTTAATAGTAATCGCATTTTCAATCAATTTTTCAAATGATTGAGGACAATGAAGGTTTAGTCTGTAACTCATTTCTTGATTCACACTATCGATAAAAATTTCCATCTTTTTTGTTTCAGGAATAGGGCGAGAGTATCTAGCAAACACCCTTCTCCACCTTTGCAACAATGTAGTGAAAGATTCCCCTACTTTTTGGTTTACCTTACAAAGATCAAGCATGGTTATCTAATGTTGGATGTTGTAAGAGTATTGTGATATAAACTTTTTTATTAATTCCTGAAAGGTTTTGATGGGGGGAGTGATCTTTGAAAGCCACTCCATGGATTGTCCACCCAGACTTCGTGGAAAAAATCGCATTAAGTAGGTATCATTATGAGCGAATTCTAAGCTCATATTTAAGAAATCCCTCACATGTTCAATGGGGTCAGTTTTCCCATTATACCTATTAAATTTAGGAATTTCGTAATATTTTGAAAAATTAATCATTCGGAGACTCCTATCGAAAGGATAAGGACATATTTCATCCAAACATACTTATTTGTGGTACCCCCTTGAATTTCTTTTATTTTCCCTTGTAATTCCTTGATCTGTTGAGTAAGGGCACTAAAATCATCAAGAGGCATTTTAGGATTTTCTTTAATCCCTTCTATGTCAAAATCAGTAGGTAACTTAGCTCCTTGATTAGCTAATGAAAGGAAATATCTTTCCTTGTTTCATTCTAAAACTCTTTCCATAAGAGTATGGAATAGGGGATCTTGCTCGACTTCTTAGAGCTTTTCTTCTTTTATTTCTTTAGTATTTGAATTATTATAGGGGACCTCTTCCCTCTCACTATTATCACCCATTTTGCTTACTGTACTTTCTCTTTCATATTTTTCTATGTGCTTTTGAGATCTCATGACAACAGGCATAAGCTTCACTCAAATTCTACTAACCTTAATCAAAAGAATGAAATAGTGCAAAGTTGATGGATATGAAAGTCAAGATAGAATGAAGATTCTATGACTTAAAATATTTTTAATCTTTAGCCCGTGATTCCCTAATTGAAAGGATGAAAATCCTATTTGTGGGAATTAAACCAAAGATCAAAAATAAAGATGATTTTTCACTTTTTGAGGTTGGATCGTAGCTTTATAAAAGATGGATTTGATGGATGCCTAATGTGCTTGAGTTCTCTATTGCTAAATTTGATTGGGACGAGTAGCGTATGTGATTGCAGGTTGGGGAATATAAGAAGAACGAATACGCTGACTGTGGTTGTGCCTTTGAGAAAGGGCTCTTCTTTGAAAGAAGGCTCTGAGTATAAAGATTCTATAGCATAATCGTTAGTGAAACCTCTAATATAGTCATGATATTAGTGAATAAAGGTCCTATGTTCAAGCAAGACCTTTCGAATTTGGTATAGAAATTTCCTCTTCTTCAATAACTTCTTATAACTAAGGGATTTCTTTGGATTTCTAATCTTCCTTTCTAGAGACTTCTTGGAAAAAGTTGTAGACTTCCAAACTCTGAGCATGGAAAAGACTAGACTGATATGACCGATTTATGAATGTCAGAAAGTTACCTAGGTTCGGAAAACACATGCACCAAAACAGACTACCTATGTACCAAAATAGAACATAGATGCACCAAAACAGAGAATGGATGCGCCGAAATAGAGCACAGATGCACTGAAACAGAGCATAGATGTGCCAAAATAGAACACAGATGCTCTGAAACAAAGCATAGATGTGTCCAAACAGAGCAGGGATGCACCGAAATAGAGCAGCAATGTGTCGAAACAGAGTAGCAATGCGTCGAAATAGACCCGGGATGTGCTAAACTATCCGTTTAGAATTCTGAGACAGACATGTTTGGACAATTTGATATTTTTGGATGATCTTAATCTGATTTAAATGTGAAAAACATAGCATAGAGAAGCAAACAATTATTTTGTGAATCCTAAAATCTAAACAAAGAGTGTATGTTCTTGAGATTTTCACAGGTTTTGAACAAAATAAGCACTTCAGTCAGACACACTCTTAATTTTTCAAATAGGTCATCATAGTAATAACAACCCATAGCTTAAAATTGCATCGACTCACACAGCTATGTCACCCCCTAGAGGGCACTCGTGTTTTTGTCTTTTCTAGGTGTGTACTCAAGGTGAAAGAAGTGGATACCGAATCCCCTGAGCAAATAATTTGTGGCAATTATATGGTGAGTGTCTTGGGGGAAGATTCTTCCCTCCCCTTGCATCGTGATTAAAATGATGTTTGGATATTGACACGGCTGGCTTTCTACACTATGGTTCGTAGTCAAGGTTTATGTTTGGCACGGCAATAGATAAACTCCCTGAGGAGATCTCCCAATCTTTAGAACAAAGACTTTGGGGATGGTTATCTTTGCACACTGTCATTGAATTGCGGACTTTCCTGGAATTTTCTTTTGATTATAGTGGGTTGGAAAACTTGGCTTTGGTTGTTCCCACTTAGGTCGTTCTCGTAGGGTGAGTACTTTTTCCCACTACAACAGGCCCTCTAAAGGATGTAATAAATCATAAACATTGCAGGAAAATAAAAAGGTAGTCTGGTATTCTGGTCACCCAGTTAAGGGAAGAAGACCTATTGCCATAGACAAAGCAAACAATGTTCTTTTTATAGCACCAAATGACAATGAACTAAACTAAGTGAATATTTTGCTTCACAATAGGCATGGGATTCATTTTAACTGCAAAAAATAGTGTGTGGTGACTACCCTAGGATTGATAGATTCCAAATTTTAAATTTCTATCCTAGGGTTGGTTCATTTTTCCTTAAAAACTGAAATGAAATTTTTTGTCTGCAAATGGCGTCAGAATCAAAAAATTTGTTACAAACCCCCTGTATGTGTTAAGAAATTTTTTGTCCGCAGATGGCGTCGGAATCAAAAATTTTGTTTACAAACCCCCTGTATGCGCTAAGACAGGTCCCCAATGTGCCAAAATAGTTACTGGATGCACTGAAAGATCAATACAGGATGCGTCGAAACAGTCCCTAAATGCGCCGAAATAGTTCGGGGATGTGCTGAAATAGTCTGTCTATGTGCCAAAAGAAAGCTCGTATGCGCTGAAGTGTAACTCCAGTCTGTCACCTGTCAAAAAATTCCTGCAATAAAAAGATTAAAATGGGGGGATGCCCCACGGTGGGCGCCAAAAATGTGTTGTTAGAAAATGTGGATTAACTAAACAGTAAACTAACACACCGATAAGACATTGTATTGAAAGAAAACTAATTAAAAATAATAAATGCAAACTCTAACAGCTTCTTCAAATTTGTCCCATCATCCTCTATCTCCAAGGATTTGATTAAAGACATTGGCTCTCAGTTGTGCATGTAGCAACTTGTTGAAATGGCAACTTAGGAGAATGAGATTGATTGAAATTGCATGTTCATGACTATATGATTTAAGCTATGAAATTAAAATGCTATGATGCTAAAATGTTGATAATACTAGAATGCAACTATAGTAACTACGTATGAAATCTAAGATTTGAGGTGTCTTTCAACTCATAAGAGGGTTGTATTTATAGATTTTTGAAGGCAAGAATCCAATTGGCGAGGATCAACGGTTGAGTTCAAACCTATTAAGATGAATGGTGAGAGATCGAGAAGTTGAAAAAAAGATGGAATGTTTAGAGAAAGATGGAAGATGTTTCCATAATTTAAATAAATAATATTTAATTATGTGTGAGAGATGATAGAAAGCGCTTTAATTAAATATATAAAATACTTAATTAAATATGAGAGGAAGAAAGTTTCTAATTAAATATTTTTAGAATATTTAAGTATGAAGGAAAGAAAGCTTTTAATTAAATATTTTTAGAATATTTAATTATGTGGAAAAGAATAAAGAATTAGAAAGAAAGCATTTAATTAAATATTGGAAATATTTAATTATGGAGAAAAGAAGAATATCATTTAAATTTAGAATTTAAATTTGTGATAATTAATATAAATAAATTGTGAAATCTATTTAATTAATTAAGAGGAAGATGGCAATAATTAAATAAACTTATTTATTTAATTAAACTAGAAGAATTGGAAAAATGAACAATATAAATAAATAATTAAATTTATTTATATGTAGATGACTTAAGAATATTAATTAAATAATTCATATTTAATTAATTAACAGGTTTGGTTAACTGTGACCATTTTTAGATGTGTACAAAGATTATCCTTTGCAGGCTGTGAAAACTGGTTATTTCCCACTGGTTATGTAGGGTGACTTTTTACCTATATAGGGGCCTGGTTTAGTGTCATAGCCCTATGGGTGCTAATGGAATTATGAGAGATGCACATCAAAGCTGCCTCGAGTAAATAGAAGCCTCGTATTGTGCAAGAGACTAATCTTTAACTTAGTTCGTGTTTATCCTTACTTGCTATCTTAGTATTTTTTGTCTTGATCATTAACGAGTGAAAATTCAAAATTGTTGGTAACTTCTTAAGGCGTTCTATCTAATAGTTCACGTGACTTCTTTATGCTTTCACATTATGGCACCCACCATCGTGATCATAATGAGATAAATGCAACCATCACCATCATATTTAGGCTTTCTCTAACTATTGGGAGTTGTGACTTTGACATTTTAATGATGCACTATTCACCTGTAAGGCACCTAATCATATAATCAATGTCTTCCAATAGTTAGATTTCATAATTTTTCTGTGTTTATACATTTTTCATGTACATGTCTTCAAGGCACTGATTAAATGATCCTCTCTCCAATATATGCAATTTGCATGCCCTCTCCATGTTTCCATTTTGGCACAAACAGAGAAGTCACAGGCAAACCTATTCATTCGCCTGATTTGTATCTACAATTACATTAGCCTGAAAGGTTCCAAAAGCCATATATAAATGAAGAAGAGGAGTTTGTAAAAAGATCCTGTGGAGAATGTGAGCGTAGGGCATAGGTCCAGAGCACATGAGAGAGCCATCGGTTGGCTCCAAGAAACAATAGTGATTTGCTCTCACAGTCTTCCAATAGGACCCATGTGTGTAGCAGTACTGGTTATTAAACTCTACCTTGTCTTGTTCTTTATTGGGGGAGAAAACATATGCCTATTATGAAATTCTAAAATTTGAAAAGACTTTAGCCTGATCCTAATTATCTTTCATCCTTTTTCTAATCTAAATATATCTTTGATTCCAAGAAACTAAAAGGAATTCATTAAATTATATACTATGCAATTGATTAAATGTAGGCATAAATGCGGCTCTGTGAGGAAGAGGGTTGAAATAGTGAAGGCGATGCACTGATAACTTCAAATTTGTCTGGTCTATTATGTTTTGAGGGATGTTATACCGTGTTTAGGTCGCCTGCCTTAATATTTTGTTTGATCCAGATTCAATTTTGAAAGTTAAAGGATATTATAGTTTTCAACTAACGTGGCGATAGATGAATCAATATTGTTGTCCTACTTTTGAGGTTACACTAAGGGAGTGCATCGATATTGGTGTCTCACCAATATTCCATTGAAAATAAAAATCTTAGATTGCAAGTGGCCCATGCTTCATTTATTACCATAGCTAGAATGCATTCAAGATTAAAAATATCAACTCATAGGTATTGAATCTATAGTTTTGTCCAAGTTAGGAGATTATCAATGCATGATTTAGACTTCTTTTATAAATTTTCAAGAATAGGAACTATTGAGTTAAGGAATATCATTGAATGCATTCATTTTGATTGAAAGTGTATTCACTATGATAAATTATCATTAATTCTTTGAAATAAATCTCATTTCTAATATTTTACTTTGTGATGTTTGAAGTTTAGCATTGGAGTGGAGCATTGGAGTTTGAACAAAACAAGTGGAGTGAAGCTAAAGAAATTTAATCCTTGAACATTGAAATTAAGACTTGAAAAAGAATTTTTAAATGCTTGTTGTTATAATTTAAGGCTTCAATTCTTGCCTTCGTTTTTTGTTTTAGGCCAACTCACTTCATCATTTGGGCTTAAAATTAATCCTCAAATCATTCTTTGTCAAATTTGGATTAAAATTAAACTTAGAAACTCACTAGAATTTGGTTTTTGGGGTAAAATCAAACAAACAACTTCACACTTCATTTTGGTGCCTAAAACGAACTTGTGTTTTCATTGCCTTATAATATTTGTTGCAATTAGCATCACTCGAATGTGCATGAACTTCTCTCATGCTTCATGAAAATCTTGAGAATCAAAAGCATTTTAGTGACATTGATTATCGAAAGGGTTACCTACATATTTCAATTTGGGTTTAAAATTGAACAAAGTTTGCGAGTGTGAGTTAGGTATATCGTGTGTGTTCTCTCTTTGTTTCTCAACACAGATTGATTGAACTACAAATGTGCTTTATCGCTTTTGTTTTATCTTAGAGGGCTTGCTTGGTGAGAAAAATTAATCACCCCAAGGAATGACCCAACTAGTAACATGCTAAAGCCAAGCGACTTCCATCCGATATATAAGTGTGGGTTCTCGAGGAAAGTTTGAGAATCACGAGGATAATTCTGACAAGAAGGACAACAATGGTCTCTTGTCACATGGATGGTCCCCCATGTACGGAATGCCTGCATTAAAAACCCTTGTTTAGAAAGACCAAAATACTTATCTATTTGTTGATGCAAGAACACTCGTTCTGAAGCCACCCCACATTCTTATGAATTTTAGTAGAGATGAGAAGTATTCCATGGATGATTCATGGGTACTGATGCTTGGCTGACTGGTGAAGTGTGTGATGTGGAGGGGAGCCTGTGTGGTCAAGCATCTAATCATCCACTAAGAGTAAGCGTAGCTGGATTGATCCAAGTGGGAACTCAACAAATAGTGCCTTCATTATCCATAGGATTGTGCATCACTTCGAAATCAGAACACTTTTCTTGGATCCAAAATGCTTGAAAACAAACATTCAACATGATCATCAAATTTCAAACCCTTTAGGGGAAGCAAATATCTTTGACAAAATTCAAGTGCTCATGCTTTCCCTAGGTATTTCATCCTTAGAGGCTTCTAAGTATTTGGAATTAATCATGATTTTTTCTCTAAAGTCCACATAGGAAACTATACCCTTGAATACTTGATTTCCACATAATAGACTTTGTGGCATGAAAAGGAATTGAGACATAGACATTCAGTTTGAAAAAACTAAGAAAGAAGTGTTTGTGGTAAAAAGCAAGTCATTAATAAAGATTAACTCCAATTGAACCCCATACATGTGCTTGGCCTCTTTTGGGTCATACGGTTTTCATGCAAACATTGGTCTTTTGGTTTGAAATTCTCTTAGGGAAAAGCATGTTCTTCACTACCTTGGTCTTGTAAACAAATTCCTCTTAGGTTTATTTAGGATCAAATCAACACTTCATCCATCCCAAACATTTGTCATCTCATCCCACCAAACAACTTTTAGAGCTTTGGAAACATCATTATCTAGACTTGGGTACATCATTAAACCAAATCAAAATCATCTGTTTATTTAGGTGTGTGTGGATGAATCCTTCCTCACACGCTTAGTTAAATTATCATCCTTTTGAACGATTTCATCCTAAGATAACATCTAACATCTTAGGGTTTACCAGTTCATTATCCAATCAAAACATCAAAATCCAAAATTCCTACAAGATTAAACACCCATATCACTCACCCTTTCATCTTTCATCTCATTATTGGTCCTAAGCACCTTAGAGGTTCACTTTTGCAACAAGTTCAAAACAAAAGAGGAACATGGAACATAAAATTTCTCCATACATAATGAGTAATCCAAATCAACTGAACTTCCAAAGCCTTATAATGCTGATTGATTATCAAAACTCACATCTATACAATCCATACATGGGATCATTATCTCCTACAAACCTCACTGATACAAAAAATGTGAGTATGCTCAGTCAAAAGTTTGGAACACCTTTCTCGATGGTAGATTTAAATTCAATTCCAAACCTACAAATCTATCAACCAAACACTCAATGCATGAGTCTTCCAAAAAACAACATTATACCACCAAATCCGTACATTCCAAGTGTGACTGTACCAAATCCACTCTTACCAAACATGAACATATCAAATGCACATTTGGTGAATTTTGGGATAGATATGTTTGCAAATCCCACCAATGTAGTTTAAAATCCAAGCAATATGTTGATAACTCCATGTATTGATCCAGGTCAAGGTAACCCCATGCAAAATCAAAGTTACCTAAATCCAAGTAATGTGTTTCTCAATCACATCAATGTTCAATATCAACCAATAATGTCAAATCTAAACATCATACCAAACCAAAACATTATTGAAGATCAATCTATCCATGATTCGATGCAAACACCACAAGGATGCATTCCAAATCTTCTTGGTCAATAACCAAATCAACGATGTCAAGAATGTTAAGATCAAATCTTGGTAAATTAAATTTCTATAGTCAAGAAAATCATTAATTCATATCACCAAGAGACATCTCCACCCTAAAATCAATACACTCTTCCATTGGTTGAACCATTTCAACAAAGCATTGAGTTGGGTCCACAACCTCATCAAGAACCATATCTCAAATGTCAAGAGGTTGGGAAACAATATCAACAACAAACCCAATCACCCCATCTCGAAGATCAATCACCACATCTCCAAAATCAATCCCATCTACCCATCAATGAACACCTTGAAGATGTTTCCATCTTCTCCAACAATCAAATCATCATATATCAAGAGTCACTTTTCAATCATGATCAAAATCCACCAACAATACCCAACAATGATCCAATTCAAGAAATGTTAACATCATTTGATCTTATGGTAGAAAGTAGTTACAATCTCTCCTCCCCAGCTATTGATATCGATGATCATGAGCAATCCATCGATAGGCACCTTGAAGATGTTTGTACCGCATCCAATGATCAAATCAACATTCATCAAGGGCCACTTTTTAGTGATCTATTTCAAGATGTTTTGACACTATTTGATCCTATTGACATAATCCACAATCCATACACCAATGATCATGTTGACAATGTCTCTACATCACCTAATGAATTGGAGGAAATATCTCAAGAACATATTCCAAAGCATCATCAACATCTTCCACCAAGGTCTAGCAAAGGTCCTTCCCAAGACATATTGACATCCTTTGACCTCATGGTTATAGATATTGAAGTAATCCTCAAATCAACACTAGATCCAACTCCACTCAAAGATCAATGGAATATTGAGCCACTTCCCATGCCTAATGACGATATTCAAGAACCTTTTGTAAGCAATCCATCTTTTGAAATTGGCCTATGTCAAGAACTTGATCTAAAGCATGTCAAAAGTGATTCTAAAATTAATCAAGATCAAGAATTTGTATCTCCAAGATACTACAATGATCTAATGGGCACTCTCCTATCTATATAGGATGTCAAAAATAATGATCATATCCATATATCACATACCCCTCTTTCTACCTGTGAGATGCTTTCTTTGGATGGATATGCAGATGTTATTCATTCAAAACAAGTCTCATACTCTTTATATAATTACCAAGGAACAAGAGTCTCCTATTCTTAACATTTGTACACATGATCAAGATATAGAAAAATTGAGAGACATCAGAAATGGGTCATGAAGAAGTCTTCTACAGAAGTTGTCAATCAGAAACATCATGTGAAATCATATCAAGAATGAATCATGATGAAGAATTTTATGGGGATAGTGAATCATCAACACCTCTTGAAAAAGCATTAAAATTAGATATCTCAGAAAATCAAGCCAAAGAGATCAATCTGGAATTTATCCCATATATTGAAGACCCTATCACTTATAAAATTGGATCACTCACCTTTTTAAGGGAAAATTATCTTATCAATAAAGAATTTATCACCGTTGAAGATCCACAATAGAGCAGAGAACTATTAGCACCTTGTTTCCAAGATAAATCGTATCCTATTGCAAATAAATTTTTTGAGCGGATGAATTATCAACGAAAAGGATTAGGTTTACATGAAAATGGTACCCTAGAACCAGTGTAGATTATTCACAATCCTAAGCCTCAAGGTCTTGGTTATTCAGTAATTAAGGGATCTAAACATATTAGTTATACTTCCACAAAATTGGGGGAAACTTTGTCTCAAGAAAACGTCAACATAGGGAGCATGAAGGATCCTTGTGATGGAACCAATGCCAATACTACAACTAGACACATCATGAATCTTCATCCACACATCACCCCATTTCCAAATTAGGACCAACATCAAATGAAAAATTTGAATCAAAGCACAAAGAAAGCAAAATAAGTTGAGAAGTATAATGGACAAATCAAATACACATGGATACCAAAAAACACAAAGAAAGATTATCCCTATCAAACTTCATCAGTCAAAGAAACTATGGGGAAAAATTAAAAAGGGGCAAGTATCCATCAAAGATGTCCACAAAGGAAAAATTAGGATTCTCAAGCAATGTACAAATTATATCAAGCAGTTGGTCCTAATTCCATGCACACTTCCATATCCACCCATCATTTCTCATCTTCCCAAATTTGGAGATTCAAAAGATCCAAAATATCAACCAATCCATCTCTTGTTCACACTCCATCCATATCTCCACACATGATATCCAATTCTCACATTGAGCATGTGTTGGAAATGACCCTTCATCATAAGGATTCAAAAGGCACTTTATCGCGGTGTGTGCACAGAGACAAAGTTAACTCTAGTATCAGCAAAGCGGAACAAAATTCTCAAAAGTTGCATTCAAGTGCACGTATCTTGGCAAAGAAAATTATTTAGGTAGGATATCAGTGGAAAAATATGATAGAAACATCAAAGTCAGCAATACCAAGTGGTTCAACATGAGCTTAAAATATTTCAGCAAAAAATCCACCAAAATCAAAAATTATAAAAAATCCAAAAAAATAGAAAAAGGATTGAAAACAACAAAGAGAAAAATCTCCTCTAGTGAAAACCACTTCGGTGGCACTTTAGACAAGTACCATGATGAAAACCTAGAAAATAGACATCATATATAGAATCAATCATCTACGTGCACCAGTTGAGTTGGAAGCATCTCATCCTAGCTATAATAAATCCAACATTCCATCCATCTTAAATCCATTCATCCATGAACCATTTATCCAGTCCATTTTCATCCATCTATATCCATAGTCCAAATTATCTTGACCTTGAACAATTTTGGTACACACTTTACAATTGCTTATGGTAAACATCTTGACATAGGTCATTTTCATTGATCCTATCCCACCCAACGTTATGTGAGCCATGAAGCACTATCCAAATGAGAATCCTCTATTCAAACACTTTATCTTATTGTAAGATAATCCTTGGCATCATTTGCATGCTTACCACATCCATCCATCCACACACCTATCCAATCATCCATCATTGGCCTTTCAAACATTACTAGACACTAGGGGAAGATATGTACATCTTGTTTTGGAAATAAATCTTGATCTATATCTTCCAACTTATGTGGTGATCCAAACATTGGAAATCATGAAATAAAATTGGTCAAGAATTTATGATAAAGAATCCAAATCACCATCCCATGGAATATTTGGACAAGATAATGTTCCTTATCAAGCTTTATGTTTCATCGAACATCAATCCAAACAATCAATATCTATCGCATCTATCTTACACTTCAACGTCACATCAAAAAAAAAAATGTTCCAAATCAAGCTTCAAAATCTTGATCAATGAAAATCCAATCAATTCACCATCATAGCGGGATATCCTTCCCAATCCTTGTGTTGCTTAACACTATCCTTGCATTTTTTTGTATCCTCAACAATATTATCATCATCAATCTTGATCATTCAAATCCAACCAATCCATCATCATCTCGAGATATCCTTCCTAAATCCTTGTGTTGCTTAACATTATCCTTGCATTGTTGTGTATCCTCAACAATGTTATCATCATTAGTCTTGATCAATCAAATCCAATCGATCCATCATCATCTTGGGATATCCTTCCCAATCCTTGTGTTTCTTAACACTATCCTTGCATTGTTGTGTATCCTCAACAATGTTATCATCATCAATCTTGATCAATCAAATCCGACCAATCTATCTCGGGATATCCTTACCAATCCTCATGTTGCTCAACACTATCCTTGCATTTTTGTGTATCCTCAACAATATTATCATCATCAATCCATCAATATGATCAATCAAACCTAGCTTGGTTTTAAACAAAATCCTAAAACACAGCACTGATATCATCACATATCCATATCCAAATTGTCAAAATCGTGATAAAATCCAAAAACTTCCATATAATATCAAAATCCAAAAACATTAGCAAAACACAAAATCCAAAAACATTCATAAAATCTCAAAACCCAAAAACATTCAAAAAACACAAAATCAAAAAGCATTCATAAAATCTCAAAAAAAATTGAAAAAATTGAAGAACCCAAAAATCCAAAAATAGCCTCAAAAAATTTCAAAACACAAATAACATCCAAATATTTGAAAAAACCCAAAATGGTGCATCCGTCTCAACTCGCTTTCACCACAATAATCATCATTCATAATAAATCAAATTTCATTTTCATCCTTTTGTAAGTCAATCAGAAGCAAGTCTACCACATTTAAAGGTAAAAGCTCAATCATCAAAGTCTCAAGTCTAGGTTATTAAGTAAACAAGTTGGTCAACTCTTGGTATAAATATCTTATCATTCAATCAATCTCATCATCACTTAATCACAACATATCTTAGGATGCATCCTTCCTACAATGGACATCAACATCAGACATCACCATAGTTTAGTCTTGGGTAGCGGTACGAAGAACATTAGCTTCTTTGTTTACTTTATCTTGTTCTTTTTGACTTATCTTATTTTTTGTTCATTCCAAGGACCTCTTGATGATGCCTAATCAAAGTTTTAGAGAGAAATGAATGGGGCAATGATCATTATCTTTTTATCTTCTATGCTTGTTAGATGTTCTTGTAATATAACTTTGTCATGTGTTCTTTGTTTTGTTTGTAGGGAAGGTGTTTAGATGTCTTGTTGACCACATAGGAAGGCTTTCTTTTCTATGATTTGGTTCTAGACGTTTAGAATATCTGAACTGCATTCTGAATAAGGTTTCGTATGTTAGGTGTGAACAAGAATACTCCTATCTGATTGTTGAGTCAAAGTCCATCACACTAGGTGCAACGCCATCCTGGTTCTTTATACCTTGACGTATCTCACCTATGTGTGTTATCAAACATAAGGAAAGTTATTCTATTTATCTCTCTCATCCTTGGATAAGCAATACATCATCATCATTCATCATAATATCTAATAAAGTCTTGATGACTAATGGACTTGTTGGACTTCTACATCTTCTTGGATTTAAGGGTTAATCCCTCTCATTCTTCTATTCTCTTTCATGCTAACATTGTATCATTTCATCAATGCATTCATCCTGCATCCACACTCTCACCCTTCATAATCATGTCATATCATCATAGGACAACATCATCCATCTCATCCATCTCACATGCATTGCATAATCATTTAAGTTGGTTAGGATAATAAAGATTTTTATTGGAAGCATCTTTACAAAATATCATTTGCATCATCATTATCATATAGATTTGTTAGTCTAACCATCCATACATCCATTTTCAACATCTTTGTCATGAGATTGACCCTCAAGTTGAACTTTTCACTCAATCTCTCGAGGGGGCAATGTACCAACATACTTCTTTCCGCTGGGGCATCCGAAAAAATGAATAAAAAATTTAAATTTCAATCTCAACAACATCATTCTTTGAACCAATGCAACAAGTACATTGCTTCAAAGAGGGAAAAAATAGATACATGCAAAATTAACATCATGCATCTAATGTTACTTCAATTAACATCATTTCTTCTATTAATTAAATAAATCAATTTAATTAATTCACTAAGCTTCATCACACTTAATTAAATAAATCAAAGTATTTAATTAATCTCCTAAAGTTCCTCCATTTAATTAAACAAATCCAATTGTTTAATTAAATCTCTAAATGTTCTTTATCTTTTCATTCAATTTAAATAAATCCAAAAAATTAAGTTGAATGTCACAATCACCTAACATCAACTTAATTAATCAAATCCATGTTTAAAAATAAGTCTAATCCATGTCACATCCTCTAGATAATCCCACTTGCACAATAAGTCATTTATTTTGATTTATTAAATCTCTATTTTCCCTCACAAGGTATATTACCAAGGAATATCCCCTCATTAATTCCATTTGTTTGACTGTTTTGTCCAAAAAAAATTCCACCCAAATCTATCAACCATATGCATTTAATGCCATTTTTCAAATTTCAAATCTTCCCCTCTTTGGCACATTGACCAAAATGTGCACAACCCTCATCCTCTCAGATCTTGACAAGTGGATTCTTGTCATTGGCTCATAGTTTGTCCCACATCCTCCATGTTTTGCGTTCTTCCATTCTTCTTGGTTATAAATAGAGGCATCCTCTATTTGATTACTCCTCCACAATTTCATCTTGCATCTCATGCATGTACACTATCATCATTTTAGCTTGTCACGGATTGGGAAAGGGATCTCTTTTCACATAAAGGAGCACCAATCCCCCTATGGGATTGAGGTTTGAGTGGTTTAGGAATAGCTTTCATATTCATATTGCTTTCATGTTCATCATGTTAGTTTAATAATGTTGTTATTTCCTTTACATTGCTCAATAATTTCATAGGGAAGGCTTTTATCTCATTTGTTCAATGTTGACTAATTTAACTCATATTTTTCAATCTTTGATCAATATAGATTTTAGCTTTCACAGAACCCACTGCACACAAAAAATTTGTAGATGACACCATCTTGTTTGGGTCAGCATGCAGGAAAGAAGCTAGGGTGATCAAGAACCTCCTAGATGATTATTGTAAGGCATCCAGGCAAATCATAAATTGGGGAAATTCTGAAGTCTTCTTCCTCAACACCCAGCCGAGTCTATAAAGAGACTTGGAAAAAATCTTGAACTTTAGGGTGGAAACTTTTCGGGGGTGCTTCTTGGGCATGCCTTTGTTTGCAGAGATAAATAAAAAATGCTACTAGGAAAATTTGATAGACAGTTGCAAAAGTAAACTAGGAACTTAGAAAGGGAAGTACATTTCATCGGTAGATAGCCTCCTAATGGTTAAGTCAGTATTATTGGCTATCCTAGTTTACTGAATGTCTTGTTTGAAACTACCAAAAGCAGTAGAGGATTCCCTAAACCAAATATTTCAAAAATTATTTTGGAGTGCAACAGGGGAGAAAGATAAATTTCCTTTAGTAGCCTAGGATAAAATCTACACTCCAAAGGAGGCAAGTGGTGCAACACTAAAGCAACTAGAAAATAACTAATCAAGCAATGGGAGAAAAATTGGTTTGGAACCTATATGAAAGAGGAGAGAAGAATTGGGTAAGGATCTTCAGAAGGAAGTACTTGGACTCAGACAACCCCACCCGTATCCTCACTACAATGGCACCACTGAAAGGGTCTGTGATTTGGAATTACATTTTGGAATGCAGGGACACAGTCACTAAGCATGTCACCTACGAGATCAGAGATAAGAAAAGTACATCCTTTTGGAGTGATTCAAGGTATGGGAATCCACCTATAGACAATACATTGGGAATGGCAGAGGTCAAGCTAGAAACAACTCAAGTTTGGGGATCAAAGGTCTGCAACTATTGGAAGGTAATGCATAAAATTAGAGTAACTTGTTGGGATTGGAATTCTCTTTAGGAACTCAATGCCCCACAAGCTCAGAAATACACATTGATTGAAATGATAAAAAACAAACACTTCAACCCCTCTAATGAGGGGGGTGTCATCTGGTGGTGTGGATTGACCATAGGTACTTATAAAGTAAAGGTTGGGTACAAAGTCAAAGAGTTGGCCATTGCAAGGAAACATTGGCCATGTAAACTGATTTGGGGAAAAAAATGACTCCCCAAAGTAGGGGTATTCTCATAGCTGGAAATTCAAAAGAGAACTCTCATTGAGGATAGGCTAGCAAAATTTGGAATTCAACGCCCGGGAAGATGTGTGATGTGCAAAAATAACCTTGAAATAGTGGATCACTTACTCATGGCATTCCCATATCTGAACACCTTTTGGAAATTTTTTTATGAATAAATTAAATTTGCAATGCCCCATTCCATTAGACATTGAGACTTGGTTCAAGATGTGGCCATCCAATCATGGAAAAATGGTATTTGGTGGGATATGGCAGGTCACTCCATCCATAGTCATATGGGAGATTTGGAAGGAGTGAAATAGAAGAATATTTCATGGTAAAGAAATTGAAGCAAAAAGGTTATGGTCCAAGATGGAGGTGGAAATCACATAAATCATCAATGAAGATGCTCACAACAAGGCTATCAAGAAGAGAATTTTCACCAGTTGGGATGACAAAATTATGAAGCTATTCGGTGGATTGAAACCTCCACTACTCAATGGAAGTAGAGAGCCTGATTCACAAAAATGAAAAATAAAGGAGGTGGTGTGGATGGTATTGGAGGAAGGATGGGTCAAAATTAATATTGATGGAGCCTCTGAAAATAACGCATTTGTGGGGAGACTAGTAACATATAGCTCATGATGAACAGGGAAAAATTTTAGCAGAGAAATCAATCGCTTTGGGGACGTGCACCAACAATGAAGAAAAATTTAGAGCAGCACTGATTGGACTACAACTGGGTCTAGAATTAGGTTTGAAACACTTCCATCTAGAGGGATATTCTCTCATTACAATCAATGGAATTTATAGGAACAATGCAACAAATTAAAAACTAGACCATCTATTGTGTCCCATTTAACAATTGAGAATAAAATTTGAAGCCTTCCAAGTAAGCTGTGTATATTGGGAAGGGAAAAACATGGTAGATGAGTTGGCAAAGTGGTTGGAATAAGTGACACATAATATAAGGGAGGGAGAGACCAAAATATTCTCAAGTGATGGGACATGAAAACAAAAGTAGGAAAAAAGACAGTCGATGATCAGGACAAATTGGCAGTGAAAAAGGCATGTACTATAATAATGACCAAATCTGGAGTGGGAAGAAGGATAAGACAATGACCATCAATAGAAGGAAAGGAAGAGGAAAATGAGAGGAGATGCACGACCTAAAACTAGCATTCAAATTTTTATCCCTTGGCCAGGGTACAGATTTGAAGGCATGATTTAAACGTCACAGACACCAAGCTCGTCATTATGATGTGGTAAGGCCATCTTTTATTAAAAATACAAAGGTGGTAGTAGCATAAGTAAATAAGAGATTGAGTTGGGTTGGTGAGGTGAGTTAATAGTCTGAGAAAGAAGGAAAATGGATATTGTGTTGTTTTTGAACTTGACAAGGCAACAACAATCCTTCCATGGAAAGGTGACAGACAAAAGACTGAAAGGGATATTGGTTTCATCCCATCTCATGGTGCTCTGGGTGATAAAGAAAATTATGGGAAAGGAATTCCTGCTAGCATATGATAGATTTAGGGAAAATTTAAATATATCAGCCATGTTCCTGGCGATGTTGTACATGGGAGTTCCAAAAATAAGTGCCAAGAAATTATGTCAGATGGTCTTCATCCATTGCATGCTAGGAGATATTGATGAATCCCTAGACAATGTCGATGGAAATTTGATGGTTCCAATACCACATGTCACTCAAAAATGGAGTAGAGGTAAAGAAATTTCTAGTGGTCAAGTCTCTTAACCCGACGGGGCTAGAAAAGTTGTTGGACAGAAAGGAACGAAGCATAATGTACCTTCTTAGGGCGGCCAAGATGATGAAAATGCCACCAAAGGGGTGGGTGCAAAAGTACCTAGCAGAAGAAGGGTTGGTTGGTAAAGTGGTAGTAGACGATGATGAAGATTGGGAGCTTGGAACGGGCGAGGAATGGGTGGAAAATGACAACAAAGACCCAAAAGCCAAGGTGAGCAGCCCTGCACATCTCCTGTGTGGTAAAAATTTCCCCTTGATAGAGTGTACATGAAGGGGGAAACATACAATGAAGAGGATGAAGATGATTGAGCAAGAGAGCTCTTTAAAAATTTGTTTGGTATTTGCTTTTATTTGGTTAATTATGTTGAATATAAAATCAATGGTATGAGCCAGTCCCAAGTCTGATCTCTAGTCATTTTTTTCCATGGCCATTTTGTAAAATAAATGAAAGGGCAGGGTAGGGTTGGATACCCATTTTTCTACAAGGTTTGAGTCGTGTCTAGTGTATGGATGAAGGTCAATGACTGTGGATACATAGAAAATCAAGAAATCTATGTAATCTCCCCCTTTTTTTGAAAGTAATATAACGTGTTTCCCCTTAGGAGTGATTTACCTAGCAAAAAATAAAATAAATGACAACTAATACTTAATGATAATAGAATATTTATGATGGATAATAATTAATAATAATAGATAACTAATGGTAATAGATGATAATATGAATAATTGATATAATAATAAGAGGAATTTTTTAAGTTTCTACAATATCATTAACAAATAGGTACCTAAGATAAATTTTGAAAAGAGGCTATGTTTAATAAGAATTGTGTATGATGAGAGGGTGTACAAAATTTAGGGTATAGCGGTAGAAATCAAGATTAGGTAAATTATTTAAGATTCCACAATTAAATGTGATAAAGGTTAAGTTTACTAAGTGAATCTCATGGGAATATTGTGAAGAGTGATTCATATAGGATTTCTACATAAGATTGAATGGTGGATGATAGATTCTAGACTATAAAATGAGTTAGGGCTGATGTTCCTTTATATTCTACCTAGATACATAATTTAATATTTTTTTGTGGAAATTCATTAATAATTTTATATTTGATATAAAGAACACTCAAATACTTAACTCATTACAAGAATAATCAACATGATAATGGATGAAAGAATATACCTTATCAAATTCCTTAGGTAATTCAAAATAGATATTAATATACACTATTTAAGTTGTGCAGATAGATTATATGGGGATTATTTATGCTTATGGATGTTGGACTTGATGGATTTTAGGTATCTCAAGGGTTTAGAATTGACGATTGCATAATAAAAAAATAGTTGTATGGAATAGGACTATAGATGTGGTGCAATGGTATTAAGTTATTTGTGCATTGGAGTTTAAGATCCTGTGTTATTAATATTTGGATAAAATCCCTAATTTTATCCTTATTAGATAGGTTTTTGTTTGGATGGATTGGATTACAAAGGTTTAAAGGATAAAGGATTAGGATAGGATCTTGATTGTATAAGGATTTCTTTTTTTGATGATGAGTTTGAGGATTTGAGATATGGATGGGAGATAGGGATTTTCTATATGGTATGGTGTTGAGGAAGGATTTAGATGTAAGATTAAAATATCCTGTCAATATTTGGATGAGGATGGAAAATAGATATTTTTTGGGATTATTTGTATATCTTGCGTTAACTAATTCTTTATATTTAGGATTAATGGATGGGCGATTGAACCTTATGGATCCAAGTGACTAGATATTGTGTTTTTTTAGAAATGTGGTTGTTGAGGGATGGATTGGGATATGTTTAGCGGTGATGTATATTGTAGTTGTTCAAATTATGGTTTTGAAGGATGGATTGGGATTTGTTTAGGGGTTTGATATTATTTTTAATGTTGAAAAGGTGGTTTTTGGTAAGTCATTTTAAATATAAGGGTGGAAGGTAAGATGCTATAGGTTGTTGTGTTGAAGTGTAGGATAGAATTGTGATTAATTTAGAAACTGATGGTTGACATAAAGATAAAGGTGCTAAATATTAAAATATTTGCATCATGAACTAAAATGATATTTGAATTTGAGGAATGTTTTTATTAGTTGAGGTGGGTTAGATTCCAAGGTGAGTGGGGTTTTCATTTATATGCAAAGGTTGGTTAATATGGTAAATAATTATTGAATTCTAAACCCTATTGAGAGGTCAAAATAGAACTCAAATATTTTTTAGGTTTTCATTTTTTAAGTTTCTTAGTTTTTTGAAAGCTTAGAATTAGAAAAAAATAGAAAAATTAAGAAACGTAGTCTAAAAGGATAAGGTCCCATTTTATCTTTAAGTTAGGAGGTTCTAATCTAACAATGAAAAGTAAAAAGTATACCTGAATAGTCCTAAAATTAATCATGTGGGAGTGACTCCTACCATGGGCCCACAATAAAATTAACTAATAATACTAGTTACCAATATTTAAGATAGCTACAAAAAGCCACATTACATACAAATCCATTAACAAGGATGACCAAAGGCCTCATCAAACGCTAGATCTATCTCAACACGCAAAGTTACATTACAAGTAACTTTTGAGGGAAATATTTGTCACTTCTTCCACACTAAAAGATGGATCAAACAACTTATATAGGATCTACAAGCATTCTGGAGGAATCACTTACATGCCACAAGGGAATGTGAGGCATAATCCATGGATTTTATAACATGAATATGTTCAAAAGTCATGAGAAGCTTGAGTAACCATAATTTTTCCTTTATTTCCCCATGGTATAAATTATTGGAGGCTTAGCTCAAATAAAAAGGCCACAACTTCCAAGAGGTGTGTCTTTTGATTCACCCTCCACTCTTTATACTCCATCAAAACACTTGATTTTGATTTTTCCCTTAGTAATCAAATATAAGGTATCATGCAACTAAAACTAAATTTGGAAGAAGTGGTATTTATTATTACCAAGTTCATGTGTAAGTATGTAAGAGAAGAGCATGTATACACACTTTTGTAGGATAAAAAAGGTTATTTGTTTAATTAGCTAATAGATGTGTAAATTTTATTTCAATTTGTCAAAACAATAGTTTAAAAAGGGAACAAAAAATAAATAAAATAGTTTCTAACACTTATCTTCTAATATTCATCATACAAAACTAATACATTAGAAGTCTTATGGTTTTTTATCTTTGGCTCATGAAAAGGATGGTTTATGTGTTATTGAAACAAAGAAAAAAGGGATGATGAACCCAAATGTGAGGTTAATCAAATGGGTTCACCTATCCTTTTTGACTAGTATTTTCATGCAATTCTAAGAGGTAAAATGCATAAATAACAATTGAAAAACAAACCTAACTATTAGAAGAGTAAAATGAAAGGTTTTTAGATGTTGAAATGATGTGTACAATGTTGAAAAAGTGTTGTTTTGTGGTTCACTAAGGACTCATTCCCTAGGTAACTAATGGGTCCCTGTTAGGGTTCTAGAAAATTATTTTTAGGATCTTATTCTTCAATATCTGTGCTCCAAGATCCCAAGTTCTCAACTCCTGAAATTTGGAAATAATTCATATAGCCTAGTTTCTATGATTTTGCAAGTAAGATAACTTTTACAACTTTCCAATCAAGTGATAATTTTTCTCTCCACTTGATCTTCAATCTAAAACCTTCAATAACACATCAAGAGAGAATAAAAATTGTTGATTATTAGGGAATAGGGGTTTTCCTTGGTCAAATTCTATTTTGGTAATTAAACCTTATGATGAAACAACATAACATGAACATGAAACAATGATACCTTGGATGAATTCTTGGATGATTAATCAACAATCTTGCATGAAGTGGTTGTAACAAATGTAGATCTTGATCTTGAATTTGATATGAAACAATTCTTGAATTGGATTTTCAATGCTACATCAACATATTAGCTCAACAACATGCATGATGTGTTACAAGTATGAATGAGTATGGTGGTGTTGTCATTAATGTTATCATTGATGTCAACACAATATAGTTTGTTGTAGTGAAAGTAATCAAGTGATTTCAGCTGTTACATGTATGGATGAGATACTGTAGAGATGTTGTGAGTACATGGAGCTATCTTTATGGTGTTGTAGGTGTGTTGATATGATGAGTTACCAAGTGCTTCTGAGAAAATTAATAAACAATGAAGAAAAAATTGTGTGTGTGTTCTGAATGTGCTTCAATAATGTGCTATCCATTTCTTTTGTGTTGATCATATTCTTGTGTGGATATCTAGTGTTTTCTATTGGCATCCTTGGGTGATATATCCTAAGTTATAGCTTTTGGGTTGATGAAGAGTGAAAGTTGTGTTCATCGATTTGTGAACTGGTCTGGCATAGTTGTTTGTTTGTGGAATAGGAGAAATATTTCTCCTCCATAGTCTTCTGATGTTTTGTCTTAAATCTTGCAGATCTGGAAGAAGGCTTGTAATGGTGTTATCTATGTTCTAGAAAAGTACTGATGATTTGGTGCTCTGAAAGACCAGTTCCAGAGTTACTATGTGTGTCTTTACAGTCTAGTTGGACTGATGGAAATTGTTCTATGTATGAAATTTGTTGGAGTTGTTGTGGATGAATCTAAAGGATTCTAAGATGTATTCTAGTCTATGGTGAAGTGTGTTATGTGATCCATGTGCTATCTTCTTGTTACGAATGCACGTACTTTAATATTTATTGGTGTTTTCATTAGGTTTGGATGACCTGGTGTCTACACATTACAAGAAGGATAAGTATCGATTAAGGAAGTGTTTGATTCATCCAAGATGTTGTTTTGGGTCCTGGTTAAGTATTTATTTGGTCCAATCTCATTCTTATCTACCGTGGGAATGTTTAGTCATCGACCTAATTTGAATTTGCAAAATGAAGAATGTGTAGCTGACCTTGGAGAAATTTTCTAAGGTTAAAGATGGTATAAATATAAGAAAACATATTAAGGATTCGAAGTGAACAAGTGTGAGAAGAAAGAGGGTGTGAAAGATAATTAAGGAAAAAATACTTTAATTTGTTAGACTCCTAAAAGAATTGAGTCGGTGGTGTCTTCAATTCTTTGATCAAGGTTGTGAATGTGTGGAAGTTGTTGTGGTGGATCTTTTGTTGCATTGAAATAATATTCTTTGTGTAACATTCTTCTTTATATGTTTCTATATTTGTAGGAAGTGAGCCTCCCTTTTGGATAGTGAGTCCTATCTATAGGTAGTGAGCCTTGTATCTAGACAGTGAGTCCTATCTTGGGCAGTGAGCCTTTGTATTCAGTTTTTCAATTACTCTTATATTGTGAGCTAATCCTCACCATGGTTTTTCCCTTATTTGGTTTTCCATGTAAATCTGGTGTTTCTTGTGTTGATATTACTTTTCGTTATTTACACTTCATGCTCATACTTAATAACATATTAAAGTGGATGTGGAGTTAATAATTGTTTGAAGATTTGTGAATGTGATTGGTGACAATTGATTTACCCCTCAGTTGTCTTATGCATTTCAACAATTGGTATCAGAGTTTGGTTCCTCTAAATAAGCCTAACAACTTGAGGAAGATCTTGAAGATGGGAAAAATTGATGATAAAGAAGAACTCTAGACAACACTTGATGATCCTAACAAATTCTTGATGATTTTCTCTTGAATGCTCTTGTAAACTCTTGCATGAATACTTGAAGGCTCTTAGATTGCTTGCTAGGATACTTGGATAAAAATGCTAAGATAAAATTAATGAAATGACCTTATATTTATACTTTTTTATGCTTAATTTCCTAAAATTACAATAGTACAAGACAAAATTCATAAATTGAAATAAAGGATAATAAAATATCTTCAAGCATTTGAATTAAAATAGGTCCTAGGTTAAAGTGGGACTAATACGCTAGGTTAGGCATATGAGTCCTAGAGGCTTAAACCTAGGACACATACTTCAAGAAGTTTTATGTTCAATGTGACATTTAAAATCAAGGTCCTAGGTAGAACCCATATGCCCATATGGGTGTATGTATCTCAGATCCCTAAATCTGGAACACAACCAAAAATATTAAATTATGATTTTCCATTTTTTACATGTTGGGATTATCCTTAGAAAAATGAATTTAGCTAGACTTATGGATGAAAATTAAGACCAATTAAGGCATAAATAAGATAAATTTTAACAAGGAGGACCCAAACAAGTTTGAAAATGTAAAGGGATATATTTTTCTATACTAGATTTAACCCCCATAATAGTGAGAGGATGACCTTGCGTCAAACTCACACTAAAGTAGACAAATTCACATCAAGAGGGGTCCAAGTATAAAAATTATAGTGAGATAGGATAATAATGATCAAGAGAGTTGCACAAGCCCCTAGGATGAAGATCCTATGGAAGACCAACATAGGCACAAAGGAACACACATTTGAATGATGTATGATGCAACAACAAGATACAAGCATACACCAGATCAAAGACATAAGAAATAAAAAGGAGTGGATCAAGCCTCGATAGTCTTCCCAACATAATGTGGACTAGGTCTATGTTTTTTGTCCAAAAAATTATTTACAAGTGGAACACAATGTTGGCTATACAAACAACATGCACGCTCACACAGCCTAGTTGAGCCCCCAAAAAGGTCACACACACACACTTGGTATGTGCCCACACACAAACAAGAAAGTGGATATGGTAAATTCATGCCTATGGTCAGCTCCCATATGTACTAACAATACCAAAGCTATGCCTCTTGATAACTTTGATAAGGTACCACACAACATGAACAACAAGATTCATGAGGCAAGCAAAACTTTGTATGCTAACACCGATGAACAAACACGATGGCTCCACAGGCAAGCAAAGTGTGTTATGCAAGGTGGCCATATAATAGTTATTGTAAATGTGAAATAGTGTAAGGTACGTTCAAAGGGGATTTTATGATTTCATGTAAGGTCTCAACCTAGGGAACATCATGCCAAATTTCTTCAAGAGAGGACCAATCAATGAATAGAAGGAATTCACTTCACTTGGAATTTACACTAAGAGGAATATAATATGCTAAGAGAGATCACACTCCTGAAGGACATCATGCCCAATGTCATCACAAAGAGAAAGATGCATTGCATGAAGTAAGAAGACCACACAATGAAACATGAGTTGTAATTGAAATGTAAAAGAATAATGCCAATGTATGCCCCCACTTTAAAGAAATTGCTAATCACCATGTTGTGAGAAATTACTTTAAAGTAGGAAATGATAAATGCTAATAGTAAAGAGGACATGAGAACTTATTTGGAAAGCCCTATGCCATGTCACATGTTTCTAAATAAAGATATGTCATGAAAAGGGGTTTCCCCCAAAATGAAATACTAAAATCACATAAGGGATCCACAGATTCGAGTTCAGTATGTCTTTGCTACAATGTTGTTAGAGAGCTTGAAAATGTCACCATTCCCCAAATAACTCATGGAATGAGAAGAATGATACAAAGAGATAAAAAAGAAAAGAAAAATATTTTGGGTTAACATGGAAGACACCTTAATGTCTTGAAGCCTTGCATGATCCCTAAAAGGAAAACACAAGACCAAGAAAAGACAAAGGGTTATGACATATAGAAGAATGTAGATACAAAAAGAGGATTATCATAAAGTGAGAGATACATCAAAAAAAATGAAATGTTAGATTACATTACGCACATGCAATCACACACATAACATGGAAAAATAAAATGAAGACAAAACTAGTAAGGCATACACGAGTCAACATATAGCAATTCGTTCACATCCCGATCTTGTATATTGTATGTGGAAGGCAGACAAGTAGCTAAAGGGACAACAACAAGTGTGGTACTAGGATCATCACCACACTCAACATGTGGTGAGTTTCTCTTTATAGGAGGATCATCATGGTTGTTATCATCTAATCTCATGGAAGAAGAAATCAATAAATTTGATTCATTATGCACTTCCTCATGAATTTTAGCAATCTCATGATCATCATCCTGGAAGTTGATCACAATGGGAGATCGAATGATAATGTCCAAAGAAGGTGCTAGTCCCTATTGTAGTTGTGATATAAGGTATTATTGTTGTGGAAAAGAGGGAGACTCATCGTTTATTGCTTTAGTTGAGTTTGGATGTTGATTTTGTTTGTTTTTCTCTTTGTTTAACCTTCAAGAAATAGCATGACATCTACACCTACGCTCTCTAGCATTTATGTTTCTTTTGGTATAATTTTGAATTTGTGTTTGTGTAGGAGAGGGTTTATCAACCATAGGTCTCTTTTCTTCCCTTAGAGGAGGAACGAAAGGAACCATGGGAGTTTATTCAACCACTTTCTCTTTAGCTTTGTAAACTTGTTTTATCTTAGGATGCACAATCAGATGGTTTTGGTTGTCTCTTGGTAATTTATAGGAAATAGGAAAAGGATCTATCTTGGGTTGGTCTTAGTTACTTGGAAGGGGTTTTGGTTCAATCATGGTTTCGTGAAGGATAAGAGGCTCAATCATGGGTTGAGGCATATTTCAAAGGGATAATTTTTCTATGTGTTTTTCCTTAAAATTTTGATAGGATTTCAAAGAGATATCTTCATGAGGTTTAATAGGTTCAATAGGATTGGGCCAAAATAAATCCAATGAGAAATTGCCATGGGAAAAAATGAGATTAAAGCCACTATGGTGCATAGTAAAGATCTCACTGTCAAAAGGAAACTTTAAAAAATTATGCACAACTGACAGGATGGCTTCCATGGAGTGTAGCCATGGATAACCAAGCTTCACACATAATTGATCTAACATTGAGATGATGGAGAATGAGACATCTAATTGTTTTGGTCCAAATTTTAAAGGAAGGGTGATCAAACCTATCATAGGGAAAGAAAAACCATTATACATTTTTATCCATGCTTTCGGTTTATCATATGTATCTTGATAGAGTTCATGCACAAGTAAGAATTATTCAGTAGTCACATTCTCTACATAGAGGAGATCAATTAATATCCCATTAGTAGGCTTTACATTGATTCGATCGGCTATGTAAAGAGGACCATCAAGTGCCTTTCTGATTATATGTTTTGATGAGAAAGCAATGTCAAGAGGTATTTTAGTTTGGTCCTTATGAGGTTGAATTTCGATCAGTCCAACCATATTATCTATAGGACTTTGTTCATTATTATCCATTTTATCATCATCTATGTCAACATTCATCACATCATTCTTAGTTTCACTAGCTTTGAAAAATGAAATATTATTATTTTGCATGGGGTTGGTAAAGATTTGTAGGTTTTGGTTGGGAAGGGAAACAAACTTATTACATCAATCATTGACACCACCAGTTTGAATATGATTGGAATCAATGAGGTCTTGTATCATGTGATTAAGACACTTACAATGTTCTATATCATGTCCATTTTAATGGTGAAAATGATAATAGGAATTTGATCTAAATTTTAGAGGTAATGGCTTAGTAGGATCACGAGCTTTAATGAGAGGTAAGGAACTCAAGTTATTTTCTAGAAGGTGTAACATGATGTTATGGAGGTTATTAGGTAAGGAAGTAAATTTTATATTCGGATCCCCAAATGTAAAAGGATTTGTCTTCTTTATAGTAGCCACTTGGGTATCAACATGTTGGGTTGGTTGAGGGGGATTTAGTTGAAGAAAGGCTTTATTTTGATTCCTGAAAGGTTGGTAATTATTTTGAGGCGCAGATTTAGATTTTTCAAGATGACTAGAGGTGAGTTTTGTTTCATGAATACTAACCAAGTTTTTATAATCATGAAGGGTGGTACACAAGTGTACAAAGGAAGAAAATTTAATCATGCCAAGCCTATCTTGAATCTTAGTTTGTAAGTTCTCAATGAACATTCATTGAAGGTGATTATTGGGAATCTTTATGTCGATTTGGGAATAAAGCAATTGGTATCATGAAATGAGGCCAGTAACCTTTTCATCATCCTTTTGCTTACATTTATCAAATCAGCTAAGGTCATCTTAGGAATCATGTGCATTTAGAAGTGGTTGATAAAGGCCTCAACAAGTTTATTGAATTAATGAATTGAGTTATTTCGTTATGAGGAAAACCATTCTAAAGCGATATATTTCAAGGACATAGGGAAAATCTTATCCAAGAGCTTATCTTCAAGGATGAAATTACCGCATAAGGCTGTTTAAGAACAAACATGGCTAGAATGATCTCCTTTTCTTCTATTTCTCAAATCTAGGAATCTCTATAACTTTTGGTATTGGTATTCTTAATATCTCCAAAGATAAGGGATTGCTTTTGATATAGTATGAAGGTTGGATATTTTGATTTTAGTTTATGGTGGAATTTTTTTGTTGAAGGGATGAAACATTTTGTAAAAGTTGATTAAGGATGGCCTCATTAGTTGTGTTTTGGGATGGAGGTGAATATGGTGGAGGTTTGTATTTGTTTGAGGGGCAAGTGAATGGAATACTTATGGGAGGTAATGTTTTAGGAGATATGATGTGAGATGCCAAAAAGGTACACAGATTGCTAGTGGAAATACCCAAGGTAGGAATGAAATTGCTAGTAGGTTGCATCAATGTGGTAACTTGAGGATTGGTGTAAGTATGAATAGAGGAAATTATTGTAGCAGGAGGAATTTGTGTTCCTCCTTGACTTTGAATTTTTTTTCAAAGTTTGAACACAACTAGTCATTGAGGTAAGGTGTTTGCCAAAAATCTGAGCTAAGTTACACATAATCTCTATTCCTTTTCACTTTCAATCATTCAGTGTATGTTATATATGGTAGGAATAACAGTGATGGAAATGTTTTCAATACTCACAAGGTTTTGTAGATGTTCCAATTCTTCATGGATTTGGATTAGGTTTTCTTGAGGGGCACTAGCAACCATTGTTTCAACACTTGTCATACTACTTGAAGGTAAGGATTTTTCAATGTTATGGTCCATACCTAGTGCACTAGTGTCAATACTATAAGTGAAAGAGATCTAGATAACCCAAGATCCACAATGAGTGTGTTATTGTGGGATGACATGAGTCTCAAACTATGTCTCGCTATAGTATTAGCAATAGGATACCAAGTTGTAAATCTCATACAAGGATCAATAAAGGAAGGATAATGAATGTTAGATAAATGTAATGAATGCAAGATAAATGATATGCTTTAATTCCACTTTTTATGTTTACAAATGCACTTGAAATGAAATAAATTTTGAAAAGATTGCTAATGATAGTAATTGTGCAAGTTGGAATAATAATCTAAAGACAAGAACCAAAAGCACAAATGACTAGATTATAATGTTAAAAAATGAATATTCAGACCTAATCAGGGAATAATACACCTAGGTGGGAATATGAGTCCCACTTAGGGTTTTTGATAGGTTCAGACAGTGAAAAATAGAGAGCACAAAATACACAAAAATTTGTAAAAAGACCTATATAGGGACTAATACACCTAGGTGGGTGAATGAGTCCCAATTAGGGTTTTGAAGCCTCAATCAACAAATTATAAGTTGATTTTCATGTGTTTAAGTTGTATACTCAATGACTATTTATAGTTACAGATTTCTAATGAAATTGAATGATGAAAAATGCAAAAGTGTAACCTATAGGCACTTTTTACTAATGCAATATTTAGAAGCCCTAAATACAATTCAACTAATGAAAATCTAATGAAAAGTAAATACAACCTAGATCTAGGACTAAAATTTTCTCCAAATCAGAAATTCAATGATCCAAAGGTTGGGTTCACCAAAATGAACAGAAGGGAAATAGGGTTCCACCGTTTGGGGGATGGAATTGATCCTATTTTGTGCTTTAATTAATTACCAAAATAGATCCCTCAGATAAGTGACTTTTTGATGAATGGCTATTGGGTTCCTACTATAATTAGAAGGGGGTTCACCAATAAACAATTCTTTCAAAGAATAAATTGAATGTACTATGCAAATTCACTATATGACCTAGGAATTTGAAAGCATGAAACAAGATTGATGAGCTAAAATCAAACAATAAAGTACCTAGTAGAATGATGCAGTCAAAGTAAGGTCTTCAACTCTTAAAATATACCTTTTAAAGTATACTTGAACTAATACGCTAGGTTGGGTGTATGATTTCTACTATAGGGTTTTTGGGAAAAATTTAGAATATTTTCTAAATTTTTTGTATTTTTCGGTTCTACACCTTGCAAGATTTTACGCATAAATTTTTTTTAGATGACAGTTGTTCATGGGCTCCTACAGAGGCTCACGTTCTGGTGTTGATAGTTGATATGCCCTTCATTTATAGCTTGTTGTGATTTCAAACGGTCCCAACTAGTTGGGCTCAATTTTTCCTTTTCTTTCTGGATTTGGTACATTCTTTTGGTTTTCTTTCAGCACAAGTTCACCAACTTGGAAGGTGAATCTCATGATCTTCTTGTTGTATTTGTGTTTTAGGTGGTTTTGATAGACTTGTAGATGGTTGAGGGCATCCATGCGTCATTCATCTAATAATTCCAGCTCATTTAACCTTGGAACCTGATATTCCTCATTTGTGATGAGGTTTTACAATGATATTCTCAGTGATGGGAGCTTGATCTCAATTGGAAGGATGAATTCTGATCCGTAGACCAAGGAGAATGGGGTGGCATCTGGTGGCGTGTGGATTCTGGTGTGGTAGGCCCATAAGGTGGGATTTAGCTATAGATGCTAGTCATGACCAGAGTCATTGACTATTTTCTTAAGTATTTTCAAGATGGTTTTGTTGGTAGCTTTTGCTTGGCCATTGCCTTAGGGATAGTACAAAGTGGAAAAGCGATGTTGGATATTGAATTTATGGTATAAGTCAAAGACATCTTGATTCTTGAAAGGTGTCCTGTTATCTGAGATAATGGATTGGGGGACACCCTATCGACAAATGAGATAGTTCAAGATGAACTTTGATATTTTCTTTCTAGTTATGTAGGTCATTGGAATTGCTTTGACTCACTTTGTGAAGTACTCCGTAGCTATGATGATGAGTTTGTGGCCATTGGATGAGGTGGGTGTGATTTTTCCGATGAGATTGAGCCCCCACTGTGGGAAGGGCCATGGTGTAACAATAGGATGGAGTTCCTGAGCTAGTGCATGGATAAGGTCCCCATGTTGCTAGCATTGTAAACACTTTCTGACAAATTCATGTGCCTCTCTTTCCATTGTTGGCTAGTAGTACCCGATCCTCAACAGCTTCTTAGCCAAGGTCATACCACTCGAGTGTGAACTGCAAATGCCATTGTGGACCTCAGTTAGAGATGTCAAGGATTCCTCAGGATTTAAATAACGCAATACAGTTCCTTCAATGCTCTTGCAGTAAAGGGTTTCTCCTAGGATGACAAAATGGGTGGAATTTTTGATAAAGGCTCATTTGAGGTTTGGGGTTATGTCAGCTAGGATGACTCCTTTTCTTAAGTAGGTGTAGATGTCATGATACCAGGGATCACCAAGACCAATGAGTTTGCACACATATTAAGACTCTGCTATCTCCAATGTAGGTATGAGAAGTTGTTTTACCAAGAATTCATGTTTTAGGACATTGTGAGGGATATCCAGTAAGGGTCCAATTGTTTCCATGGCGTTAATTGCTTTGTTGTTAGCCCTCAATATCTGCTGAAAGGTGATATCGATGAATGATTCTTTGAGGCTCTCTACTAACTTCTTGTATGGTGTCAGCTTATCATCCTTAGTTTGGTACTCGCCATTGATTTGCTTGATAATAAGTTGTGAATCCCCATAAACTTTTAGTGTCATGATCCACCACTCTACTACAATTTTGAGACCTATGGTTAAAGCCTCATACTCTACAATGTTGTTAGTGTAGGGGAATGCCAATTTGTAGTATCTAGGAATGCAATCTTCCTATGGGGTGATGAAGAAAACACCGGCTCCTAATCCATGTTGTGTGTATGAGCCATCAAAGTAGAGTTTCCAATGATCGGCTTTGCTAAGATTAAAGATGGATTCATCTAGAAATTCTGATATGAGTGGATTCTCTGAATAGATTGGAGCCTCTGCCAGTTGGTTTGTAATGACTTGTCCTTTGATTGCTTTTCACTCCACATATTCAATGTCATATTCTGATAGTATCATGACCCACTTAGCCATCCTTCTTGTGAGCATTGGCTTTGATAGTAGATACTTTAGGGGATCAATCTTGGCGATCAACTTGATCTAATGAGCCAACATGTAGTGTCTGAACTTTTGGGCTACAAACACGACTGCTAGGCAAGCTTTTTCTATTGGTGTGTAGTGGAGCTCATGCCCTACCATTGTCCTGCTGATGTAATAGATGGCTCTCTCTGTCCCATTTTCATTTTGCTGAGCTAGAAGAGCACCGAGGGCTGCTGCTATTGTTGAGATGTATAAAATCAGTGGTTTTCCTACAATGGGTGGCATTAACACTAGTGGCATAATTAGATATTATTTAATTTTGTTGAACGCTCGATCACACTTATCGTCCCACTTGTATGCTACTCATTTGTGGAGTAGATTAGAATATGGGATTTGCTTATCTTCCAATTGCGCTATGAACCTATGAATGGATTGGAGCTTGCCTTGTAAGCCCCTCAACTGCTTTAATGTCCTGGGTGCTTCCATATCGAGGATTGCCTTGACTTTGGCAGGATCCACTTCTATTCCTCTCATCGATACTATGTATCCTAGGATTTTTCCTGATTGCACCCCAAAGACACACTTCTTTGGGTTGAGACGAACCTTATATTTCTCCAATCTGTCAAAAATAGAGCTCAAGGCTGATATGTGGTCTTGTCATTTTATGTATTTTGCCAATATGTCATCTACATAGTCTTCCACTATTTTATGGATCATGTCATGGAAAATCAATGGCATGGCTCTTTGGTATGCTACACCTACGTTCTTCAGCCCAAATGGCATCATGTTCCAGCAGTAGGTGCCCCATGGATATGTAAACGTTGTCTTATGCCGGTCTTCCTTTGCGATCATAATCTAATTGTACCTTGAGAAGCCATCCATGAGTGATAGCATCTCATGTTCAGTCATCATGTCCACTATCATGTCAATTTTGGGTAGTGAAAAATCATCCTTAGGACACAGTTTGTTTAGATCTCTGAAGTTTGTGCAAATACGGATGCCCCCATTTGGTTTTGAAATTGGCATGAGATTTGATACCCATTCAGGATAATCAATTGGGTTTATGAAGTCAGCATCCAAGAGTTTATGTAATTCTACCTTGACTAGCAAGGCTATCTGAGGGTGCATCTTTCTCAATTTTTGTCTCACAGGCTTTGCCTTGGTTAGATAGCTCAATGATGAACCATGACTTCCAGATCGAGACCCGACATGTCAGCATGGATCCATGAAAAGTTCACCTTTCTTTCTCTTAGAAATGTAGCCAACAGTTCTTGTTCTTCTATCAGAAGTGATTCAACATAGAAGGTGATGTGCGGTGTTGCTTCTAATCCCAGATTGACATGATTGCACCATTCTGCTAAGACTATTGATTTCTCTTGATGAAGTGCAGTAGGGGGGAGATTGAATCCCTCATACTCCGGTGCCTCAGAGAGGTTTTGACAGTTGGATGCATCCTTTATTTTTACTATTATATGGTTAGAGAGTGTCATAGTGTGGTTTTCACTCAATGACCTTGAGATTATTCTCATTCCTTTGCTTTTGTGACTGAAGGACTCAATCATCTCCTCATAATATTCCTATGTGTCCAGTGTGATATCGAATCCAGCCTTGTGATCTCTACATGATATTGTATCCCTTAGTCCCATGAATTCTGAGAGAGCCTCATCGTTTTCGAATGTGTCTAGAACCGATGGTCCTCGTTTGTCATAGTCAATGAGTTGGGGGTAAACTAGGTTTATTTTGTGTGTTTTTTAGTCTAACTCAATGGATGAGGTACCAATCATCAGTAAAGAGGAATATTCAAAAATCATGGGAAGGCTTGTTATGGTATCCTCATCATTAGTACTACTATAGACCTTGGTTATGTTGAAGGTCAAATTGTCTAAGGGCAGACCTATGGATACGGGTAGTTGAAGAGCACTTGTTGATAACTGAGAAGGAGACATGACTGCTCTAGTAGGGGTACCTCTGCCATGTATTATTTTTTCGGAGGGGTACATCCAAGGCCAAGATTTCTCATTCGCCTTTCAATAATGATGGGCTCCATTCGTCCATCGTTGTTCCTTCCAAGGCTTTCATTTCTATTGTATCCTATACCCAGCATCATTTGTAGTCCTCTGTTAGCTTCATCTATGGGTAGGATGGGTGTGGTCCTTTCATCTTGGTATAACAAGCTTGCAATGTCTCTTTCATCCACATTTTCTCGACTGAGATCCCCCCAATGGTGGAATCCAAAATGGTCTTCCCTAAAAGTCTGAACAAGTGTTTCAATTAATGGGGGTTGCCCATGTGACCTAGGATATTGTGGTAACTCTCCTACAACAAAAGAATTTTTTTCTCATTTTGTAATCTCCACACCCATTGTCCTAGATCATGAGTTTGATGTCGGATATGTTGGGGATGGAGGGTGTCTCTATGGCAGAAGTGGAGGCAAGGTTAGATGGATCTATGTATGAAGTGGACGGACCTTCATCATTTTTCAAGACTTGGGGAATTTTGTAAAACTTGACTTCCAAATTTTTGCAATAGGCGAATGGCTCTGGATCACCATGTATTGTGACCTCCTCATTTTGGTATAAGAATTTGATGCATTGGTGGAATGTTGAGGTGACCGCCTTCATTCCATGGATCCATGGGCATCCTAGGAGGATGTTGTAGGGAAATTCAAGGTCAAGGACCTGACATATGGTTTCCATGGTGGCTGGCCCCACTTGGATTGGGATCCTGATAATGCCTTGAGACACTCTTTCCTAGTCATCATATGCTTTGATAGTGATGCCTTTGTTATTGTCAATGGAGTCCTCCGAGAATCCTAAGTTCTTTAGGAGTTTCAGCGAACAAATATTTAGGCATGCACCTCCATCCACCAGGACTCTTTTTACTTTCTTCTTGTGAACTGACACTTGAAGGTGAAGTGCATGATTGTGAAATGGTTGGGCAGGGAAGTCTTGATCAGAGAAGGTGAGGAGATTTGGAGTGAAAATGTTACCAACCATATCTTGGAATTATTCTATATCAAGGGTAGCATGGATAGTGGATGCAACTAATGCTTCATCAAGGATTTTCCTATGGGCAGCAAAAAATTTCGATAACTCCATGATGGAGATTTGAGCAGGGCTTCTTTTCAGCTGGTCAATGACATTATAATCGTAGGGAATGGCTTGTGGGTTTGAAATGGGGGTCTTAGATGGATGTGATGCCCCTGCAATAGTAACCTTTCCATTGCGTGTGGTGACTCCATAATCAACATTGGCTCCTTTGACACTAATGATAGTGACCATTTCATCTATGCATACGATAATGTTTTCGTATACAAGGTTTGCACTAGGATACATTTTCTTCCCTTTGTTGTTCGCTTGGTTATTTCCTTGATTACTTCCCTGATTATGATTAGGCATCGAATTCACGTATATCTTTAGATTTTGATTACTAGCCAGTTCCTCAACGTTTATTATTTTGTCCTCAATAAGGTCTTGGATGATGTTCTTCAACTTCATATAGTTCGTGGTCGTGTGTCCCTTGAGTTTATGATAATCACACAAGAGATTTTTGTGATACCAGGGTGGCTTCACCCGGGGCTCACTGTAATTATCATGGGTGGGGACCTTGATGATGTTCTCATTGACCAACTTTTTCATGATGGACTCGATTGACTCCCCAAGGGCTATGAATTTCCACTTGGGGGGGAACTTGTTTCGTGGAGGTGGTCCTCCTTGATTATTGAGATTGTTGATCTAGTTTTGGTGTGGTTGTTGGTTCACCACATTTTTTTTTGTGTTATTTTGGTTATTGTTCTATGGCTGGCGATGATGTGTTTGATTATTTTTTTTGGGAGCACTGATGACAACCTTGCCATCCACTGCTCCATCATTGGTGACATTTCAGTTCTTTTCCCATATGTGAGATTTGTCATTGTAACTAGTGGATGGGTGACTATCCTGATGTTCTGGATAAGTGGGCATGGCCCCTTGTGTAACAAGAGCTCATTCAATATTGAGCGCCTTGGGGATCGGTTGATCATACGTAGTGATGCATTGCATCTTCAAATAGAATGCCAAGGTTTTGTCTATATTGGCAATGATGGTACAGACTTGATGCTCTTTTGGCATGGCCCACTTACTTTGATTTTCCTTGGCTCACCATCACTAGATAAAGACGGTGAATGATTCCCCCTTGCCCTATTTGAGCATCGAGAGTTCTTCCAAACTAACATCCACATAAATGTTGAATGCGTAATTTTGGAGGAAAGCATCTTTGATTTCCTGAAATGTTTTGATTCCCATAGCCAGATGAGAAAACCATTCCATAGCATCACCAGCCAAGATTCAAGGGAAAAGTCGCATTAGATACATGTCATTGTAGGTGACTTCCATGTAATGTACCTAAAATTCCCTGATGTGATCTTTAGGGTTTCCCATCCTACGATATTTATCAAATTTTTGGATTTTGAATCCCTTCGGGAATGGTACCATTTCCAAGCTTTTTTCAAAAAGATAGGGGCACAAGTTGCTCAGTGTCCTAACTGTATTTCCTAATTGAGAATCTTGCACTTTCTGCGAGGGCAATTTGATTTGTGCCATCACGTCACTTTGTGGATCAGGAGGTGGGGTGAATACATTCTGGGATGTGGGATTGACAGATGGGATGTTGATGTGGTTTTGTTGCAAGCTTTGCTGAGCAAGTGATGCCTATGCTTGTTGTTGAGCCAACAACACCTGTTGTCGGTCCTGTTGCTGATGTTGTGCCAACAATGCTTGTTGTTGATCATGTTGTTATTGCACCAACAACGCTTTTTGTTGCGCCAATAATGCTTGTTGTTGTTCATATTACTATTGTAATTGGTAGTCTTGCAAAGCTTGATGGTACGCTTCTTCTTGTGCTTGCAATTGCACTTGGTACTATGCTTGTGCTTGTGCTTGCTGAGCTTAGAATTGGGTTCATGCCTGAGCATGTGCTTGTTGGATTGCTTGTGCAATATGAGTGGCATGTAATGCTTGTGTAGCTTGTGTGGCTTGAGCAGCTTGAGTTTCTTGTGCATCTTGGGTAGCTTGTTCGGCTTGTTGTTGTTGTAACAAGGCTTGGGCTTGTGTAACTTTTTGTTCCTATTTTGTAGCTAATTGCGCTTGTGCTTGCTGAGCATCTAGTTGTGCGGCGTGCTAATTTTGGAGAACTTTTTGTTGAGTAACTTGCTGAGCATCTTGCAATGTCATGGTAAATGAATTGGTTGCATTGTGCCTTGGTGGTAATGGTAGTGGGTTGGGAAGAACATGGACCATTGTGATGAGTGGAATAGTTGTGTTGATGATCGGATTTTGAGCTACAAATGGTGTGATCAAGGTGCTTGGTCCCTGAGAAACCATGTTTTGAGGAATGGTGGAATCATTGATTGTTGTGGTCGCTTGGACAGTTGTTATTTGTTGTTGTGATATAGATGACACAGCTGGTGGATTTGATAAGGTGTTTTGATTTGAATGGTTAATGGTGGGAAAAGGAGGAAAACCCAAATTGAGTGATGATGTAGATGTGAGTGGTAAGGGTGGAAATGGTGGAAAGACGGGTGGTGCAATCCTCGAAAGTGATGATGATGGATTCAAGATTCCTCCTACTCAAAACAAGTCACCTTCTCCTTGTGAGATTTGGAGAGAAGTTTGCTTATCGAGAGGATAATCTAGTGTTGCATGAAATGAGGATGAATTGGTATGATCATGAAATGTGAGCGGGATGTAAGGGTGCAACAGATGTTTTTGGAGATCATGAAACATGGCGGTTCCCTTGTTAACAACAGGTGGGGTTGAAGTGATAAATGATATGATTTGGGGGATGTCTTTAGTGACATTTTAAAGTGGAAGTGTGGATGTGGGCGAAGGCATGATACCGAGAGACCTCTCCAAAATGGTGCCTACTACAAATTCAGAAGGGAGTTTAGCCCCTTCTTTTGCTAACTCTAACATACATATTGGGATAGGTACAATCTCAGCATGGCACTGATAATTCAGTGACTCTCAGGGTTTTGCACCATTTCTAGAAGTTCTGATTGTATCATCCCATTTTCAATGATTTCCTCTAGATGACCTTCCTCTTGAGAATTTTGAGGTACTTGAGGAGGATTGATTGGGAGATCGATTGTTAGAGTTGGCTCGAATGTTGTTTCGGTTTGACTTAGATCACTTGAAATGGATGTTTCTTTATTTTGCTCTATATTCTTCTTGTGTTGAGATTGAGTTTGAACCATAAAAAAAAGATCAACTTTCAGGAATATAAGAGATGAACCTCTAATCCCTTAGATTGGTCTAAACCTTAGGTTCGAAGAAGAAAATAACTTAGGATAATTCAAGGACCAAAGTGATGATGGGGATGAGATAAACGGAAGATGAGTGATACAGATGAATGTAACTCTTAAGGAACCTTTGAAGGAAATGCTAAACTTTTAAGGCTTGATTTGATTGATTGTGATGGATTGATAGTTTGACTAAGTGTGTTAAGTCAAACAAATGTGATAATGCACTCGTAAACTCTAGGAAGTTGTGTTATCTTAGAGTAAAATTGTACATAAGAGGATGGTTCGACTAAGTGTGTTAAGTCAAATGAGGTGATTATGGATTTGATAATTTGGCTAAGTGTGTTAAGCCAAAAAAGTGATAATGAACTTGTAAACCCTAGTAAGTTGTGTTATCCTAGAGTAAACTCGTGCACAAGATGCTAGTTTGACTAAGTGTGTTAAGTCAAACAAAGTGATTTGATTTTTTCCTAGAAGTTTAGCATAATGGATGTTTTCAAAGTTTCCAAGAGTTGTTGGTGAGGTGATTTTTGACTGATTTTGAAGGTTGAGAGGTGAATGAGAGATTGATTTTGACCCTAGAATTGACCTAGACAAAACTCCTTCTTAGAAGACCTCAGTTTTGAAGAACATGCTTGACTTCCTATGTGGGAAAATAAAACCTTTCAAAAAGCTCAAGAGGATCAACCCCTAAATCCAAGAAGATGTAGAAGTCCAACAATTCCACTAGTCATCGATACTTTATTGGATATGATAATGAATGATGATGTATGGCTTATCCAAGGATGGGAGAGATAAAGAGCATACCCTTCTTTATGTTTGATAACACACGTAGGTGTGATGCATCAAGGTATTAAGAAACAGGATGGCATGGCGCCTAGTGTGATGGACTTTGACTCATCAAACAGATAGGAGTAATCTTGTTCACACTTGACAAACATAACCTTGTTCAAAATATAGTTCAGATATTCCAGACATCTCGGGCCAAAACATAAAAAGGCAAGCCTTCTTATGTGGTCAACAAGAAACCTAAAACATCGTCCCTAAAAACAAAACAAAGTATGCATGACGAAGTTATTTTATAGGAATATCCAAAAAACACAATAGATAAAAAGATAATGATTTTTGCCCCATTCCTTTCTCTCTAAACCTATTTTGTTTAGCCATCATCGAGAGGTCCTTGGAATGAGGACAAAATAAGATAAGTCAAAAAGATCAAGATAAAGTAAACAAACAAACTAATGTTCTTCATACTGCTAGCCAAGGCTAATCTCCAGGATTACCTGATGCTAATGTCCATCGTAGGAAGGTCATATTCCTAGGACATGTTGTGATCAGGGTTTTGATGAGATCGATTTGGGTGATAAGCTATTGATACTCCGAGTTGACCAGCTTGCTTGCTTACTGAGTTAGGCTTAAGACTCTGATGATTAGATGCTCACTTTGGAACCTACAAGACTTGCTTCTGATTGACTCACCAAAGGGTGAAAGCGACGATTGATTTATTATGAGTGATGATAATCGCGGGTGAAAGCGAGATGAAATGGATTGATAGGGAGAGGGGTTGAAGGAACCAATCACTGGTTCCTGCTCTAGGTCTTTCCTTATAAGACCTCCTTGGTGCTTGGCTCCACCAATCTAACCTATAGGCCCCTACTCATCACTAGGTACCCTTGGTTTGTCAGACCAACCCCTCTCCTATCAACATGCTTCTCTTCTACCAACCAACCTTGGTGCTGCCTCATATTCTTTCCTTTGGCCCTTAATCTACCCTAAAGGCCAAATAACCTCAAAACGTTGAACACAACTTTGCAGGGGTGTGAGGGTGATACAAAGGCTTCAAAAAATATCATCTTTTGCTCTTTAAGACCCTCCTAACTCCACTTAACCATCGCTTACATCAAACCCTACTTTTTTTGGGCTACTAGCCAAAGAGCCCAATTAGGCCTCTGAACAGGAATAAAATGCAATTTCCTTTAAAACCCACCAAAGACTTAGGTTCTTTGTCAAGAAATTGTGTTTCTCTTGCCTATTCCTCAAAGGTTTTGAAGGTTCTAGCCCTGTACAACCCGTACTCTGCTCAAACACAAAAATGGTTAAAAGCCTAGGGTTTCTAAGTTTTCACAGGCTGATTTAGGACTGTCAAAGAATTCTCCCTCCAAATATCCTATTGGAACCTCCTCCTGACCTCCAAGCACTTCTAAGACCTCCAAAAAAATTATGCAAAAATAATTTCTTCGAGATCTCACATTCCCTGCAAGTTATTGACCTTTTTCTCCAAGCCTTCCCCAACTGGGCCTGCATTGGCTCGCCTAGGGCAAAGCTTTTCTAGTGCCTCCTGCACTTCTACAGACTCTACCAACTACCATATTTACAAGGAGGGAGCCTAGAAACCATTCCCAAAAGGCCGTACAATTTGTATGGTGGGAAGGTGCTCTAGGACTCCATTATTTCAAAACTGCCTGTTACAGGCCTGAAAAAAACAACAATCAAACTATATATAGATAAAAGATAAAAATGATTTACAAAAGTGAAAGAAAGGCACACCAAGCTTGTATAATGTGAACACTACATACTACAAACACAATGACAGTGAATTTATTCCATTAAAAATCAATATGATAACAGAAAAATAGAAGACTGTCTTCTTGAACGTTGTTTTCCTCAGCTTCACAAAATGTCACTTCAAAATAAAACCTCTAACCCTATTCGATGGTTGAGGCATGCCTTAAATAGGCCTCCAAAACAACTTTAGAAGCTTGGGTCAAGCCTTAGGATGACTTAAACGTGAGTGTTATAAAACACACTGTGTTTTCTAACACTTTGCCAACTTTTGACAACTTAACACAATGATGTTGTAAAGCTATTGAACACTTGTCACCTTCTTTCCCAAAGTTCAAAAACAACCCTAAGCACCTAAAAAAATGGTCAACATGACCTTATGATAGCACAACAAAAATAAGAACTTCAACAAAACTCCGACAATAGTCCTTTCCCAGGTGCTCCTGCACCATTCTCCCCCTCTCAGCACAAACAACTAAGGATTAGAAGGAGGGATTAGAGACATATCAATGCCTTGCTTCTTAAAGTCTACTTCTTCTACCCAGGTAGCTTCAAATTCATTTCTATTTTTCCATTTGACAAGATGCTCCATGTACACCTTGTGCCTTGTAGCCTTCTTCACTCTTGACTCCAAGAGTTTCTCTGCTTGTAGCTTGTCTGGAGTTGGTATGGACATGTTGTTGATGTCCTTGAAGATCTCCTTACTGTCCTGATCCAAATCCTTGACTATCCCTTTATACTTGATCAAATCAGCAACATTAAACACTGGAGAGATGCCCAAATCTGATGGTAACTCCACCTTGTATGCATTCTTGCCATATTTGGCCAATAACTTGCATGGACCCACTCTTTTCATCTGTAACTTGTTTAACATTCCCTTTTGCAATCTAGATTTGTTGAGGTGGACCATAACATAGTCCCCAACTGCAAATTGTACATCCTTCCTTGACAAATCAACTTTCTCCTTCTACTTTTGGGTTGCTGTTGTGACTATTTTCTTGACCTGCTCATGAATCTCCTTCATGGTCTAAGTGAAGTTTTCTGAATGTCCACTCTTATTCTCCATAGATCCAAGGTCCTTGAGTTCACAAATGCCTCTTGGGTGCATTCCATACACAACCTCAAAAGGACTTTTCCCTATAGTTCTATTGACATTGTCATTATAAGCATACTCAGCTTGGGAAATAACCATATCCCATGTCTGTCCATACTCCTTCATTAGACAGCTTAAAATATTACCCAACACTCTGTTAACCACCTCTGTTTGACCATCGGTCTGAGGATGGTAAGCTGATCCAAATGATAGATTTGTTCCCAACCTGCTCCATAGAGTCTTCCAAAAATGACTCATAAACTTCACATCTCTATTAGAAACTATGCTTAAAGGTAAGCCATGGATCCTCACAACCTCCTTGAAGAAAAGGTGAGCTATGTAACTAGCATCATGAGTAGTTTTGCAAGGAATGAAATGACTCATCTTGCTAAATCTGTCCACTACTACATAAACACTGTCAAAACTAGTCTTGGTCTTAGGAAGACCTACCACAAAATCCATGCTCACACACTCCCATGGTCTTGTAGGAATGGGCAGGGGTTGATACAAACCAGCGTTGCTAGCTCCTCCTTTAGCTTTCATGCATATAACACATTGTTCCACATATTTTCTAACATCTCTTGCTAACTTAGGCCAGTAATAGAACCTTTGCACTGGTTCTAAAGTCTTATTGATGCCAAAATGCCCACTAAGACTGCCATTATGTTTCTCTTGAATCAGATTTTCCCTCATTGACCCTCTTGGAACACATAACTGATTGCCCTTAAATAACAGTCCATTTTGCAGTGTATACTCAGAATATTGGCTATGAAAATGATTCTCAAAATCAGAACATACCTTGTAAGCTTTTGAGAAGTCTTCATCTTTGCCATAGAGGTCTTTGAAACTCTCTAATCCAATGCTCTTTAGCTGTATCTCCTGTACTATCAGCAATCTTCGGCTTAATGCATCTGCAACCTTGTTCATTTGTCCCTTCTTGTGCTTAATAGTGAATGTGAAGGCTTGGATTTATTCCATCCATTTCAAATGCCTATTACTTAACTTCTCTTGGGTTTTGATATAACTAAGTGTCTGGTTATCAATAAAGACCACAAACTCTTTGGGTAACAAATAATGCCTCCACTTCCTAAGGGACTGCACTAAAGCATATAACTCTAGATCATAGGTAGAGTACTTTTGCTTGGCTTCATTGAGCTTTTCACTAAAGAAGGCTATAGGCCTACCTTATTGACTAAGTACTCCTCCTATTGCTACTCCACTTGCATCACACTCAACTGTGAACAACTTTTCAAAACTAGGCAATAATAGAATTGGTTGAGTTGCCACTTCTTGTTTCAGTTTCTCAAACCCTTTCTTAGCCTCCTGAGTCCACTTAAACTTTGTTTTCAGACCACCTTTTATAGTATCTAGGACTAGTGCACATATGCCACTAAAATTCCTTATGAATTTCCTATAAAATTGAGCCAAACCATGAAAAATCCTTACCTCTGTTGTTGTGGTTGGTGTGGGCTAGTTTAGGATGGCTTCCACCTTGCTTGGATCCATCTTCAGCATTCCTTGGGATACTACAAACCCATAATACACAAGTTCTTGCTTGAATAACTCACACTTCTCAAGATTGATTGCCAACTTCTCCTCTTGCAACCTTTTAAGAACCATCTCCACATGTTTCAAGTGTTCTTTTGCTGTCTTACTGAAAATTAGTATGTCATCAAGATATACTACCACAAAGATCCCTGTGAAATCCTTAAGCACTTCATTCATGAGTCTCATGAATGTGCTAGGGGAATTTGAGAGGCCAAATGGCATCACTTTCCACTCATATAACCCATCATTTGTCTTAAAATTTGTCTTCCACTCATCACCATCCTTAGTCCTGATCTGATGCTAGCCACTCTTGAGGTCCAACTTAGTGAAATACTGTGCTCCTCCAAGGCAATCCATCAAGTCTTCTATTCTAGGAATTGGAAACCTATACCTAATTGTGATTCTATTTATTGCTCTAGAATTAGTACAAAGTCTCCACTTACCTCCCTTCTTGGTTGCTAAAACCATTGGCACTGCACATGGGCTAATGCTCTTTTGTATCAATCCTTGTTCCAATAATTCTTGCACTTGCCTAGCTACCTCCAAATTCTAATCTGGTGTGAGTTTGTATGCTGCTTTGTTAGGTAATGAAGCCCTTGGTATGAAGTCAATTTGATGACTTATAGCTCTCTTTGGAGGTAAGGTTGCAGGTGTACCATCACTGACAATATCCTTATATTTTTCTAGCAGCTTTTGGACTGATTCTGGTATGACTGTCTTTTTAGTCTCTTCTTCATCTTTTGACTACATTAAAACCATATACCCTTCACCCCCTTGATTTAGGTTGCTGATAAAATCTTTACCACTACTCAACATGATGTTTTGTGTCTTTGACTATCCTTCATCTTCCTCTAACAGTGACTGCAGCTTGAAGGTTCTTCCATCCTTTTTGAATGAAATGGTATTCTCCTTCCCATCATACATAACACTCCTATCATACTACCATGGTCTACCCAGTAGCAAATGGCATGCATCCATGGGTAAAACATCACAAACTAACTTGTCTTTATAACCTCCAATTGAAAATTTCACTGTTACTTGCTCATTAACCAAAACACCCTGCCCATTGTTTAGCCAAGTGACCTTGTAGGGGTTAGTATGAGGTGACTTCTCTAATTTTAGTTTCATTACCGCCTCCTATGAGATTGTATTATCTATTGAACCTGAGTCTACTATAACCTTGCATACTTTACCAAGTATTTTGCACTTTACTCTAGAAAGATCTCTTCTTTGTTTAGGTTCCTCTTTGACTAGCTGCCTGATCAAAACTATGTTAAACATCAGATTCTCTCCAATTTTAGATGCTATATGACTGATCTCAGTTGCCTTAGGACTCATGGTGTCCTCTTGTGCATAGGCCACTCTCTTTTCATTGCTTGATGAGGAAGCTTTCTCCGGGCATCTATAAGCAAGGTGACCTATTTGATTGCAATGGTAACACTTCATGTTTGCAAAATAGGAATTACTCCTGCCTGCTCCTCTTCTTCTGTTTGAACCTCCTTGAGGTCCTCTTCCTCTATTAAATCCACCTCTTGAAGATGTTTCACCTCCATGCTTAGTAAGTTTAGATTCTCTATGATTTCTTTGGTCATTGCCTCTACCTTGGTAACCACCACGCTATCCTCTTTGATCCCTGCCTTTGCCTCTACCCTTAGAAGCCTGGTCTTGCTTCCTTTTGTTCCTTTCCTCTAGCTTTATGGCCAACTAATAACATTGATGTACTATTTTAGGACTCAAAAGAGCCATCTCCTCTTAGATGTTCCATTTCAAGCCATTAAGATACCTAGCCACTTTAAGGCTCTCATCCTCTGTCACATTAGACCTCATACAAAGCTTTTGAAACTCTTCAGTATAAGTGTTTACATCTTGGTCTTTCTGCCTTAGACTTTGCCTCTTCTTGTGCAATTGAATCTCATAGTCATCTGGCATGTAGGCTTCCTTTACTTTAGCAACAATTGCTTTCCAAGTTGATATGGGTTGTTTGCCTTCTTTTTCCCTCTTTGTCTAAATAAACTTCCACCATGTCAAGGCTGATCCTCTCAATCTTGACTTAGCAACCTTCACCTTCTAACCTTCAGTAACTCCATCACACTCAAAATGATTCTCCATGCCTTCTATCCAATCCATGACTAGATCTGCTTCCATCTTTCTGCTAAAAAGTGGTATACCTTGAAGTGCTTTTCCACTCAAGGCTTTCAATGCCTTCAAGAAAGGCTCCTCCTTCAAAATAGGGTCAGGTTCAGGGGTCTTATCTTCCTCTGCAACCTCTACTTCTTTTGGAATTCTTCCCTCAAATTGTGCACTCCTCACTGCTACCTCAAGCTGGGCTATTCTTTCCCTCAACTATTTATTGTCTTCTTCTTGCTCTTCAGCCATCTTATCCAGTTCTACATTGGTCACCATGGTCGAAGAATCACTTGACTCAACATCTGACATACAAGATTTCTTTCACAAATCTTTAGCTTGCTTTGATACCAATCTGATAGGGAGAGGGGTTGAAGGAACCAATCACTGGTTCCTACTCTAGGTATTTCCTTATAAGACCTCCTTGGTGCTTGGCTCCACCAATCTAACCTATAGGCCCCTACTCATCACTAGGTACCCCTGGTTTGTTAGACCAACCCCTCTCCTATCAACATGCTTCTCTTCTACCAACCAACCTTGGTGCTGCCTCATGTTCTTTCCTTTGGCCCTTAATCTACACTAAAGGCCAAATAACCTCAAAACATTGAACACAACTTTGCAGGGGTGTGAGGGTGATACAAAGGCTTCAAAACATCTCATATTTTTCTCTTTAAGATCCTCCTAACTCCACTTAACCATCGCTTACATCAAACCCTACTTTTTTTGGGCTACTAGCCAAAGAGCCCAATTAGGCCTCTGAACAGGAATAAAATGCAATTTCCTTTAAAACCCACCAAAGACTTAGGTTCTTTGTCAAGAAATTGTGTTTCTCTTGCCTATGCCTCAAATATTTTGAAGGTTCTAGCCCTGTACAACCCATACTCTGCTCAAACACAAAAATGGTTAAAAGCCTAGGGTTTTTAAGTTTTCACAGGCTGATTTAGGACTGTCAAAGAGTTCTCCCTCCAAATGGCCTACTGGAACCTCCTCCTGACCTCCAAGCACTGCTAAGACGTCCAAAAAAATTCTTCAAAAATAATTTCTTCGAGATCTCACGTTCCCTGCAAGTTATGCACTTTTTTCTCCAAGTCTTCCCCAACAGAGCCTGCACTGGCTCGCCTAGGGCGAAGCTTTTCTAGCGCCTCCTGCACTTCTCTAGACTCTACCAACTACCATATTTACAAGGAGGGAGCCTAGACACTATTCCCAAAATTTTGTACAATTTGTACAGTGGGAAGGTCCTCTAGGACTCCATTATTTCAAAACTGCTTGTTACAGGCCTAAAAAAAACAACAATCAAACTATATACAGATAAAAGATAAAAATGATTTACAAAAGTAAAATAAAGTCATACCAAGCTTGTATAATGTGAACACTACATACTAAAAACACAATGACAGTGAATTTATTCCATTAAAGATCAATATGATAACACAAAAACAGAAGACTGTCTTCTTGAACGTTGTTTTCCTCAGCTTCACAAAATGTCACTTCAAAATAAAACCTCTCACCCTATTCCATGGTCAATGCATGCCTTAAATAGGCCTCCAAAACAACTTTAGAAGCTTGGGTCGAGCCTTAGGATGACTTAAAAGTGAGTGTTATAAAACACACTGTGTTTTCTAACACTTTGCCAACTTTTGACAACTTAACACAATGATGTTGTAAAGCTATTGAACACTTGTCACCTTCTTTCCCAAGGTTCAAAAACAACCCTAAGCACCTAAAACAATGGTCAACATGACCTTATGATAGCACAACAAAAATAAGAACTTCAACAAAACTCCAACAATAGTGCTTTCCCAGGTGCTCCTGCACCATGGATGCACCATTTTGGGTTTTTTCAAATGTTTTGAGGCTGTCTTTTGGAATTTTGAAGTGTTTTACAAATTTTTTTTGGTATTTTCATAGATTTATGAATTTTTTTGGATTTTCTATCTTGGGGGCCGATCAAGGATGGCCTTGCCTAGTTTTAAGCTCAGAGGCGATGTAGTTCGGACGACAACTGACTTGACTACTGATGAGATAGATGGGAAAATGGTTTTCCATTGCAACGGATGCCTAAGGACTGATCTTAACTGTAAAAAAGATGGGAAAATGGATTGCCAATGCAACAAATGCCTAAGGACTAATCCTAACTATGAAAAGGATGGACAAACAGATTGCCATTGCAATGGACGCCTAAGGATTGACCTAACTATCTCGGGGGATGATCAAAGATCAACCTTGCCTACTTTCAAGCTCAGAGACGACGTAGTTTGGACAAGGTGAAAGACTGGCAAGACTCAATGATGAATTTTTTAATATTTTATGATATTTCGACATGTTTTGGATATTGAATGATTTGGATGTTTTTGATTTTTAATTTTTTTTTATGTTTTTGAATTTTTTTGATAGGTTTTTGAATGTTTTGAATTTTCGCATGATTTTGACAATTTGGATATGGATATGTGATGATACTAGTGCTCTATTTTGGGATTTTGTTGAAAACCAAGCTAAGGTTGATTGATCAAATTGATGGATTGATAGTTTGACTAAGTGTGTTAAGTCAAACAAAAGTGATAATGCACCTGTAAATTCTAGGAAGTTGTGTTATCCCAAAGTAAACTGGTACAAAAGTGGATGGTTTGACTAAGTGTGTTAAGTCAAACAAGTTGATAATGGATTGGATAATTTGACTAAGTGTGTTAAGTAAAATAAGATCATAATGCACTTGTAAACCCAAGGAAGTTGTGTTATCCTAGAGTAAAATCGTGCACAAGATGATAGTTTGACCAAGTGTGTTAAGTCAAACAAGGTGATAATTTATTGGATTCGATTGATCAAGATTGATGAAGCTTGATTTGGAACAATTTTTTTTTGATGATTTGATGTGACTCTGACGTGCGCATTAGATGCAAATGATATGAATTGTTTTGATTGATGTTCGATGAAAGATAAAGCTTGATAAGGAACGTCTTCCTATCAAAATATTCCATGGGCTTGTGATTTGACTTGGTGATCACAAATGTTCTAACGAATTTGATTTCATGTTTTCCAATGTTCAGATCACCACATAAGTTGGATGATGTATATCAAGATTTATTCTCGAAGTGAAATGTAAATATCTTCCCCCAATGTGTAGCAATGTATGGAATGTCATGGGTGGATTCTTGGATAGATGTATAGATAGATACGGTAAGCATGCAAAGGATTCCAAGGATTATCTTGTGACAAGATAAGGTGTTCAAAATAGAGGAATGCTCATTCGGATAATGCTTCAAGGCTCAGATAGCATTTGGATAGGATAGAATCAATGAAAATGACCCATATCAAGATATTTACCGCAAGCTAGTGTAAAGTGTGCACCAAAATTTTATCAAGATCAAGGTAACTTGGACCCTGGATGTAGATGGATAAAAATGGGTTGGATAAACGGTTCATGGATGAACGAATGGTATGGCTGGGATGTTGGCTTTATTATGGATGCAATAAGATACTTTCTCCTGAACTAGTGTATGTAGATGCTCGATTCTACACATGACACCTATTTTCTAGGTTTTCATCATGGTACCTGTCCAAAGCGCCACCAAAATGGTTTTTGCTAGAGGACAATTTTTTATCTTTACTATTTTCAATCCTTTTTCTAATTTTTTTGGATTTTTGTAGTTTTGATTTTTTTTGTATTTTCTAAGATATTTTAAGCTAATGTTGAACCACCTGGTACTGCTAATGTTGATGCTTCTTTCATAACATGCCATCGATATCCTGCTTGAAGAAGTTGCTTTGCCAAAATATGTGCACTTGAAATAAAATTTTGAGAAATCTGTTCTGCTTTGCTGATACCGGGGTTAACTTTGTCCTTGTGCGCACATCGCGATAGAGTGCCTTCTAAATCCTTATGATGAAGGGTCATTGCCAACACATGGTTAATGTGAGAATTGGATATCATGTGTGGAGGCACGAATAAAGCATGTTTAGGTATAAAAGATGGATTGGTCGATAGTTTGGAACCTTTGACTCTCCAAACTTGGTAAGGTGAGGAATAATGGATGGATACAGAAGTGTGCGTGGAATTAGGACCAATTGCTTGATATACTTTGTAAATTGCTTTAGAAGCCTACTTTTTCCTTTGTTTACATCTTTGATGGATATCTTTCCCTTTTTTATTTTTCCCCATAGTTTCTCTGACTAATGGAGTTTGATAAGAATAATTTTTCTTTGTATTCTTTGGTATCCATATGTATTTGATTTTTCCTTCATGCTTTAGTACTTCTTTTTCTTTAATGATGTTTTTCATGCTTTGATTCAAATCTTTCTTTTGATGTTGGTCCCAATTCGTGGATGGGGTGATGGGTCGATGGAGATTCATGGTGTGGCGGGTCATAGTATTGGCATTGGTTTCATCATAAGGATCCTTCATGCTTCCTATGTTGACATTTGCTCGAGACAAAGTTTCCCCCAATTCTGTAGAAGTATCACTGATACGTTTATATCCCTTGATTTCCAAATAACCAAGGCCTTGATGCTTAGGATTTCCAACAATCTGCACTGGTTCTAGGATACCCTGTTCATGTAGGCCTAATCCTTTACCTTGATAATTCATCTGCTCAAAATTTTTATCTGCAATAGGATATGATTTACCTTGGAAACAAGGTGCTAATCCTTCTGTGCTTGGTCATGGACCTTCAAATGTGTCAGCTTTTTTATTGATGAGATAGCTTGCCCTAAGAAAGGTAAGTGATCCAAGTTTATAACTGATGGGATCCTCCATATGTGAGATGAATGCCTTATTGATATCTTTAGCTTGATGTTGTGAGATATCATATTGTAATTCTTCTTCTAGAGGTGTTGGTGATTTACTTTCCACATACAACTCCTCCTCATGATTCATTTCATAGTATGTTTCTGATTCACGACCTCTATAGGAGCCTTCATCATGATTTGTTTCTGCTATGTCTCCAAATTTTTCCACATCTTGGTCTTGTGCACAAATGTTAAGAGTAGGAGACTCTTGTTCCTTGGTAATAATGTCAAGAGTATGAGACTCTTGTTTTGAATGAAGATCATCTACGTGTCCATCCAAAGAAAGAATCTCATTGGTAGATGGAGGAGCATTGCTATATGGATATGATCATCATTTGCGACATCTTGTATAGATAAAAGAGTGCCCATTAGATCATTGTAGTATCTTGGAGATATCAATTCTCAATCTTGATTAGTTTCAAAATTGCTTTCAATGTGCTTGGGATCAAGTTCTTGACATGGATCAATTTCAAATGATGGATTCCTTATAGTGGGTTCTTGGACATCGTTCTTAGGCATGGAAAGTGGCTCAATATCCTTTTGATCTTTGAGGATTTCTTCACTATCCGTAATCGTGAGGTCAAGGGATGTCAATATGTCATTGGAAGGGACATTGCTAGACCTTGATGGAAGATGTTGATCATTCTTTGGAGTAAATTCTTGAGATATGTCCTCTAATTCATTAGGTGATGTAGAGACATTTTCAATATTATCATTGGTCAAGGGATCTTGGTTTATGTCAATAGGATCAAATAATATCAATACTCCTTGAAATAGATCTTTGTAGGAGGAGTCTTGATCATGCATAAAAAATGGCTCTTGATGTATGTTGATTTGATCACTAGATGGGGTAGACATATCTTCATAGTGCTCATTGATGGGTAGATCTTGATCATTATTTTCAACAACTATCGTGGATAGATTGTCAATGTTTTCAACCATAGGATCAAATGATGTTAACGTTTCTTGAATTAGATCATTGTTATGCATCATTGGTGAGTTTTGATCATGATTGAAAAGTGGTTCTTGGTGTGTGTTGATTTGATCATTGGTTGAGGTGGAAACATCTTGAAGGTGTTCAATGATAGATTGATCTTGATTTTTGATTTCAATAATTGTGGTGGGAATTTGTTGTAAGCTTTGGTGAGCGAGTAATGCCTGTGTTTTCTTTTGAGCCAACAATGCTTGTTGTTGGTCATGTTTTTGTTGTGACAACAATGTTTTTTGTTGGGATTGTTGTTGAGCTACTTGTTGATGGACTTTTTGATGGACTTGTTGATGGATTGCTTGCAATAGTGCTCAGAATTGTGCTTGCACCTGCCGAGCTTGGCGTTGGGCTTGAGCTTGATCTTGTGCTTGTTGGGCTACTTGAGCCGCTTGTGCAACTTGTGCAGCTTGTTGGGCTTGGAGTGCCTTTTTCCAAGCAAATTATTGAGCGGCTTGTAACATGATGGAGAATGAATTGGTCATGTTGTGTTTTGGCGGTGGTGGCGGCGGTGGTGGTGGTGGATTGGGAATGGTGTTGATTGTTGGGGTTAGTGGAACGGTCTCATTGATTGCCAAGGTTTGAGTGGTGAATGGTGCGATTGATATTCTTGGTCCTTGAGACACTTGAGGAATGGTAGATGTGTTGACCGTTGGGGTTGCTTTGATGGTTTCCATTTGTTGTTGCGATATTGTTGGCAAAATGAGAGGATTTGATACGATATTTTGATTTGGCATTATAGGTTGGCTTTGAACATTTTTTTGGTTAAGAATCATATTGCCTTGATTTAGGTAACTTTGATTTTTCATGGTGTTACCTTCACTTGGATCAATACCTAGAGTCGTCAACATATTGCTTGGATTTTGAACAATATTGATGGGATTTGCAAACATGTCTACCCTAAAGTTGAACAAGTGTGGATTTGAAATGGTCATGTTTGGTAAAGTTGTACTTGGCATGTATGGATTTGGTGGGATAATGTTGTTTGGAAAACTCATGCATTGAGCATTTGGTTGATAGATTTGCAAATTTGGACTTGGATTTAAATCTACCATTGGGAAAGGTGTTCCAAACTTTGGATTGGGCATACTCACATTCGTTGTACTTTTGAGGTTTGGAGAAGATAATGATGCCATGTATAAATGTGAGTTTCGATAATCAATTGGCATTATGAGACTTGGATAGTTTGGTTGACTTGGACTACTCATGATGTATGAGTCGACTTTGAATTCCATGTTTTTCTTGTGTTGTGATCTTGTTTGGACCATAAAATAGAGATCGTTTGATCTTGATCTTAGGCACAGAAGAGAGGATAACTAGGAAGTTCTAATGATCAAAATATGGTGATGAGATAAATGTGGTATGGGTGGTGCAGATGAGTGAAACTCTTGGAGAAATTTTTAGGGGTGATGTTAAACTTTTAAGGCTTCGATTGATTTTGATGGTTTGACCAGGTGCATTAAGTAAAACAAGATGATGATGAACTTGTAATCCCTAGGAAGTTGTGTTATCCTAGAGAAACTTTCTAGGAGAATGAATTGGCTAAGTGTGTTAAGCCAATCAAAGTGATTCTGAACTAGTAAACCTTAGGAAGTTGCGTTATCCTAAAGGTAAATTTGTTCAAGAGGATTGATAACTTGACTAGGTGTATTAAGTCAAATGTAATGATGTTGATTTTTCCTTTAAGTTTAGCATGGATGATATTTCAAAGTTCTTAAAATTTTGTTGGTGAAATGAAAATTTGATTGATGTTTGAGATGGGTGAAGTGTTTGACTTGATCCTAGACAAACCTGAGAGAACTTTTCTTACAGGACCAAGGTGGTGAGGAACATTCTTTTCCCTAAGAGTAATTCAAACCAAAAGATCAATGTTTGCATGAAAACCATAAGACATAAGATTGCAAGCACATGTGTGGTTCAGTTTTCAATGACCTTGCTTAGATTTGGTTCCTTTTGACACAAGCACTTTCTTGATTATGTTTTTCAAAATAAATGTCCAATGTCCTAAATTTCTTTTATCCCACAAAACGTATTATGTGGAAATCAAGAAAATCAAGGCAAAGGTTACCTAATGTTGACTTTGGGAGAAACAAATTGGGATATCTGAATGTTTAGAAGCTTTCTAGAGATAAGAACCCCTAGGGACAAGTAGTAACATGTGGACACCTCCAAAGTATTTTTTCTTCCAAAGCATTTGAAATTCTGATTATTCGTTGAATGTTTGTTTTCCACTATTTTAGATCCAAGCAAAGTGTTTTGATTCAAAGCACATGTACAACCCTAGGCTGGAAAAGGCAATATTTGTTAGGTTCCCACTTAGATGAATCTAGCTGAACATATTCTGTGCGGATGACTAGATGCTTGACCACATTGGCTCCCCTCCATGACACACACTTTTTGGGTTAGCCAAGCATCAGTACCCATGAATCTCCCATGGCATACTTTTCATCTCTACAACATAACGACATGTATACGTGGGGCGGCTTCAGAGGACATGACCTCTTGCACCAACAAATATAGAGTATTTTTGGCCTCTAAACAAAAGTTTGTAGTAAGGGCATCCAGTTTAGGGGGTGCAATGATAAACTCCTTGTGAGAGATCTCCCAACCCTTAGAACAAGTGCTTTACACACCATAAAAATACTGAGGGAGAGTTATCATACGCCACTTCCCATTGTCCATGGCTTTCATCGTGAACACAAATTTATATAGCGGTTTGGAAGAGCTTGGATTTAGCCCGTTACTGTTTGAGTCATTCTCTTGGGGTGAGTACTTTTTCCCACCAAGGCAAGCCCTCTAAAGGTGCACAATAGCAAGTAAGTGCATTCGTAGTTCGATCATCTTTGTTTTGCGTGAACAAAGAGAAAACACTCACAATGCCTTTTTCTCACATTAGACAAGTTTGTTCAATTTTAAGTTCCCAAATCGAAATGTGAAGGCAATATTTTTGACAACTTAATATCACAAAATACTTTTGATTCTCAAGATTTCCGTGAGGTGCGAGAGAAGCGCATACGCCTTTTAAATGATATTAATTTGTAAAAAGGATTGTAAAACATGAAAAACACTTGTTCATTTTAGACCTCAAAAGCAGTGATTTTGGTTCGTTTTAAAGCACCAAAATGAGATGTGTAGTTTGTCTTGTCCAATTTCAAGTCTAAATCGAAATCTAATATGTTTCTAAGTTCAATTTTACCAAGCTAAAAAGATCAAGTCAAACGGTTAATTTTAAACCCAAAAGGAAATGTGAGTTGGTCTAAAAAAGAAAACAAAGGTAGAAAATGAATGCTCTAGCATTTAAAAATGCTTTGTAAACTTAAAGTTTTAAGGCTTCAATCTTCTTTAACTTCAATCATTTTTGTTTTTTTTTATGCTTTAATGTTGCACATTCCCTTGTGAAAACATATTTACTCCTCCTGTTCCTATTCCTGTCAAGAAAGATAATCCCATAAGAATCAGTTTAATAAAAAAAAATTTAAACATCAACTTCAAACAAAAAAAGTGATTATTATTATAATTTTATTTTATTTCTTTTAGTTTTTAAAAAAGAAAAGACTAAAGAGCATTAATGAGAATCCCTCTTACTACAAATTTTACAATGAATATTACTTAGAAGAAGACAATTTTCCAATCAAAGTTCAAAGCTTCTCTGAAATTCATAAATAAGTAACATTAATCAAGAGGATGCCCGTAATCTTTAGTTTCTGGTTTTCAATTATTTGTTCAAGAATGTCACACCTAGCTAAAGATCTACACAATAAAAGTGAGAGTAAAGTAGTGAAACAACAAAGATATTTAATGTTTAATACAAACAAAAGTATTAAGATGTAAGCACAACCAATACACTTTTGAAGGAGCCTGAGTATCGCATCTGAAGTAGTCATCTGCCTAATCTTTCCAAACACAAACCACAAAAAAGAGATAACAAGATAATAATCAGTAAAACAATCTATACTTAATGAAGATGTAAATTTGTTTCCTAGCTCGAACTATATGCAAGTAGCAATGATGAAAATATGTAAAGAAGTGACTGTAGTAACTTCCTACTTAGAATCTATAGCATCTCTCAGAAGATTGGATTTAACATGTATTAATAATGTGGCAGAACATAATATTTGACTTGGGTCCACATTAATACCAGAGATACTATACCGCTAGGAGCAATAAATGCTACATCATGAGATTTTATTTAACCATTTTGAAAATATTTCAAAGTGCTTGGCGCCCAATCCTACATTACCTCTGAGAAATAGCAGTTGGAAACACGGATTCACAAGCTCCAAATACTACGTGCAACCTGCAAATATTGATTAGGTAGATATGGAGTTACTTTGGTTAAATACAAACAAATAGATATCGGTTAGAAGCCGCAGCTAGATTAAATGCCAGTAGGTAAATGTCTCTCACAAGTTGCCGCCTACCAATGGCCTTTAACATCAAGCCTATGGGAATATCCTCATGTGTACTAAGTGGAGAACCAAAATATTTAAGGGAATGACTGGGAGGCTGAGACTCAAGATCATGGTTGGACATAACACATTTACCATCTAACGATCAACATCTGTCTTTATTTCATTTCCTATAACCAGACTTTGTTCCCCACGCGAATAGAGACTATCATTTTTTATGGATAGCAATATCGATGAGACATGTGTTTTTATTACCTTGAAAGCTTCGCCACCAACAACCTTCAACCATGATCTTTCAGATTTGGTGACTTTAATAGATCTCTAAAAACGCTCTTATTTTGCGTTTGTGAGAAAGAAGATGGTCTGATGCTTGAAGAATATGCCTTTTCTTTTAGCTATGGCAGCTCTTTTTCAGAAGAGGTGTCGAAGAACATAAATAGGTGTGGAAATAAAAAGCAAGGGATGACTTTCAAGTCCCATTCAGTTGATTTACCTCCAAACCAGATGAGGAGCTCCGCCTGTAAAATGGTTCGTACGTTGTCCAACGCATGAGGACTCTCGATCGTATGCCTGCGGAGCGGACAATACTGATGAAACTTCTTCTACTACGAGGACGTCACCCCTCCAGACTACGAGCCTCCTTTTTTTAGGTGCTGCAGTGAAGATGATGATAACTCTTAGTCTCGAAATCCTCTGAGGATGATGATTGGAGACGTGAATAGCAAACATTTCATGATCGCTTTAAAGGTAAAAAACGTGCTTGACCCCTGCGAAGACGAAAATGAAGAAGGGGATGAGGGTGGCATGGGCTCTAGTCCTAATGAGACAAAGGACGATGATGCCTCTGAATCGACTATGGACTCTCATGATAGTCAAGTTGCTGAGAATAGTGTGATAGAAATGGGAGATTCACTTCCACATAATTCTTTATCTATGCCTCAATCCAACAGACATGGTAGACCAACTGTTGCAGCACAGACAAGAACAGGTTTAAAGCAAGGTGTGATATCTAATGAGAAATCTGGAGTTGCTTCAAGTGAAAATAACTCGGAGACATTAAGACAACATCATGCTGAAGAAGATGATGAAGAACGTTTTCAGGCAGAGCTTGAGCAAGCAGTTGGGCAAAGTCTTGTGTTACTGAAGGTGAGCAAGGTATAACTAGAGGCCCGCGGACCGAGTATTGAATACAAGAAGGACCAATGGAAGGGGATTTAATACTGAGGTGTGGCAGACCAGTCCTGCACTAGTTTGTTAATTTCAATGTCACAGAAAGAGCATACCAACATGCCATTTAAACTAAATGTCAAAACTCCTGAAACACTACCGAGTCTATCGATTCAAGGTTTGAGCTTGGACAAACTTGTGCAGTTGAACGAGGTTTCAAATTTACAAAATGCAATCATATAAAGAAAAGAACACAACATCATAATGTGAAAGTATGGATAACACACATTAGTTTTTATTTTTATTTTTTTAGAAATGTACTCAAAATGTAGAAGCATAGACAGAACATGTTAGCCTTTTGAAACTTTCTAGCAGATAAAATTGAATGCTAAACTATCATAAGCCATTAGAGAAACTCAATATGAATCTGAATGCTATAACTGAAATCTAATGCTTAAACTGTCAGAGGTTGGCCCTCCTTCTAGCGCCATTTTGTGGACATGAAAATCTGCAAATGGTTAGAAATGCTAAAATACATACATTCTATTAACATTATCACATTTTCAAACCAAGCATACCTCCAATATCCTCATGAAATAATACCTCATGCTTCAAGATGCAAACACATGACAAGCTTAATTAAAGCATATAAAATAAATACATGAAGTAAACCTATTCCATGGTGGATTAGTGCTATCCTTTGTGTAGAAGGCAGCCCTTTCCCAATCCTTGCTAAACCAAATGAGATGATAGACAATGAGATGCTTGGTGAACTCAAGTTGCCTATAATGATAGTGCTCAAATTGTAGATGTAAAAAATGAGAAAAGAGGTATTGAATTTATAGGAAAGATTGAGAGAGGAGAAGCCAAGATTGAGAGATGCGGGACTAAATCTCAACAAATGAGAGAGAGCCACTTTTCACAATGGGATTGGCCCATGCTTGTGCAAGTTTTGGCCAATGTGTCCATTTCAAATTTGAAAATGGCAATAAATGAATATGGTTGAGAGTTTTTGGGGGGAATTGTATTTGTCCAAAAAAAGTCAAACATGAGAGTTAATGAGGGCATATTCTCAAGGAATATGCATTTGTGAGGGAAAATAAGTGTTTTAATAAATCAATTTAAATGATTTATTGTGCAAGTGGATGAATCTAGAGGATTCGGGTAATTAGGATTAAACTAATCAGGGTTTGATTAATCTGATAGGAGTTTAGGTGATATGACATTTGATTTCAATTTTTGTATTTATTTTAAATCAAATGAGAGGAAAATGCATATGAGTGATTTAATTAGATATATGTGATTTAATTAAATTAGGAACTATAGGAGATAATTAAATAATTGGATTTATTTAATTTTGAGAGATAAGCTTAGTGAATTAATTAAATTAGTTTATTTAATTAATAGACAAAATAATGTTGAATGAAGCATGATCAGATGCATGAGTATATTTTGCATGTCTACAGAACTTAAAAAACATAAATTAGAAAAAAATAAATTTAAATCCTAAATTTTTAAACTGAACACAAACCTTAAATTTAGCATGGTGGAATTATCTTCTCATGAATGATGTGGATGCTCAATTTTGCAACATAACATTAATGATTTTAAATAATAAAAATTATAGTGTCATTTTTCTTAGAGATTTGTGAATAAAAAATGATGACTTTATAATGTTCCAAAGATCAAATAGATGGTGGATATTTGATTGAAGATGAAGAGATAACTCAAAAAATTATAAAAATTTATCATTTTGAACTCATGAGAAGATATTAATTAATTTTATTAATTCATTTGTGAATAAATAAATGAGGAAGTTACTAATCTGAAGAATGAGTTAACTTGTGAGAAGATCATAATGCATTTATTAGTTTATTTAGTGATTTTTTTGATGAGGAAGTTTATAATTTGAAGAATGAGCTAATTTGTGAAGGGATAATAAAGAAATTTATTAATTTATTAAAATAGATTTAATTAGCTTATATTAGTTTATCAATATAATATCTCTAATTAAATAATTTGTAATGGATAATTATAATAAGAAAGTGAATAATTAATGATAATAGAGACTGATGATGGATAAATAATGATAAAAGATAATAGATGATAATAAACAACAATGAATAATTAATGCTAATGGATGATAATGTGAATGCATAATATGATAATAAGATTAAAAAAAAGGTATCTACAATATTAATAAATATTAAAATGAGGTTATGTTTTAATAAGAATTATGTATGATGAGGGGGTATAAACAATTTAATATATAAATGTAGAAAATAAGACCAAGTAAATAATTAAAGATTATATGATCAAATGCAAAAAAGAGGATAGGTTTAATAACTGAATCATTTGGGAATGTTTTCTATGAGTGATTCATATAGGATCCCTTCATAAGAATGAATGATAAATGATGAATTTTAAATTAGTAGTAATGTCTATAAATATATTTGATTTAAGACATATAATTTGAAAGTTTTTATGTGGGAATTTATAAACAATGACTCATTCAAATAGGGTTCATCTTGCGTTCATGATTAAATTTGAAATTAAAACTTAATGGATTGGAAAATTGATTTCAATTTTCTCTTCTATCAAAATGGAAATTACTTTCCTCAAATTGTGGAAATGATTTAGATTACTCTAGAATAGCTTTACTCACTTCAAGGACTTTTAACTCATCACCAAAACATATTTAGATAATTGATTTAATTGCAATAACTTAACAAAATTTACGATAGAGTAAGTAGCTAAAACATCCACACTAAATGATATAAAATATAAAGAAAAAATAAAAACACCAAATATAAATTCAAGAAAAAAAAGTATTAAAAAAAATCTTATAATTTAATAATTGTTCGTTTTATTTTATTAATTTAAAAAATTTAAAAATAAAATAAATTGTTTTAACTCCAATAATTTAATAATTTTAACCATCAAATAAATATTTCAAACACTGATTTTCATGTAAATTAAAAAATAAAAGTACAAATGAAAAAGGAAAAACAAATGTGTTAAAAGTGTAAAACAAAAATAGTGGAATTTTTAATATTCATTGGTTTAACGAAAATGCCCACTTAGCCATCTCTAAGATCAAGATGGGACTTTTGTTTCAAATTATGCGTCATTTGTGAAATAAAATGATCCTCGACCGTTTTGAAGAAAGACTACAGAATTTTGAGTTATATTAGTTTGACTGGCTGGCAATATCGTCCCCGGAAGGTTATGTGGGGGAGCAATATTTAAATGGAGAATATGAATGCGTAAACGCGTCTATCTTCCACCTCAGCATTTATGTACAGGCATTTTCCACTCTATAAATATGGACAAGAGGAGCTATAGAGATACAAATGCAACGAAGCAGCGATTGAAGTAATTGAGAGAGATATTTAGATGGAGAGTGAAAGAAGATGGGCGATGTTGGTATTAGCAGTAGACATTCTTGTGCTGTTTGGCAGTGTTTCTGCACTGAATTGTGGGTGTTCGAGCAAATTGTGCTGTAGCCGATATGGCTACTGTGGTAGTGGGAATGATTTCTGCGGAACTGGATGCCAACAAGGGTCATGTTACAGTAAATCCACACCCTCCACTCGCCCCACTCCCAACGGTGTCTCCTCCATCATAAGCAACGATTTCTTTGATGCCATTCTCAGCGGTGCAGACAGCTCCTGCGCTGGAAAGAATTTCTACACCTACGATAATTTCATCCAGGCCGCCAACGCCTACCCTGGCTTCGGCACCTCCGGATCTTCTGACGTCGCCAAGAGAGAACTCGCTGCCTTCTTTGCCCATGTAACGCACGAGACTGGATGTACGTAATCAATTTGCAACAACTAATTTAGACTACTATTTCCAATTTCCCGTAATTAGTGATGACTGATGACGATTGTCTTTCGCAGCTTTCTGCTTCATTGAAGAGATCGATGGCGCACGGAAAGATTACTGCGATGAAACTAACACTGAGTATTCATGCGTTGCAGGCAAAGGCTACTTCGGGCGGGGACCGATCCAGCTAACCTGGTAACTAACCAATTCTGACTGTGCATCTTATGCTTTTCTTACTTCCTTTAATGCTTCCCACCTATACCACTGCTGAGGTTGAGTATTGCAGGAACTTCAACTACGGTCAAGCAGGAGAAGACATTGGGTTCGACGGGTTGAATGAGCCAGAGAAGGTAGCGCAAGATCCCACTATTTCCTTCAAAACAGCACTGTGGTTTTGGATGAAAAATAGCAACTGCCATACTGCCGTCACTTCTGGACAGGGATTCGGATCCACAATCGAAGCTGTCAATGGCCCAATAGAATGTAACGGTGGTAACCCCGACACCGTCAAGAAGCGTATCACTTACTACAAATCCTACTGCCAGAAGTTGGGAGTAGATCCGGGATCCAACCTCTCCTGCTAAGCACTTTACCTCATCTGTCCAATTACAAAAGCAATATAAGACAAGAGTGACATTCTGTTGACCTACCTTCTGTATTCTCAATTCAGTTCTTGAATTAAAAAATCAAAATGAAAGTAAAATAAGATGAGAAAACGCCATACTGCTGCGTTCTGTATTCTCTCTCAATAAAATAAAATTTTGTAGTAAAGTTACTTTTGTTGGAGTATGAAGCAACAATAAGTCCTTATAAAATTAAGGGAAAAATACGTTTGAGATATGGCTAGGTGTTAAAAGTGAAATTTGTTTGAAGGTAATCTCTTAGTATGTCATTTTTTAAAATTTGTGTTTGTTTGTATAAATTTGTTTATCAATAAATATTTTTATTTTGATTTAGTCATTTGTTATTTGGATTTTGATTTGATACAAGTCTAGGATTATTCCGACAACCTCACAATTATGAACTTGATCTCTTCCAATTTAAAATTTAAAACTTAAAATTTGTCAATTAGGTCCCTTTACCCTTCCACCTTGAGTCAATTAACAAATGTTTAACAGGATTTTGTTCTATTTGCTAGTATTTAAAGACCTTCAATGCATTCATTCAATCCTTCATACTATATTATTCTAGAGTATCAAGGTAATTATAGTGACACATTTAAACTTGGTATAATAAAAATAGAAAAAAATCCACATATTCAGACACTCTTTGCTAGCTTTAATATTTTTTATTCTTTCTAGTCAATAGCTTCATGGGTGTTAAAAATAATTCTGTAAAACATTCTAAAATGTCACTTATCATTAACTATTTAGATAAAGTAGTGTAGAAGATCATACATCAAGAAAAGTTATAGAACATAACACTACTAATTATAAGAATGAATTTAGAGCACAAATATGGATCCATGGCTACAAATTTTACCACTTTAATCTTATACATCCCAACATTCTTGTAATGGTTTCACAATATATTATGGTATTATATCTATAGACATTTTTAGATTAAATTATCTAATTTTCATTTATAACCTTCCTTTTAACACCATTAAACTTGACTAACATATTATTTTTTATAAGAATTTATACTTTTCAGTATGATATATGTTTTAGCACCTCACCCCCATTGGCTACTACAACAATATATTATTTTTTATAAGAATTTATACTTTTCAGTATGATATATCTTTTAGCACCTCACCCACCATTGGCTACTACAACAAGATTTTGTTTCTTCTCTAGTACAATTTTTTATTATGCAAGAGCAGGTTGGGCTTAACCAGCACACACTAAGCTTTGACCGCTTAGGTGGCTGGTGTGGGCCCTTTTCCTTTTCACCGTCCGTTTTTGTTGAAATCACACTCGGCGTTAACTATTTGAATTCAAACTGCTCCCGCGTGAAAGTACGGTGGATGTTAGTTTTATCTCGTCTTGATTTGACTTCGTCTTTATTTTGCATCATGTCTTGCTCCACAGCCATGACGAAATAAAATTGCCACTCGAAACAGGGCTTCATTGGAGAATTAAGTTTGATAATGCTACCACAATCATTCTGAGATGTGGGTAGCTTTCCTACAGAAGGGTGATTTATTGGCTTCTGTTAATGCAAATGGTTGCTACAGCGAGACAATGGGAGCTTCAGAAGAGGGTATGGACATCCATCAAACATAATGGAAGGGGGATTAGAGTTGGATACTACAGTTGGAAATGCTCTGCTAATTATGCATGCAAAATGTGGAAGCATAGACAAAGCACGTGAACTGTTTGATAGGATGCCTCAAAGAAATGTGGTCTCATGGAATGTTGTGATTGTAGGATATGCACAAAATTTGTTCCTTGAAAAGGATTTAGAAACTTCAGTCAAATGTAATTGGCAGGTGTAAAGCCACACTCCACAATCTCTGCCAACATCCTCCGTACCTGTGCCAAAATTAGAGCTTTGGAATGGGTTGTGAGCATCCATCTCAGAATAAAGGAAAGATGAATTGTATCAGATGTTGTAGCTGCAACTGCCTTGGTAGAAATGTATACAAAATGTGGAAGCATAGACAAGGCATGTGAACTGTTTAACAGAATGCCATGATTGCAGGATATTTAAAATGTGGAAGCATAGACAAGGAACCCAAACTATTTAAAGCACACTCGTCTCATGGAATGCCCTGATTGCAGGATATTAAGAAAATGGATTTGTGGAAAAGGTATCAAACACTTCCAACCAAATGCAATTGCAGGTGTAATTTCAGACTCTACAACCTTTATGATCATCCTCCCAGCCTGTGCAAAATAAGAGCTTTGGAGTAGGGTATGGACATCCATCAAAGCATAAAGGATAGGGTAATTTTTTCAGAGGTAGTTGCAACTACTCTGATAGAAATTTATGCAAAAAGAAGCTACATATTCCTAAGTAATTTTGATACCATAGATAATTTTAGTTATAATTCACCATACAAACTAGTGAAGAATATCTGAGTCTAATGGAGTTGAGAAGGGTTTAAATGATGTATACGCTTAGGTTGAAACTAGTGAAATAATTGTTTTGTGGAAGTGTATTATGTATGTATGTGACTTGTGATGATATTAAATTATGGCAATCTATGTCCAAACTAGAATTTTCAATTTAAAGTTGGTGTTTACTCATACCCATACAAGTACTACCACTATCCTTGTCATCCTATGACAACTCTAGATTTATAGTGTTATTTTTCCTTCCATTGCCATTCCACTCCCTCTTACCTCTCATTCTCTTTGGAAATCATCCACTATATCCATGCTTCTCATACCACTACTACCCACACTCCTAAACCTTCAATAAACTAGTGAAGTAGTTTGATCAACTTAAGAAGAAAGTGGATACTATGTCTATAGCTCTGACTCTATTACATATAATCCCTTACATTACGCACCTTTCACATTTCAGGTTTCTTACAGCCATTTTCCACTGGCTTTATTGCAGCTACATTTGAGTTATATTATGAAAAAGGTGGTCACAATGTTCACCTACAAGCTTTCAATAGTACATGTCTAGATATTACATATGAAGATAAAGTCTTACCTAAATTATTTTCATGAACCCAAAGGACTATTCCCTTGAATACTTCTAATCCATAGCTCCTATTTATATCCATTATTTTGACGAGCTAGGCACCACTTTCTTACAACACTTATGTGTCAATATGGGTTTAGAAACAACTAACTAATTTAACTAAATGTTCTTGGATACATAATGAGTTTATTAATGACTATTGAGTTAGCTTCCTATATTTATGTGGTAGAATTTGTGTGTGCATGTAAAAAATCTTGAAATTGAACTATTTAAATCTAATGGTTAGAATTTTGGGGCCTCTCCACTTCCTCCTACCCTTCAAAATATCAAAAGAATAATACAATTCAAAAAGAGAATGACAATAATTTTTTTAAAACTAGTTACATTTAAATGTCTACTACATCTAATATTGTATCATTCAAACATTAAGGGCCTATGAAATTTAGAAAGCTTAGCAAACCATTGGATAAATTTATTCAAACCTTCCCTAATAATATGGTCAGCCTTCATTCCATAAATCTATTGGATTCCTCTAGAGGATTATTCAAGACTTATAATGAATAATTATAGAATTTCTATAAATTTAATGGACACCATACATATACTTGTATGGTATTTGAGCATAAAATCATAGATTTCATTGATAATAATGTGTTTCATATTGATGGTGTGAATGATGAGGGAAATTATTTGGTTTCTCCACTAAAATATATTGGAAATGCTATGCTAATATTTTTCCATTGCACACACAATCTAAGAATATTGAACACTAATAGGTATTCAAGCATCCTAATAATTTTGTGATGCATACACATATGAGTAAATATCTTATGGATGCAAAGAGTGTTTTTTCCTCTTCACATGCTTCTACAAATATATTTATGGATATTACTCATAAAATTACACCTACATATATACCTTCAAAGAATCAAGTGTTATGAAGAGATCCAAAGCCACGATTTTTATTGTCCACTTTATAGTCATGGTTTTCTTCATGGTCTAAAATGTGAAGGTATTCACATTGATCTAGGTAATTAGTATAACATATGCATAACATAATTTTGATATAATTGATAATTTAGCATCAAATAATTATACATATCTATGTGGCTCTATAAACATAATGAATGGCTTTCTTTTGGAGAAGTTGGAATTGTCCTTTTGCTTGACATGGGGATTAAGAAGGTGGAGGATTTTTTCCATATTATTTGTTAGATTTTATATTTTACTTGGGAGACCTTAGTTACAATAATTAAATGCGATACCCTCTCTTATATATAAATATCTAAAATATGTTTGTGAATAAAAAATTATGAAAGTTACGAGAGATACATATGTGCAAGTTTTCAATTCAACTAATTCAAACTTGAAAATTATATTGTCTCTCTCAATTATATTTTTAATGACTCGAAATCTTTAAGGAACATCAAGTAGAAGCTCCTTATGAAACCAAAGATATAATTAATCAATTATAACAAATGCATATGCAACAAAAGAATCAAGAAAAAATTAAAAGAGGAAATAAAGAGAAAATGAAACCCTCTTCATTGCCTCCTAATACTCCTTTAGCACAATTTTTCTTTTAACTCATGTCCTCTACCAATAAAGAAAGAATAACATAATTTCATTCTTTAATATGTACCAAAGCAAGGATGATTTCCTCCTTATGCTCCAAAGAAGAATAAGAAAACAACTTTCAACAATCCCATTTCCACCTCTATTAAAGGAGCTACTTACATATGGGTTCTAAGGAAAAATTTGAATATATTCAAAAAGAACAAGTGAATCTAAATCCACTAGTAAAATAGCAATATTAAAAGGGTTCTTTCTTCTATTCTACATATTTCAAGCAGATTTAATGACATCATATTATGCTAAAATTTGAAATATTAAAAATGGTTACAAACTGTAACACAAGAAAACAAGAAAGATTAAGCAATACAATGCAATAAAATGCAATAAACTCAAATCTAAACCTACGCTAACAAAAGAATTCAATATAAATATAAAAAGCATAAATAATACAAAGAGCTCACTGAAAATTTGTGTAATTCCATGAATAACCTTGATTACACTTCTCCATTTTGTCATTATATGATAATTGCCCTAAAATTTATCTTAAGTGTGCAAGTATAACCTCATGATAGTGTTATTAGCAAAACATCAAAAAATATAAAGTTGATTGCTTCCAAAAGTCATAAGATTTCAGAAGGAGTAATAATGATGAAGGTGAAGCCAATTTATAGAAAATTGATTTTCGAACGACAAGCTCAAATTAAAAGATAAGTCGATGATTAAGATTAAAGATATGACATGTGATAGAGTTAGGTTTAGATTAGTGTGAGTGAAAAAGTATAACTTGTGGGGATTGAATTAAATAATAATTTAATCACTAGTGGAAACTAGTTGCGAACAAAAAAAATAAAGACAACATGTCAAGATAAAGATTGAAATAGATAGAAGATAAGAATGAATTAATTAAATAATTAAAGTTATTTAATTAATAAAGGTTTTCACATAGGAGATAAGAATAAATCTAGATAACTGACTGATTAAGATAAAAATTTTGTTTGTTAGAAACAATCAGATATTAAATCACGAGATAACTGAATGATCAAATTAGGTTTAGAAATAAGTGATAAACAACTAATTGGATAACAAAGAGATTATCTAATCCTAGAGAAATATGCCATGGATAAACCTTTATATGAATTAAATAATAATTTAATTCAACATTCAATATTTTAGGATAAAATTAAATAAATAAAGATTTACTTAATTAAATAGAGAAAAGGCTAAGGAATAGTTAAATAATTAAAGTGATTATTTAATTATAGTTGATAGTGTGACAAGAATTAATTAAATAATTTAAAATCATTATTTAATATAAGATAGATTTAATTAGTGACATAATTAAATAAATAATATTTATTTAATTAATCAAGGAATAATAAAGGTAAGAATGAATTAATTAAATAATTAAAGTTATTTAATTAATAGAGAACACAAAACTTTAGAAAATAATTAGCATTATTTAATTATGAGAAATGAAGATGAAAGAATTATGCAGAAGTTAAGGGTCGCAGGCCTAGGACAATTTTTAGTGTCTAGAGTTTGTCCCTCTTTGATACAATGTTGTTTATCACATTATGTCAAAGAAAATTAATCAAAAATATGTCCCAGTGAAAGGGAGAATGATGAGGAGGTAGTGTTATGCCCCCTCAAGAGGATAGGCAGGTTTGAAGAACATGAGTGTGATCTTGACATGGATGAGAGAACCAAAAGATGAAGGGAAAAAGGACAAAGGAAAATAGATAAGGGCGGTGAAGATGTCAAAAAGAAGAAATGTTAGAGCGAAAAAGATGAATAGTAGCATAGAAGACATGGATGTTAGCATTAGAAATGGATGTTACAAGAATCTCAAAATCTTCAATATTTTTCCAAATACATAATAGGCCTTGAATTAAATTATCATTGGGCGTTAAATGATACAAATGGATAAAAACACAATGATATGAGATAGACCAAGGTGTGCAAGGTCATCCATCTACTAAAAATAGACAATCACAAACAAGGAGTGTCTTAACTCATACTAAGGGAAAAATTGCCCTTGTCTTTTTGTAAAGATAAACCACTGACAAAAATCAAATAAAAAGATGATTCACGAGTCATTATTGCTCCTCTAAATCCTTCGTGGGATGTCCTTGAGGAAGCTAGTAACTTGACTTGAAAACAAAGTCAAAAGACATTCGAAAAAAATTAGTCAAAGAAAAAGAGTCTTGAGACATCTTTTCTTCTCTAAACCTTTCATGGGTCATCCTTGAGAAATCTAGTAACCAGACTTAAAGATAGAGCCAAGTGAGAAGATAAGACAAAACAATCCATAAAGTCAACAACTAGTAAAATATCTACCAAATTTTGATTTTTTTGTTGTTTGATTAAGTGTATGACAAATCTTGATTTCAAGAAAGACGCATATCGTATAAGACGTTGAGTCTAGTTTCAATCATGTGGCCCCCTATTTAAGGCAATGACGAAGCTTGGTTTTAGAAAGACACATATTGTATACATCGTTGAGTGTGGTTTTGATCATGTGGCCACCTGTTCAAGGCATTGATAATGTTTGATTAAATGATAATGTTTGTTGTCAAGAAGGACACATCTTGTATATGACATAATTTGATTGTTTTGGAAATTTGTTTTGTTTGACTTGGACATTATTGACTTGCTTGTCTTGTTAATGTGTGACTTGTCTTGATGTTTTGACCATTGTTTGTGTGTGATGATATTGTCATACTTCTATTGACTTACACGACGTACCCTAAAGGACTGACCTAGTGCGGCCTCGAGGGTTCATTGATTGATGGCCTTGCCTACATTATACATGCAGAGACCTCGTAGTTTGACATGACCAATGACTTTGTCTTATTGACCATAGGATTGCATCATGATTTTAATTTTACAAACCTAAAAGACTGACCGAAAGGACTAACGTGTGTGGTGGTGAATGTGACAAACCCTAAAGGACTAACCTAGTGTGGCCTCAGGGGCTCATCGATTGATGCCTTGCCTACGCTATACACATAGAGACCTCATAGTTCAATACAACCAATGAATTTCTCTTATAGACAAAGAACTAAATTATGATTTTATTTGTGTGATACTTGACAAACCTAGAAAGACTGACCTAATTCCTCAAGGGAACATCGACATCTATGGCCTTGCCTACGTCTAGTCGTAGAGGAAACATACTTTGACAATATCCATGACTAACTCACACAACTGAATCTAACTCTATTTTTGGGTTTTTGATATGTTTTGATGTTTTTGTCTTTTTGTGGGTTTTATGATTTTTTTTGGATATTTTTCAAGACATTTTATGATGTTTTTTGGATTTTTTTCAAGACATTTTATGATGTTTTTTGGATTTTTTATGACATTTTATGACATTGGAATGACAAGTGAAAGGTCCAAATGATGTAGGTCGAGTATTTTTCCCCAATCGAGTATAAGACCAGCAGGATGGAATGGGGATGTGGAATGTACTTGATGTCAATCGTTCCAAGTTATGGAAAGGACAACATTATTATGGGTTATGATAGGACGTGAAAGGGTTGTCAAATTGGAATAATGGTAGACGGAGGAGCAACGTCGACTACACATGGTGCCTATTTGCCAGGTTTTCACCATGGTACTTATCAAAAGCACCATTGAAGTAGTTTTCACTATTGGATGAATTTTTTCTCTTTACTTTTTTTTTTTTTTCAATTTTATTTATTTTTGGTGTTACAAAGATGCCTATTTGCTAGGTTTTCATCAAGGTAACAATTTTTTTGTTTTTTATTTTGATTTTTTGTATTTTTCATGATTAAGACATGGTTCTCAAAAGCTATGTATAGAACCTTTTCAGATGAAGTTTGTTGATAGGTTATGACAATGGTTCTCCTTCAGGTGTAGAAAGTTGGTATGCTCATGAGCCAAAGACCTTTGTAACAATGTAAGGCCCTAACTAGTTTGGTTCAAAATTTCTTGTTTTTTCTGTCTTTGATTGATTATTTGGGTTCTCCATAAGACCAGGTCACCAATGTCAAAATTTTGAATCAAGAATTTCCTATTATAGTTGCAATGAAGATGGTTTTGATATGCTTGGAGGTGATCTATTTCCTTCAGTCTTCATTTTTAAAAGAACTCTATCTCATGCAGTTTTGACACACATTACTCTTCATTGTTGATATGCCCTTTCAAAGATACCCATAGGGAAGGAAGTGCGACCTCCATAGGTAAGATGGCTTCAGAACCAAATACCAAGGAGTTTGGAGTGGCACCGGTGGGAGTGTGAATGCTTTTTTGGTAAGCCCATAGGGTAGGATTAAGCTATAAGTGCCAGTCACGACCAACGTCGTTGACAGTCTCTTTGAGGATTCTGATTATTGTTTTGTTAGATGCCTCAGCTTGGTCATTACCTATGGGTGATATGGTGTAGAAAAGTGGTTTTGGATATGGAATTCTTGGCAAAGGTGACAAACTTCTTGGTTTTTGAAAGGGCAGCCATTATCCGTGATTATGGATTGAGGAACCCCATACCGAAAAATGATGTAGTTAAGGATAACCTTAGAAATTTGTGTGCTAGTAATGTAGGTCATCGTAATGGATTCAATCCACTTGGTAAAGTACTCAGTCACAGTAATGATGAACTTATGGCCATTGGAGGATGTAGGATGTATCTTACCAATGAGATCAAGTCCTCATTGGGAAAATGGCCATGGTTAAGTTATTCGACATAGGTCCTGTGTTGGTGCATGTATCAAGTCTCCATGAATCTGGCAATGTCGACATTTCTTGACAAAGATATATGAGTCCTTTTCCATGGTAGGCCAATACTAGCCTAGTCTAATGATCTTTTCAGCTAAGGTGAGACTGCTAGAGTGGGATCCACATATACCCGCATGTACCCCATGTAAGGTCACTTGTTCTTCTTCCATATCGAGACATCTCAGCAAGGTGTTATCTAAGGAACGTCTATAAAGGGTGTCTCAGATAATGGTATACTTGGAAGACTTATGGATAAATGTCCTACATTAGTTGTTCAAGAGGTCTAGGGATAGGATTTGGGCATGGAGGTAGTCATATATGTCATTGTACCATAGGGAATTGACACCAATAAGTTCACACACCATCTTAGAATTTGGGATGTCAAAGGAAAGGACCAAAAGTTTTTCTACCAAAAAATTAAATTTAGGCATGTTGCTAGGGATGTCCAAGATTGAACCAACAGTTACCATTGTGTCTGTCACCCTGTTCTAAATGTAGGGTATTTTATGAAAGGTGCTTTTGTTGAAGTATTGTTTGAAACTATCTTCCATCCGCTTGTATGGGGTGATATCTTCATCTTTGGTTTCATAGTCATCATTAACTTGTCAAACTACTAGCTGAGAATCTCCATAAACTTTTAGGTGTTTAATCTTCCATTTGACTACCATTCGTAATCATGTTACAAGAGCATCCTATTCTGCTATCTTCTTAGTGCATGGAAAAAAAATATTAAATGACTTTGGAATAGTGTCACCTTGTGGTGTGACAAATAATATGTCAGCCCCTAAGCCATGATTAGTGTGGGACCCATCAAAGTATACCTTCCATTTCATTCTTGTGTCAATGGTGAAGATGAACTCATCAGGAAAATCTACAACTAGAGGATCCTAAATACCTTAATTGGTGTGTCTTCTAGTTGGTCAGAAATAACTTATCCTTTTATAGATTGTCTTTCTACATACTAGATGTCATATTCACTAAGTACCATTAACCATTTATCTAGTCATCCTCTTAAAGCTACTTTACTAAGAAGATACTTCAAGGGATTGATCTTAGTGACCGACATTATCTGGTGGTTTAACATGTAGTGCCTAATTTTTCTAGTAGAAGAAACTACTACAAGATAGGCATTTTCTATGTGACTTTACTTTAGCCCATATCCCACCAAAGTATGACTGATATAGTAGATTTATCTTTCATGACCCTCACTGTCATTTTGTGCAAGTAGGGCTCATAGTGCTGATGTGGTTGCTGAAATGTAGAGTATAAAATATCATGCATCAATAGTTGCATTAGCACTGGTGGTGTAAGTAAGTAATCCTTGATCTGTTGAAAAGCTTCTTGACACTTATCCATCCATACAAATGGTACTCATTTTATGAGTAGATGTTGGATTGGGTGTATTTTATCTACTAACTGCCCTATGAACCATCTGATAGACTGCACTCTTCCTTGTAGTGTCATTAGCTGACTTATATTGGCTGGGGGAGGCATGTCTATTATAGCTTTTACCTTTGATGGGTCCACTATAATTCTTCATCTAGAAACAATGTATCCTAGGAGTTTTCCTAATGTTACCTCGAATACACACTTCTTAGGATTGAGCCTCACTTTGTATTCTTCTAGTCTTTGAAAAATATTATCTAGGACCTGTGGATATCAAAATCTGCAAATGGTTAGAACTCTAACACACACATCATTAGCATGGTTAATATTTCAAAACAAAGAAAACATTCAATATCCCTATGAAATAATACATCATGCTTCAAAATGGAAACAAATGACAAAGATGATCAAAGCATAGAAAAAAATGAAGTATACCTATTCCATAGTGGATTGGTGCTACTCTTTGTGTGGAAAGTATCGCTTTCCCAACCCTTGACAAGACAATGATGATGATACAATGCTATGAAAATGAACAAACTTAGTTCTCAATGTGAAGAGAGTAACTTTGCATGATGTTTTGGATGATTGAAATGAAGGATAGCCTATCCATTTACAAAATATTTTGATGAGAGAAGAAACAAATGGGATTAATGTGGGATAAAAACCCAACCAATAGGAAGAAGACACTTGTCATCATGTGAATGGGCCAAGGATGTACAAGTTTTGATGAATGTACCCATAAATGCATAAATTTGAATTTTGAAAATGTTGAAATGACAAGGTGGAGGGAGAGTCAAATGGAGTAATGGCCACTTGGCTCAATACAAAAGGACTTGTAAGGTGAAATAACTGCCTTGTTTGAAGGACTAAGGCCACTAGGATTTGAATTCAAATTTGAGGGAATATTCTCTAATATGCCATGTTGAGAGAAAATAGAGATCTAATAAATGAATTAAATCTATTTTCATGTGCAAGTGGAAAAAGCTAGAGGATGGGACTTGCATTAAGATTAACATTAATCATGATTTAGTTAACTTAAGAGAGGATCGGGTGATTTTACATATTTGATTTAGATTTATTGATTAAAATAAATCAAAAGGAGATGGAAAATAATTTAGACATAGTTAAATAAATATTTTGATGTATTTAGCTAAAGGGGATGGTGTTAGTATTAATGATGAATTTATTTAATTTAAATGGAGGACTTTAGAAATTAATCAAATAAACTTGATTTATTTGATGAATGGATGAATATGACCTAATTAAATGCATGATGCCAATTTTATATGTGTACAGGACCTATAAGTGATAATCCCTTGTCAATGATTTAACTATCAAATCATCCACATAGTCTTCCATGAGATTGTATATGAGATCATGGAAAATAGATGCCATGGTGTGTTGGTATGTTGCTCCAGCTTTTTTAAGTCCAAACGACATGATGTTCCAGTAATAAGTTCCCCAAGGACAAGTAAATTTTGTCTTATGTTGGTCTTCAGATGCGATTCTAATTTGATTATATCTTGAGAAACCGTCCATAAGGGATAGCATCTCATATCTTGTAGTTAGGTCCACAAACATATCAATATTTGGCAAAGGAAAATCATCCTTGGGATATGAATTTTTATATCTCAGAAGTCTGTACAGATTTGAATGCTCCCTATTGGTTTAGTGACTAGTACAAGATTTTAAATCCATTCTGCATAGTCAATTGATTTGATAAAGCTCACATCCAATAGTTTCTTTAGTTTGGCTTTGACTAGTAGAGCAATTTGTGGGTGCATTTTCCTTAATTTCTATTTCATGGGTTTAACACTTGGTGGTAATGGTAGATGATCTAATACTAGGTCAAGATCTAGTCCAGGCATGTCGACATATGACCATGCAAAGTTCATCTATCTTTTTGTGAATAAGTTACGAAATTAAAGTTGTTTTGTCTCTATCAAAGAAGCCACAAAATAGAGTATCCAGGGATTATCTTCAGTGCCTATGTTGATCTCCATAGATTCTTCAACTAACCTTGGTTTTTTTTTTGAGAAATGGGAAGAATGTTCAGCCCTCCATCCTTGGGTGCCTTAGAGATGTTTTCACCCATGGATGCATCCTTTATTTTTACTTTTTCATTGTCCAAAGGTGCCTTTTAGTTTTCACCTAGGGACTCGTCATTTTGATTTTTTTGATTCTTTTTTTCATGTTTACGATTGGAGGGATGAAAAAAATCCCCAAAATATTCCATGTTGTCCAAGTCTATGGTAAATCTAGCCTTATGGTCACCACTAGGTATGCCTGTGCAATCCGATGAACTCATTTATTGCTTCATCATTTTGAAAGGTATCTAAGATGTGGGTGTCTTGTTGATCCCAATCGATAAGCTGGGGATATACCAGGGGCATGTCATCATCAGAAATATCAAAGGTAGAGGTTGATAGGGTGAGGATAGACCTATTGACATGGTCACAAAAGTTTCTTACCCACTCTTGCTTATTATTTTTCTTAGGCACAGGTAGATTCTTAGGTGGACCCATTGTAAAGGTTTGGTCATTAGAAGTGGGTTCATCAAGTTCCCAAGAGGCAGGATCAAGGGTTTCCCAATAGTAACATTTTATCCATTCTTTTTTAGTCAAGGATGTTTGAGGATGGGAATCAGGTCGATTTGGCAAGGGATTAGGCATTTCGTCAAGTTCCCCAAATACTTTATCTAAGTCCATGAAGCTGGTGGAGGAGAGTGAATCCCATTCATATTTGTTTAAGTCAAGGGAATCATAATGGAACTGGTCAGGGGGTTCATTGAATGTCTTGATATCTTCAAAAGCACTTACTTCCTCTTGTGATGGTGTCAAGGTACTAGGAACACCAATCTTAATTGGTTGAAACCCTAGCCCTAGGCATTTTGGTTGCTGAGAGACAATGATGGGTTCAGTCCTCCCATTCTAATGTAGTCCTAGTCCACTATGTCTGTCATATCCATCATTTTTCATTATCATGAAACATTTTCCATATTGATATGTAGGTATTTTAGCGGATGGAGGAGGTTCTTCATTATCTTTTTTGTATAACCAAGAGGTCACATCTTCTTGTTCTATAACTTCTCTACTCAATTCCCCCCCATTTGGAAAAAATCATTGTGGGAGAGACATGTAATGTGACAATGGATTGCCTCCTATTTGTTGTTGGTAGACCATATGACTTAGGAGAAACCAACTGGCTGATACAGTAAGATACTTTCATATGATATTCTCTACAACCCTTATCTTGGATCTCGACCTTAGGAGTGGAAGGTGGTGTTTGGGAAGTGGATGGTTTGGAAAGAGTGGATGGATCAACATACTAGGATGAGTTGGATGATGAAGCCTCCTAATTTACAAGTACCTATCATTGGGGTATTTTGGGTAGGCTAGTGCAATATTGGAAAGGATCAGGATCACCATCTATTGTGATCTCAGTGCCATTGTATGGGAATTTAAGACATTGATGGTAAGTGGAAGGGATGAATTTCATAGCATGTATCCATGGTCTACCCAATAAAATATTGTATGGAAGGACAAAATCCAAGACTTGGAAACTAGTATCCATAATCGCAGGACCAATTTTGATGGGAAGGTTACAACTCCTTTAGATGATATTTCTTCATCATAATATGTCTTAATGATGATGCTCTTAGTAGTATCCACACATGCATTTGAGAATCCTAATGCCTTAACCAGTTTCAAGGTGCAAAGATTCAACCCTGCTCCTTTGTCTACCAAGATTCGTCTAACTTTTGTTTTGTGAACAAGAACTTTGAGGTGCAGTGGGTCATTGTGGTGTGTCTTGTCAATTGAGTAATCCTATTTAGAGAAGGTAGCATGATTAGATTTGTTTAGGTATCCCACCATCTCTTGGAAAAAAATGAAATATAGGTTGGTGGGGATGGTAGTACTTTGCAAAGCTTTTTCTAAGATAGCTCAATGATTGAGTGATGTAGTCAACAGTTCCAAGATAGATATTTGTGTTGGGGTCTTCCCCAACTATTCAAGTAAATTGTACTGAGACTTGGAGGACTATGGTTGTTATTATGTTGGAGGACCTTTGATAATTATCTTAGTTTGATGAGTGTTGACAACACTTTCAGGGGTTTTCTTTATGGTAATAGTGTTGACATTTTCCTTGGAAGCTCGAATGTGATTTATGATTGTGTCGTGGGTATAGTCATACTTGGCATTAGCATATTTGGTTGAATTATTAGTCTTACTTCCTGAACTGGAGGCTTTTTTGTTTCCATGTTCATGTAATGGATTAGTAAAGACCTTGTGGTTAGTGTTTGTGGTCTATCTTTTTCCATTAACTTCAATGGTTCCATTTTCAATGAAGCCTTGTATAATTTTCTTTAGTTGTCGACATTGTGATAGACTGTGTCCCTTAGTTTGGTGGAAATTGCAAAAAGAATTTTCATCAAGCCACCAAGAGGTTTTAAATTGTCTAGGATCATAGTATTTTGGATCTTGAGGTTGTATGAGTTTGTGTTTTATGAGTTCTTTAATAACTGATCCAATCAGTTCCCTTGGGGGAGTGAACTCACGTTTTGGAAACCTCCTTTATAGTCATTGTTGTTGTATTTTTTGGACAAGATTGGTAGTTTGATTGGAATTGTTGGGTGTGTCATTAGAGGGATTGTGTCCTCTAAATATAATTATTGGTCCCATGTGTAAGGCTTTAGCATCAACAAATCCATCGTTAGTCATGTTCTTGTTTCAAGACCAAAATTTGTTCTTGTCATTAGGGGTGTTTTGAATAGTTGGGTTCTTGTTTGGCATCTTGATTTCTCCTTTGTCAATGAGAGAATTTTTAAGTATGATACCTTTTTCTACTAGTTCCACAAAATAATTACAATAATGTACTCTTAGGTCACTTCTCAATTTTGGATTAAGGTTTTCTAGGAATATAGTGACCTATTTTTTAGGTATTTCAACAGAGCATCGACTAGCTAGCCTCCTCCATCTCTAGAAGAAGGTGACAAAGTTATCTCCTTCCTCTTGTATGGTGTGACATGAGGATTCTATTGTTATTTTTTTGTGAATGTTAAAGGCAAAATTTTCTATGAAATTTTCAGCCAGTTCACCCCATGACCCTATGCCATATGGAAGTTTGGAAAACCATTCAAGTGCTATACCCAAAAGGCTCCATAGAAAAAACATCATAAGATATGTGGGATCATATGTGACGTCCATGCATGTTGTGGAAAACTCCCTTATATGTTCAAGAGGATTACGATTTCCATTATACTTAGGCAAGTTAGGTATAACATACCCATGTGGGAAGGGTGTCATGTACAAAGCTTTCTTAAAGGGAAATGGACATAAGTCTTTTTCTAAAAGAATCCTTTTGGTAGACGTCGTCATGCTATCCATTTTTTGTTGTAGGGCTTCCATTTGTGTCTGCAAAACATCTACTTGTGTCAATGATGTGTTGGTTGCATTGTTGGGGTCTATGTAAGTGTTCTGAAACCCAATTTTTTATGATGTATTTTGGTTCAATGTGGGTATGAAGCTTGGATTTTGATTTAGTGTAGGTATGTACCCTATTTGTGAAACCTCCATTTATGGAGTAACACTAGTGGTGTTGATATTTGGTATAGCATTTGAATTTTTAATGCTAATTCTGGTTCTTTTACTTCTGGTATTGGTACAAAAGGGATTTGAAAATGATTCTCATGTGGAAAAAATGAGGCGTTTTGTCATGATCAATGTACCAAATTGTGTGGTATGTACTATTGTTACGACTTGGGTAGGGATTCCAGATGGTATAGTTGTAGTTATTTGAGGAATAGAGGCACTAGATGTCATCGTGTTTGTCCCTTGAGTACTTGAAGTTCTCAATGTGTGGATGTCAAATCCAGGAGTTATTGTGACACCTTCTACTAATAATTTTGCTAGAAATCATTGGGGATCTTGTGCTGACCATTGGTCTAAAAAATATGTAAATTCTGGATCTTGGACAGCAATGTCTATGTCCTCAACTAAAACCTGTCCTTGTGGATCTCTAGTGACAAATTTTTCCAATAAGGCTTTGTGAGGTTTGGATGTCCCTAATGGTGGGTTTGAAATAGATTGATGTAGTCTTGTGGATCAACCATTTCTCTCTATTTATTTTTGGACATTGTTTCAACCATGTAAGATATGCTCACAATGGGGATGATGCAAAACTATGTATACGAATGATATGATTTTAGTCCTTTTTTTTGTCTATATTCTAGATAGAAGGAATGAATGCTAATGCAACTATGTTTTTGGTATTTTTCTATTTTCAAAAATAAAGGATGCTAAATGCTTGATTAATGTCTAAAATGATGATGTTCTAAAATGACTATGTCTAAATATGCTAAAGTGATCAACTTTGGGAGATTTTGAGAATAGGTTACCAACCATGCAAAGTTTAGTCAAGGCTTCAATTTATTTTGTCAAAGGACCTTCTGTAAGAGACAATGTGAGTTCCCAAACTAGACTGATGAGCTGGAAAAGAATCACAAAAATGAAAAAAAATAATTGGTAGGATAAATGACTTTGTTCTATGACATATTTTTTTGAAGGAAAGGTTTATCCAAAGCATGAAAAGTTGGCCTATTTTAGAATCTACAAAGGTGACTATCCTAAAAGTCTAATTTATCTAAAGGTAATGAGGATTCTTAAGATGTGACTAGGATTTGCAACTAATATGTCTATTTCTATGGCTAAATGATACCTAAAGGATGCAACCATGAAAAATATGAGAAAATATTTCTAGTTTCTATTAGAGATCACTGTGAAAGGATAAATCAGAGACTGGTGTGATTGTTTGACCTCGGGCTGTGATAGTGAAATTGTTTTTCTGGTAATCATGAAATTGTGGTTCAAGATGATAGATGCGTCACATAAATTAACATATGTGGTTCTTAGTGTCATGTGGTTTTTGGTAAACTATGTCTTAGGTCTATGATAGGAATATGTGTTGTTCTAGACTGCAACTGTGGCTCACAAAATCAGATGTGTCATAGTGTTTGTTAGATGTCGTTTTCAGTCTTAGAGGTTGTTTACTGGTAAAATATGGCTTGGCTCTGTGATAGGAATATGCATCATTCTAGCTTTAAAATGCAACTCACAAGATTAGATGCATCATAGGGGGTTTTAGATGCGGTTTTCCAATATTAGAGGTGTTAGTAGGTTTTACATATGCGACTCAGTAAAAGAAGATACAATTTTTCGGTAAACAGATGCAACTCAATATGGTAGATGTGGTTTATTGGTAGACAAATACGACTTAGTTTAAAAGATGTGGTTTACTGGTAAATAGATGTAGCTCAGTTTGATAGATGTGAGTTTCTGGTTAACAAATGTGATTTTCTAGTAAATTGCAGGTTTCACTCAGTCTATTTTTTATCAAATCTTGGAAATTAAAGACAATAAAAAAACATTGTGTTTCAGGTTTGATAAACATGAACATTTATAATTCTAGAAGACAAGTATGATCCTAAGGCTGAAAATGACAATATCTATTGAATTATCACTTAGGTATCCCCAACTGTACTTATTTAGAGCAGATGATTAGAAGCTTGACCACACTGGCTCCCCTCCATGAAACTCACTTCTATGGGTCATCCAAGCTTCGGTTCTCATGAATCTACCATGATAAACTTTTCATCTCTACTAAGAACCACAAGTATGTGAGACAACTTTAGAGGTGTGACCTCTTGCACCAAAAAAAAGAAGAATTTTGGTTAATCTAAAAAAAATGGATTTTTAATAAGGGCACCCATTCAGATGGCTATGTGTGAGGCAAGGTAAAATTCTCTATATAAAAAATCTTCACCTATAATCCTAAATTTTCTATTAGGATTCACATTTGTATACCGGTCGGGAGTAGCTTGGCTAAAAATCTTCGTTGTCGGTTTGAGTCGCATTGGGGTGAGTATTTTTTCCCACCAAGGAAGGCCTAATTCCTAGAGTCAATAAGAGTTTCTCTTCCACCTAGGATTACACAAGTACGCAAGGGGAGAGGATAATTCTATTATTGAATCAGGTTTTAATCTAATAGAATGTGCAAACGCACCAAACATAATAGACAATTGTTAATTTTAAGCCCAAATGACAATGATCTAATCTAATCAGACAATCTATTTCAAAATAATCTTCGATAAGCATTCTACAAAAGAATTCATTAGTAGTCTCATCTTTGTCTTTGATAATCATCCTGCAAACTCTATTTGTATATTTATCTTCTATGGAACGTCCTACAAACACTCTATTATCTTCTCAAGAACACATGCTACAAACTCTAAATTAGTCATAATGAAACTACAATTAAAAATTCAAATTCAGAATTTGGAAATTAGAAAAAAACTTATACCAATCAAATGCATCACGGGGAGGCACAAATGTGTCACAAAATTTCAAATGTGTCACCAAAATTCATATGTGGCTCATGGGGTCAATTACATCATTCTGTGTTTTAGATGCATCACGTCATACCTATACCTGCAAAACTCAAAATTTCTACAAATTTTTTGTTTCAAAGACGGTGTCTTCATGTCGGGTTCACCAATGTAACACAAGAAAACAAGCAAGATTAAGAAATAAAATGCAATAAACTCAAATCTAAACCTATAGCAACAACAAAGAACAATGGAATATAAAAAACATAAATAACAAAAATATCTCATCGAACATCTGTGTAATTCCATGAATAACCTCGATTGCACTTCTCCATTATTCCGTTATATGATAATTGTCCTCAAATTTCTATTAAGTGTGCAACTATAGCCTCATGATAGTGTTATTAGCAAAACATCAAAGATTCTAAAGTTGATTGCTTCCAAAAGTCATAAGATTTCGAGAGGAGTAATAATGATGAAGGTAAAGCCAATTTATAGAAAATTGATTTTCCAAACATAGGCTCAGATTAAAAGATAAATCAACGATTAATATTAAAGATACAACATGTGATAGAGTTAGGTTTAGATTCGTGTGAGTGAAAAAGCATAAATGGTGGGGATTAAATTAATGATAATTTAATCACTAGTTGAAACTAGTTGTGAATAGAAGAATAAAGACTGCATGTAAAGATAAAGATTGAAATATCTAGTAGATGGGAATAAAGTAATTAAATAATTAAAGTTATTTAATTAATAAAGGTTTGCACATAGAAGATAAGAATAAATCTAGATAACTGATTGATTAAGACAAAAAGTTTGTTTGTTAGAAACAAACTAGATATTAAATCACTAGATAACTGAATGATCAAATTAGATCTAGACATAAGTCATAAATAACTAACTAGATAACAAAGAGATTATCTAATCACAAAGGAATATTCCATGGATATAAACCTTTATATGAATTAAATATTAATTTAATTCAACATTCAAGATTTTAGGATAAAATTAAATAAATAAAGATTTATTTAATTAAATGGAGAAAAGGCTAAGGAATAATTAAATAATTAAAGTGATTATTTAATTATAGTTGAAAGTGTGACATAAATTAATTAAATAATTTAAAATAATTATTTAATAGAAGATAGATTTAATTAACAACGTAATTAAATAAATAACATTTATTTAATTAATCAAGAAAGAATAAAGGTAAGAATGAATTAATTAAATAATTAAAGCTATTTAATTAATAAAGGACATATGACTTTAGAAAATAATTAAATAATTAACATTATTTAATTATGAGAAATGAAGATGAAATAATTATGCAGAAGTTAAGGGTCGCAAGCCTAGGACAATTTTTAGTGTGTACACAAACCACATAAATAAAATGAGACCATTATATCAGATTATAACTCATATAATATTATTTCTTGAGATTTAGTGTTTTTTACTCTAAATACATTGTTATATAATTTATATTATTTTGATGGTGTCCCCATTTGGGAGGCATATTGGTTGGAATTTTTCACTATCCTATTATATTGATCAATAAAATAACTTCAATACTTTTCTCTAAGATTGCAATTATAATGATTATATTTTGAATTTTTATCAAATTTTATTAACATAATATCTATCATGATGATTGTAATATTTCTAATATATTCCACATGATTCAAATGATTATGATTACATTTTAGCATCAAGTCACTTCACACTTGAAAATCATGGACACTCTCAAGGATATTTTTCATGACTATAGGCGTAAGGGAGATAACATAATTATTTCTTGTGAGCCCAAAGATAGAATTTATTAATTATACCAAATGAATCTATGAAAAATAACCAATAAAAAAATTAATAAAAAGGAAAAATAAGAAGCAAACGAAGCCATCTTCATTGTCTCCTAATGCTCCTAAGAACAACAACCAACTTATAACCCCTTTTCCCTACTAATAAAGAAAGAGAGATTTAATTTCATTCCTCTATATATATTTTAAAAAAAGAATATTTATCTTTATGATTTGAAGAAGAATAAGAAATAAACTTTCAACAATCCTAATGCCACCTTATTTGAAGACACTACTTCAAAATGGGTTCTAAAGAAAAATCAAAATATACAAAAACTAATTAATCCTTCCACATTCATAAACTCATTTAATTGATCTAATCTCATTTAATCCTATTTATCACTAAAATCCTATAATAAAATCCTATCCATCCATTTATTCTAGAAAATCCCAACTCTCCACCTTAAACATATGATCTCTCACATATGTGAGAGGTCACTTGTTATGTCTCTCTTCCCCATGTGATCTCTCACACATTTTAGAGAATTCACATGTCTCCATCCCTTACCCACAAGTGATATCTCACATATGCAGGAGTCAGATGTTCCATTCTACTTTGTTATGTGTTCTCACACATGTTTAAGAGGACACTATGCATTCTCACACATGTGTGAGATTACACATCAAAATCTTTCTTCCCTATCACATGTGTGAGAGAACACTTGTCATAATCTCTCTTTCCCATGGTCTTTCTTACACATGTATGAGAGGATTCAATCTCATCACTTAGATCTAGTCAAGCCAATCCTATCCATTCAAATCTCTTTTATCCTCTTCCTCTCTAAGTGTTCCAATGACATGATTCCACTTGGGGGATATATTTTTTCACCTTAACCTCTCAAATATTCCTAGACTTTGATCATCAAATAAAAATCTAACCCTTGATCATCCATCCTCAACGCCTATAAACAAAACCATCCTAAAATCCATTTGAATAAAATCTATCCATTCTAAAGTCATGCTATTAAATTAAAAAAACACCATATACCATCAACTTATCTATGAGCACATCAATAGGAATCTTGTGAGATCATTGAATATTTAGGTGATAGCCTATTTTGTTTAAAGTTTTTGTCAAGATTTATGTTAGCCCAATCTTCAATTGGATTTTTTCGGTGTCGGAGATGTGTCGGTCAGTGGAGAATTGACTGAGTTTTTTTATTGCAACGTGGAGCTTCATAATTATGTAGGTTGGTGGTGGTGGAGTTGGTTTCCTTGATATGCAGAAGCTGAATTGTAAGTGTTTTCTCATGGGAGTTGTAGTGTTCTTTAATCAACTCAATAACTAGGAACATGAATTCCTCTACTCAGGGATTGAACATCACAACCAGCAGTCATAACCTACTAAAGAACCTCATTTAATCATCAATCCAGGGATGTAAACTTGAAATGGGTCAGCCCAATATATGCACTAATCACGTTTCCTAGACATGCATGATTTACTAAGATGCTTTATACTGGAATTTGAATTACTGGAAACAACTTTATTGAATAACTTGCTTGGAAATGAAAACTAAAAGATAAAACTATTCTGCATCTAGTGGCTGCAGAAACAGTTGACACCTCTATGTTTCTGCTAGCTACAGGAACAGACACATTAACCTCTATGAAGGGAAGTGCAGCTATTCTAACTTGCAAAATAAAAGTATGGACATTTCCCTAAGTGGGCCCCCTTAGGTAATGCCAAAAGTAGACAACAAATTAGGTGGAAAACTTCATTAACTTTATTGATTCAAGGTAGACAACTAAATAGCACACAATCTCTTGACTGTATTTTTGAAACTATAAATGTGTTACAACAACAAACTTCTAGCCCATTATCTGAAGGAGAATGGGCTATTTATTGAAACTGAATCCAACTACTAACTAACTTTCCCTTATAAAATGGGAAGTCTTTGTTACATTTAACTAACTTAGTAAAGAGGTGGATGGAAATGAAAGAACTAAGTCAAATTAGTTCATCAGTCTTAAAGTGCCATCATCTTAGATTTATGTGCCATCAAGATGCCTGAGCTAGATTTCTAAAACACTCCCCTTGCATGGTGGATGAGTTGAAATTGTCTTCCTATTCTTCTGATGTTGAACCAGTCTTCTTTGATTTGGTCTTCTATCCTTCAAGTGGGAATTGAATCCCTTTCTCCAATCATGGTACCTACAAAATATCTTGCTAGCTATTTTTGAGGCAGAAAGTCAGCTCAACACATTCAACCTTTAAGACAATCCATCACTTCATTTATACATTCATTAAGCATTAAACTAAGGCAAACATTATTTTAGACATGGCTGCAGGAAGTTCAATAGTAGAGGGTGCAAGAAGGGTTTTTCATCACACAAAGTCATAAGGCATTCATCAAACTAATAAAACATTTCAAGGTGATAATTATGGAAAGATTTAGCATAATATACATTTTATATTAATCATAAAAAGTTCATGTCTTGTCCCATAATCAGCACTAAATGTTTGTTTTAGCATAATAAAAAGTAGAAAAGTATTTGTAAAAGTATGATCTAAATGTGCCAAAAACTTGGCTCATCATTCCCCTCAACCATCTACTTGTTGGACCCTTCAACAAGTCTAGCATTTCTTCTTCTGGAAAGTTCTCTCAAATCAGTATTCTGCTGTTGTCCACACTCTCCATGCTTGAAACTCCAGAAGTGAGCTGGCATTGCCTCTAGCCTTTGCCATCTGTTATCCTCAGAACTCCTGTTATATATGTTGTTGTCCCCCTATATAGCCAGTAATGGCCATAGGAGAATAGGTGGTTGCATAACCAAGGGCAACCAATTCTCCCTTTTTGTTCTGGCATTCCTCATTTATCTTTCTTCTCTTTTGGTTGCTGCATACAAGGTATTGGGAGTGTGTAGTTCTTCCCTTTTTAATTGAAATGGAAGATGCTCCCATCTAGTTTTAATGTTCAAGGTTGCAGCATTAAGATCATTGTTTATAATTTGGGAATACTGAGAAAATACCTCTTGTCTCAAAGGCTCAATCAATGGCCTAGCTCTTTCATCTCTCCACAATTTCTTCCAATCAAATTAAATACCCATTCCATTTCTAGATTCATTTCTCACATAAAATGACATATTGAATTCATCATGCATATGACTATCAAATTGTTCCCCCTTTTTATCTCATTGGTTATCCAAGAGATTAGAGCGCTGATATGAATATCACTGACATAACATAAGGTGTTCCATTCCTTATCATGGGATACAACCAAATTGTGCAGATAAAATTCACATAGGGCGTTCCTGATGTGCAGAGGTGAATCTTTGTATGCTTCATAAAATTCTTCCAGAGTGTCTAAAGAAGGGTTTTTACCTTTCTAGATTCTAATCAGTTGGAAGTTCAAATATAGCTCCTTGAGGTACATTGCATAGATAGGTGAAGGTGCTTGACATTGCATTAGTTGTGGAATAAGCTCTACCACTTGGTTGATAGTGTCATTTAAGTTAGCAATTTCTAGATTCTTCTTCTGGATTATCCTTTGTAATCTCTCAATTTCAAGTGTAGAAGTAGTCTTTTATTGCTGGAGTTCTTCAAAACATGCCATTCCTGCAGCAATGTTCATGACATGGAGCGACGGTCTATGATTATAGCTTACTGCAGGTGACCCCTGTATTTCTTCAGTTATATCTAATTTTCCTTGTTCTTCTTCTCCAATTACCTTTGTAATATTTAATTGTTTAGATTTTTCCTGTCATGAATTACCATCTATTGCCAACCTTCCTATTCTTTCTAAGTAACAGGAATCTCATCAGTCATGCCAATCCTTTCACTCTCTTTTTCTGATGGAAACACAACGGTTACCTCCTCCTTTTCATCACATCCCATTCCTTCATGTAGTTTCTCTACAATGGTAGCCAATTCATCCAGGCCAGCTCCTTCAGGTGTACTCACAACCTCCTCAATAATAGGTTCTTCTTCTCCCAATACAAGACTTGAAGGGTCTGAAGGTGGTGCGGCTGGAGTAGGATCAAGTGTTTGGTAGACTACCTAGTTCTAGATCCTAGAGCTCCTCCTTATGGAATTAAGAATTGTCTTATACTTTTTGGAGGGTTTTACCATAGGAACAAATAAGTTTTCCTTTTTCTTTCTTTTTACAGGCTTAGGGGTTGTCACAATGGGTGACTTCCCTTTCTTATCCTTGGAAGAGGGCTCGAGATTTTTGATAGGGGCTTGTATTGGTTGCTTGGAAGTTTTTTCAGAAAGAGGAATGTCATCCTGTGTATTGGATGATTCCTGAGTAGGGGACATAGCAGCAGAGGTTTGGCCTATGGACTTGAAGGTTCATTGCTTGAAGGTAAGAGGTTCACCTCTAGGTCCAACATTTTGAATTTTAGGGTTGAAATTGACAGTGAATTCCTCCCAGGTCATTCCTGATTCATCTTGAACAAATTTTTCAACAAGCTATTTAATAAGGTAGTGGTGAGATACGGAGTTAACCCTACCCTTTTTAAATTCAACAACACTATTGGATAGCGAATTGTAAAGGAAGTGAGGAATATTCATCAACAATCCATGGCATAAATGAGACAAAATTTTGAAGTGATGAGAATGCAGGATTGAAAACCTACCTTCACAGGTTATGTATTTGATTATATATCCCGCTCGTGACACCCAGTCTTGCGGTAGACTCATCCTTTGTGCACCTTGCTTATCTACCCATAAAGGAGGGTCATTTGGTCGAGTAAAATCCGCCCTAGAACTCCTTGCATCCCTTCCTCTAGGAAATGGCTCTCTTACTTGAGGTAATCTCGTTATCTCTCTAATTCTATCAATTGATGCATTCACCGTTATACCTCTAACTTTTGCTTCCCCTTCTTGAAATGTCCTTGTGAAGTCCTCTGCAATGTCTACGTCAAAAGCTCTAAGCTTCAGAAAGTAATTGAGCCACCCATATTGCGTGAATGGCGGCACATGCAGCACATCCTGCAATAGGATGTTATGGTCTATAGGCTCATGCCGAATTAGCTGACCTCCCATTTCCTTAGTTCTCTATAATTTAATGCTTTAAGCAATGCTCACCTGGCTTTTCCAAATTGAATTTCCTGTAAGCCAACCAATGAACTTCTTGCAACCCAATTTTACAACACTTTGCCTCTCCCCTCAACTGAAACTTTTGAACCACTCTTCAAAAGCTGCAAAAAAATAGGGAAAGCAATCGATCATGAAATTTTATTGAAGGAGAGAGTAATCATGGATAAATGGAATACATTTAGGTTTGCAGTAAGTAAATAATGTTTGATCATAAATTGCAGATTTCAAATATCCGAGGTTTGTGACAACTGACGTGACAAATTTTATGGCGGCGGCAATAAGGACGTGGCAGGAAGTTATGGCATAGAGAAACGTGCTCAATTGTGTGGATGAGATGAAGGAAATGGCAACCATATAGGAAATTTGTTTGTGCTAATTAATACTAAATTAAATGTGATAAATAAAGCAATCTTAAGGAATCTTAAAGTGATGTAGAGCATACCTAGATAGAATCACCGTAATTACCTGATGTGACCTCCCTCTTTATTGCAATATGGGACATGGAGAAATGTGGATGATATGGAAAATGATAGGTGGATGATGTGGTGGTAAGATTGTGAGTGTACGGATTACAGGTGAAGTGATTGACTGGAATGGGGATCTGGTGGATGACCCATTTATTATGATAGTTGCATGTATTTTATGCATGGCCTAAGGAATCGAGTCGAGACTCAATTCCTTTGGCTGCAAGATCAATTGCCTCCTGCACTAATTCGAACTGGCTCAAAAATTATTCCCTGTCAATGGGCTTATAGTAGAGCTTTAGGTGATTCCCATTGACTAATAGCTTGAATTGGACCTCATCAATGGTCCTCAATTATACAACATTTGTGAATGCTTCTTCTATCTCATATAGACCCAACCATCTAGTTTGCAATTTTCCTTGACTATCCTTATACCGTGAGTCATAAAGTAGAGCCTAGTCTCCTGCTTTGAATTTCTTCTCCTTGATGTACTTATCATCCCACCTTATTCGCTGGTTTTGTATTAGCTCAGTGTGTTGCAAGGCATTCTTTCAGAGCTCATCCAATGCATTGAGTTGCATTACTCTTTCCTTTTATGTAGTTGTTAAGTCCATGTCCATCTCCAATGTTGTTCTGAGAGTCTTATGTTCAAACTCTATTGGCATCACAATTGTTTTACCATACACCATTTCAAAAAGTGTATATCCTATAGCAGTCTTCCATGTAGTTCAGTAGGCCCATATAGCTTCTGGTAACCTTGCAGCCCAGTCCTTTCTATGCAAATATACAGTTTTAGTTAAAATTGCCTCTAAGTCCTTATTGGTGATCTCCACCTAGCGATTAGCTTGTGGATGATAAGGAGTTGATTTTTTGTGCCTTATGTTGTATTCATTTACTAAGGTTGTTATAAGTGTAGAAGTAAAGTGTGCTCCTTGATCTGTCACTATTTCCCTAAGGACTCCAAACCTGGTGAATATTTCCTCATAGAGGAATTATGCTACTTTATTATCCCTAGCATACTTCATAGGTTTAGCTTCTACCCATTTTGTCACATAATCTATGCATACAAGGATGTAGGACTTACCATTTGATGGCGGATCAAGTGGTCCCACAAAATCCAGTCCCCATTTGTCGAAGGGTGTAACAATAACTTGTGGAAAAAGAGGCATCTCATCTGATCTGGTTGGTCTTCCCATCCTTTGACATCTGTCACATCTTTTGGTGTATTTGGCTGCATCTCTATGTAGAGTTGGCCAATAGTAGGCAGTATTTAAGATTTTCATTGTTGTCCTTTTGGTAGCAAAATGTCCACCACATGGTTCATCATGGCTTGCATGCAGTATATCATGAGTATCTTCATCTCATAAACATCTCCTCATAACCTGATCTAGCCCTGTATAAAACATGCAATCTACAATCCAAGAAAAGTTAAAACTTTTCTCTACCAATAATCTCTTTTCCTTAGGGGACAATTGAGGAGGAGTTCTTCCTGCAGCCAAATAATTTGCTATATCTACATACCATGGGTGAATGACCTTGATTGCAAACAGATGCTCATTAGGAAAGGAATGCTCAATAGGTGCAGAGTCATTTTGCCTTTGAATTCTATATAGGAAATCAGCAACCACATTGGCTTTACCTGGCTTGTCCACAATTGTAATATCAAATTTCTGCATCAGCAACAACCATCGTGCCAATCTTCCTGCTATTGAGCTTATGTTCATGAGATACCTGATTGCTACATGATCAGTATGGACAAATATCTGATAACCTTTGATGTAATGCTTGAATTTATTGAGGGCATAGATGATTGGCAATATTTCTTTCTCTGTAATAGTGTAGTTTAGTTCAGCCCCTGCAAATTTTTGCTTATGTAGTAGAGTGCATGTTTTGTTGAACCACCCTTTTGCCCTAATGCAACACCAATGGCATAATCTGATAAATCAGTATGGATATAGAATGGAAGTGACCAATCAAGTCCCTTCAAAATAGGTTCTTGTGTAAGGGAAATTTTCAAATCAAGGAATGCTTTTTCACATTCCTCTGTCCAAGAAAAATTTTCATCTTTCTTCAGCAGACTATATGGAGGGCTTGTTGTTTGGATGAATAATTTGATGAATCTCCTATAATATCCAGCATGGCCTAGAAATATTCTTAGTTCCTTTTGCTTGGTAGGAAAGGGTAGATTAGAGATTACTTCAATCTTAGAAGCATCAACCTATATTCCTGCAACAAAAATATAGTGACCAAGCACTATTCCCTCTTACATCATCATGAAGCAATTTTGACTATTCAATGATAGGTTATGATCTTCACATATTTGTATTTCTTTCTTCAAGTTGGCTTTAGCTTCCTAAAATGTTGCACCATAAATAGTAAATTCATCCATGCATATCTCCATGAAATCATATGAGATGTCTGAGAAAATACTTATTATTGCTCTCTGGAAAGTTGCAGGTGCATTGCAAAGACCAAAAGGAAAAATTGAGTAGGAAAATGTTCCCAAAGGGCATGTAAAAGTAGTATTTTCTTGATCCTTTGGATCAATCTTGATTTGATTGTATGCACTGAAGCCATCCAAGAATGAGAAGTACTTTTTCCAAGATAAATTATCTAGAACTTGATCAATGAAGGGAAGGGGAAAGTAATCTTTCTTTTTTGCCAAGTTAAGCTATCTATAATCTACACATACTCTCCATTTTACTCCTTTCTTAAGAACAATAACCAGTGGGGACACCTACTGACTATCAGAGATTGGGTAGATAAAGCCAGTTGTTAACATTTTCTACAACTCTTCTTTAACAATTTCTCTCAAGGTTGGGTTCATTCTTCTTTGAGGCTGCCTGATAGGTCTGAATTCACTATTAATTAATATGTGATGTGTGTAGGGTTTTGGGTCTAAGCCCTTCATATCACCATATTCCCAATCAAAAGCTGACTTATGTTTAGCAAGCATTTTAACAATAGATTCTTGTTGCTCACTGGTGAGGTTTTTTTTTATACTTAAATTTTTTCTTGTTGCTACCTCCACTTGTGAGGTTAACTCAACCATAGATACTTCAAGCAGAAATATAATTTATACCTCATGGGGTAACAAGGTGTGTAAGCAGTCAGTTGCTGTAGGATAATGAGCTGATGTAGGTGGAGGAAGAATGGTCTACAAGTAGCATGGATTTTTTTCACAATGAGGGTATTTGGTACCATATTTGTTCAGTAGGATATTGGACATTATATCTTCCTATTCATGTTGTGCAATGAAAGGCTCTCTAGTAATCATCATTAAATTAGCCACATATTTCACTCCCTCCTCTTCTCCCAAATCTGGCCAAACAACCTCTCCAGACTCAAGTTGGGGTTGGGCTAGAGAATAGAGGGTAAGATTCTTTGTGTTATACCCATCGGATATTGTCATGTTACCCAACCTACAACCAATGTAAGCATCAATAGTGGCCAGCCAAGGTCTTCCTAGTATGACAGGGTATCCGCCCAATGATTCTTTTGGAGACAAAACCATAAAGCTAGTAGGATAATCCCAGGAATCCAAAGTGACTACTAGGTCTTCTACTACCCCACTAGGTTTGACAGTTGAGCTATCAGTAAGCTATAGTATTCTAGGTGTAGCCCTTAGGTCTGAAATACCAAGTTTTAACACCACGTCATTGGTCATGACATTGATATCTGCACCAAGATCTACTAAAGAATTCTTAATTTGCACCCCATTAATGTTGATCTCCACAATAGGGTTGCCTGGGTCTGAATATTTTGGGATGGTAAGTTTCCCTAGCATTAAGTCAGAGAGTTGACATAAGACATGGACTATTTGAGGGTCTTTCTTTTTCCTCCTTGGTTTATTCAAACATGCCTCCTTAATTGCTTTGTTATAGATAGGAACCTCTTTGATTGCTTGGAACAAGAGAATTTTCACACATATATGCTTTAGTTGATCAAGGATGTCAAAGGTAGGCTCTTCTTGTTTCTTCACATTTTCACCTTCTATCCTTTGTAGGAAAGGAGGTGATAGTTTATTGGATACCCTAGGTAATGATGGAGTCTGAACTATCTCATTTGGTTGGACTAGGTCATTCATATCTTCTTCTTTCTCAATCTCCTCAGATGGCAATTTTGAGATTATGGGAAGAGATGGTGTGGGAAACATAGTTCCTGAATGTAAGTCGATATTATTCAAGTTGAGATCATAGGAAGGTTGATTATTAGGGTCAGTAAAATAGACTTGTTGTTGTTGCTAGTTATTTGGATTGGGTGCTGCTTGAGCAGGCAGTTGGGTTGGCTTTGGATTCTAGATTTGATTAGCTGCAAGAGGTGGCATAATTGATTGCTATTGGGGTTGCTGCAGGGAACCAGTGGGTGGATTTGATGATTGCTATCCTCCCCTCCATTGGTTAGACTGCTACCAATTCCCTTGTGAAGGTTGCCACTGATTTTGTTGTGATGACTGTCAGTTCCGTTGTGGGAATTTCCAATGATTTTGTTGGGTATTTGGCCAAGGATTATTCCAATGAGGTTGGGAGTATGGACCATAGTTTGGAGGGTACTAGCTCTTCCACTAACTATTATATGAACCAAAATTTTGCAAAGGGTCTGAGGCATACCTTATCTTGGGGCCCATAGCCTGCGTTGAGAAAAAAAGAGCACTTCTTCCTCTCTTTCAATGGTTTTGAACTCAGTAGGAAGATGATGCACCTCAAAATTGGCCACTATTTTGCATCTGATGTCCTTTCTTTGTCTGCAGTGAGGGCAATATTCATCTAGCATTGCCTCAACTTCCTCTTTCTTCCTTCTACCTTGGATAGTGTCCAACTGAGTAGCTACATCATTGATGATATCTTGCTTGAAGTCGGACAAGAGATTAGTAATCTCCCCCTTAGATACTCTAGAGCCACTTCCTTTTATAGCTAAGGGTCTAAACCCCCTCCCCTTCTTTATAGTTGCTCTGCAGTAATCGAGACGGATTTTCTGGATATCATCCCAATCACTTTGGGTGACATCGCCTCCTGCCATGATGTCAAGGGCCTCCATGCAAGTATCATTAACTCCTCTTAGAAAGAGAATTTTATGAGATTCCTCATTCAACTCATGTTGAGTATTCTTCTGCACACACAAAAACCTTGACACATAATCCTCCAAGGTTTCATCTTCTTTTTGTGACATTTTGAAGATGTCATCTCCTCTCATATCATTCCCTCTACAATATTCTTTATATTTTCTTAAGAAAAAATTCTTCATTACATCCCAAGTGGTAGCTACATTTCTTCCCAATCCCATGAACCACCTCAAGGCTGACTCTTTTAGAGTGGAGGGAAACAACTTCAGCTTGTGTGTTGATATTGTATAGTCATAGCTTCTGCAAAGGATGTCAAATTCGAACAAGAAGGTATGAGGGTTCTCAATAATAAGTCCATAAAACTTTGGAAGTAATGAGGCATGGATGTTCTTGAGGTTATTATTGTCATGCAAGCTAGGAATTAGAAATGGAAAAGTAGGAGTTGCCATTCTTGGTAGTGCCCCTGGATTAGCTCATGGCTAATAAATGACAAGGGCAAGCGGATTATTTGATGGGTCCTGGTTGTTAGAAGTTTGTAGATTATTCAGATGTTGAAAAAGTGGGTTAAGGTCATCTGGCTCTTCAAATAGGTTAAAGCTTAGATCTGAGGAATAGGATGAGGTAACTAAGTCTTGGCCAGAATCTAGATATGGGTCTTCTTGGAAAAGGTCTGGTTCAATCTCTTCAATAACTATTCTACTAGGAAGTAATCTTCCAAATTAGTCTCTTCTTCTACGCATACAACAAAAAATGAACTAACTGTGAAAATGCCCGAATGCAAAATTCTAAACTAAATACTTAGAATGGAATTTTAACTCTCTCAATAACTAGCATCCCTGTAATAGGTCCTTAGTTTGACACCATCCCTGGCAACAATGCCAAAAATGTAGTGTTATTTAATCAACTCAATAACTAGGAACATGAATTCCTCTACTCATGGATTGAACATCACATCCAACAGTCATAACCTACTAAAGAACCTCATTTAATCATAAACCCAGGGATGTAAACTTGAAATGGGTTAGCATAATATATGCACTAATCACCTTTCCCAGACATGCATGATTTCCTAAGATTCTTTATACTAGAATTTGAATTATTGGAAACAACTTTACTGAATAACTTGCTTGGAAATGAAAACTGAAAGATAAAACTATTTTGCATCTAGTGGCTATAGGAACAGTTGACACCTCTGTGTTTCTGCCAACTACAGGAATAGTCACATTAACCTCTATGAAAGGAAGTGCAGCTATTCTAACTTGCAAAATAAAAGTATGGACAGTTCCCTAAGTGGGCCCCCTTAGGTAATGCCAAAAGTAGACAACAAATTAGGCGAAAAACTTCATAAAATATATTGATTCAAGGTAGACAAGTACATAGCACACAATCTCTTGACTGTATTTCTGAGACTAAAAATGTGTTACACCAACAAACTTACAGCCCATTCTTTGAAGGAGAATGGGCTATTTATTGAAACTGAATCCAACTATTAACTAACTTTCCCTTATAAAACGGGAAGTCTTTCTTACATTTAACTAACTTAGTAAAGAGGTGGATGGAAATGAAAGAACTATGTCAAATTAGTTCATCAGTCTTAAAGTGCCATCATCCTAGATTTATGCGTCATCAAGATGCCTGAGCTAGATTTCTAAAACACTCCCCTTGCATGGCAGATGAGTTGAAATTGTCTTCCTATTCTTTTGTTGTTGAACTAGTCTTCTTTGATTTGGTCTTCTATCCTTCAAGTGTGAATTGAATCCCTTCCTCCAATCGTGGTACCTACAAAATAGCTTGCCAGCTATTCCTAAGGCAGAAAGTTAGCTCAACACATTCAACCTTTAAGACAATCCATCACTTCATTTATACATTCATTAAGCATTAAACTAAGGCAAACATTATTTCAAACATGGTTGTAGGAAGTTCAACAGTAGAGGTTGCAGGAAGGGTTTGTCATCACACAAAGTCATAAGGCATTCATCAAACTAATAAAAAATTTCAAGGTGATAATTATGGAAGGATTTAGCATAATATACTTTTTATATTAATCATAAAAATTTCATGTCTTGTCCCATAATCAGCACTAAATGTATGTTTTAGCATAATAAAAATCAGAAAATTAGTTGTAAAAGTATGATCTAAATGTGCCAGAAACTTGGCTCATCAAGAGTGTTAATGCATTTTGTCTTTGTTGTGCGATGGGGGTAGATGAAGTAAATGCAATATTGAGTGTTGCAGTGTGGGAAATTATGTTTTGATTAAGTTGTATTGTCGAAACAACCATTGTGGTGTTGGTTTCATAGCAGACTATTGTAAAAATCAATGCCTTCGGCTCTATGGCTAGTTTGATAGCAGACTATTCCAAATATTGATGGCATGCAAACCATTTTATGCTAAATTGAAAAGTGTTGTTCTCCGAATTTGTAAGTCCTTTTACAAGGGTATTTTGTATATTATCAATTTATTGTCCATGTCTTCTTTTTATATGTTTCTATCTTTGGTGTTATACCCATTTTGGATATTTGAAAGAGATTATGAGTTTTTATGGATGGAGAAATTGCAGTTAAATCTTCTTTCTTTCGTCAAAAAGCATGGTTAGGGTTAGTAATTTGTTTTCCATTAGTTAATTTTCTTAGTTATCTTTGTGCATATGTATGGTAATTCATTTTATATCTTCTTGGTATATGTTTATATCTTTGGAATTATACCCATTTTGGAGATTTGAAAGAGATTATCACTTTGTATGGATAGAGAAATTGCAATTAAATCTTCTTTCTGTCTTCAGAAAATATGGTTAGGGTTAGTAATTTTTTCACCGTTGTTTTAATGTTTTAGTTATCTCTATGCATCTTTGGCATTATACCCATTAACATAAGAGCAATTGCAGATTAACATAGGAGCAATTTTTTTTCACCCTTGGTTTATTGTTTTAGTTATCCTTGTGCATCTTTCATTTATTTTTTGTAGTTATCTTTGTGCATCATTGGAATTGCACCCATTACCATATGATAAATTATAGTTAAATCTTCTTTCTTTCATCAAAAAATATGGTTAGGGTTAGTAATTTTATCGCCCTTTGTTTGTTGTTTTAGTTATCTCTATGCATCTTTGTCGTTACACCCATTAACATAGGAGCAATTGTAGATTGACATAGGAGTGATTATATATATATATGGAGAGGGTTAGTATGAAAGAATAAACATATTGGAGATAACATTAGTTTAGTGGTTGTTCAGTGTTATTCTAATAGCTCTTTTACAATCTCTCTATTTGTCTATAATATTTAGGGCCAGGTGATGTAGCTCAAATTTTCAATGTAGTCTGTGGGGTTATACTCATTATTACCTCGGTGTTTTTCATAGATGATTAATTTATTCTTAATGTCTTCTTGTTATATGTTTCTATCTTTAGCATTATACCCATTTTGGAGACATCAAAGAGATTATCGCTCTTTACGGGTGGAGAAATTGCACTTAAATCTTCTTTCTTTTGTCAAAAAAATATGGTTAGGGTTAGTGATTTTTGGCTGCTCAGTGTTATTGTAATGGCTCTTTTACAATTTCTCTATTTGTCTATAATATTCATTGCTAGGTGATGTAGTTCGAATTTTCAATGAAGTTTGTGGGGTATACTTATTTTGCACAGATTATTGCTACCTATTGGCCCTAGGAGTTCTATTTAATGTGGCTTTGTGTTCATTTGTGTTGTATGAATATGTTTCATTATATTATTTTTTCCTCGTGTGCTTGAAGCTCCCTAGAACAAACTATTCTTCATGATATTCTTTTTCCGAGTTGCTCATAACAAACTATTGATTATCCTAGTTTGCCTGTTCTATTTTGCATATTGTATTCATGATATTCTTGTTTCCTGGTTTGTTCAAAGGAAAATTCATAATTTATTTTTTTATCCTTATTGACCAATGAGCGATGTTTAGGAACATTCTTTCTTCAAGAGGTAAGGTCCACGTCATGATAAGCAGATTGAAAAATTATTGTTCTCTAGAATATGTAAGTCATTTTAGATGGGTGTTTTGCATAGATGATTAATTTATTGTTAATGTATTCTTGTTATATGTTTCTATCTTTGGTGTTGTATCCATTTTTTAGACTTCAAAGAGATTATCACTCATTACAGGTGGAGAAATTGCAATTAAATTTTCCTTTTTTCATCAAAAAAATATTGTTATGGTTAGTAATTTTTTTGTCACCCGTTTATTGTTTGTAGTTATCTATGTGCATCTTTGGTGTTATACCCATTATTTCTTCTATCCTCTTTATTTCATCAAAAAATATGGTTAGGGTTAGTAATTTTATCACCCTTGGTTTATTATTTTAGTTATCTCTATGCATCTTTGGTGTTATACCCATTAACATAGGAGCGATTGCAAATTAACATAGGAGTAATTTCATATATATATATATATATATGCAAAGGGTTAGTATGAAAGCATAGGAATATTGTAGATAAAATTAATTTAGTGGATGTTAAGTGTTATTCTAATATCTCTTTTACAATTTCTCTATTTGTCTATAATATTTAGTGTCAGGTAATAGGTAAAATTTTTAATAAAGCTTATGGGGTTACACTTATTTTGTGCAGATTATTGCTACCTATTGGCTTGAGGAGTTATATTTAATGTGGATTTTTCTTCATTTGTCTTGTATCAATATGTTTCATGATATTCTTTATTTCTTATGTCTTTGAATTTCCCCTTGACAAGTTGTTCTTCATGAGATTATTTTTCCTAGTTACCCATAACAAACTGTTGATTGTGGTAGTTTTCCCCTTCTATTCTTCATATTTTATTCATGATGTTTTCTTTAAGTTATGACAACAATTATATAGTGCAATAATCTATGCAAAATTCACATAATGCCACACACTTAATTATAAATTTGAGCTACATTGCTTGGTATGCAAAATGATTTGTGGAAAATAATTGTTATTCTAACACCTCTTATACAATTGATGTACTTCTCTTCAATATTTATTAACAAAGAACATAGCTCAAAACTTGTATTGATATGTTTCATGATATTCTTTGTTTCCCTGATCTACTTGAAGGTCCCTGGAACAAACTGGTCAGGTCTGTTTATGTAGGTGGTGGAGCTTGCTAATTACATGGGATGGTAGTGCCATATGAATATTTTTCATTATATTGTTTTTCCCTCTGTTTCAAGTTCCCCACAACAAACTATTCTTCATGATATTCTTCTTTTTAGTTCCCTATAACGAACTGTTCATTATCATAGTTTGCCTCTTCTATTCTCCATATCTTAAAGTTCTATTTAATGCACGGGTTTGAGAACATCTATCATTTTCGTCTGATTCTTAAGTGTTTTCCTAATAGGTCTTTTCTAATTTTTATTTTCCTATTTTATCAATATGTTTCATGGTATTGTTTTTTTCTCAACTGTTTTAACTTCCCCATAACAAATTTTTCTTCATGATATTCTTTTTTCCAGTTCCCCATACCAAACTATTCATTATTGTACTCTACCTATTCTATTCTGCATATTTTAACATTCTATTTAATGTGGGTTTTGAAACATCTCTCATTTTCCTTTGATTGTTAAGTGGTTTTCTAATAGGTCAGTGAAATGCATGTATAGATTTCAGTTTGCAACATATTCCTACTTACCATAAATTATATCACTGTTTAGGCAAGGTGTACCAACAAATTCTATGTAACAATTGGCTTGTCAATTCAAAATTCAAACTACATTATTTCCCACAAAATATTATAGACAAAATAGTGAAATTGTTAAACAAATATTACAAAAAAACTTAAGAATCATAGGTAGCATCAGAGATGTCCTGACAAGTAGGCTATTTTGTTTGAATTTTTCATCAAAATTTTCATCAGCCCAACCATGAATTGGATTTTTCGGCATCCGAGATGTCTCTTTTGGTGATGACTTGACCAAGTTTTTGGGTGGCGACGTGGATCTTGGTAATTACGCTGGTTGGTGGTGGTGGAGTTGGTATCCTCGATATGCAGAAGCTCAATGGTAAGTGTTTTCTCATGCGAGGCTTAATGCATTCTTCTATTGTTGTATGATGGGGTTTGGGGAAGTAAATGCAAGAAGCGAAAGTAAATAGAATATTGAATGTCATAGTGTGGGAAAGTATAATTTGATTAAGTTGCATTTTTGAAACAACCATTGTGGTGTTCGTTTGATAGCATTTTGTACAGGTTATTTCCCTTTTCTATTCTCCATGTTTTTTTCATGATATTATTTTTATGTTCATCTAGTAGTCATGTTTTCTTCTTAAGTGTTTTTCTAACATCTCTTACAATTGTTTCATAGACTGCTTGTCTTGCACCAATATGTTTCATTGATTTCTTTTTCCCTAATTTATTTGAAGTTGCTTATAGTAAAGTGTTAATTTTTATGGTTATTTTTTTTGCATGGAGCATTTTATATGTCTTATATTAATATGTTTCATGATATTCATACTTTTTCATCTATTTTAAGTTCTCCATAAGAAACTATTCTTCATGATATTCTTTCTTCTAGTTTTCGATAATGGACTCTAGCTCTCCCTAGGCTACTAGACAACCCTCAAGCACCAACCCTATAGGTGTGTTTCTTGTTTCTTTTTTAATGCAGGAAATTGTATTGGGCCTTTTCTAGATGCATGGTTAGTTTTTTCATCAATTACACTAAATCTTAGATCTGTGAATTTTTTGTTACACTTTGTAGCATTGGTTTATATGTCTATGCATATATGTATATACATAAATGCATATGTATATGTAGATTTATATATGCATATGCAATCAAAAAAGTGAAGATCTTTTAGATGGACAATGCAATGAAGGAAGGAATGATGCATATACATAAGTAGCATCAGCATTCCACTCTCTAGGAAAACCAAAAATGCATTGTACCTTCCATTTGTTACACTCTCCATTGAAAATTCATTGAATATGCATAAATACATTTACATTTACATATAGATATGAATATATGTATATACATATGAATATGCATATGCATATACATATATGCATATGTAAATTCAACCTAATTAGATGTATTTTTTTTTGTTCTTCAATTAAAGTTTGTCTATATTAGCTTAGTGGCTCTTAAGTGTTATTGTCATCTGTGTTATACAATTTCTCTATTTGTCTTCAATATATATGTGTATATGTATATGTGTATGTTTCGAATAATTGATTTCCACATACTTTTCATAATCTACACCATGCTCTTTGGAAGGATTTGAATTTAAATCAATTATAAAGATACCAAGGAACTAACTATACAAAAATGTGTATAACACCAAAGATGCACAAATTATATATATTTATATGTATATATATGTATATAATTGTATATATATGTATTGGAAAACATACTCTGAAATGTGCAAGAAAATATATTGATTAAGTTGCATTGTTGAAAGAGGAATTGTTATGTTGGTTTCTTAGAAGAGTACTACATGAATCACTTGCTCTGCATCTATTTTATAGAAGATTGGAGGGTTTTAAAATTGTTGTGCTCTAGAATTTGTGAGGTGTATGTATATATATATATATATATATACATGTATAAATATGTATATATATATGTATGTGTATATATGTATGTATGTATATATATAAATATATATATGTGTGTGTGTGTGTGTGTGTGTGTGTGTGTGTATGTATGTATATATGTTTTCTAATGTTTAGTTTTTTTAAAGTTTCCCTATTTGTCTATAATAATTAGTGCCAGATAATGTGGCTCTAATTTAGAATTGATAAATCAATTGTTACATATATTGCTTGTGTTGCATCAATATATTTTATGATATTCTTTCTTCCTATTTAAAAGTTATATTTAATGTTGGGTTTCAATCATCTCTCATTTTCCTATGGTTCTTCAGTATTTTCCTAATAGATCTTATATATGTATACCTATTTATCTATAATATTTAGTGCCAAATAATGGAGCTCAAATTTAGAATATATGTATGTATGTATGTATATATATGTATATATATGTATGTATATATATGCATATGTATATATATATGTATATATATGTATGTATACATATTTATACATATGTATATATATATGGGAAAGTATACTATGAAATTTATGAGAAAATATATTGATTAGGTTCCATTGTCGAAAGAGCCGTTGTGGTGTTGGTTTGATAGAAGACTATAGTAAAAATTGTTTCCTTCTCCTCTCTTTCAAGTACCCCATAATAAATTGTTCTTCATGATACTCTTTTTCCCATTCCCCATGGTGGATTGTTCATTATCATATTTTTCATAAGAATTAGAGGTTAATGACAGATAATCGAGAACCCACATTAAACATATTCATACAAGTCAATTAGTGTATGTGAGAGTTGGCTTGTGAATTGAAAATTTGAGCTATATTAATTGGTAGTAAAACCACATTAAATAGAACTTGTAAATGCAATGGGTAGCAATAATCTATGCAAAATGGCTATAAGGTAACAAAGTTAATTCGGAATTCAAGCTACATTACTTGACACTAAATATTATAGAGAAATAGAGAAGACTTGTCCTGGGTTTTTAATGATGACGTGGACCTTACCTCTTCAATAAAGGATGTTCCTAAATGTTCCTCACTGGTCAATAAGGATTGCAAAAAAATTATGAATTTATAATTGACAAGGCAATTGTTACATAGATTGGTTGTCTTGTATCAATATGTTTCATGATATTCTTTTTCCCTCATTTGTTTGAGTATCAATATGTTTCATGATATTTTTTTCCACTCATCTATTTGAAGGTGCTTGTAAAAGATTATTGTATTGCTCTTGTAACAAGGATTGTTTTCAATTTTTAAAATTATGAAAAAAAATTGTCATGGTTATTTTGTTTGGATGGAACATGTTATATGTCTTATATCAATATGTTTCATGATGTTATTTTTTACTCAATTGTATGAAGTTCGTGATAACACAGTGTTCTTCATGATATTGTTTTTCTCAGTTCCCCATAGCAAGCTAATCATTATTTTAGTTTTCCTTTTTCTATACTCCATATTTTAAAGTTGACTTTTTCATCATTTGTTATTTTCTTGTTCATACAAGTCAAGAAGTGTATGTAAGAGTTGGCTTGTGAATTGAAAATTTGAGCTACATTCTTTGGTAGTAAACCCACATTAAACAAAACTTGTAAATGCAATGGGTACCAATAATTTGTTTAAAATGGTTTTAAGACCACAACGTTAATTGGGAATTCAAGCTACATTACTTGGCACTAAATATTATAGAGAAATAGAGAAGACTTACCTGGGATTTTTAATGATGACGTGAAGTTTACCTCTTCAACAAATGATGTTCCTAAATGTTTCTCATTGGTCAATAAGGATTGAAAAACAATTTAGAATTTAGAATTGACAAGGCAATTATTACATAGATTGGTTATCTTGTATCTATATGTTTCAAGATATTTTTTTCCCTCATCTGTAATAGATTATTCTATTGACAAGGCTAGTTGATTTGGACTCAGAGGAGGAGTGGTTGGAAAACAAGGATGGCAGATATGAGGATGTGTATGGGGATGAGGAAGAGGAGTATGTTGGAGGACCCCACTCCATTCCAAACATCAAAAAAGTGCAGAAAGAGGACTCGGCTTCCTAGTCTTCGAACCCGTTGGACGAGGAACATGTTGATACTATGAAGGTTTTTGATGATGGGGAGGAGTGCTATGTGTTGCATGAGTGAATATAGTCTGGACATGGAATTATGTGGCCTCGCCCATTTTACTGTTAAGCTAGTTCATTTTTTTTACCAAAAATCTATCTGTGGTTATTAAGGACGAATTGGATGGGAAGAATGCTGATGAAGACCAGGAATGGATTGGGGATGATGTTGTTGATCTCTTGTCAAAGAACTATGGAAAATTCCAGTTAGTTGTTGTTATCTTTTTTGGTGCTTTGTCAATCTATTGTCGATTTCTAGACTATGTTTACTTTTTTGGGTTAGTTTCTATGTTTGGTGGACTTGAACTTCTCGACCCTTGTGGCCCTTTGTGTTAAGGCTACAACACCCTCTAAATGTTCCTTACCTTATCAAAAATAGATTATTCTATTGTTCTTCTAACAAGGATTGTTTTCAATTTTTAAAATTCTAACTTCTTTGTCATGGTTATTTTGTTTGGATGGAACATGTTATATGTCTTGTATCAGTGTGTTTCATGATGTTCTTTTTTACTCAACTTTTTGAAGTCCAGGATAAAAAAATTTCTTCATGATATTGTTTTTGTTAGTTCCCCATAGCAAGTTGTTCATTATCATAGTTTTCCTTTCTATACTCCATATTTTAAAGTTGACTTTTTCATCATTTGTTATTTTCCTGTGGTTCTTACGTATATTCCTAATAGTTCTTTTATAATTTACCTATTTTTCTATAGTGTTTAGTGCCAAATAATGTAGATTGAATTTAGAATTGAGAAGCCAACTCTCAGATATATTTTTTGTCTTGTATAAATATGTTTCATTATTTATTTTTACCTCATCTGTTTCAAGCTCCCTGTAACAAAGTGTTCATTGTCGTGGTTTAAATCTTGTAAATTTTGAAATTTTATAGACTGCTAGAAACTACAACCATGGCATTGATCCGTACCTTTGGGCTACTTGGAAATTTTACATAGACAAATACATATACGCATATATATATGTATTGAATTCCCCATTTCATATTTAAAAATGTACATATAGGTAGATATATATCCATGTATACAAACAAAGACCAGTGTGGCTTGGTTAACAATCCAACGGTAATTTATATATACACATGTATATCGAAATAGATGTGTATGATATGTTTATTCGTGTGGACATGAAAATCTGCAAATGTTAGTAAAATGACAAAAACAACATAACAAAAATACATATCCTTATGAAATAATACTTCATGTTTCAAAAATGCAAATAAATGACAAGACTGATCAAAACACATAAAACATGAAATAAACCTATTCCATAGTGGATTGGTGCTATCATTTATGTAGAAGATAGCCCTTTCCCAATACTTGATAAGCCAAATGAGATGCTAAAGTGAACTCAAGTTTCCTATAATGAGGATGCTCCAAATTGTAGATGAAAAATGAGAGAGAAGGCATTGAATTTATAGGACAGATTGAGAGAGGAGAAGCCAAGATTAAGCAATGTGGGACTAAAACCCAAAAAATGAGAGAGAGCCACTTGTCACAATGGGATTGGCCTATGATTGTCCAAGTTTTGGCTAATGTGCTCATTTCAAATTTGAAAATGGCAATAAATGAATATGGTTGAGGGTTTTGGCGGGAATTTTGGTTTGGCCAAAAAAGTCAAACAAGGGAGTTAATGAGGGCATATTCCTTGGGAATATGCCTTTGTGAGGAAAATAGGTGTTTTTAATAAATCAATTTAAATGATTTATTATGAAAGTGGATGAATCTAGAGGATTTAGGTGATTAGGATTAAATTAATTAGGATTTGATTAATCTAATAGGAGGTTAGGTGATATGACTTTTGATTTGAATTTTTGTATTTGTTTTAAATCAAATGAGAGGAAAATGAATTTAATTAAATATGTATGATTTAACTAAATGAAGGGACTTTAGGAAGTTAATTAATTAATTTGATTTAATTAATTAAGAAGAAACCTTAGTGAATTAATTAAATTGGTTTATTTAATTAATAGATGAAATAATGTTGAATGGAGCATGATCAAATGCATGAGTAAATTTTGCATGTCTAAATTTTTCCCCTCTTTGAAACAATGTACTTGTTGCATTGGTTCAATGAATGATGTTGTTGACATTGAAATTAAAAAAATATCTGATTTTTTTCAAATGCCCCAACGAAAAGTACGTTAGTACATTGCCCCCTTGAGAGATCGAGTGAAAATATTGAAGTCGATCTCGCAACAAAGAGGTTCAAAATGGATGTATGGATGGTCAGACTATATGATCTATATGATAATGATGATGTAAATGAGATTTTTGGAAGATGCTTAGAATAACAATTTTATATTATCTTAAACAAATTAAATGATTGTGAAAATGAGATGGATGATGTTTTCCTATGATGATATGACATGATTATGTAGGATGTAGGATGGATGCATTGTTAGCGTGAAAGAGGATAGAAGAATGAGAGGGATCAACCCTTAAATTCAAGAAGATTTAGAAGTCCAACAAGCCCACTAGTCATCGAGACTTTATTGGATATGATTATGAATGATGATGATGTATTTATTATCCAAGGATGGGAGAGATAAAGAGCATACCTTTATTTATGTTTGATAACACACATAGGTGCAATGCATCAAGGTATTAAGAACCAGGATGGCATTGCACCTAATGTGATGGAACTTGACTCATCAAACAGATAGGAGGACTATTGTTCACACTTGAGAAACATGACCTTATTTAGAATGTAGTTCAAATATTCTAGACATCTCAAGCCAAAATATAAAAAGGAAAGCCTTCTTATGTGGTCAACAAGATACCTAAAACATCCTTCCTAAAAATAAAATAAAGTATGCATGATGAAGTTATTATATAGGGATATCCAACAAGCACAACAGATAAAAAGATAATGATCATTGCCCCATTCCTTTGTCTCTAAACATGTTTTGTTTAGGCATCATCGAGAGGTCCTTAGAATGAGTGCAAATTAAGATAAGTCAAAAAGACCAAGATAAAGTAAACAAACAAGCTAGTGTTCTTCATACTGCTAGCCAAGACTAACTACTGTGGGGTACCTGATGCTTATTTCCTTCGTGGGAAGGATTAATCCTAGGACATGTAATGATCAGGGTTTTGATGGGACTGATTTGGGTGATAAGCTATTGATACTTCGAGTTGATCAACTTGATTGCTTACTGACCTAGACTTGAGACTTTGACGATTAGGTTCACTTTGGAACCTGCTAAACTTGCTTCTGACTGACTCGCCAAAGGGTGAAAGTGAAAATTGATTTATTATGGGTGATGATAATCGCAGGTGAAAGTGGGATGAAATGGATGTACCATTTTGGATTTTTTTGATATTTTTGAAGTGTTTTGCAAATTTTTTGGTATTTTCAAGATTTATGAATGTTTTTGGATTTTGTGTCTTGGGGGATGATCAAAGATCAACCTTGTCTATGTTCAAGCTTAGAGATGATGTATTTCAGCCAAAGTGTAATACTGACAAGACTCAATGATCAATTTTTTGAAGATTTTCCAAGATTTCGACATGTTTTTGGATTTTTTAATGATTTGGATGTTTTTGAATTTTTTGATGAGTTTTTTGAATATTTTTTGGATTTTCGCATGATTTTGACAATTTGGATATGGATATGTGATTATATCGGTTCCTTGTTTTGAGATTTTGTTGAAGACCAAGCTTAAGGTTGATTGATCAAATCAATGGATTGATAGTTTGACTAAGTGTGTTAAGTCAAACAAAAGTGATAATGCACTTGTAAAATCTAGGAAGTTGTGTTATCCTAGAGTAATCTTGTACAAAAGAGGATGGTTTGACCAAGTGTGTTAATCAAACAAGTTGATGATGGATTGGATAACTTGACTAAGTGTGTTACGTCAAATAAGATGATAATATACTTATAAATTCTAGGAAGTTGCGTTATCCTAGAGTAAACTTATGCACAAGATGATAGTTTTACTAAGTGTGTTAAGTCAAACAAGGTAATAATTGATTGGATTTGATTGATCAAGATTCATGAAACTTGATTTGGAACAAAATAGATTTGAATGATTTGATGTGACACTGATGTGCAAGTTAGATGTGACTGATATTGATTGTTCAGATTGATGTTCGACGAAAGATAAAGCTTGATAAGTAACATCGTCGTATCAAAATATTCCATGGGCTAGTGATTTGGATTTAGCTCACAAATGATTTGACCAATTTGATTTCACATTTTCCAATGTTTGGATCACAACATAAGTTAGATGATATATATCAAGATTTATTTCGAAAGAAAGATATAAATATCTGCCCCTAGTGTTTAACAATGTGTGGAATGTCATGGATGGATTCTTGGATAGATGTATGAATGGATGGATACGACAAGCATACAAAGGATGCTTGCGATAAGATAAGGTGTTCGCACAAAGGATTCTCATTCAAATAATGCTTCAAGGCTTAGATAATGTTGGGTAGGATGGGATCAATGAAAATGACCCATGCCAAGATGACTACCATAAGCAAGTGTAAAGTGTGCACCAAAATTTTATCAAGATCAAGATAACTTGGAGTATGGATGTAGATGGATGAAATGGATTGGATAAATGGTTCATGGATGAATGGATGATATGGCTGGAATGTTTTCTTTATTATGGATGTAATAAAATGCTTTCTCTTGAAATGACGCACATAGATGCTTGATTCTACACATGATGCCTATTTTCTAGGTTTTCATCATGGTACCTGTCCAAAGTGCCACTAAACTAGTTTTCGCTAGAGGACAATTTTTATCTTTACTGTTTTCAATCCTTTTTCAGATTTTCTTTTGTATTTTTTGAGAGATTTTAAGCTCATGTTGAACCACCTAGTGGTGCTTATGTTAATGCTTCTATCATAATGTGCCATTAGTATCCTTCTTGAAGAATTTTCTTTACCAAGATACGTGTACTTAAATGTAAATTTTGAGATCCCTGATCTTCTTTGCTAATACCAGAGTTAACTTTGTCTTTGTACGTACATCGCAATAGAGTGCCTTCTAAATCCTTATGATGAAGGGTCAATGCAAGCATTGAATATCACACGTGGAGGCATGGATGGAGTGTGTTTAGGAATAAAAGATGGATTGGTAGACAGCTTGGAACTTTTGACTCTCCAAACTTGGGAAGATGAGAAATGATGGGTGGATATGGAAGTGTGCATGGAATAATGACCAAAAACTTCATATGCTTTGTATGTCCCTTGAAAAGCCTGATTTTTATTTTGTGGACATCTTTGATGGATACTTTTCCCTTTTTTATTTTTCCCCATATTTTCTTTAACTGATGGAGTTTGATAGGGATAATCTTTCTTTGTATTATTTGGTATCCAAGTGTATTTGATTTGTTTGATATGCTTCTTAGCTTATTTTTTTTTGATAACATTATTCATGCTTCAATTCAAGTCTTTCTTTTGACATTGGTCCCAATTTATGGATGGGGTGATTGGGGGATGAAGATTCATGATGTGGCTAGTTGTAGTATTGGAATTGGTTTCATCATAAGGATTTTTCATGCTCCCTATGTTGACGTTTGCTTGAGATGAAGTTCCCCCCAGTTTTTTGGAAGTTTCACTGATATGTTTATATTCCTTGATCGTCGAATAACCAAGGCCTTGATGCTTAGAATTACCATTAATCTGCATTGGTTCTAGGATTCCTTGTTCATGCAGACCTAATCCATTGCCTTTATAATTCATCTGCTCAAAAGTAATATCTACAATAGGATATGATTTACCTTGGAAACAAGGTGCAAATCCTTCTCTGCTCTATGGTGGATCTTCAAAAGTGATAGCTTCTTTATTGATATAATAGCTTGCTCTTAAGAAGGTGAGTGATCCAAGTTTATAAGTGATAGGATCCTTCATATGTGGGTTGGATGCATGATTGATATCTTTTCCTTGATCTTGTGAGATATCAAATTGTAATGCTCCTTCAACAGGTGTTGATGATTCACTATTCATATCAAAGTCTTTCTCATTATTTATTCCACAAGATGTTTTTGATTTACCACTTTTGTAGGAGCCTTCTTCATGTTCTTTTTCTGATAGGTGTCCATAGGATGTTTCTGATTCACAACTTTTACAGAAGCCTTCTCATGATATGTTTCTTCTATGTCTTCAAAATTTTCCATATTTTGGTCATGTGTACAAATGTTAAGAGTAGGAGACTCTTGTACCATGGTAATTATGTCAAGAGTATGAAACTCTTGTTTCTTTGTAATGATATCAAGAGTATGAGACTCTTGTTTTGAATGAAGATCATCTACGTGTCCATCCAAAGAAATAATATCATGGGTAGATGGAGGAGTATGTGCCATATGGATATGATCATCATTTGTGATATCTTGCATAGATAGAAGAGTGCCCATTATATGATTGTAGTATCTTGGAGATACGAATTCTTGATCTTGATTAATTCTGGAATTGCTTTCGACATGCTTTGGATCAAGTTCTTGGCATGGGTCAATTTCAAACGATGGATTGCCTACAAGGGATTCTTGGACATTGTTATTAGGAATGGGAATTGGCTTAATATCCACTTGTTCTTTGAATGGATTTGGATCAAGTGCAAATTCAAAGATTCTTTCACTATTCTCAACTGTGATGTCCAAGGATGTGAATATGATTTTAGAGGGACCATTGCTAGATCTTGATGATAGATGTTGATCATGATTTGGAATAAATTCTTGAGATATGTCCTCTAACTCATTAGCTGATGTAGAGAAGTTTCGAACATGATCATTGGTTGATGGATTGTGGATTATGTCAATAGGATCAAATATTGTCAACACATCTTGAAATAGATCACTAAAAAGTGGCCCTTGATGAATGCTGATTTGATCACTAGATGGGGTAGACATATCTTCACAGTGCTCATTGATGGATTGATTTTGATCAATGTCTTTAGCCATTATGGTGGAGAGATTTTCAATTTCTTCAACCATAGGGTCAAGTGATGTTGACATCTCTTGAACTGGATCATTGTTGGGCATCATTGGTGAGTTTTGATCATGATTGAAAAGTGGTTATTTTTGTGTGTTGATTTGATTGTTGGTTGAGGTGGAAGCATATTCAAGGTATTCATTGATAGATTGATCTTGATTTTTGATTTCAACAATTGTGGTGGGAATCTGTTGCAAGCTTTGTTGAGCAAGTATTGCCTGTGTTTGCTGCTGAGCCAACAATGCTTGTTGTTGGTCATGTTTTTGTTGTGCCAACAATTAATTTTGTTGGGCTTGTTTTTGAGCTAATTTTTAATGCACTTGTTTATGGATTGCTTGCAATAGTGCCTGGAATTGTGCTTGCACCTGCTAAGCTTGGTGTTGGCATTGAGCTTGAGCCTGTGCTTGTGCAACTTGTTGGGCAACAAGTTGATTTTGGAGTGCCTTTTGGTGGGAAGCTTGTTGAGCTTCTTGCAACATGATAGAGAATAAATTTGTCATGTTGTTTTTTGGTAGCGGTGGTGGTGGTGGAATAGGAATGGTGTTGATTGTTGGGGCTTCTTGGATGGTTGCCATATTTTGTTGTGATCCTGCTGGCAAGATGAGAGGATTTGATATGATGCTTTGACTTATTAATGGGGTGTTGCTTGAATTCATTTTATTGATAACTGGTAAAAGGGGAAGGCTCATGCCTTGATTGTTTGGTTGATAGATTTGTAAGTTTTGACTTTGATTTAAATCTACCAAATGAAAGGTGTTCCAGAATTTAGATTGGTAAAACTCAAATTTGTTGTATCATTGATGTTTGTAGGAGATAATGATCCCATGTATGGATTGTACAAATGAAAGTTTTTAATATCAATTGGTCTCACGAGACATGGATAGTTTGGTTGAATTGGATTACTCATGATGGATGAATTTGGTTTATATTCCATGTTCCTCTTGTGTTTTGACCTTGTTGTGAAAGTGAAGCTATAAGGTGTTTAGGACCAACAATGAGATGAAAGAGGGAAGGGGTGAATGATATGGGTGTTTAAACTTTTAGGAACTTTGGATCAATGCTAGAATTTAGGACTTGTTTTGATTCAATTTCGATTGTAGATAGTTTGACTAAGTGTGTTAAGTCAAACAAGATGATAATGCACTTGTAAACCCTAGGAATTTGTGTTACCCTAGGGAAAACTTGCATAAGAGAATGAATTGGCTAAGTGTGTTGAGCCAATCAAAGTGATCATGAACTAGTAGACCTTAGGAAGTTGTATTATCCTAGAGGGAATTTTTTTCAAGAAGATTGATAATTTGACTAGGTGTGTTGAGTCAAACAAGGTGATGTTGATTTTCCCTAAAATTCTAGCATAAGTGATGTTTTGAAGGTTCCAAAAGTTGATAATGAGATGTGATTTGATTGATGTTTGAAATGGGCGAAGTGTTTGACTTGATCCTAGATGAACCCAAGAAGGACTTTATTTACAAGGCCAAGGTTTTGAAGAACATGCTTTTCCCTAAGAGTAACTCAAACCAAAATAGCAATGTTTGCATGAAAACCATAAGATAGAAGTTTGCAAGCACATGTGTGGTTCAATTGTCTATTATCTTTCTTAGATTTGGTTCCTTTTACCACAAAACACTTTCTTGATTATTTTTCAAACTGTATTTCTAATGTCCCACTTTCTTTTCATCCCATAAGGTCCATTATGTGGAAATCAAGGAAATTAGGGAAAAAGTTTCGTAGGTTTAACCTTAGTGAAAACAAATGATGATAAAATACAAGCACTTAGAAACCTCTAAGGATATGATCCTTTTGGAAAGAAATAGTACTTGAATTTGTCAAGGATATTTGTTTCCTCCAAGGGGTTTGAAATTTGAAGCTCTTTGTGAATGTTTGTTTTTCCAATTGTTTTGAGAACCAAGCAATGTATTTTTCATCTCCAAGCACATGTACAACCATAGGAAGAAGAGACAATATTTTGTTGGGTTCCCACTTGGATGAATATAGCTATGCATATTCTATGTGGATGACTAGATGCTTGACCACACAGGCTCCCCCTTACAGTGCACACACTTCTCAAGTCAGCCAAGCATCAGTACCCATGAATCTCCCATGAAATACTTTTCATTTCTACAACAAAACCGCATGTATAATGTGGGGCGGCTTCAAAGGACATGACCTTTTGCACCAACAAAATAGATAAGGATTTGGCCTTCTAAACAAGGGTTTTAATTCAGCCTTTCCATTCATGGAGGCTGACCCATGCATCGAGAGACCATTGTTTTTCTTCTCGTCGGAGCCAACTGTGTGATACTAGCTTTTGTTCAAGTACACACTTTTATATCTTGGTTGAAAATACACTTGGCTTTAGTGTGTTACCAGTTGCTTCGTTCCCTTGGGTGAGTACATTTTCTGACAAGGTGGGCCCTCTAAGATAAAAAAAAGCCAGTAAACATATTTGTATTTTGATCAAACTTCGTTTAGAAACAAAGGGAGAACAAACGCAATAGGTTTACTCACACTCGCAAGATATTTTTTTCAATTTAAGGTTCCCAAATTGAAATGTGAAGGCAATCTTTTTGACAAGTTAATATCACAAAATAATTTTGATTCTCAAGATTGTCGTGAGGTGTGAGAGAAGAACATACGCCTTTTAAATGATATTAATTTGTGAAGAAGATTGCAAAACATGAAAAACACTTGTTCATTTTAGACCTCAAAAGCAATGATTTTGATTCGTTCTAAAGCACCAAAATGAGATGTGAAGTTTGTCTTGTCCAATTTTAACCCAAATCGAAATCTAATAAGTGTCTAAGGTTCTTTTTAACCAACTTTGAAAATGTCAAATTATTGATTGATTTTAAGCCCAAATTGAAAAGTGAGTTGATTTAAAACAGAAATCTGGAGTAGAAAATGGAAGCTCTAGATTGTAACTACAAGCATTAAAAAATATTTTTTTCCAGATCTTGATTTTAAAAAGAACTCCAACTCCACTCCATTCGCCTTCATTTTCGATTGATTCCAAAGTCAACCTTCAATTTCAACCTTGATGTCAACCTATTCTATGATGAATTGGTGCTATTATTTGTGTAGAAGATAGCCCTTTCCCAATCCTTTCTAAACCAAATGAGATGATAAACAATGAGACGCTAAAGTGAACTCAAGTTTCCTATAATGAGGATGCTCCAAATTGTAGATGAAAAATGAGAGATAAGGCATTGAATTTATAGGAAAGATTGAGAGAGGAGAAGCCAAGATTGAGCAATGTGGGACTAAAACCCAACAAATGAGAGAAAGCCACTTGTCAAGTTCGTGCAAGTTTTGGCTAATGTGCCCATTTCAAATTTGAAAATGGCAATAAATCAATATGGTTGAGGGTTTTGGGGGGAATTTTGGTTTGGCCCAAAAAGTCAAATAGGGGAGTCAATGAGGGCATATTCCTTGGAAATATGCCTTGGTGAGGAAAATAGGTGTTTTTATTAAATCAATTTAAATGATTTATTATGCAAGTGGATGAATCTAGAGGATTTAGGTGATTAGGAGTAAATTAATCAGGGTTTGATTAATCTAATAGGAGGTTAGGTGATATGACATTTGATTTGAATTTTTGTATTTGTTTTAAATCAAATGAGAGGAAAATAAATTTAATTAAATATGTATGATTTAACTAAATGAAGGGACTTTAGGAAGTTAATTAATTAATTTGATTTAATTAATTAAGAAGAAACCTTAGTGAATTAATTAAATTGGTTTATTTAATTAGTAGACGAAATAATGTTGAATGGAGCATGATTAGATGCATGAGTAAATTTTGCATTTCTACAATTCCCATTTATGAATACTTTGATTTAGAAAGAGTAAAGAATACCAAAGGACCATAATGCCTCTTTCGAAAATGCAACTTAATATCTATATTTTCTCGCACATTTTGGAGTATACTTTCCCATACTGCAACATTGAATATTGTATTTGCTTCCTCTAGCACAATGGTGCAGTAGTGCCAGGATGCATTAACCCTCATGTGAGCAAAAACTTACCATTATTCTTTCGTGTATTAAGGAAACCAACTCCACCACCATAAAACCACGTAATTAGCAAACTCCATGTTGTTATAAACAACCCCTAGAAACCTCCCCACCATAAGTACATATGGATATATATATTTGGTTATATGTGTTTTTTTAAATGTGTAGACAAAGGGAAAATCCAATGCATATATGTACTTAATCATTTTCATTCTTGTTGTTGTATATTATATTTTTTGCATTAAAAAAGATGAAGGAAACAAAAAAACTATTGGAAAATCATTTAAGAATCATACGCAAATCATAGATGATCAAAAACCCACACTAAACATATTCATACAAGACAAGTAGTCTATCTAAGATTTGGATTGTCAATTCAAAATTTGAGCTAAATTCTTTGACACCAAACCCACATTAAATAGAACTTGTAAATCCAATGAGTAGAAATAACCTATGCTTAGCTTCGTGGTCAGTTTTATTGTAGATTCGAGGGTTTTAAAACTATTGTTCTCCGCAATCTGTAAGTCATTTTACATGGGTTTTTTACATGATTTATTTATTATCTATGTTAAAATTGTTATTTTGTGGAATATGAAAGTCATTTTACATGGGTGTTGTAGTTCAAAATAGTAAAATGGTTGGTAGATTATCAATACTTCTAATTTTTCTATAAGTTTGCATTGTATGTTGCAATACATTAATCTTTTATTTTTATTGTGAAATAGAGGTGCTAATTATTCAACTATAATTGAAACATTTCCTCCCTCTAAAAGGTCCCAGAACTATGTCTGTGGAACTCGGCTTTGTGGATGGGTCTCTAGAGCCTCACAAAATTGATTTGGTGACACCTCCCATAGGTCCCGCTATGAAGTTCGACTCTGAGGGTGCCATCCACCAACCTCTAGATCCTGATTTCATAATTTTTTATTTCATTTTCCTTATACCTACTGCAAATTTGTTGTGATTGTTTTCTTCCTCTCTTGTAATAGACTTGAACAGTTCCTTTCAATTCCTTTAATTTCAGGATTCTCAAATACAAAAAGATACACTATACATGCTTTACTATTTATGTTTCCATTTTTATTGGCCTTTAGGTGTATACATACATGGATGGCCCTAGTAAAGCATATAGATGTAGAAGTACATATGCATTGATCTTTTAGAACACATGCAAAAATATCTCTTTGTAACCTTTGTTTTCCTTACTCGTTTTATCCATTTGGTGTGATGATATGCATTTTCCTTGATTGAACTTGTCTTTGTAGGCTGCAAAGAAACAACCAACTTTGAAATCATTTGCAATTCATTTGATCAATGCTAGAGATGTTCTTCCCTCTCCAATCCTTCAACTTCTATCCTTCAAAACAATTGGCGATGATGAAGGGCAAGTTGAGTGATACAAGGTTGTCATGTCTAATGGACACAATATGCAAATAAGAATCCTACCTTCCAAATGCAATGATTGTTGTTTTCAGGTGCCTTGAAAATAGGGTCCCTTGTATATTTAAAAGACTACGTCTGTAGGAATATCCAAGATTCAAGGTGGGCTACATTGTTTCTTGTCTATTTTAAAAAATTATCTTTCTCCTTCGTATGTGCCTAATATAATGTGTCCAATATATCATTTTGCTTCTTTTCTAGGGTCTTAATAATATTCAGCTTTGTTATGGTTAAGTCTGATTGTCAAATCATTGAGACCCCTAGGTATTTGTTCAAGCAACAAGAAGAGAAAATGTTGGGTCAGACTCGCCTTCTCCTTCTAAACGAACCCCTAGATTTGGTCTACAGTTTTCCCATAAAAAACAAAACAGCCCTCCAAATGTCATCCCTATTAAAGCTTTGAACATTTATCAAAATATTTGGATAGTGAAAGGACATGTAACACATATTAGAGAGATGTACCATTTCTTCAAACAAAGAGGTTAAGGCCAACCTTTTAGTTTTGACATTATAGATATGGAGGGGACAAAAATACATGTTACTTGTTTCGATGATATTACTGAACTACATTACGTTCGAGTTGAGGTGGGTGCAACTTATTTAATATCAAGAGGATCGGTGAAGGAAGCAAATACAAAATTCAATAAATTAAATAGTAACCTTGAAATTTTTTTGGATGAAAAATCAACAATAAAAGAGTGTGTAGATGAGATTTTCATGCCAAAAATACCTTTTAATGTGTTCGAGTTAGTAACATAAGCAATTATAGTTATAATAGATTGGTTGATATTATTGGAATTGTAGTACATGTTGGGTACATATCAACTATTCGTAGGAAAAATGGATCCGAAACAATCTAGTGAACTATTAAACTATATTATATCTCTACTTCTTTCATTGATGTTAATTTATGGGGCCCAAGTTATCAAGAAAAAAGGTGATTCTCTGGAGAAAATGTATCTTTCTGATGATATAGTCATAGTTGATGTGTGGGGTGGCTATGTAGGCTACTTTAATGGTAAAATTATCAATGCATCAACAACAACAGTCCTTGACATTAACATTTCGATTCCTAATGAAAACACTCTTAGATCCAAGGGCCCAATCAAAGTAGAAAAAATGGTTTCATCTTCTTATACACCTCGTAGGTTGCATCCTTCAAATGATAGAGTTACTATTGCATTCATCCTAAACAAATTCCTTGGCTTGCTAGACACTGTTGAAGCCATTTTTAATGCAACCATTCAAATTGAAAACAACGAGTCTTTTTGTTATCATGCTTGCCCCTTGTTGGTTGGTTAATAGCAAAAGACCTCTACATGTTGTTGGACAACTCTGAGTATAAAACACATCCTATTGTTGTTATTAAAGGCCTTGTTTATAAACCATACATGTTTATTGTCTTAATCAGAACAAATACTTACAATTCTGGGGACTGGCTTAAAACAATGATTATGAAAGCAACAAAAGTTGATTTTGAAGCAGAGTGTAAACTATTTCTTTTAGACATAGAAAATATATCTACCCCTATTCTAGATAAATATTCCACTAGCGAGCATATGCTATGACTGCTCTTTTGTACTTTCCAACATTTCTCCTAATCTTTCCTTTTTAATGCTCTCTATGGGATGTTAAGAATTTTTTTTTACAAATATGAACATAATTGATTCCTATATTTGCATATATATATTTGCACATTCATTGACCTCCCATCCTTTTTATTTTAATGTGGTGCCGAGATTGTTTTTACTTTGCATTGTCACTATGATTCTTGATTCCTGTTAGATGGTTGAATTTTTAGTTCTTCTATGCATATTCTAAACTTCTTTCTTCCGTTTAAAATCAGTGAATAGCACTGCTATCTTCAATGGAAAACATATAACAATAGTCAAATATTGAAAATGGTTAACGAAGAAATATGTACAATACTATCCATAGATATACATTTATATCCACATGGATACATATATATTTTTCTATATGTTTGTGTGTAATTACTTTGACCATCATATCTAATATTCAAATAAAAAATAAATAACATGAAAGTAATAAATTATTTACTGCCACATAATCATTGGGAAAAATATGTCATACCTAAAGTTATGGACTGATATTTTTTTAAAGAATACATTTTTATTGAGTACTAGTAATTAAAGATATGATTAATAACTCTTTAAAAGAGGACAACCCTTTAATCTTCCATATTTTTTTGTAAATAATATTTAATCCATAGCTTCAAGTCAGTGATGTATTTATGTGCATGTTTATCTTAAAATAATTAAATAATAATCTACCAATTGATTTGATTAGCCTAGAGAAAAATGTCAAATATAGATGTTCATCTAGGTTTAAGAAATATAAAACTAAGACAAAGGTAAAATTATATTGTACTTGAACCAATCTATATAACAATTCACTTTTTAATTCAAAATTCAAGCTACATATTTGGCACTAAATAAAATAGACAAATAGGGAAATTATAAAAGAGCTATTAAAAAGACATTTACTATGTAATAGTTGCCTTGTCAATTCTAAATTTATAATTTTTTTGCAATCCTCATTGACCAATGAGCAAAAATTTAGGCACATCCTTTGTTGAAGAGGTAAGCTCCATGTCGACAATAAAAACCCTAAGAAAATATTCTCTATTTCTCTATAATATTTAATGCCAAGTACATGGAGAATAGAAAAGGTTAAAAAATTACTAACTCTAACCATATTTTTTTGACGAAAGAAAGAAGATTTAACTGAAATTTCTCCTTTGGTAATGAGTATAATGCCACCGATGCACAGACATAACTACAAGCAATAAATGAAAGGTGAAAAGTATATGTGTATCTATCTGTATATGTATATGTATATGTGTAGGTATATGTATATGAACATGTATATGTATATGTATATGTATATGTGTATGTATGTATACATATATATGTATATGTATATGTATATATATGTATATGTATATCTATGTATGTGTATGTGTATGTGTATGTTTATGTGTATGTGTATGTGTATGTGTATGTGTATGTGTATGTAAATGTATGTGTATGTATATGTATATGTATATGTATAATTTTGATCTATAGAATTTTCTTTTGAGCATTTTACTATTTCTCTCTTCCTCTATATTGCTTTCAGAAATATATAGTCTTTTGTACATTGCATTTTTTGCTTAATATATAATAACACTCCATGAAATTTGTGAGGCCTTGCCCAAGCTTGTTCACAACAATAGTGGAGTTTTTTTACCACATGGGTTGGTAGTAGTGGAGTTTGCTACCTCGCTCAATAGGTACAAAATGGTAAAAGCCTACCATGCACCTCCAATGGTTGGTAGATTGGATGGTTTAACAAGTGTTGTGTTCTACAATCTGCACTATCTCGTCCCCCTATTGTTGTTTTATGTTGTTTTCCCACTATATTTTTAACCATTCCATAGACATCTAACAACTGGTATATATTTTGATAGATTGAAATAAAATGTTCCTTTCCAGTAATACGATGTTTGCCTTGATGCAAGAAGTAGATTGACAAGGAGATATGAAGCCCATCTATGGAACAATTCATGCCTAAAATATTCCCATATCTATAACCATAATGAAGGTTTGTTTTATAAATTTATATTTTAATAACTTATACATTCACCCCTTTTCTTTCTACATGGCTAGATATCCACCAATACATACAAAAGTTATACATTCACCCCTTTTCTTTCTGCATGGCTAGATACGTTCCAGTACATACCAAGATTAGGTATGTTTATAAATTTATTTGTATGCTATGAACATAAATTTCCCCAAGCTCCCTTTGGGTGATTTTTATTTTTGCTAAGTATTGGGCTGCACCCCATCTATTTGAACATCATCAGGATCCTTTTGCAAAATCTTCATCTGATTGCTGCCACATGTCTATCAGGCGCTCTTCATAGGGATTTCTTCCTTCCCTCTTCTAATAGCTCCCTCCATGCTTCCACATGTCTCTACTTTGCACACTTTAAGGTTGCTTCCCTTTGCTTCCCTATCCAGCCCCATTTGTGTGCCATGTAGCATTGTTCCACATACACTTTTTGGCACTCCCCACCAACAACGCCATTCACAAGGGATACCTCCATGTGTCTTCACCATGCAATTTTTCATCACAAGGAGGGAGGAATGAACCACAGGCTCTGACTTGTCACCATGTGTCTTCTTTGGACTTCATTGAGGAGTAAGAAGCAAGCAACGAGCCTTGCAAAAGTTGCCACATGTTCTAACTGTCATCATGAGTGAGCGACACATGTTTGATGGAGAGTTGCTTCTTCTACACTGGGAGTACTACCATCATTTGTGGGGGATGCATTTGGCTCAAAGGTGACCACGTTCCATGTACAAATATTTTTTTGTTGCAACAACCAAAGGGAATCATTTCTTTGAGCATCATTACGCATGATGAGGGAATATTTTTTGTTACTAGCTTTCTAGGTGGTGAGTTTTTACTTATAAATATTGCTTCTTCTTTCAAAGAGAGGGTTTGGAACCTAAAAGAACATTTGTGGAAAGACACTAGGTGTCTTGTATTGCTTTAGAATATTGTGTAAGATTCATAGACTATTCCATTGTTCATCATTTTTGTTTCTTGAACTATTTGATGAAGCTTTATACTATGTCATTATTGTATTGACTAATGTTTTTGCAGACTTCTATAATTTTAGTATAAGCTTGTTGAGTAAGACCATATCTTCGAATCTTCTTTTCAGTAAATGTATGGAAGTTATTTTATGTCATTGATTAAGTTATTCAAATTTATATTTTGATTCATGTTATTCTAAGACACAGCAGATTGTTCAATGACCCTTAAATAATATCTCACATATAGGTTTATCATGCCCATATCTACTTATTGGTGCATCTCCTTAGATTAGATTTAATTTTCCATTTGTTTCCTTCTACCCTTTTCAACCCCCATATTATAGAAGAAGTTGGCTTCATTAAAAACCTGGAGGTCACTCAGTTTAGCGCAATAGGTCTCCCCTTTAACTGAGTTTCCCTTTAAGGTTGTTACCTTGCCAATTTTTAGCATCAATAGTTTTCCTTTTTTTTGGCATGCTCAGTGGGATAGCTTAAATGCACCTAAATCAAAAGAGGGTGTATGATCCATCGACCTATTACTAGGTTTCAAATAGTGAATAACCCTAGCTTGTTAGTGCCTTTGTTAGTAACAACATGAACCTGAACTTGTCCAGTGCACATTCTGATCCCTCCACTAGCCATGTTGCAAGTTGAAAATAAAAAATGTGGCTTGGGATGCCAGAATCCCCCTTGTATCACTAGTTGTGCCCACTGTTTGGGCCCCTATCCTAGTCTCTACTCTAAAATATATAGCTAAATTTACTAGAGATGGTTCAAAAACACCATCCGAACATTTACAAGATGTGGTAGACCTGTGTTTGGTGTACAAAGTTACAAATCAAAATATAGTGCTAAGGTTGCTCACTACCTCTTTCAGGGGTAAAGCATTAGACTATTACTACACTCTCTTGGATAGCACCATCAGTACCTAGGATAAGATCAAAGATCCTTTCTTTGAAAGATTCTCAAATGATGGAGAAAGGTCTTTTCTATACCATCAACTAGCAACAATAAAGTAGACCCCATATGAAGCCATGACTGACTTCAATGCCCAATTCCATAGAACTTGGTAGAGGATCCAAACTACTATCCACCCACTGGCTGAGTTGGCATTCATGTTCTACTTGAAATCCATCAATATTGATATCTCGATGATGATCTAGTCTCTTGACGAAACCACACTAGCAGATGCATACAGTATAGTAGTCAAGGCAGGTAACAATTTGATCGACGTCGGTAAGTTGTTGCCTTTTCTCATCATGCCTATATTTCTTGAGGTATTAGTTCCCACCCAGGAGATGCCATCTACCAGTGCACCCACTCCTCCCTAGTCTATGTACACATATCCAAGCATGCCATATAATATTTCTTCTACATATGGCTCATCAAAGGATGAGATGAGCGACATAAAATAATTGTTGTGGAACCTAGAAAATGAAGTAACTACCATCAAGTGCAACCAATCCGCTCCTCCAAGACCAAACTACAAAAATTCTCAAGGCGAAAGAATCTCCTATCAACAAAACCAATATCAAGGAGGTGCACACATAAATCCATAGGCTTAAAAAATTAACCAAATAGTACCAATTCCTACACTACTAGGAGTTGCTCAATCAAGTACAGGTAGAGAGCTAATCTTAGGGAAAAACAACCTCGTTGAAGATATCAAACCCTAGTGCTTCCCCTGCAATGATGCACATATGCCCCAAAATTGTTTGCATGGAAATTTATAGTATAAGGTTGCAGAACAGTGCAACCAAGGTGTGCTGCCAAATTCAAGTGGTCATGCATATGTCTCTGCCCAAATGGAAAATGTGGTGCTTACTTCACAAATGCAAGGAATGTCCTTGGACCAATAAAATTGCATAGCCCCCAACCATGCCCTCTTCTCATTGATGGAAGAAGGAAAGGTAGTGTTCACATGCAAGGAATCCTCATCAGAGACCTCATGAGTGTATTTTTATTACAAAACTCGATCAAAAAGAAGATTGAAAGGTTAAATGGTCACTCTATAGCCTAGAATCATCCTCGACCAATTCCCTAGTCCTTCCATAGCTGCTTTGCAACCACAGTTGTGCAAGGAAATTTTTATAATCAGGGCTAAAGAACAAAAGCATTTGAATCCACCACCATTCAACATGGTGGAAAAATTGAATAAATCTTCTACTAACATATCCCTTTGGGATATCTTAGCTATTTCAGAGAAAAATTCATTACTGTAAAAGGTCCTCCAGGAAGGTGCGATTATCAAATTGATAGAGAAATCGCTCGAAGAAAAGGTTGTTGAACCATCACCTCTGGCCAAAGTTCTCACAAATACTACAGAGGATATCTCTACTGAAGTTAAAAAGAAGCCGAAACCCAAGCCCTTTTTCTTAACTCTCATTGTGGGGAAGAAATTGTTTCATAATTTTATGATTGACTTCAGTGCTAGCACCACAATCATGCCCAAGCAGATAGATGAAGCATTAGGACTTAGCTATGAACCCATAAAAAGGGGGTTTATGTAGTTGGATGGGAAGAAATTCAAAACCCTAGGTGTCATCAAAGACCTCCCCTTGACTTTATTCTCCTGCCCTAGCATCACATTTCTATAAGATACTATGATCATAAATGTTCCTCCCATGTTCGGCCTCTACCTATCCCAAGAATTCACTTCAAAGATAGGCGAATATATTTCTTTGGAATAGGTCCACCTCATCCTAATGACCAAGGATGGAGCGAAAATGAAGATAATTTCCGAACCTATACATTCAAAGCACATAGCCGATGAAGCCATGGTCAACTTTGAAGCTTCTCATACCTCTTTCACTAAAGAAGAAACTTATGGTATTGAGCGAGTTGAGGATGAGAAGGTAACTTATCAAACCAATCAAGAAGAGGTCTTATTGATCAAATACATACACATTGATCTTTTCAAAAACTATTATGCTACCAGGTTAGGAACCTATGTCATCTATGATGAGGATCAAGAGATCCCAAAGGTGGTAAAGGACTCCACAATCAATCGAGCCTTAGAGCTATGGCCATTGCACTTTGATGATGCAAGGTGTAAGGTTGGTGTTGGCACTGAGATATGTTTGAAATATCCAATCAATGAAGATATTCTTAGGTCTTTTTGCTTCCAGTTTGCTTTCCCAAACAATGAAGCCAAATATGAAGGTCCTATGCAAGGTCTAAGACTCATAGAGCGAATGGATGTCAAGAAAATAATGGTGTTTAGAGAATCTGAACATGTAATTAATCAAGTCTAAAATACCTTTGCTACAAATAATGTCCACATGCGGTCTTATAGAAATGGTTTTTGTGACCTTATTGAAGGTTTTGAGGATTTTAACATTGGGGCAATGCATAGGGAGTAAAATTCAACTACGGATCACATGACAATGATATGATCTCAATTCCATCCTACCTCCAACTTGGTTAAAAAACTACACTCTATGCGATTGATATTCTACCTCTCCATTCTAGATAAAGATCAGAGCTAGAAAGTGTTCAAAATTGATGAACACATTGCCTCATCCATCCAACAATCAAGAGAATTTTTTGATCAACCTCAACCGAAGATTGAAGAAGCATATGAAGGGAAGATCATTCAACTGTGATCTAAGAAGGTTCCAAATGGGCTAGTCACTCTTGAGAATATGTTTGAATTTGATGATGTGAGGAATGATAGGAGAAATTTTGTGGCTGACCAAGCAGACTACATCGATCTCGAGGTCGGAGATGGAAGAAAAGTAAAGGTCGAAAAAGAAGTTCCTAAACATGACAAGGATAGACTCATGCACTTTTGCAAAAAAAATGAAGGGGTAGTGGCTTGGTCTTATGATGACCTCAGGGGATATGATCTCAACATAATCCAACACACTATTGAACTAATGAAACTTGCTAAACTCATCCTCTAAAAGTAGAGGCCCATAAATCCAAAGATTGAGGCCTTGATCGTGCAAGAGTTGAAAAAGCTAATCCAATCTAAGATTGTGTTTTTAATCAAGAATAGTACATGGGTGTCTAACCTAGTTTTGATTTGAAAGAAGAATGGAGAAATTCATATTTGTGTTGATTTTTGTGACCTAAACAAGGCATTTCTAAAAGATCATTACCCATTTTCTTCCATGGAATCAATCTTGCAAACAGTGGTTGGTTCAGAGATGTTTTCTCTATTAGATGTATTTTCAGGTTACAATCAGATCTGAGTCAAAGAAGAGGACCAGCACAAGAAAATGTTCACTACCAAGTGGGGAATGTTTGCATATGCTAAAATTCCTTTCGGCCTCTCAAATGCGGAAGCCACTTTCTAGCGGGCAATGGATATCACTTTCAGTGAATTGATCAAAAAAATTATCCTAATCTATTTAGATGATCTGATTGTATTCTCTCCTTGAATATCCCTCCCTCCCTCATCTCTCTCTCTCTCTCTCCTACCCTCTCTCCCTCTCTCAAGTCTCTCTAGCTCTCTCCCCTCTACCCTTAACCCTTAAAACCCTCTACCCTCTACCATAAACCCTCTAATCTCTATCTCTCTCCCACTCCCTCTCTCTCTTTCTCTCTCTATCTCACGTCTGTCGCTCCTACTTGCTCTGACTATCTCAAGTCTCTCTCTCTCACTCACTCACAAACTCACTCCTATATCTCTCCGCTCTACCCTTAGCCCTCTACTCTTAACCCTTAAACCCTCTACCCTCTATCTCTCTCCTGCTCGCTCCCTTTCAAAAAATTAACTAAAAACCCTAAGGTTTTCCCATTTAAATTTAATATTTTCCATCAAAATATTAAATTTTGATTAATTTATACCCTATACTTTCCTTTACTCTCATTCAAAAACGCTAAAATATGACTGATCTCCTATACCGCTACCCTAAACCCTTTAAATTTTTTTCCCTACCACTTTTCCATGGATAGCCTTCAAATAGTTCATGGTTGTGCGGTAGAGGGTTAGCTTGGCAGTCATCAAACAACCACCACTATACCGCACATAGTAAAATCTATACCCATTGTAACACGGTAAACTTTGTATGCTACTACGAAGTCCTTTTTATTTCTACTGCCTTACCATGGTCAAAATTATGTCTCCCCACGGTAACACGGTACCTTGACCTTGACTACTTTAGTGTCATTTATCACCTTACCACGCTACCACGGTTACCATTTCCACAGGTTGTGGTATAGCGGTAACTGCTTACTGACTACTACATTTCCACTACCAGCCCGCTACCCGTTCACCATCTCTGCTTCCACCACAATCATCGCGGTCACCGACTTGACCGCCAATGGTACCATGGTGGCCCTTCACTAATTGCTGCCTCGTCGATGACTTACCATCACTGTGCCACCACGGTCCATGTTTAGACCATGTGCAATGGTGTAGTAAAAAATTTGTGCTTGATCATTAGCCGCTACCCTCACCATTGTTGGTTGCTTCCCTATTTACCGCATTACTTCGGGTATAGATTTTAGTGTGTGTGGTATAGCAGTGGTTGTTTGATGACCACAAGGCTGACCCTCTACCACACAACCATAGACTGTTTGAATGCCATCCGTCGTAAAGCGGTAGGGAGAAAAATTTAAAGGGGTTAGGGCTGCGGTATAGGATATAAGTCATTTTTTAGCCTTTTTGAACAAGATTAAAGGAAAGTATAAGGTATAAATGAATAAATTTAATATTTTGATGGAAAATATTAAATTTAAACAAGAAAAACTTAGGGTTTTTGATGAATTTTTTGAAATAAAGAGAGAGGGAGTGAGCGGGAGAGAGATAGAGGGTAGAGGTTTTAAGGGTTTAAGGGTTAAGGGTAGAGGGCTAAGGGTAGAGCAGAGAGATATATGAGTGAGTGAGTGAGAGAGAGACTTGAGATAGGGAGAGCGGGTAGGAGGGAGAGATGTAAGATAGAGAGAGAAAGAGAGAGGGAGTGGTTAAGAGATAGAGGGTAGAGGTTTTATGGTAGAGGGTACAGGGATTTAAGGGTTAAGGGTAGAGGGGAGAGAGCTATAGAGACTTGAGAGAGGGAGAGAGGGTAGGAGAGAGAGAGAGAGAGAGAGAAGTAGAGAGGGAAATGAGGTAGATATATTGAGAGAGGAGGCGAGGAGGGAGAGAGAAATAGGTATCGAGGGCAAAATAGGTAGAGAGAAGTAGATATGAAAGAAGAGATAGAAGGAGAGGTAGGGATGGAGAGAGAGGTGAGAAAAAAAAAAAGAGAGGTTTAGGTAGATAGAGGTGGGAGGAGATAAAGAGAAGTAGAGGGTAGAGTCAAGGGTAGAGGGTAGAGTGCTTAAGGGTTTAAGGGCAAAGGGTTTAGGGTTTAGAGTTAAGGGTAAAGGAGAGAGAGATATAGGGAGTTAGTGTGAGAGAGAGAGGGAGAGAGTGGAAAAGTGGTAGAGGGTAGAGGGAAAAACAGGTAGAGAGAAGTAGATATGAAAGAAGATATAGAAGGAGAGGTAGGGATGGAGAGAGAGGTGAGAAAAAATAAAGAGAGGTATAGGTAGATAGAGGTTGGAGGAGATAAAAAGAAGTAGAGGGTAGAGTGCTTAAGGGTTTAAGGGCTAAGGGTTTAGGGTTTAGAGTTAAGGGTAAAGGAGAGAGAGATATAGGGAGTTAGTGAGAGAGAGAGAGGGAGGGAGTGAAAAAGTGGTAGAGGGTAGAGGGTAGAGGGTAGAGGGTAGAGGGTAGAGGGGAGAGAGATAGAAGGATTGAATGAGTGAGAGAGAGACCTAAAAAAGGGAGAGGAAGTAGGAGGGATAGAATTGAGAGAGAGAGAGAGAGGGAGGGAGGGAATTGGAGATAGATAGAGGGTAGAGGGTTTAATAGTTAAAGATTAAGGATGGAGGGGAGATAGATAGAGTGAGTGAGTGAGAGAGAGAGAATTGAGAGAGGGAGAGGGGGTAGGATGGAGAGACTTGAGAGAAAGGGTAAGGAATTTGGAGAGAGATAGAGGGCAGAGCGTAGAGGGTAGAGGGTAGAGGGTTGAGGTTTGAGGGTAGATTTTTTAAGGGTTTAGAGTTTAAGGGTTAAAGGTTAAGGGTTTAGGGTTAAGGGTATAGTGGAGAGAGATAGAGGAAGAGAGAGAGAGAGAGGGACTGAGTGAGTAAGTGAGAGACCTAAAAGAGAGAGAGGGCGTAGGAGGGAGAGTCTTAAGAGAGAGGGGGATGAGGAACATTATATATATATCTCCCCTCCCTCTCTCTCTCTCAAGTCTATCCCTCCTACCCCCTCTCGCTCTATTAGTTCTCTCTCTCTCTCTCAGTCACTCCCTCTATCTCTATTCCCTCTACCCTTAACCCTAAACCCTAAACCCTTATTCCTTAAACATTGAACCCTCTACCCTCTACCCTTAACCATCCCACCCTCTTTCTCTCTCCCAAGTCTCTCTCTCCTACCACCTCTCCCTCTCTTAGGTCTCTCTCACTCACTCACTCACTCCCTCTATCTTTCTCCCCTCTACCCTTAACCATTAACCCTTAATCCTTTATCTTTGACCCTTAAAACATAAACCATTAAACCCTTTTACCCTCTACCCTTAACCATGCCTCCCTCTATCTCTCTCCCACTCCCTCCCTCTCTCTCTCAATTATCTCCCTCCTAGCCCCTTTCCCTCTTTTAGATAGAGGGTAGAGGGGAGAGACAAAGGAAGTGACTAATAGAGAGATAATTGAGAGAGGGAGAGTGGGTAGGAGGGAGAGAGTTGAGAGAGAGAGATATTGAGGGAGTGGGAGAGATAGAGGGAGGAAGGGTAGAAGGTTTAACGGTTTAGGGTTTAAGGGTTTAGAGTTTAGGGTTAAGAGTAGAGGGTGGAGAGAGAGATGGAGTGAGTGAGAGAAAGACCTGAGATAGGGAGAGGGGGTAGGAGGGAGAGTCTTGAGAGAGAGAGGGAGGGAGGGAGTGGGAGAGAGATAGAGGGTAGAGCGTATATGGTTTAAGGGTATAGGGATAAGGGTAGATGGAAGAGACATAGGAGTGAGTGAGTGAGAGAGAGACACTTGAGAGAGGGAGAGGGTGTAGGAGGGAGATGGTAGAGAGAGAGAGGGTAGAGGGTTCAAGGATTAAGAGTTTAGGGTTTAGGGTTTAGGGTTTAGGTTTAAGGGTAGAGGGGGGAGAGATAGAGGGAGTGAGAGAGAGAGAGACCTAAGAGAGGGATATGGGATAGGAGGGAGATTCTTGAGAGAGAGAGGGAGTGAGTGGGAGAGAGATAGAGGGTAGAAGGTTTAAGGGTTTAAGAGTTAAGCATAGAGAGGAAAAATATAGGAGTGAATTAATGAGAGAGAGAGAGACTTGAGATAGGGAGAGGGTGTAGGAGGGAGAGACTTGAGATATAGAGAGAGAAAGAGAGAGAGGGAGTGGGAGAGAGATATAGGGTAGAGGGTTTATGGTAGAGGGTAGAGGGTTTTAAGGGTTAAGGGTAGAGGATAGAGAGATAGAGAGACTTGAGAGAGGGAGAGAGGGTACGAGACAGAGAGAGAGTGGGAGAGAGAGAGTGAGGGTTTGTGTGTGTATGAGAGAGAGAGGGGGGGTGTGGAGATACCCAAGAGATAGTGAGAGAGAGAGGGAGAGAGAGGGAGAGAGATAGAGTGAGTGAGAGAGGGAATGGGAGAAGATAGAGGGAGTCAGTGAGTGAAATAACTAAGAGAGGGATTAGGGTAGAGAGTTTAATTGGGTTTAAGGGTTTAAGTGTTGAGGGATTAGGGTTGAAGTTATTGGGTAGAGGGTAGAGGGTAGAAGGGTTTAGGATTTAAGGGTTGAGGGTTTAGGGTATAGGGTTGAGTGTTTAAGGCTTTCAGGGTTGAGGGTATAGGGAAGAGAAGGTGGGATGTATGGAGGGAGAGATGGAGGGAGCAGTGAGATAGAGACAAGGAGATAAGAGGAGGGAGGGACAAAGATAGATGAGGGTTGATGATCCAATGTACAGGTTAGATGGTTGAGAATTGAAGGTATAGGGTTGAGGACCTATAGGGTTGACGGTTTAAGGTATTGGGTTGAGGATATAGGGTTTAAGGGAGATGGGAGAGAGATAGATGGATTGAGTGAGTTAGAGAGAGACCTGAGAGAGGGAGAGGGGGTAGGATGGAGAGACTTGAAAGAGAGAGAGAGAGTGAGCGAGTGGGAGAGAGAAAGAGGGAGGGAGGGTTAAGGG